>QLNU02015270.1:46918258-46985148 GCA_006491805.2 Dysdera silvatica | reverse complement strand
ATAATAAAATATCAGTTTTGGTGCGATTTCCTAATTCAAATAATTTCTTAATTTTTCATGAATAGACGAAAAGCTTAACTGCAGGCAATATTATCACTGTGTGAACAGGAGTTACAAAATCTTCATTTATAGTTGTTTCCTTTAAACTAGACCACCATATAGAAGCAGGGACATTTTCCAAGATTTTATTGTAGTAGTATGTTTCAGGAAAAGGAATTGATTTTGCTCAAAAAGCTATAACGTAAAGCATAAAATTTGGGTTAATGACATTAAGGAATTTCATAGTGTTTTCTTCCTGCTCCTGTGACAATTTAGATCAGATGTACTTTGGATGAAAACTAAAAACTGGCATATATGATGTTGAGTTATTGTCCGATTAAGTCTATTGTTTGCCCCCCCCCCCTTTTTTTCTCATTAATTTTTATGATATCTCTATTTGGGTCAATCAAATTTCACATGCATCTGTAATAGAAAAGTTATATTTTTGAAACTTATACAGAGCAACAGGTTTTAAGAGCTATAATAAGCAATAATATCAGTTATATCATTTTCATGATCTGCGAGTAATACGGATGATTCTCTATGAATGACTCGAAGCAATTTACTTGATTTTTCCATCATATATTGCCAGGTATTTGTAGTCTCACAGTGTTTATGTATTCCTTTAGCCAAGCACCCTGTCTGTAATGATTTCTAAAATATTTCTATGTTTTATAACAGACTTAAGAGAAAAAAAATGTGGTTCATTGGCAGTAATATAACTTATCCGATTGGTCATACACCACTGAGGCTTTTTCTTACAGACTTTGTCAGTTTTCTTGTTTTTTATTTTATAACCAAAGGTTTAAAAAGGTAAGTTAAATAATATGGCCTTCAAAAAAGATTGTGTTTGTAAGAAACCTTCGATTTGCAAGGAGTACTTTTTAATTATTGAAGTAATATAAAACTTCATAATCAGTATATGATATATACTAAATTATTGTAATAAAATATATATTTGTAATTCATTTACTAAATGATACAATACTGTTTTCAGTACTTTTATTAGTTTCTGCCAGTTTCTCCCACTTTCTGCCGGTTAAAACCAGTTTCTGCCGGCAGAAAGCCAACCCTGCTTCCAACACAAACTAGAATAACTATCATGAATTAGAATTCGATCTCCTAGAAACAGTTTAAAGCTTGCATTTGATCAATGGCCAGATGCATTGAATCTTGTCATCGGATAACTTAAGTTCCAGCAGTATTGAGCGTCTCAGTAATAGAGATGAAATTTTTTTTTTATAAGGATATATTTCATTCATTAATAAATGTAAAAAGCATACTTTTGGCTCAGGAACTTTATTGAGCTCTCCGATGCTGTGACACAGCTGTAGATGTTTAAATTGAAACGGGTTGGTTCTATGTTCTTCGAAAGTTCTCATGATTTTATCGCTCATCCATTCAATCTAAAAGAACAAAATGTCACACAAAGAGCAATATAATTATGAGGAAGTTTCATACAATCACATCATACAGAGAGCCTATGGTGTATATACAAATGGTGAATAAACACAAAGTAATCCCATAGTCAATAATTAAATTATGAATCGTAGAGTGTGCGGGAAAAAAAAAAGCTAATTTGAAGACTGTTGTTTAAATCATTATATGAGAGGTGGGATGCAATGCTTGATGTGACCACCAGGATATTAAATATTTACTGAAATCAATAACACCTTAGAAATTGAAGGTCCTAATTTTTACCATGAGGAGCGTTCAATTATTACGTAAGCAATATTTTGGCCATTTTATACCCCTCTCCCTCCTAAGCAAAAATTAACATGGGCTAACATAGGAAAATAAGACCAACAGCAATCCCTCTCTCCCCAAAGGTGCTTACGTAATACTTGAACTCTTCCATGCAACAAAGTGTTAAGATGACATAATTGACAGATGTACAAAGGTCGAATGACATTTGTTTGTTTAGATTTTTTATGGCGCAAGAGCATCTGGGTTATACTGCGCCAAGGTCGAATAAAGAATGCCCAGGTTATTTTGTTAACGTGATCCAGCTTGTTTAACATAGTCCTTTGGATTACAACGGTGCTATGTTATTACAGTGCTATAGCAGGATTTACCAGTATGGAGAAATGGATTAGAATTTTTGAACATAACCCTTTATTATTACAAAGTTCAGCAGCTCTCATCTTAGTACGAAGTGCCCTGATGGTACCTCTCAATTTCTTCTCCTCTCTCCATGCACATAAAATTAGCTTAAACTAAAAAATTGGTGGTAGTCAAAGCTTAAGATTAAATGAAAATTTGTTTGTTTGTGGTTTTACAGCTTAAAGACTATGATGGTCATGCTGCATGGGACCTACTGTTTTCCAAGGATTCAGAACCCCTGGACCTGCAATTTTCCAAGGAATCAGAACCTCTGGACCTGCAATTTTCCAAGGAATCAGAACCTCTGGACCTGCAATTTTCCAAGGAATCAGAACCTCTGGACCTGCAATTTTCCAAGGAATCAGAACCTCTGGACCTGCAATTTTCGAGGAATCTGAACCTCTGGACCTACAATTTTCCAAGGAATCAGAACCTCTGGACCTGCAATTTTCCAAGGAATCAGAACCTCTGGACCTGCAAATTTCCGAGGAATCAGAACCTCTTAAGACCTAGGAAACCAAACCCCGGACTACAGTGAGCAGTGCATTCTTTTATGAGATTTCCGAGTAAACGTTCTTCGCACTGTTGGGAGTCGAACCTGGATTAAAGGAGCACTAGACAAACGAGTTATTACACTGTGCCACCGCAGGGCATTAAATGAAAAGTACACTGAAAACTGTTGTTGAACAACATACATACCTGTGATTTTGCAAATTCAACGACGTTGTAACTGACATTGTTCAACAAAGCTAGGGAGTAGGCCATTAAACCAGAATCTTGCTTCCTCCACAATTGATCCTTAATAATCATAAATACAGCAATTAATCATTAATAACTATCATTAAAGATTACAATTTGTTAAAACACAAAAGCATAATTGCAATGTTTTTAGTACAATGTTGAATATGTTTCATGTTTGTTTTGAGTTTGGTCATGCTACACCAGGACCTACAGTTTTTCAAGGAATACCAACCTTTTAAGGCTTAGGGAACCAACCTCTGGAATACAGTGAGTAGTTGGTATGCATGCTTTTTTTGTGGTGTAGTTGGGAGTAGAACCTGAGATAATGGCACATATACGAATGTTTGTAAAAATTGCAACACCATGAAGGACTCGTCCGAATTGAATGAAATTTAATGTACAAACGACCTGTGTTGATACAAATAAACGATTAAAATTACAAAGCAAAAAACAATATTACATGTCGAAAATCAGTATTTGGTGAAGCCACCACGCGCTGCAATAAGTGATGCTATACGACGTGGCATGGAATCAAACAGATGTTGAATGTGTGCCTGAGGAAGAGCATTCCAGATTGCTTGTATGCGACCCCAAAGTTCATCTGTAGTAGCTATGGGACGAGGATCACGAGCGAGACGCCGACCAACGAAATCCCACACATGTTCAATCGGCGACATATCCGGCGAATAGGCAGGCCAAGGAAGAAGCTGTATCTGTTGTGATGAAAAGAAGTCTTGAACATTCCTGGCAATATGTGGGCGGGCATTGTCCTGTTGAAATACAGCTCCGGGAATGCCTTGAAGGAAGGGAACAACTTCGGGCTCCAGAACTTCATTGATGTACCGGTTGCTGTTAAGATTACCCACAATTCGTAGCAGCTGAGATCGTCCATGATACGCAATCGCACCCCAGACCATAACGCTGGGGGTTCGTCCATTATGACGTTGGATAACGCACTCCGGAAGGTGGCGTTCACCGGTATAGCGTCTAACACGGATGCGGCCATCACTGTACCCCAAATTAAAGCGGGATTCATCAGAAAACACCACTTGTTGCCAATCAGCACGCCAGTCTCTATGTCCATGAGCCCATTGTAGCCGCAGGCGCCGATGGTTTTGCGTCAGGAGGATCCTGTATAAAGGAACTCTTGCACGCAGTCCACGGTGCAGTAGACGCCGACGAATTGATGAAGCACACAATGATACACCTGTAGCAGTGCACCAACGTTCTGCCAACTGTCCAGATGAAGCAAAACGGTCCGTCACCGCCATGCGGACCAGGTGTCTATCATCCCGTGCTGACGTCACCTTTCGGCGTCCACTCCCGGATTTCTGAGTTGTCTGGTTCTCTTGAACCCACTGCTTCCACACTCGCATCACTGTGCTGCTGTTACGCCCCATACGAGCTGCTATTGCACGATAAGAAAACCCTCCTTCACGAAGGCCGATCATTCGTCCCCGTTCAAACTCCGTAACTTGCTGAAATGTCGCCCTCTTTCGTCGTAGAGGCATAGTGACGTCTCATGTAACGTTTACCACTAGCAGATAGCCATACACGCCCCGCTACAGCCCTCTATTTATACGGATCCATCAGCAGTTCAGAGGGCGCTGCTCAGCCCATGCATACGCAGTGACTCTGAAATTCTAATCATTTGAATAGCATACCCTAATTTGCATTTCCTGAAAGTTTCAGCTCAATCACGTGATTCCTTCATGGTGTTGCAATTTTTACAAACATGAGTTTATATCCATGGGCTCTCACAATAGAAAAACTATGTTCACTTCGAAAGGAAAAAAAACTTAATTGGGAAATGCCAAATTGCTTCCTTTTACATGTTTTCTAAATGTACGTAATTTTACATTCCATATCTGGCAACAAAAATATTGCATAATTACAGTTTCACTTTTCATATTTGGCAACATTTTGTGCAATTGTTTTCCGAAATTTAAAATCGAATTAGTCTTCAATTTATCATCGATGTGTGCACACATACTACAATGGGCTCTTCCAAAAAGGTGTACAAAATTCTTTTAACACTGCATTGTAATTTAATTATCTTTTGGCGAACTATTCTAAACATTTAATGTTTTAATAAATATTATTTTAACTGAATGGAAGTACTGCATTTCTTCAATGCTTATAACTGATTAGTAAAACTAGTCATGGCCCAAGTGACAATTTGAGAGGCCATGTATTAATCTATAATACATAATAAAAATTATGAAGAAGGAAATATTATTTGTACACTGCGAAAAGATCTGATAGTTCTTTCATCATGCGAGTTCTTAACTGCGGATTAAAATGAACATGGTTTTGAAGAGTGTCGCCCATATTTCTTTATTGCCGTTGTATTTAATTTGATTTCTTAGAAAATCAACACCGCAAGACAGCTGAAACTATATTCTTTGGAAGGTAATTTGATGTATCACTATGCATATGAGATTTATTAAGTATTAACAGCAAGCTTATACAACAATGACATCTGCTTATAAGTTATGCTTTGTTTAAAAAGTTCTTTCTTCTCATTCAGTGCTTACAAAGCTAGTTTCGACCACCACGCCAGCTATCTAGAATGTAAGTATCAATATTTTTGAGAGCAGGAGTAAACTTTTTTAAAAACATATGTAATCAAATGAAACAGAGAAGTTACGTTTGTGTGTTTTATGATGCAAGGGTCAGGCTGTACCAGAACCTATCTTTCTAAGAAATCCGACCCTGTTATGGCCCATGGAACTAACTCCAGACTATAGTGAGCAGTTAGTGCATCTTTTTCCTTTTTTGGGACATTGTTAGGAGTCGAACCTAAGACAACAGCATGCTAGATGAATGTACTACCACCGTAGGGCCTTTTAATTTAAATGAAAATGAATATAAATAAATGGAATATAATTAATTATAACATTGGTGGATCTAAGTAGTTTGCTCTGCATATTGTGCAGGCACCCAGCCAAGGTGGGTTGAGGGAACACAAGCCTCCCCCTCCCCAGGTCTACTGAAGTGCCCTTTCAGACCTACAATCTTAAAATCCCTCTCCCCACGAACGAACGAACAAATAATTTTCCTGGATCCCAATAATATGGGGATTTCTCATAAGATTTTAAGAAAAAAAGAAAAAAAAGGACAAAAATACTATTTCATATTCTTTACATTATATCAGGGTTCTCAATCACATTGGAGAAAAAAATTCACTGACCTTTTCGACAAAATTTCCTGACTTTCTCAGCAAAATTCCTGGACCAATCACAAAACTTTCAACTAAATTTCGGTTGTGGGGAAAATGGCTTTATATTTTCCCTGCTTTTCCAGGCTTTGACAAAAAACCTTGCTTTTCCCTGACAGTCAGGGACGATTTCAAATTCCTTGACAATTTCACACTGCATGGGAACCCTGTTACATATATTTTGCATGTGTAATAATTGAATTCAGAGGAAAAGCATAATGTACTCTTCTGACAGCAAGGCCCCCCCAACTAGAAAATCCTGACTGTGCTTTGGCTATGGTGCAAAATAGTGTTGCGTGCTAGACACACTGAGTGCAGATACAGTAATAAAAATATCATTTAGCAAATATTTGTTTCTTCTATTTCATCACCTTGATTCTAGAGACATACCAAAGTTTAAAAAAAACATCTGAACAGGAGGAGTTGATAGAAACAAGTCTTCGGCAATTTTTTGTATGTTCATTTCACAGTTAAGCTGGGAGCTTAAAAATGGCCAGGTGCTAGATCTCACACATGGGATCAAATATATTCAGAAGTGCATACGACAATATCCTTTAAAACAAACACTGATTATACTCAACTTTATTTTTTTTTTCAAATTATACCTACCAGCATATGGGCCAACTCCAGCACTCTTCCCGCAGTATCAACAGATATCAAAACATTTCCTTTATTTCTTAAGGTTTGCAAAATATTTGCTGAAAAAAAAAAAGAAAAACTCAGAAATAATATACACTATTAGTAGCTTAAATTAAACACAAGATTTGAGAGCATAAAATTATAAAAAATCCATGGGTTGAAATAACGATTTGAAGTGTCAGAGTGTGATGAGGTGAGTTGGCTCTTGAGTTTTATTAGGCAAGACTCTTCAAATAGTTATTAATAATTTGATTATTATTAATTATTAGTTAAAAGTTATTATTAAATATAAGAGAAAACAATTTAAAGAACTGATTATCATACTCTGTTTAATATGTAATGCTCCTACGAACAAGAAAAACGAATTGCGGTACTCTTTAAAATGTTTTGTAGAAAATGCTTCCATGAAGATGACTAAATTAAATTATTTGTATTTTATGGGTAAGCAGCCCAGGTCACGCTTTGCCTGCAGTTTGCCAAGGAATCTAATCATACGGTAGTGGACCTACGTTTTCCTCAAGGAATTTAAACCCTTTAAAGTACAGGAAACTAATCCCTGGATAGCAGTGGACAGTTAGTCCATAAACTTACTCTTTCTTCTTCTTCCCCTCCATGGTTGAAAGTGTGCTAGGCGAATGTAGTGTTTCATCTAAAGCGAAATAGAAGGGCGCAACGCCCTGCCGAATCTATTAGCACCCTGCCCCCCAACTTGTCTGCCCTTGTGTCCAAATGTCCCTTTCCCACCATTTATTTAGAATCCAAAACGCGTGACGAAATTTATTGGTTTGTAAAAATTCTGTAGTCCAGCATTTCATTTCTGTAATAACACTGGTTGTTTTGGCAAAACCAGATTGCTGACGAATATTTGTAAACAAAGCACTGTTGCCAGGTTTGCAGACTTTCAACCACGGACTACTGCGATAAACGTTAGCGGTTCCACGTATTTTTGAGGTCAAATTTTTGTTAAAATCAATTTGTTTGTCTTTAAGCACTAAATTAAGCATGTTTTACATCCCTATTTTATTACTCTTACTTGTCATATAGTATAGGATAATGTTTAACTAAATTATAGTTATATTAAATTATTTTTTGCAGGAAATCGGAGTTTCTTAATCTTGCCATCTGGCAACATTGCCGTTAGATTGCAATCATGTACACTTCCCTTCGCCTTTCAAATATAATTAACTCGGAAAAAGAAAAAAGATGCTTTCCTGTAAACAAAGACTAAAAAATTTAAATTAAACAGCAATAGGAACTAAACCAATTAAGATGCTGCTTACAGCAGTTAGTAGCAGTAAATCTGATGTAACCAGATATTTGTCATGAGTATCTGCATATTTAGAGCAACAACAAAAATAAAGGCTCTCTGTAAGGAAATGTACCCTGCTCTAATTTTTTCTAGATGAAATACTAGCGAATGCACTACCATAGCACTATGACAAAGAGGGTTAAAAAAAAAGTAAAAATAAATGTTATTTTCTGTATGTATAAGAATAACAAGTTGGGATGTAACTAATGTGACATATTAAGTTGCCTTCAACGACTGGAAAGGAGCTTGAAATTAGGCTGCATGAAACTGAGTGGATGTTCATGTTGTGTCCTGCAAATTATACACATACCTCATAGAATCACATTCATAATTTTCATGAGCAAAATATTTAAGCAATATGGCACCGCTCTTCAAGTCAGCGACCGATTAGAAACTGGAATTTTAAAGATGCAAAGAGCTTTGATTTGATATTAGATGAAATGAAGTCTGAGGAACGGCTGATTTTGCAAACCGTGCGTCGTGAGAAAATTTTTGTAGGTCGCCAAATCCTGTTTGTGTCCGTGGTTTCATGGCTCGAAGACTACGATGGTCATGCTGCACCGGGACCCACTGTTTTCTGAGGAATCTGAATCTCTTAAGGCCTAGGAAACCAAACCCCGGACAACAGTGCAATCTTTATGAGGTCTGAGTAAGCATTCTTTGCACTATTGGGAGTCGAACCCGGGTTAACAAAGGAGCACTAGGCGAACATATTACTACACTGCGCCACCGCAGGTCATCACCAAATTAAAAAAAATGTACATATTTTTTAAGTATAGGACAGTTCGTCCAGGGGGGTCATGACAAAATTTTACACAAAATGGGGGTCAGCAATGAAAATAGTTTGCGCACCACTATCCTACATGATGATACAGGTATTCAAATCTCCTGATTTGCATCTTTTATGATCCAATAGTGCACTAAAGGTCATCCAAGACACAACTAATAGTTTAATGCGACCTCTGACATATTTAAATACGATTAAGACTACTGGGAATGGAACCTTACCCAGTAAGTCGAAAAGTGGTAGTCATGGCCATGGCAGTTTAAAATGATATATCATAGCCCACGGTATTATAAAATGGTGTATCATGGCCATGGTACTCTAATGTATGATAACCAGGAGTATACCTAGCTTGCTGAAATTTGAATCTAGTTCAGTCGGGATAGCTGAAAGCATTCACTCATTGATTGCACCTATTCTTAAATGATGAGTGGTTTATAGTTCAATGAATAAGCCACCACCAAACAATGGGCAAAACAGCACAGAATACAATCCTGCTTATCTCTATTTAGTTCAAAAGCTGTGCCAAATTCTTGTTCATAGGGAAGAAAAAACCTTTAATGCTAGGAACCAGAAAATTAATCTCCACTTTTCACAAACAAAACAATATGACAGAAATCTAGATGTGTAAAGTGAGTTTACTCATCAGTTGCTCGTCTCGTAGCCTCCTCCGATCTTGAACGTAGGTGGCATTATATGCATCTGTAATCAGAAGGGAAGGACGGTTTACGGACTCCAGGATACAACCATTCAGATGCCGTTCTTTTTTATGGTTGAAATCGACTGCGTATATGATGTCCTCTTCGCCATCTTTAACGATTTTCCAAATAGTTCCACCTATCATATGACCACCCGGTAATGGGGTAATGGCTATGCCTTGGCCTTTACCTACAAGACAAAATTCAGCAATAAAATTTATTGTACATTCATTTTGAATGTAATCGGAATTTTCATGTTCTATACAAGGTTGCGTATGAAAGGGTAGAGGGTTTAATGCAATCCCCATTTGTTAAAAAGTCAAAATTATAACCTTAAATTAGAATAAAACATCATCTGAAGGAAATGTATTACTCTCATAATCCTTCCTTCCCTTAAATTCTGTTCATGGGTCTGGTTTCAAGTCCAGACAAAGAGCATATATGGGAAGGGTCTGATAATTTCCGGTCACCCCCCAAACCACGACCTACAAGACAAAATTACACAGTAATAAAATTAATTTTAAATCCGTCTTAGACGTAATTGCAATTCTTACGTTCCGTACAAGGTCGCGTAAGAAAGGACGGAGAGTTTAATGTAATTCCTATTTGATAAAAAGTCAAAATTAGGACCTGCAAATTAAAACAAAACATCCGCTAAAGGTAGGGTATATTACTCATTTATTATCCTATCTCCTCTTTTTTTTATATAAATACTGGGCACGGGTCTGACCTCAAGTCTACAAGAAGAGGGTATCTGAGAAGGGATTGTCAATTTCCTGTTACCTCCAAACCATGACTTTTATGAAAAATCAAATTTACTGGAAACTGAGCAAACAGTTGAGGTTTCAAGAATTGTGAGTGTAATCATAGGGAGGGTGTCATTTTATATTAGGGGCAAAGCAAAGAGGAGGATCCCCCTTCCCTGAGCTCAGTTTCCAAAATGAAGATCTGCTATAATACTTGCTTGCCAATTTACAATCTCTTGAGAAGATGGTGAGTTACCAAAGATAAAATCAATAATTTATTTTCGATCGCGATGAGATCGGCAGTTTTATCCTTTATGCAAGGAACTTTGTATATGTACTCGATGGAATAAAATACGTCATACGGACAATCTGTTAATTCTGTATAAGATTGCTCAGCGGAACATGTCACCAAAAAGTATTTTACCTTTTAAGCTCACCGACTGGCTATATTTTAGTTGGATAATCTTGTCGAAAGCAGCATCAACATCATCAAGCGTGAAGAGGTCAAACTCTTCAGTGTTATGACGGGACTGCAAAGAAATATAATTTATGAAACATATAATATATTTTAAATGAGCATTATGCAAGGCACAATACATTTTTAATTGACTCCAATGGTTAACGGAAACAGGCTACAGGTCCAGGTCAGTTTGAATTTAACCCAAAACACTAAATCCATAAGTGAAAGACCCATAATTAAAAGAAATGTATAATAGTTTCTAATATTTTTTTTAAACACATGTCAAATGGGCCTTTTTCTAAAGGAAGGCTGTTGTGTAGAAGGATTAGATGCATATGCCCGTGTATATCATATCCCAAGAATGTATTATGGGTAATCTGGGATGGGGTCAATGACTCGATGCGACCCCTGAACCATGATACCTTCATACATGACCAAGCTTATTTAGAGTTGGACCTAGCCCCATACACTTAAAGCTGACAGACGTAGCCACTGGTGGGCTGTTGGGGGAGTATTGGAAGCAGGTTAACTTCAGGTGTTCTATACTTTTCGTTTAGCAGAACAAGGATGATGGATAACAATGTGGTTAAACATGAAGTCACCAGTCTAGTCATATCTATTAACTGAGAAATAAATCTTTAAGGTTGCCATACCAGCAGGGATGAACTGATCTTGAAGAGCTTGGTGAGTCAATGTATTAAAGAAAAAAAAAAGTTTTTATTTCATGAATATCTATACAGGTACAAAAGGTATTAAAAAAGTGAGGTGAATCTTACTTGAAACCAATCGTACATAAACATTTGACCCATTTTATATACAGGAATGGTTGAGTATATTGGGCAGTCCAAATTGCATTTTCCGACAATGTAGGGAAGCGCACCCAGATGTGTGGTATCGGGATATGACAAGAGAACAGCATCAATCTGATGAATATGCCTAATAATGGAAAAGACAAAATAAATAAATAAATAAATAAAACATCGGACATCATCCTTGTGGACCGATGCATTGATGATACAGTCCTAGATATTTTTTCTGATTACACTACATTATTAAAAGTATCGAGATACTACCAAAATTTTGTCAAGTACAATGAAAGCATTCACACACACACACAGGTACATTGTAAATCAGAAGGCCAGTAAATGAATTTGAATGAAGTATTTTATATAAAGTTATCAGTAAGCTTTAGTTACGTCACGCAGATGTGAACTTTACTTCCAGAAGGGGTTAGTTAATAAGAAATCATTTGAGTAATGTTCGTTTCGATACAAAGTGGTTAAACTAGACATACCAAAATCATAAAACGGACTTAAGTGACGCTGTGAACAGATGACTCAAAATATAGCTTTTTCATATACAGAAGAAAAAGAGTCATTGCCCTGACTCAGAGTCGAACATGAATTTCTGGGGACCCTTTGCTAGAACTGGAATGCCAAGTGGTTAATTATTAAAAAATCAGATACCTTAATTCCTTGGTGGCCTAATGGTTAAGGCACTCTGTATTTTAATGGAGAGACCCTAGTTTGACTCTATGCCCTGTGATGATTCTTTTTCTCCCCTTTCTTTCTTTCTTTTTGGTTTTACGGCTCAAAGACTACAGTGGTCATGCTGCGCCGGGACCTACTGTTTTCCGAGGAATCCGAACCTCTTAAGGCCTAGGGAACCAAACCCCGGACTACAGTGAGCAGTGCGATCTTTATGAGATCTCTGAGTAAGCGTTCTTTTTGCACTGCTGGGAGTCGAACCCGGATTAGCCGCGCAATAGGAGAACGCGTTACCACACTGCGCCACCGCAGGGCCCCTTTTCTCCCCTACATTGAAAGCTCTAGTTTGAGACCAAGCATAGGTGTCAGAAAACCACTGTCTGTAAAAATTCCCTACAAAAAACTGCCCTGGTGGTTTTGTGTGTGTTGACTATTTGGCAATTGTGTTATCCTAGAAAAGGGTAACAATACCGTACAATAAGAGTCTTCAACAGGGAAAAATGCAACATTAGAGTACGGTGGAACTTCGATGCTACGAACTCGTACAGATAGCAAAAACTTCAGAAATGGGAATTAACATTACATTTACAGGGTACTATTCAGTATCAATGCAACAGTTGAGAAATTGGAGGCTCATAAAAATATTAGCTAACTGTGTTACTGTCTTCTGGATAAGTAAGCATCACGCATCCTTAAACATTACATCTTTTTTTATTTCATCTTGATCAATACACCATACATTGCTATATAAAGGCTCTTGAATTTTGAGAATCAAGCCAAAATAGTTAGGAATTACGGAAACAGAAAAAGAAAAGTGGTGAAACTGCATAAAAAATCCCCCTACTGAAATTTTTTGAAGTGTTTCCAAACTGGCTGGCAACTGGTCTGCTGTCATGTTGTTTTTGGTGTTTTTTGGGCCATGTAATTTTCCTGAATCAGTGAAGGGGATATAACAGTGGAGGGGTTGTGGGGGAGACCCCCCATGGCCGCTTTGGGCTTCGCCCTTGCTGCCTGATCGATCAGCATCAGTGGTAGCCTTCCTGAATCAATAAAATGTTGAATACATGAGAACAAACAAAATTGTAAATAAAAATTTCAGAAGTACTCGCCCAGTCGTCTTGATCAGTGGTGTGTGGTGGAAAATTGGTTTTTATGTCTCAAAAAAATGTGGGAAACAAGTTCTCCAGCCTATCCTTTTTGCAGCGATGCCACATAAGTTCTGCAAAGTAATCCACATGAAGCCCAGCCCACAATGTCATCTGTTCCTCATATGCCGGACACTCATACTCTGATGAAATTATTCTCTCTCTCTCTCTTTCCATAGCCCACTCAAGGCAAACAACTTCTCTTGCCATTCAAATGCAATTCCACAAAAAAAGACATAATGAAAAAAAAAAAAAAAGCATAAAAAAACCCCTACCGCAACAGCGACAATAGCACAGAATGGTGATACAAATATGCCACAAGCCAATATACTGAAATTCCTGATTCTAGACTTATTTCAAGAGAAAAAAGAGAGAGAGAGCGTAAGGGGGTTGTTGAGTAGTATAGCCAGAAACGCTTTGTCAAGAATTTTTATACAAAGTGCATAAGTACATCAGCTTCCTACTTAAACATTATATGTAACTGAAGCATACTTGCAACCATAAAACACATAGTATCATGGGGGAAAAGGCATCATATTTGACAGGTAATGGCTTCAAAAATGCCAACAGGCACAAGGTGGATTGGCAATAACATTATTATCAGTATTTTTATGGAGAAATCTAGATATATCATACTCTTATATGATAAAAAATATTTAAAAGAGTATAGATTCTCACTTTTTCAACTCTTTTATATGAGCCATGTTGAAGTGTTCATCCCATCCACAGTCTAGAAGAAAGCGGAATTCATCAACTTGAAGAACATAACAGTGTGGAGATTCATCTTGGGCTCCGGACACAGCAAAAAACTTAATAATGGATGTCATTATTATTCTTTTTCTGCAACGAGTTTTATAAAATGAAAACAAACTAATGTTAACAACAACAAACTAAAACATAAAATAACAAAAACAAATTTCAGAACATGACAGCAACAGTTCACAAAGCTATTATACGTACGTTCCAATAAATTTATAATTCTGAGTTAACAGTTCAAAGGTCAGTTATTTAGGTCAGTATCTTAGTTTTGTGTAATAATTACCATAAATGTCCTAAACACACTTTAACTTTTGTCTGAGTTTTTATGGTAAAAGATTATGCTGTGATGAGACATACAGTTGGTGACAGTACAGAATTCGTCCCACAATGCAATTTTCCTTTAGAAAAAAGTCGCTGCGGATGAAGTTGTGACATCACATGCATGTTATCTTCCAGGGAGAAAATCAGATTGTGCATTAGTCTAGCGGTCCAAGACACTCCGGGCTAAACGGAGGGACCCTGGTTCGAATCCAGGATGGGGAAAGCGTCTCTTTTTCTCCAAAATTACATAAGCTCTAGTTTGAGCTAATTAATACGTGGGTGGCAAAAATTATTGTATAATTGTGCACTAGGCCTAACCCGGATGATGCCTTTCACCAGCGGTATAGGAAAAGAGGTGAAAATGCACATGATAGAGCCAGATTGGTGCAAAAAGGTTCTTGGTTCAGTGAAAGCAACTTAAGCATGATTGAGGTGTGTCTGATGTATTTGTGAATATACAAGGCGATGACAAAGAGCACCATAAAAACAATATTCCAACCACGAAAGTGAATGGAGGTTAGTACCTCCTTTTTCTAAGTTCATTGAATCGAGGAAGGGGAGGAGGTTAAAGAGGAAGTGAAGGGTGAGGAGGTAGGGCCTTGTAACATGATGTAAACAACATGGCGGCAAGTCAGTGACACTGTTGCTACGCATGTTGGAAATTGAATTGTGTACTAGCGCCCTACCAGTTTTTATAGGAATCTGAATGTCTCAAGGCCTATGGAACCAAAACTCTCGTTGGCTTTAGTGCACAACACGTCCCCTAGTGATTTTTAGTGGGAAGTATTTCTAACACTCATGGCAATTGTGCCACTGACTTACCGTCATGTTAACATAGCCGTCTCGATTCAGCAAAATTTAAAAAAAAGTACTAGCCTTTATTGGTCTTCTTTGTCGGATGTGTGTGGTTTTTGAGATGTTTAAAAACGCGAAAAACAAATTTTGTTGGCTGTTTGTGGGTCGGCGCCACTACATTAAACAATTTCCCATTCGCGACTATGGTTTTCCCTTACTTCTATCTCGGCCTCCACTTCTTCCCCCACTCCTTGTGTCTCCTCAAACCTTCTTTCTCCGTCACTCCAGCCCTGCCTACCTCCCTCATTTCCTTTTCTTTTGCTTCTCCCATGCATACTTTCTCAAAACGGCACTGAAAAGTGTCATTCAAATGAAGCCTAGCTCACGACGTCGTCTCACACTCATATCCAGACAAAAATCCTTCTATTATAATCCATCCCAGCACATACCTATTCCCTCTCAACCCTAATTCCACAAAAAAATACGTCAATCGTTCAGACATAATAAAAATCACTGCCATACAAAATAGAGCCAAAAGAATGACAAAACATGTGCAAATGCCCATATGTGTGATGTCACAACCCTGTGTACTACTAAATTTAGCGACTTTTCTATTAATTTCAAGAGGAGAAAAACACTAGGGGACATATTCTGCATTATAACCTTCTCATTCTATGATGGACAGTTAGTCGGTAAGCATTCTTTTTTATTGCAGTTATGAATCGAACCCTGGATAACAATGTGTTACTGCTGTAGAACCAAATACAGGTTTCCCAAATCATAAACGAAGAATATAGGCCCTATGGTGAAGCATTGGCAATGTATTTATTATTCCGTAGATTCACTGCCTAAGACAACTTAGTGGGTAATACATTTCGCTCACCGTTATTCATTCAGGTTCTGTTCATAATGGTATTGCAGGATAGATGCCTTTGGCAGAGGACATCCAGGAAAACTACAGGTCCTGTGCACAGCATCATCACCCCTCACCTTTGCTATTCTTATATTATGTGTTCACATATATTAGATTTCACATTTTAAGCAAATTCAAATTGTTACTTAAGAAAAATTTAAGTATGCCTTATGCTTTATAAAAAATTTATATTTTTCTCCAGGGTGTAAAATTGAGATTTATTTTGCTGGCAGACAAGTTCTACATATCAGTCTTGATGCATTCAGGGGTTCTACTTGCAATAGCTTTTAAATTTTTGCAATGGGAAAATTACAAAACATAATAAAAACTTTGTCAATTTGGAGCCCTAGGCCCCGTTAAAATGGTACCGATTGCGATAGTGGGCTTACAACCCAACCCCCCATCCTGATGCACTTATTTAGGTGCATCGGGGTGGGGTGGGGTTGTAAGCCCACCATCGCAATGAAATTTTGTATAATTAACATAGGAATATGAATTGTAGATCTGTAACTCCCCCATTGAGCCTACCCCCCCATATCTTTGAACTTTTTGCGGACGCCTATGCTGATGATTTAGTAGGATACGACTTTTCTCGAACTACAGTCCATGAATCCGTGGGTTCGCCGACAAACCTGATGCATGTAATGCACAAAATCACACGTAAACAAAAAGAATTCATTTTTGGGGTCCTCCATAACTTTTCGGAGTATAAAGGATCCTCTGAAGGAGGCTGCTCCAGTAATTTTGCTCAATGAAGCTAAATTTTTTCGAAGTTCCAAGAAAATGATAATTTGTTTACCTTCTAGCTAGCCTCACTTAAACGTGCGATATTTTTAATTCACAGAGATCACTGTCTTAATTGTAGAAATGCAACCTCCATACAACCATTAATTTAAAACTAATTCAGTAAAATTAATTAATTGCGCGAACTCATTATTTTAGCCCAACAAAATCATCCGCCAATCACATTAACCACGCTCAACTATCTTCACTTCGATTAGTATTGCCAGATTATTCGAAAAGATCTTGACTTGATTTCGGAAAGTGTGGGCCACAAGACATGGCTCGGTATTTACAGTCGTGGTGGATAAAAACCAAAAGAGATAACTAACGGTGAGTCGTAGGAAACTAGTGGTGAAATAATTCGAAAATTATGGTGGGTGGGTGGGTGGGGGGATTAAGTGGCTTTAAAAAAAATCATGTGATGGATAAAAAAGAATATATCATGATATTAAGAGACGGATTTAGGTTATAAACCACCAGCTGCGAGCCCAAATTTGGCGCCCCTCCGCTAAATATTAATTATTTTTAAAATAATTAAGTTTCTGCGCATTTTTTGTTTCTAGGGCTTTTGTAAATAGGTTACTAACTATTATTACAAGACGAAAAGGCACTTTTTATGAAAACGGTGATTGGAAAAGTTGTCTGAGCTAGCAGCCTGTATTCACAAAAGAGGTATTGTGTAAGAATAAATTGAGTTAGCAATAGCGATGAAGTATGATATGAGAATGGACTTATTGAGAAGGCTATGGCTTAATGCAAGATAAGTTCACAGAACTGAAACTAACAGTTTTCAAACACGATATTGACATCGGGCATAGTGGAATGTGAATCATCTACTGTGACAAATTAGAATTCTTTAGTATGAAAGGATATCAAGTCTTCTGCTTGAAACGTTTCAGACAGATAGCTTCTGGAATTTTGGTATATATAAAGAGCTCTCTAACAGCAAAAATGTTCACAAGACACTCACTGACACTCATAGGTAGACTAGAAGCTGTGGAAATGCATGTTTGGAAGGGCGAACTGCGACATCGAGTTTTCTTTTGGCATAATCCTCCCAACGATAGACTGGACCTTGACTGTCTTCTCCAAAGTTGGGCTGACCGTTCTTTATTACTGGGTGATTTTAATGCTCCATCTACAAAATGTGGTTACAGCAGAAATAATTAAGTGGGAAATATCGTAGACTTCAAAATTCTAATCCAATGGAATTTATTGATAATAAGGACAGTAATCCTATTTTTCTCTCTTTTAATGGTAGATCCTTTCACCCAGATCTTTTACTGGCTCACACAAATATGATTAATTATATTCAGCATGAGCTCGTTGCCGTCCCTTAGAGGAGTTGGACATAAACTCCTCCTTGCATCTGTTCATATTCATAGAAATGAGTTTGCAGAGCCTCGCCTACCCCGATGGAAACTTGAGAAAGCTGACTGGCCTAGATTTAAGCAACTGACTGACCGTCTGACAGTGAGTTCATTAGTGACTAAATGTTTTGATAATTTCCTTAAAAATTTTTCAAGCAGCTTAACCTCATGTGCTCTACGAACTATTCTTAGGGGGCAGATGCAAAAATACGCATCTTTTTGGAACGCGGACTTAGAAAAACTCAAAGTAGAGAAAGGTAAAGCAGAACAAACTGCTGAGGCCACGGGTCTCGTAGAAGATCTTGCGCATCTACGATAATCACATGTTCTACACGAACAGGCTTTCAAAAATTCAAAGCGCCAAACATATTGTAAGTTTTTGGAAAAAATGGATTTCCGTACAGACGGTGTGAAAGTACATCGATATATTTATCTAGGTTGAATAATCAGTCAGAAAAAATAAATGAACCGATCACTATTGGAACCAAGGTGTTAACCTCTAATCGGAGTACTGCAGAGGGTTCTGTAAACATTTTGCAAAAATCTGTAATTCCCACCCCACCACACGTATAAAACAGAAAATTTTACCCTACGAACTTCCCTCTTGGATAAAGAACAGGACAGAATTTTGAACTCAGCCTTTTTTATTAAAGAACTAAAAAGGGGCCTGGATCGCTTGGATAATGGTAAGAGGGCCGATCCTGATGGTATTCTGCCTGAATTTTTGATCAACCTTGGTCAGAAAGCAGTAAAAGTGCTACTGGAATTGATCCATGTAAACTGAGAAAAAGACCCCCCAAGCGAACGGAGAAAAGCTAAAGTTGTAACAGTTTTAAAACCTGGGAAGAATGCTGCAGATCCTAATAACTACAGACTAATCTTCCTTACAAGTGCTATGTGTAAACTAGTCGAGCGTCTAAGTGTAAAAAAGGCTCCAGTTTTTCTTGAAAAAAAATAATTGTATTTCAAATCGGCAAGCTGGATTTAGAGCTCACAGAAGTGCGGGTTCGTATGCAAATGTACGTATTGCGTAATGTATGCGAAATTTTTGAGTTCCTAATTTTGTTCCAAATTTGAGATCATACCACCCAGCTCAGTCTGAATTTTTCAAAAAACACGGAGATATAAAGATATGACAATTTTTTGATACAAAACGGAACATATAATTTTTGTTGAAAAGCGAAAAATATTGTTGGTAAATGCATGGGAAATTTTTGAAAAAAATTCGAGTTCTTAAGTTTGTTCCAAATTTGACTCTATATGAATTCATATCCATCAAGGTCGTTATAACCCAGCTCATATACAAAAAAATTCGTTATAACCGGATTTATATTCTTATGTTTTCTATAACTGAATTGTCATACATTCTACTCACTTTAAGAGAAATCATATCCACCATACTCGTTATATCCAGGATTATATCCATCACGTTCGATATAACAGAACTAGCATTCATTTTACACGTTATAAACGAACTCCTATATATAATTTTCGTTATAACCGAAACCATATGTACCACACTCGTTATAACCGGGTTTATATCCGTCATGTTCGTTATAAAGCAACTAATACCCACAAAACTCCTTATAACAGGGTTTATATCCACCATGCTCGTTATAACGAAACGCGCATCCCTCCTGCTCGCTATAACCGAACTCATATCATTCGTGCTCGTTATAACCGAGCTCGCATCCATTTTACACGTTATAACCAAACTCATATCCATCATGCTCGTTATAGCCGAACTCGTATGCATTAAAATTGTTATAACCGAAGTCATGTCCATCATGGTCATTATAATCGAACCATTAGAATCATACCCATTAGTCATTACAATCATACCCATTATAACCGGGTTTATATCCTCATGCTTGTTATAATCGAACTCGCATTCATTCTGCTCGTTATAAACGAACTCATGTTCGTCATGATCGTTATAAAGGAACACGTATCCATCATTCACCTTATAACCGGGTTTAAATCCATCATGTTCGTTAAAACCAAACTCACATCCATTCTACTCGTTAGAATCGAACTAATATCCATCATGTCGTTATAACCGAACTCGCATCCATTCTACTCGTTAAAACCGAACTCGCATGCATTTTACTCTTTATATCCGAACTCATATGCATCATGTACGTTATAATCGAACTTATATCCACCATATTCGCCATAACCGGGTTTAAATCCTCAGCTTGTCACAAACGAGTTCGCATCCATTCTACTCGTTGTAACCGAACTCATACCCACCATACATGTTATAACTGGGTTAATATCCTTATGCTTGCTATAACCGAACTCGCATCGATTCTACTGGTTATAACCAAACACAAATCCATCATGATCGTTATAACCGACCTCATATCCATCATACTCTTTATAACGGGGTTTATAAACATCACGCTCGTCATAACCGAACTCGCACCCATTCTCTTCGTTACAACCGAACTCAATTCCAACATGCCCGTTATAACGGATCTCAAATATATTCTAAATGTTATAACCGAACTCATATCCAACATGGTCGTTATAACAGAACTCATATCCACCATACTCGTTATAACCGGATTTATATCCTCATGCTTTCTATAACCGAACTAGCGTCCAATCTACTCGTTATAACCGAAATCATATCCACAATACTCGTTATAACCGAAATCATATCCACAATACTCGTTATAACCGAAATCATATCCACAATACTCATTATAACCGTGTTTATATACTCATGCTTGTTATAACCGAACTGGCATCCTTTCTAATCGTTATAACCGAACACATATACATCATGATCGTTACAACCAAACTCATATCCTCCATGGTCGTTATAAACGAACTCATTTCCACGATATTCGTTATAACCGGTTTTATATCCTCATGTTTGCTATAAATGAACTCTCATCCATTATACTCGTCATAACCGAACTCGCATGCATTTTACTCGTTATAACCGATCAAATATCCATCATGCTCGTTATAAGCAGATCTATATCCTCATGCTTGTTATAACCGAACTCGAATTCATTCTATTCGTTATATCCGAATTCATATCCACCATACTCTTTATAACCGAACTCATATACATCATGCTCGTCATAACCGAACTCGCATCTATTCTACTCGTTATAACCGAACTCATGTCCATCATGGTTGTTATAACCAAACTCACATCCACCATACTTGTTATAACCGGGTTTATATCCCCATGCTTGTTATAAACGAGCTCGCATCCATTCTACTCGTTATAACCGAACTTATACCCACCATACAATTTATAACTGTGACTCGTTATAGCCGAACTTTTATCCACAATACTCGCTATATCTATGTTCATATTCCCATGTTTGTTATAACCTAATCCATATCCACCATACACGTTATAAACGGGTTTATTTTCTCATGCTGGCTATAATCGAACTCGCATCCATTCTACTCGTTACAACCGAAATAATATCCATCATGCTCGTTATTACCGAATTCGCATGCATTCTACTCGTTACAACCGATCTCATATCCATCATGCTCGTTATAACCGAACTCATATCCACCTAAGCATAACAAATTATCGCATTTATAAAGGTTTTAAGGTGGCATTAATTGCTATTTTGATGGCATAAGGAAGTATTTTGTTACATTTTTATTGTTAATATTTCTTACGTTGTAGGCAAAGAGTGTGCAATTTAAGAAGTGGATTTAATAAAATGTAATTATTAAAACATTACATTTATGACAATTTAAAAATATTAAGGGGCCACGGGGAGCCTAAAGGGGGCTCTCGAGCAAAAGATTTGAAAGCCGCTTTATTAAATACATAAATAATAATAATTAAATAATTATTAACTGCGATTACGTGTATTTTATATTTTATATCTTTCACTCGCAGCGTGTCATGCATCAAAGTATTGCAGTTCTGTTAGGGTGGTCGTCACTTTGTGACAGTGTGTTAGTTTTATTATTTTTTGTGGCTTACGTAAGCATGGTTCAGAACCCCCCCCCTCTCCCCGTTGTCAGTATAAATAAGCATATATCAATCCCCCTCCCCAAAAGTTGCTTACAAAATACTTGAACGGCTCCAGACAAAATTTATTCATTACCTCATTGCGGTGTTCGAAATGGCTGGCAAGGGCGGACACAGGGGTCATGACCCCCAAAATATATTTTTTCACTGTAAAAAATTCCAACTTTCATGATAAATGAAGGGTGTTATTCCAAGACCATGGCAAATTCTGTCCGTGACTCCCCCCCCCAAATGAAACTCTGGGTCCGCCACTGATGGCTGGAGCACTTATCAATCCCTGGAAAGGCTATGGAGTACTAAACTGAAAAAATTTGACCACTGAAAAGGCTATCCAAATCCCCTAGTGACTTTTTTGTTATTACCAATTCAACACTAGTTTAAACTAAGCATCGTGTTTAATAGAAATTTATTCAGTTGTTTATTGCTTAAAATCCCCACGTTCTCTTTTCTATACAATCTATACCTTTTCGACTTAACTTTATAAGTTATTACACTCTGTCTCAGATCCCTCGTCCTTTTATGCCCCTATAAAAATAGCCCATTTGCTAAACTAAAGAATACACACTTTAGGAAACGCAGAGTGCACATTTGTTCAGTCCAACGAAATATTTCGGCCAAAGCCCTAGCGTACAATAACGTTAATACGAATGACTGTGTAAGTCTGGTATGTGGCGCTATTCAGACGGGAATTTGTAATAAGAAAGTGCTAAATCGTGGTACAATTTGCTGTAATTTATGACCAATACTTGAAAATTAGAGTCAGAGCTACTATCCTAGGTTGTCAGAAGTCACATTTTATCGCACATCACAAATTTACTCCCAACCAAAGGCATGGAGAGAAAGAAATAATTTCACATGATGATGCAATCTTTATGGCAACCCTATTACAGAAACATATTTATACGAAGTAAACTTCTAGCAGTGCAATGTGTGTCTGAACTTTAATAGAGTAACAGGGTAGAAGATTCCTCCCCATCTTAGGCTGTTTTATCACTCAATAATGTAAGTAAATTAAACGAAGTCTTTTATTTCCTTCCATTTGAATTAATATTCAGTATCTTCGTCTTACACTTTGTTTTTATTTTTAAGTTAAAGAAATTTCCTGAAAATAAGTACTAACTCCCAGCTTCAAATTCTGACAGTAAAGTATTCAAAATTAAACTACAATTTGATAATTTTTCACGGGTCATCATCCAGATATGACTTCCAACTAATAATATGTATAGATTTAGTAGGAAAGTTGAGAAAATTTATAGGGTATGCTGTTTACATGTGAAAATATAATTTGTAAATAACTCTAAATTATACTTTTGAAATAATGTAAAAAGTTCTTTACTTACTAAAGTTTAATGGATCTTTAATATGCGTTTATCTCATATTGTTCATTTATATGAGTTATAATATATTTATTCAGTACATTAAAAATTTAAATTTTTTAATTAAAAATTACTTTGTTTCAATTCTCTTTGAATTGAGTTTTTAGTTGGCTTATGTTTCCTGATTCGTAATATAGAGTTTGTGTTTCATTTCGTTTTGCCTGGGAAAAAAAAAAAAAAAAAATATATATATTTCGGATCCTTGGCCCATCCCTTCAAAAGAATTTTAATTAACAATATTCTAAATTTATTGTAAATTAAATAAACCCTTGATATTATTTAAAGTTGAAAATTTCAAAAATACAATCAAACGTTAAAGTAAATTAACTGACAACATCAATGCGACAAAAGCACATACTATAAAAAGGAAATAGAATATTTGATAAACAGGAAACTGTTGTGAAATTACTAATTATTGCTAATAGTCGAGTTTCATCATTAAATATGGTCCTGAATGTGATCTTGGGCTGCTAAGTGGAAGACATGCGCAGTGACCAATTTTTGGGCCGATCTTGTGTTAGGATCCGTGATGCCCATGCGGACGGTTTTTGAGGGGAAATCGATTGTTTGCTTTGAAGACAGAATAAAGATAAAAAAAATACATGAATTTTCTTCTGGAATTATGGTGTAAAATTGGTAAGAAAAAGCATGAAAAAGCGGATTCGAATACCCTTGTTCAAAAAAAAAGAAAGAAAAAAAGCTTACACGGAGAACCGACCCCGAATCCTGTTGGTTGCCAGGCGCAAGGTATGCGCAGTAGACCGTGTTTGGTTTGGCCTTGTATTACTATCGGCGATGGTCTTACAGATCGGGCGCCACTTTTTGAATGAATCGAGGTGGTTGTATTGAAGGTGGAATATGGGTAAAAAAATATACTTAAATTCCACTGAAATGGTGGTATAAAATTGGCAACAAAAAGCACAAAAAACCGGTGTTAAAGCACCCTTACTTAAAAAAATAAAGCATACACAGGGAGTCGAACAACCAGACTTACTGGTTGTCAGGAGAAAGGCATGCATAGTGAACCGTTTTTGAATCGATCGTATATGAGGATTAGAGATAGTCTAACAGCTTATAGGGGTTTATTACCATCTATAATTGCACGGAAATTAAATGCGAGATATGACAATTATCATATTTAATTAACAGTGAGCTACGGCAACAGAGAGATTATCTACACGTGCTTTCGACATGAGATTGGGAGAACGACTAACCGATAACCAGTTTTTGCGATCTCGATGAGAGTCTGTTGCCAGTTTCGTTTTTCTGTCGTTGAGCTGGAGACATGTCTCCCACAGTACTCCCGCCCCCACACCAAAGTATCAAAGGTACGAGGTTCAGAGGTATCGAGAGTTAAATCTTAGCTGCCGTCCTGAACGTGTTGTGGTGGGTTCTTGGATGGTTGCCGGCATGTTATCTTGACTCGAGGTGGTAGTTGAACTATTAGAAGTGGTTGAGGGTGCGGTCAGAGTGGTTGGCTCGACTTTGTTGAGTCATCTGCGATGAACGCCGGTTTTAGGCGGTCAATGACAATGACCGAGTCTAGCTTCGGCTTTGGGACAACATATACTTCATCAAAGGAGAAACTCTGGTATATCAATATAATGTCACCAAACGCCATCCATTTAAAATGAAATCTTGAACATACATCACGGCGTTGATAACACTACTGCAATTTATGCGATTTATAAATTAAATATTAGCACAAAGTTAAAAAGATTATGTTATAATACTTCTTCAGTTGCGTTTTAGTTATTTACGTTTCAGCTTCGTAACCGGAATACTTGTTCCTTGAAAATCCTAGTGCAAATCTTCGGTCGAGAAGCTTCGAGATTTACCACGCCGTGACCACAACTCGAATTTTGCTTTCTTCTCACTCTGTCCATCCTGGGATGGAAATTCTAATTCAGTAATGTCAAGGGATGGCAGAGAGCGGTGAGGTAAATGATTGCCGTCTAGATTGAGACTGATCGGCGCGCGTCTCCCCCTTTACGTTGACAATCTTCCCTGACTCTCGATGCTGGAGTTTGGAAAAATTTATACTTTTAATAATATTCTGTTATGGGTCAGAAGCTCTGTTTCGAGCTTCACGTTCGATTTTCCTATCGACATCGCGACGCCCCAAGGAGCCACGAAGAACATTTTGAAAATCCTTGCTTTATCTGCTTATTATTATTATTATTTTTGGATGGGTGAATTATAAATATTTTTTTCAATTCATAATATGACTTGGGGTATAGTAGTTTGATCTAAACACATACAATTAAAATATACCGAGTTTCTGCATTAAACGAGTTATAATAATTCACAAAAATATATGTCTACTTCCCCCCCCATCAGTGTTAACTAGAGTTATAGCTTGAAATTATTTACCGAGTTTCTGCAGAGGAACCTATAAGAACTGTGGGCCCTGCGGTGGCGCAGTGTGGTAACGCGTTCGCCTAGTACGCCGTTAATCCGGGTTCGACTCCCAACAGTGTACAAAGAACGCTTACTCAGAGATCTCATAAAAAGATCGCACTGCTCACTGTAGTCCGGGGTTTGGTTCCCTAGGCCATAAGAGGTTCGGATTCCTCGGAAAACAGTAGGTCCCGGCGCAGCATGACCATTGTAGTCTTTGAGCCGTAAAACCACAAAACAAACAAACAATATAAGAACTGTTACAATACCTAGATCATATATAATTAAAGATAGAAATGGTTTGTGTGAGCAAGCGATTTTAGCAATGAAATCAAAGTAAATCATTTAACATTAATGAATAAAGTTTTCAATATAAATATTGAGTTGAAAACTTGTGCAGAGATATACCAAAATTTATAATTTTGTTTCTCCATACTCTATACTAGATGAAAATTACAGCCTTTGTGTGAAACATTACGTATACAAGATATGTCCTGATTCGTTTAAAATGCAATTTTAAAGTCAAAGAACAATTTCTATGGTCATGTTCAAACCCTTGAAAAGTAGACAAAAAATTAAAAATAAGTGAATTTAGCATATATATAAAATTAATATAATCATTATACGAATAGAATATAATAAGAATATAATTACTGTTAAACCAAAATTATAAAAACAATTTATTTTGGGAACACATAAAATTAAAAATGTTTTCCAGGATGGGGGTAATTATGTTTTCAGGGGGATAATCTCGTCTGGCCCCAGCCTAAATCCGCTTTTTGTGTTGGATTCACCTCTTTCAAATAATAAACCTTTGTTTGCAACGTAATGAATCTGAAAGGAAATGGGTTAGTAGCGCCATCAAATGTTTAAAATGGCGAACAACCTTAATATTCGAGAATTTGATAAAAATTACCGCTCCCGAGTTAGACAGTGACAGCTAGGGAATGATAAAAAAACCGTTGATCAGTGTTTCCGCTCAGTTTGGAATAATTAATTAAGGGATTAAGAATGACAAACCGTATTTAATTTCTTTCAAGAGGAGTAGTAGTAGTAGATGATCTAATTGACCGGAAGGAATAAGAAGAAACAAACTTCAAGTGCATCTGGCAACAATACTATCAAGAATAATCATTCAAATTTCATATTTGAGGTTTGAATTAGAACTGTAATGTTTTTTTATAGCATTGTGCTTAAAAATTACAATGCACACACATATTAATAATACATTAAATAAAAATATTTTTTTGCTAAAAATGCTGACAATCAGCTGAATTTACAGCGAGTACGACCTCCGTTTTCAATAACCCTGCGCCGATAAATTAATCCACTGCAGCGTTGCAACAAATGGTCAATTTGTGTGAAAGGTTCAATATTTACAAGGCTCAATAAAATGAGGTCCAATAAAAGAAGATGTGTACGTGCCCAGATATATAAACAGTGTCGAATACTTTAAAGAAGTCAAGGAACGTACTATAAATGTGAGCTGTTCTCCAGGATCGTAAAGGAGAGGGAGGGAGTTAGGAGGCTTATATCACCCCCTATTGGACAACAAAGTACAATGCTATCCTTAATGTCGACTCGCTCCTAATATTTTTTTAAAATTGCTTGAGCTCCCACAATTCTTGAATTTGTACTTCCCCCTCTGATGTTCTTGTGAATATTTTTGTTATAAAGAATTACGGTAAATATTTTTCTAATAGGTGACTGTTTTGATTAGAAATATTACTTAGGAATTGTCAATTAATACCAACAATCTGTACGTTTCTACAGCATGTTTAATTAGAAATGAAAATTATACATAGGAGCAGGTAGGATTTTTTTAAATAATATTTTATTATTAAATTTTGTAGAGACAAATAAGAAAGGCTTCTATGTTCAAAATATATTCCTTCTTTGTCATCACAGTAAACACATATATCTAAAATAAAAAAAAAGAAGTTATTTCAGAGGCTATTAGCTTTCAGAAAGTAGTGACTACTGAAAGAAAAGATGAATATGAAAAAATAAATATATATATAAAAGAAAAATCCGCTTCCGAAAGAAAATTTTAAACAAAGCCAAAAAATTTCTTTTGAAACTGACTTGATTTCCAAAGTTTAACACTAAGGATGGAAAATCTGAATTTTTGATTTTCACTGTTTATAATAACTAGCTTACCTAGAAAGTTCATAAATGTGTGTGGGGGGGTCACAGAACTACGGTTCCGGATATTTATATGAATATATAAAAATTTCATACTAATGGGGTTATGACCATATGAACTCCCCCTTGAATACGTCAGTGCTTATAGCATATTGACAATTACAAACAGGCAGTAATATCATGTTATAAAATAATTTATGTATGACTGAATGATTGTTTGAAGAATATCCATGATAATATACGAAATGAGGTACAGGTTATTGGAATAAGAAATAGTATGTTTTTTTATATATAAATTTTAAACCACAAAATATGAGTTGAAGTCTTTAAAAGGACAAAATATGTGTACGCAAAGCAACATAAAATAGCAACATCCCGCCAAGTAATGTGGAAAAAGAAAACCGGCAAGTGGTTTTAAATAGATGAGGTATTTCTATGTTGTACAATAATCAGGAATGCGCAATGGCAGGTGAAAGCAACAATTTCAATGGATTTCACCGTGGGCAAGTAGTTGGTGCGAAAAAAAAGCTGATTGCACTCTATCTCTGACTGCCGAACTGAAACTTATTCTGAAACCTCGTACATGTGTGTTAAACGATAGCAGGCCCCGTACGTAACGAAGAGCCTAGAACAAATGAAAATACTGGCTACATTCGATTGATAGCTAATTCCGTTTAAGAATTTAAAACTTCAAAACTTGTAGATAATGTTTATATAGGTAACATATGTACATACAACAGGCATATAATAATATTCAGCTTTGGATTTGCTTAAAATTTTATGAAGAGTATATTATACTACCATTCAAATTTCAGTATTAAAAAAAAATGATATATAGAATAAGAAATTTACATTTTTAATCATATCCAAAATAAATTTTATTTGAAGATGCTCAAAAAATACCCTGCAGTAGTTTGCTTCACATTCTAGTATATGCGTTCATTAAATTTTCAGTCATAAAATATTTATTGTATTGATTACATAGTCAGTGTAATTCATTGTTTTAAAAAAAGGGCTTATTGACAATTCTTTATTCTGATGGGAACGACAATTCTCAGAAATTCTGTTTCAAATAATAAAAACTTTGTTTTATCATGTTCGCCACAGGCAGAGAAACCTCCTCGATTATGGCTTTTTTTTAATTTCGTTTATTTTTTAGAATCTGACATTTCGAATTTATATTTATTTATTCTTTTTTAAATTTTTTTTCGTTTAAGAAACTTTGTCTTTTTTACTCGTTGAATCTGGGGTCTGAAAAAGTCTTATACACTAAAAATGATCAAATTGTACTCTTCTTGTTCATTATATCAAAGAAAATCCACATTTTCTAGTTAACTACAAGCTTTTTATAAGTGAATCCTACAGTAAGTTGAAATTTGCCAAATATTTAGGGTGAAATGTAAATGAGTAATTGACATTCGGAGGGAATGTCAGTTTTTCTGTATTGTGGTGATTAATCGCGAAGGACGTGATGACGATTGGATGGAAGATAGCTATGAGGATGGCTTGAAAGGCGGTGATCACTTACTTATTGGGCAAGGGCTCAATGGGAAGGGTGGCCGCCGAAGGCTGAGCTCTAATCCCAGGTAGGCGGTGATCAGAGCCGATCGAAAGATTGTGATGACGAATGATAAGAAGATGGCGATGAAGAATGATAAGAAAATGATGATGAGGACTGAACAGAAGGAGGCGATGGCGACTGATTAAACACTGAAATTAACTAAGACAGGGGTCTTCAACCTTTTTCAGTCCAAGGGCCAATTTTGCTTATTCTTGTAGGCCCGCGGGCCGCACTACTGTATCAGCAATATTAGGACTGAATAAAGGCGGTTCGAAGGGTTCGACTCCCTACAGAATCAACATTTATTGATATTTTTTCCTTAAGTCTATATTAGTTTTGCGTGCCCACCCAAAAATATTTTCAAGATTCGCCTCTGAGACAGTATATATATATTACAATGTAAAATACGTATGGAAGGAAAAAAACGTTTACAATACTTTTAGTTGTTAATATGTAAAGCGAAATCAAACCTTTTAGCGAGATTTTTGTCACTGCTTATTTTTAACAATCTTGTCAATATCAGGTCTTATTTTTGATATTGCAACCCTAAGAGTTAGAGGCGTAGCCAGGGGTTTTAGGGGTTGTAACCCCTAATCGCAATGAAATTTTGTATGAGTTGTAGCTCTGTAACCCCTCCCATTAAGCCTATAACCCCCCCTTATGAACTTTCTGCCTACGCCACTGCTAAGAGTGTTCACAAAGTGGACGTCAGTTATTCTGGTCCTAACTTTACATTGTACTAACTTCATCTTTGGGAACGTCTGTTTACAGACGTACTGGCGTACGCAGGGGGAGGGGTTTAATGGAGATTGTAATTCCCACTGCAACAAAATTTTGTGTACATACATATGAAGTTGTAGCTCTGTAACCTCCCTTTATGAACTTTCTACGTCAGCCTATGCGCAGATGTAAGCGCTCCAGAACAGTAACATCTTCAGAGTACGACTCAGATAGATGGTTGGGAAGACGTTCTTATCGACATATTTAGAATAGAATTTAACGAGACCTAAGTTGAATTAATAAAGGGAATTATACCTGAAAAAGTAGTGAATTTAAGGGGAGAATGTCAATTTTTTTATTTACATGCTAAAAAATAAAGCAAATAATCTTTCTGAGGACTGTTTTGTTATTCCAACGCGATGAGGCCATCATATTGAAAAATACATTTGAGCGTTATCATGTCACAGATTTAGATGTGTAAATGATTAACTTTATTAAATGATTAAATTTAATTAAATTATTAACTTTATTTTTATTTTTCACAAAACCATCTTTTTGAGAAAATTTGCATTACGTAAAAGATTCCTTGAGATGCAATTTTCAGTGAATAATTTTAATTTTTTTCTACATGTATTCACTCATTAATAATGAATAAAAGTTGCTTGCAGTTTTAATGAGGAATGATATCTTAGATCAGCGATCGCCCACCGGTGGTTCGCGAGAAAATTTTGGTGGTCTGAAGAAAAATCTGGACATTATGTGCATTTTAATGTTTTATTAATAATAAAACAAAAATAATATTCTAAGAAATTCTCATATTCTGAATGACAATTTTCGCCTTTATATTGCACTAAATTCACGAAATGTGGTCCGCGGGATTTAAAATTATGAATTTAGTGGTTCATGAGGTCCGAAAGGTTGGCGACCGCTGTCTTAGATGTTTTTGGAGGCGTTTATTATAAATCGAATGAGCAAAAACGACAATTTATGAATAGTAGGCAAGTTTTTATTTTGTTTAAACAAAACCTATTGAAAACGGAGTATAATTGTTCAGTAACATTTATAAGCATGGTTTCAATGATTATTTGGAAAAAATACGTTTTGTTTTTTTTTTGTTTTGTTTTAAAAATATACCACGTGGAACTTTTCAAATATGACGCTTAAAAAAGAAGTAAAAAAGATATACTAAAAAAATCTATTAAGTTATAAAGGTTGAAACTGTTCGAAAAGTTTTCTTTTATAGCTGTTAATATTGGGTGCAATTTTCAGAGAAATTGGTTAAGAATATAAGAAAATTCACTTTTCGGGTATAGCTCACCTTAAACTCATTGTTGCAAAACTTCACGTAATGCCCATATACGCTAGAAAATTAAAGTAAAACATGATTGAGGGAAAAACCAATTGTTACTTTAGTTCTCTAGTGTTTTAAGATATTTATTACGAAATATGAAAATGACAACAGAATGAAAAATTCAAAAAACAATTTGTATTTTTTCATGAGTTGGCGGGTCATATACGGTCCACGGGTTGAAGACCCTTGAACTAAGATATTCAGCAAAGACCTTTGTTTGTTTGTTTGGATTTTTTATGGCGCAAGAGCATCTGGGCTATACTGCGCCAACAAAGAACTTTAGAGAACTTTTGTGCTAAGAGGTTTTCGAAAGTTCAGTATCGCCCAGATGCTCTTGCGCCATAATTGTTTTTATGGTTCCAAAGAACTGTCGAACACTTTTGTGCCAAGACAATTCGACAAATGAAGACCAGAATGGGTTATAGCATTCAACATCAACATCGAATACCATTGTTGATTGTAAGCCATCGGGCAAGATTGTAGTGATCGAAGATGTATTGCAATTGAATAACGGAAGATTAGAAATGAATAATCAAGACATAAGGATCAACATTTCAACTATAACTTGGGAGGATGCCTGTGTGGCGTGGACAAATCTATGGAACCTGTCTGCCATGATGAAATAGAGAAATCGATACTAGCTCAAAATCCACCACAGAAAAAAAAATGGCTGCTTGAGAAATGATAATTGATGTCCAGAGTAGCCAGAGGCCTCAGTAGGGGATGCGGGAGGACAAAGATTGATGAATTAATCTAGTTTTATTCTATCTGGAGCTAAAGATTTTTTAAATGCAGTAGAATGCTAAAAAATATTAACCAGATTTTGTAAATCTTAGGTGCAGAAAATACATTCTTCAATTTCCTCTAATGCAGCGGTCGCCAACCGGTAGTCCACGGACCACTGGTGGTTCGTGAGAGAATTTTGGTGGTCCGCAGAAAAATCTGGATATTATTTGCATTTTTAATGTTTGATTAATAATAAAACAAAAATAATATTCTAAGAAATTCTCATATTCTGAATGACAATTTTTGCCTTTGTATTGTACTAAATTCACGACATGTGCTTGATAAGAGCCTAAGCGTCTAAGTACTAATTTCAAACTTTATGTTAAAATAATTAATTGTAAATTTTTATGTCGATAATGTACTTGAAATAATTATCGGCAATTAGTGAAAAACTCACTTGCCGCAATGCGGTTACCAGTAGAAAGAAGCCCTATATTTATCTTTTTAAAAAAATTCATATTAATGGTCTGCGGGATTTAAAATTATGAATTTAGTGGTCCCTGAGGTCCGAAAGGTTGGCGATTTCTGCTCTAATGAGTAGGGGATGCTCTGAATCTCTCTCACCCCGGGGAGGGTCCATGGTTAAACAAAAAACGCTTAAAGTCCATGAGCAACCAACGTGTGAGAAATGCTGATTTAAACGTTTTTTGTCCCTACATTTTTCTCCAAGTCCCCCATATTTCCCTACGAACAACATTTTTTGATCGGGATATTTCAAGACAACCACCAGCTTGAGGTGACGTTATATTAAGGCAAAGAGTTAGCATACGAATAAATTGGATTCGATCTCAGTATATCCAGCGCTTGCCGACTTTTTCAACAGATTCGTACTCGGAAGTGTAATTTCCATAACGGAATGAGATTCTGATTCTCCTGAAGACTATAAGCTCTATAAAGCCTTATATTGTGAACAAGCAAAATAACCATCCAGCTTTCTGTTTGGTTTTTCTCCATTTAGGACAAATCGTCATTATATAAAATAAGACCATACTATTCATTTAAATTAAAATGTAAACCTTTAATTCGTCTTTTCCATTAAATTAAGTCCCACATTGGACTGTTGCAATCTTATAAATCGCCCCTTTGGACAAAACAAACCCATAGAATTGAGCTTTTAATCTCACGAAGTAACTGACTTTCAAGCAAATTGGAAATACCATTGTAAGATACTGTTCTTTTCGATTCATATTAATAAAAGGTGGTGAATAAGTGAGTGAAAGAAGATGAACTTTCAGCGTGAGCTGAATTGAATTTCAGAACTGTGATTTTTTGAAAGGATTAGATTTGTGTTTATACATTTTGGTAGTTTTCAAGTTTGCTTCAGATAATTTTAAGAATCTTTAATAAGAATTCTACATGGTGGTTATTACTTGAAAGTACGAAAACAAAGTATTTGGAGTTGAGGAAGTATGCCTAATAAGGAAAAGGCCACACGTGTTTTTAACTTTGTAGTCTTCACATTGTTTCTTTCAAATTCTAAAATGAGGAATTCTTCCACTACTTTTAGAATGTCTGTTGAATTGCGGAGTTGGGTTTTTGCCCTTTTATGAGATTAAGTGCGTGGATTTAAGCAAGTTTATATGCTGGATGGTTTTTATTCAACCCAGTATCAACTAATACGAAGATTTATTTCGCCGTGGCCTCCCGTGTTAGGTTTTTTATTATGGCTTCAAGGAAGCTGAATAGATAACATTTTCCCAACAAGCTCTACATCCTTAACAAAGCTAAAGTTAACGAACGTAAAACAGAAGGTCTTCCTGTTCCAGGTAATACTTCGTCTGATATCTTAATACAAGATCTCCAATCAGAAACATGCAAGGTAAGATCTCTAATCATTTTTCTTAAGAAGGATATGATGAAAACTCTTTAAAAAAACTAAAAATTATTGACAATTATTCAAGTATCACCATTGATTACTGTGCTGATTCTCCGTCATTGTCAAATCTTTTTACTTACAATTATAACGACTTCCAGCTTGCCCAGAATAGTAGTGCTCCTAAAATGGCATTAATTATTGAAAATATTGACAATAAGTTATTGGGTTTAAAACCCTTTCTAAAAAAAAGAATAGCAAAAGCGGGTCAAAATCATAAAATTGATCAAATTCGATCTCTTAGAACTGGTTCTCTGCTTGTAGAAGTATATGATGCTGAAACTGATGAATTAACTCAATCCTGAGTAAACCTGTCACTACTCGCATTTTTCAAGAATCTTTAACCAGAAAATGCGTATTAGTCAATATAGATCAAGAGTTAGACATTTGTGACCTTGTAAACGAACTTTTATTGAGCGAATTCAAGATAAAAGAAATTACGAAAATCACTAATAGTAATAATAAAGCCACTATTATTCTCACCTTTTTAGGAAAAACTTATCCTAAATATATTTCTTATCCCTATGAAAGAACGGAAACTAGACTTTACATTGACAAAATCCGTCAGTGTAAAAAATGCTACAAATTTGGCCATGGTGAAACTTCTTGTCGCAGCATTAAAATTTGTGCCTGGTGTTCTATGCCAAATCCCGAAGACAATACATGTACCAACCAAGACTCCTAGTTGTATAAACTGTAAGGGAAACCACGCTGCTTTTGACACCTCCTGCCCTTATTGGGAAATTGAAAAAAACCATCTTGGATTTCAAAGCTAAAGAAGGTTGCTCTTATTGTGAAGCGAAATTAAAATGGAAAAAAGTTTCCTCGATTAACATATCTCATATTAATCCTGTATCAAATAATCTCGAAACAAGATTTAAAAATCTAGAAGACAAAGTCTTATAGAATGAGTTTACAAATTTCCAAAAAAAATGGATTCGATGAGTTGTTTTCTAAAGCGAGTTCATCTTTCTTGAAGAACATCAAGGAATCTATTACCTAAGAAATTAAAGACATTTCAAGTTCTATGAATGAAAAAATCAGGATTCTGGATTTGAGAATAAACAAACTACGCCAAATTAGAACCCATATCCCTTCGAAGCATAGAATTCTCAAAGATGCTTCTTCTCTTAATCCGCAAGAAGATCATATTAATGCTAGTCCTTACAAAAAAGACTTATTCAATGATTTTCCGCTCAGTGATTGCGAAATCGCCTTTTCTCCCGCCTGATTTTTTGGGATCATTCGACGCCTCATATTGGTGATTTTTATTTTGTTGATGAAAGAAGGTCGTTCCTTTTTAATTTTTTGTTTGCGTTACTCCCTTCCCCTCTTAGATAAATCTCTTAAGAGCTGGATTCAATTGCAAAGTTTGCAAATTTACTCAAAAAGATCACATACTCTCAAAATTGATCAACAGCTTTTGATTAAAAATCTAGTCGAATTTTTGTTTTCAAATGGTGGTCTCCCTTTTCCATGATAATAGTTAACTATCTCAAAATTCGAAGTGTCTGTTGTCTTCCCGATTCTAAATTTTGGCTTGTTTCCATATCACGTAGTTCAATTTCTTTACGGTCCATTTATAATCATCTCAGCCTTTCTGATTCTCCTTTTATATTCTTCCATTACACATATCTAGTATGCATAAATTCTTGGTTCCCTATTCAAATGAATATCATTAATCATCCACTGATCCATCGAATCAACTTACTTGCTTCGCCCATGCTTGTTCTATTTATTTTTCCTGTTGTCTCTCTTTTTTTCCATGTTTCCTTTTAGTGTCCTTTTTTGGTCAATCACTAAATGGAACCCTAGGGGCATCGGCAAAAAAAACAACAACTTTTCTTTCTCTTCCCCCTTTCTTTGAGTCGCCGATTATCCTAATCCAAGAATCGTGTCTTCACATTAAGGACTATTTTCGATATGACAATTATTCAATACATGAACGACAAGTGAGGGGGCAGCTTGCTTGCACTTTGCAAATTGAGCTTAAATACCCAACTTAAACCTTTGTCATTTATAAACTCTAAAAGAGAAGTTCTAATTGTTGACATGCTCCTTTGAATCATTACTTATCACTTCATCAAGATATACTTCCGTAAGGAAATATTTCTATAGAATTTTTTAAAATTATATAGAAGCTTAAAAACAATTGTTTACTTATTGCTGGGGATGCTAACGCCTATCATCTTCTTTGGGGTAGTAACGCTATCTGCGCTTCAGGAAAAAAACTAGAAAAGTTAATCTTTGACTCAGAATTATACATATTGAACGATGTCCAGCCGACCTTTTTCGTTCACCCCAACAGACAGTCCAACATTGATTTGACAATCACCTCAAACTTTTATTATTTATACTCATGGAAAGTCTTCGATGATCTATATAATAGCGATCATTTTCTTATTCATACATCAATATATCTTTCTAACTCTTCAATATATATCAATATTGTAATCTCAAAGTTTGCAATATCATAAACTACAAGGCCATAGATAAAGAAGTAAAATTATTGATTGATAACGAAGAAAATTTCGACTACACAAACTTCCATTCAAAATATTAAGAAACGTTTCAGAAACACTCCTGCCGCAGAAAAATTTCTGCACGTCAAAACTCCCCTTGGGGGTCTTCATCTTGCAACTTTATTTTAGCAAAAAAAAGGAAATTTTTGAAAAAAAGCAAGAAATTCCCTCTCCGAATCAGAGTGGTTATATTGTAAACTATGGTCAGTAAAACTAACCAAATAAATAAAATTAGAAAAAAAAAAGTTTCTGAGAGCAGCTAATTACAAATTCCAACGACAAGGACATCATGTTCAAAATATTACGCAATTTAAAAAGAAATTGGCAACTATTTGAACAAAATGTTTCCATTTTCTCTAATAATCTTTTCTCTATTAATCTTTTAAGTCCATAATTCTTGAATTATGGACTTAAAAGAGCAAGCAGAATCCTTTGGAAAATTTTTCTCTCTACATGAAGATACCTGGCCTATCCCTACTGATTTTTTAATATTTTTTTTAAGTAAGAATTTAATATTATTCGTACTTTATTTGTGAAAGTTATAGCAGAAAATGTTTTAGTTTAGCTTTTATATTTACTTCGCCAGTTATAATGTTTCTGATTTTATTTTGATTTTCTTATTCCAAAATATAGTGAGATTTAGATAAATAACCTTAGCTATATAAAAACTCAAACCAGTGAGAAAAAAAACAAAAACAAGAAAACAAATGTCCAATTATGGCTCTTTCTTTACAGCGTTTATTCAAAAAGAAATTTGGTTGATGTCAAATGGCGATAAATACTCTATTTTGGTAACCCATTATATTTTTTATTGATTTTTTCTGACGTTAATATAGAGATTCGGCTGTAATTTTCACGATATATGCCTAGAATTGGATGGACTATTAGCTGATTTTTTTTCGTTAAAATCCGCGTGTGATAGTCAGGAGATCGTCCTTATCAGAGGATATTACGAGACGGCAAAGAGAGGAGAGAGGAGAGATGTCGGCGAATACAGAACAGTGTGTTTACGACCAGTATAGAATAATTGATGCTTTTGCCGGAATGACCATAGCAAGGGAAACCTCATGATGCGATCTAGTTATGATAATTGACGTTGACTGCCCAATTTGCATCTTACAATGACGGTATAGCGGAAATTCGTGATGTTGACGACGTATAATTGTAATAACGTCTATTCGATTCTGAACCAGATGATTCAAGGGGAAAGAGTTATATAGAGGGCGATATTAAATTTTTATCTCTGCTTGCGTTTTTACTGTCGACTAATTATTATTAATATTAGATGAATTAAGTGTTGCAGCAATTAATAGTTGCAGCAATTAATAGTTGCAGCATTGCGTTACTAAACCAAGAATTCCTCAAAGTAATGTGAAAACCATGTTGCAGTAGACATGCTAAATGGAGAGAGTAATCAAAGCGACAACAAAGCCAAATTAAAATTTTCCATAAACACCAGCCTCCGTGACAACATCGTAGGTACTAATGACAGTGGTAGTATTTTGTCGATTAATAGTGGTATTGCGAGAAATTCATAGTAATAATTATCTTTTTTCATTAAAAATATGTGGCAACACACTTTACAACTATAATAATTCGATGAAAAGTCAGAGTTAACCCAATCCTTATTTTTACATTGCACTATGGGGATGCTAAATGGTTCATGAAACAAACCAATTGAACGAATCAATGAACGTTTTCTCTCATCTATAATAAACGAGAAGACACGTTCAGTAAGTCGGTCTTTGAACGAATTGACACACCCATACGTGTGTGTAAGGGGTACGTGTAATAGGTGTGTGTAAGGGGTAATACGTGTGTGTTATAGGTTGTGTAATAAGACAAAACCTTGGAGCACATTCTTTTGTGGTGCCCTGCCTACGGCTTCCTTAGAGACGAACTTCTCGCCAGCCGCCGTTTGCGCTTCGTCCAATCACCAGGTCTCTCCGACCTCATGGATCCACCCATCTATGTACCGCCCCCTTGGCGGTGCTCCACAACTACCTTTCCGGGATTGGTCGGTTCCTGTAGGGTTCTAGGCTGACTCTGGGGTGTGTTTCCGCATCAGTAGTTGGGGCCGTTCTCCTTGGCAGCTTTTCTGGCAGCTGGTGTCGGCTCACGTTAAATGACGACACATATGCGATCGCGCATCTGTGTGTACTGTGTAGGTCGACAATCGAATTCCTTCTTCCCCGCAACTGCCTAGCGGTTGGTTACGCTGTCCGAGCGTCCAGTCTGGGATTACAGTGCCGCCTTCTGTAGCCATCCTTCCCAACTTCCTCCCCCCCCATTTGCCTATTCCACTACTACTACGTTGTATAGAACTCAATTACAAGTCAAGTTACATGTACAAGGTAAATATTCAAAAATTTTTTCAAGCGCCGGAGAATTTATTTAAGGGAGAGTTGAAAAATTGGATTTGCATTTGTTTTTTTAGTGATGCTCGCCAGTTAAAAACAAACGAATTCCCCTGTGTTCAGTTCTAATACCCTTATTTCAAACTTTCTTCTAAGTTCTGTTTGAACGTTCGCTTTGATCTTGCTAAAAAGATGGAATAGCATTACGCTAATCTAAATTTTTACGCTCGAATCGTAATGGGAAAGATACGAAAATCTTGTCAAGTAAAGCTAGTAGGTCTCAAAGGTAAACAAGAAATGTAACAAAAAATTTGAAAGATTTTGGAAGTTAGGATGCTTTTAGATGGTCTCGAGAAATTTTAGGCAAAAGAAGCTAATTATATATATATCTTTCCCAGAAATTTTATACCATTCGGAAAAAGCATTTTAGTACGGTAGAATGAATATCCGTTTAACCGAACTTCACTGAACTGAAATCCGGGTGAACTAAAATATCCTGCTGGGCATTTCTTATATAATTATTATTATTTGTTAAAGTAGACATCCGTTCAACATGTTTGGCATAGATACTCTTATATGTTTTCAAACGTACTCCGATCTTAAGAAAGAAATTATACAAATGCTATTTAAGAACCTAAAAAATAAAAGCAAAATTTACATATAAAATAAAAAAAATTAAAACAAACTTTACATATAACATAAAAAAATTAAAACAAACTTTAAAACATAAAAAATCTAGAACAAAAATTTAAAAAGATTTAAACAAAATTTACATATAAAATAAAAAATATACTTATAGAAACAAAATTTACAAGAGAAATTCTGGGTGGTGGTAGTCTGTTCTTTTTTACCCATTATGCGGCCTACGATCACATGGGCCCTCGTGGTGTGAAAGTGAAAATTTAGGGGCCACGAGAGGCCACGAGATTTTTAATATGAATAGGTAATTGGTGAAACTCTATATTTTTTAAACGCTTTTTTGGTTTAGAATTGCTATTAGCTATAATTAATAATTAGTTATAATTGCCATATAGCTCTTTGAAATTAGTCAAATTTGGGCAAGGTGATTAACATTTACCTATATTTGATTTTCATTTACATCTACATTTACCTATATTTGATTTTCATTTACATCTACATTTACCTATATTTGATTTTCATTTACATCTACATTTACCTATATTTGATTTTCATTTACATCTACATTTACCTATATTTGATTTTCATTTACATCTACATTTACCTATATTTGATTTTGATTTACATCTACATTTACCTATATTTGATTTTCATTTACATCTACATTTACCTATATTTGATTTTCATTTACATCTACATTTACCTATATTTGATTTTGATTTACATCTACATTTACCTATATTTGATTTCATTTACATCTACATTTACCTATATTTGATTTTCATTTACATCTACATTTACCTATATTTGATTTTCATTTACATCTACATTTACCTATATTTGATTTTCATTTACATCTACATTTACCTATATTTGATTTTCATTTACATCTACATTTACCTATATTTGATTTTTCCAAATAACCCCAAATATATTTTTAATAAAATTACTACTACAAGCATTTGTAACGTGGTTTCATCAGTCATTAACATATTTGTTAGCCATAAATATAAAAATACGCAAGTTTAATAAATTTGTATAATCGTTTATGTAAACCTCAGACGATAAAAGTCATTTTTTGATTTAAATTTCGGTCTAGTAACGCAGTAGTAGAATTTTTTCTTATTGGAGATTAGTATTAGACGATGATTAAATTGATTGCAAGCATATAAATAATAATAAACCAAATTTGCATATTATCAATGCTGTTTCAAATGCAATCAATATTATTCCATACCATAATTATGTCATTAATGTCACGTTATTCATATGCCATAAATATATCATTTATATGTCATTAAGGTCATATAATTAATGCAGTTTCGTATCATATGTTGTCATAAATGCTGCGATGTATTTTAAAGCAAAACCAACAAATTTAATTACAGATTACTTTTTTCCCTATTCCTTTTACGTATTTTTCATAATTAATATTTTGATTTGGGAGGCCTGAAGCACATTCAAAATTCTAAGTTAGAGTATGAAAATTTGTTTAACGAATTTTCGGGAACACACGTTTTACTTTTAAATCGATTTTTCGAGGAAGACCTGCGTATCTTGGGTAAAAATGTTAAGTAAAATGAAGATATAGATTAGCAAGTAGAAGTCACGCAAACATTAGTAAAAAGAAGAAAGACATTGATCACTAAAATAAAGACATAATTAATAAAAGAAAGGAAGAAATAGATTAGTAAAAGAAAGAAACATATTAGTAAAAGAAAGAAATAGATTGGTAAAAGTAAGACATAGACTAGTAAAATGCAGCTATGGACAATAAAATTAAAGCTGTAACTTATACATAGTATAAGTATACATATAAGTAATAAATATACTTACGGTTCGCAGATAATTTTAGGGCTTATATAATATAATATATATATTCAAACAATTGAAAACTAAAAATTATATATAACAAAAATATATAGAAGGAAGCTTATCAATACAGAGTTAAATTAGTGTAAAACAAATCGTTCTTCGACACGCAATTCTTTTCTTTTTGATTATTTTCATTTTTTTTCTTCAAGTTTTGTATTTTCCTTTCCTTTGATTTTTACCTTACTTTATTAAACGCAAGATTTTGGTTTCATTAAAATCGTACGAATAATGAGTTTCTTTATGATTGTGAACATGAAATTCAGTATTTATTATTATGGGTTTAACTTGATAATAATAATTAATGGTAATTTATAAGGATATAAAGATTAATTACTATTAAAATTCCTACTATGGACTTTTAGGCGACAAACACCGTGTATCGATTACAAAATCTATTTTCTTTAGTTAAATAAAAGACTATGCACGTTAGAAAATAAGTTATTTGCATATTAGCTTCGACACTTTACCAACACAAGTGAAAGGAATTCCTTAGAAAAAAAAAATTTTATTTAAAAAATTTTTTTTTACCCTCTTCATCAAAAGTGAGTTTTAATATGACAGGCCTGAGCATTTTTTAAATTTCTTTTATGGTGACATATTATACATATACATAATACATATCCAACCTATACGTATTTTATAATAATTCGTTTAGTGAATGCTCGTTCTAATTAACAATTTAATTATTAAGTATTTGAAGCCCAGAACAAAACGTCATCAGTTGCTTCTCAAATATATTTTTAGTACTATAAAGCATAACATTTTTATTTCTTATGAAATGGCAACGCCTATTTAGATAATGTTCTCAATAAATTCCGATTAACAAAAGAGATAGAGAACAAGAGAGAAAGAGAGAGAGTGCAAAAGGCGAATTTAAGCACGCTTATTGCGAAATTCGCATTATGGAGTTTTCACAGATGGCGCCACAGGCGATGATCAAGGGCAAAGGATGTACGGAGAGAAGAGCAGGAGCAGCACAGAAGGAAAAGATGCATGCGTTTACTCATTCGGTGGTGGATCTCGCATCTGATGACAACACTTGTCGCAGCAATTTAAAACGGGGCAATTGGTTTCTTTTTTTTCCACGCTGGGTCCTAGTCGATCCCGAAATAGAAGTTCTTGCTGCAAATAAACCGCGTTTTTTTTCTTACCATTTATAAATAGAATGCACTCATTTTTTAAAAAAAGAAAGTTTTATTTTCTTTGAACCGGAAAAAAACTTGAATTGGATGTGTGAACCCACATTATCATGGATTGCTTTTGGTGTGTGAATTTGTGCATACTTTTCAGAACGTTGCTGCGGTAGTGTTTGTGGACGACTGAATTTTTTTGGAGCTAGTAAACTTTACTGTTTTATTATTTGAGGGAGAGTTTGGATCTATAAGGAATTGCAATCGACATACGCTGAGATATAACTTATCGAACTTCCTACTGGATATAAAATACCGATACTGATTTATCATCATTTTTCCGTGCTACTCGGTGCGTGACCAGCAAATTTCTACGCTTCCGTGTTGTAAACAATTACGCTTAGTTGTTTACCGAATACGCTGCGGATGTAAGGCAAGGCTTATGATAATAGCATTTACAGACATAAGCAGGAACAAGGCTCAACAGACAACACGTTAGTTAATGGATCGCGCTGAAAGAAGAAGAATAAAGTGATGCGTTGCGTAAATGGATGTTCTATGTTCTGCAGTAATTATCGGTTTTCTGCATCGGAATCACGATTTGTTGCAGTGATAGTGAGCTTGGGTTGAGAAGTGGTGATATAATTGGTGAGGAGAGTGACGAAAGGCAAGTGACGCAGAAGATGGTGATGTGACGGTCACCAACGGCGTTTTTCACCGTGGCCGAATACGAGTGTGATTGTTGGAGGGCGGTGGACCCTACCCTAACGGGCGGAGGACCCGTGCAGGTGGGGGCCCCACCGGACCCGGTGGTGGTGGTGGGGCCCGTGGTACCCACCTCCGCTCACATCCCCCAGGGGCCCCCATGCGTCTCTCTGGAGATGCCCCCACCACTTGAGAATAAAAATGCTATTGACGTCGCTAAAACATTCAATGTTAAGAAAGGATTATCGAATTCTGCTCGGAGGAATGGCCAGCATCACAGTAAACGCATCGGCAACAAGAAGAAGTGCCGTGGTTGTTGTCGAAGGTTTGCTGCAATGCTATTCTCCCATGCTGGTCTTTGCGCCCTCGTGGTTGGGTATTCTATTGCTGGAGCTTTTGCATTTGGGGCCCTCGAAGGACCTAGGGAAGAAAAAGGGGCCCAAAGAGTTAGGCTGTTACGAAGGGACACAGTGCGGCGGCTCTGGGAGATTACAGAGGGTCTGAATGTGCTATACCGGGACAACTGGACAGGACTCGTAGAACAAGAGGTGAGAAGATTCCAACAAGAACTGGTGAGAGCTTTGAGGGAGGGTGGTGCAGCTTATGACATGAATGCTGGAGGAACAGCATTTGCAGATGAACAGGACTTGCATCATTATCAAAAACGAAGGCAATGGTCTTTCTGTGGAGCTTTTCTTTATTCCCTGACGGTCATCACAACCGTAGGTAAGTTTATTTTAATTGCTGAAAATGCTTGCAACCGTTGCACTAATGCTTGAAACAGTTGCATCAATGGTATATTCTCGTAAACAGGTAAAAAAAAAACCGTACACAACTGTTCGTTGTGGTGATCATTATTTATTTGAAAATATGTGTATTAAGTTAAAAAAAGTTAAAATTAGTTTTCTCATTACAATATACTGATTTAACCATTTTGCTATTAATATTTTTCATTCATGTTTCTAATCCCCGCCAGGATAGTTAGAATTTCTCAATGAAGCAGGCAAGAGAACAAGCAATAGTGATTAATTTTAGCTTCACAGCGGTGAAGGGATATTAAATCCCGTTAAGATAAAACGCAGAACAGAAGGAGGAATACTGAATAACGTGCACTAACTGCACCCTTTAAACACCGTTTCTGCAAAATACACGTTGCAAAATGATGGAATCTATACAGTCATACTTAAAATAATCTGCATTTTCAGGGCACAGGGTATTTGCAATTAAAGTTTAATATATGCAAAAGAACAGCACATTGCATATTATGTTACCGGATTAGACACTATGCTAAATCAAAAGATCCAAAGAAGATTAGAAGATTTGCATGCAAGTTATTTGTAATCAGGAAAATTTAATGAGTTGAGTTCACATGCATACATACACGCATGCGCACACTTATAATTATTACATCTGGTTCGATGATTTCTTATCAATCAGAGCGAACTGCATCCAACTCACCACTCACCGTATCTATACACAGTGGAGCTTGTTAAAGTGACCACCTTGGAAAATTGATTACCTGAATAATGTGACCACCTTTTGTAAGACAGAATTATTAAGGACATATTGATGCTCATACCAAAGTTTGTGATGTATAGAGACCACTTCTCTACGGCGATAATTGTAGTCTCAAGGGTGGTCACTTAAGGCAGGCTTCTACTATATATTCCCTCATTATTTTTTAGTTTTTGAAGCTGGTGAAAGTTAAGCCAAATATGCATGTTAAAGTTAGAATCTGTTTAATGTATTAAACTGTAATTAAGTTTCTTTAAAAATCGCATATGCTAACTTTTACCCGTTGCTTACGGCGCAAATCATATTACAGGGAAACAATCTTATCAAAATCATTATTTTTTTGGTAAAGCTTCCTATTTTATGGACTAGTAAGCGAGATTTTCATAAATCAACTAAAGACTATGTTTCATTTATAAAAAGAAATGACTAAGTCAATTGGGAAATACAATATTTCAAATCGTTAGCGGAGAAGTGATAACTATCGGCTTTCCTAGTCGATACGACGAGGCCTATTGTTTATAGATCGCACAGTGTGTCACAGGTCAATTCACATAACGTCAAAAAATAAAATGTTTTATTCCACACTAAGCTGTAATGAAAATGTAAAAAATGTAACCTACACACATATATATATGTATATAAGCAATAAATCGCATTTTATGTATTTCTGTTTAAATCGATATAAGATACGGCGGTTTTCAAACAATTTAAAACGATTTTTTCAATCGGCGGTTTTCAATGTATTTTTAGACTGTCATCAACAAGGAGGAAACGTATTACCTTCGTCTACGGCTGAAGCTATCAATTTTTCCCTGTAAACAACGCTAATTACGCAAAGTAGATTTCGTCATAATGAGTTCAGTTGTTAGGTTAAAGTTCTGAAGGCTTCTCATGGATTATTTGTATGTAATTATATATCGGTTACAGAGCCAAAATTTTGGTAGTCTCTCGACTATCGTTATAACCGAATTCAATTACAATTTACATCATATTTAACGTTATATGCAGTAGAAATAGGTTATAATGAACACGGATATAGCAAATTCAAGGAGGTAATGAAAAAATAATTTAGATTAATTTGATTTAATGTATAATATAAGATGTATGGTTAAGGAGAACAAAGCACACAATGAGGAAAATACCCTGATTTCTTTACGTTCGATTCAACTGTATGTCATAAGTATTAAGAGGGTGTGGAGGCCGAATTCAAATCAGCATTACAAAACAAATATAATATATGATAGGTCCCTACGCCTTTAATTGTTTGAACTATATTTTTAGTATATTTTTTTGGTAACGCCTTCCTTTATTACAGAGATTTTGTTTTCAAAGTTAAATATTTTTTCACTTAGTGCACGTCATGCAAGTTTTGGCGGGATGCTGAACTGTAAACATACGCTTCTGCAAAAATTCAACCATTTGTTTACAGCGCTCGTACCATATTTCATCTCTTGTCTTAAACATAATTGACCTAAAAATCGGTAAACACTATTTTCAGTCAAAACTCTCTCATCCGGACGCGTCAGGCTAAAGGAGTGCAAAATTCAAGCAATTTTCTAAGTTTTTCTTTCCGGTGTTAGTTTCGTTGGGAGGAAAAACCGCGTACTGGCAGTGTTCCAAACCCTGTTTCAATGTTTTAAATGGCGTTAGTATTTTTGTTTGTTCAAAAATTGTTTGGGTGAAGGCAAAAACTTGCTACATTTTATGCAACTTTTAGATTCTGGATAAAATTTTGGTTCGACCCTATTAGGCTAAAATTTTTCTTTCTACCTTTTTGAGAAGATCGAGTGTTTCCTCCAAAATTGCGCAATCAGCGTCCAAAAAAATTCAGAACTTCATTCGCGCCCCTACAACGTGTATATAATATGTATAAAATACTGTTAGCTAACCTTATTGGTAAACGAAGTCTTTGGTCAATAAATTAAAGTTATAAAGTTCGTTGAAGCGTACAATTAAAGATTTTAAGTAAATAAAGCACTTCTTGGATGTAAAAGCTAGTTAAGAAACCTTTTTCAGGTGAATTTCTGAGTCAATAAAGGTACTCACAAATAACTTCCTTAGTTAAAAAACTAGTCAAATTTACCCAATAGTAAAAAAAAAATAAAAAAAAACAAGCCAATTAATTCTAATGTAGATTGATTAATCTCTATTAATTTAATTTAGTTAATGAACTAACCAGTTAATGAAATTCTCAATTAGGAAAGTGCAACTAATAATTATATGGGTAAGATGCGCTATCATGCAATTAGGCATACATAAACAAATAAATTTCAAATAAAACTTATTACTCTATGAACTATTAACTAAATAATGTTAAAATCTTCATTTGAAAGCGTTTAAATGTAAAACTTTTGTCAAAGAAACTATCGTACCAGAAGAATACAGGGCTTACAATCGCCTCTAATCTAACATATACGAAAAGATTCCACGAAGTTTTAAAAACTGGTGTTCCCTTTTTCAAGTGAAGTGGATAAAGCACTTCACTTGATAAAGGGAATAGTAATTCTCGAAAGGTTGCAAAACTCTTTCTTATGCGTTGGGCCAGTGATGAAATTTTATTAGTTAAACTACCGTAACTACTGGACTGAATGCATTATTAATTTTATGGGTACAACTGTTTTCGGATAAGAAGACTTTTTCAAATTAATATATTTTTGAATATTGTAAGTGCATTTATGCAAGTATGCAGTTAACAATTTATTTAAATTGGATTAAAAAATGCAATCGGACCGGGATTTGAGCGTTTTTGTGTCCCAAAAATTTAAATGGTTTTCCTTTAAATTAGTTGAAATATATTTCATAAAAGTTTTCTTTTGTATTCCCACCTGAATTGTCTCCATAATATTCGCTATATGAATAAATTCAAGTACTAAGTAATAATAAATGAATTTTGTTATTACGAAATAAGGAAAAACCCAACTTTCTATATATGTAAAAGAAAAGTTATCCAAGCCATTTTTTAAAATGTAAGTTTGAAAATGTTTTCATTAATATTTAATTGTGCTTTTAAATAAGAAATAACGTAACTATATTTTAAACGTTTTCAATAAAAGAATATTTCGTTTATTTGTTTACATTTTCGTCTCATATGAGATTATATTTCTTGTTGTTTCCATTAAGAACTTCTTAATTTCAACTTTTTAGACATCGGAGGCTACGTTTATAGCAAAACAATTTTCTAAATTTTTAAATTCTCATAATTCGCTTATAATAGCTTATTATTGACAGTTTTATGATTTTTCTTAAGGCTCAGTGATACGTTTTTTTATTAGCATAGGCATTTTTTTATGGTGTATAAAAAAAGAAAAGTCATCTTAGTCCCAAAATTCTGATGTCATCATTTTGTTCATTGATAGAAAAAGCCCTGGTTTTTTTCTTGGGATGTCTTGTAGATCAATTGAATTAACTGACGTAAAGGAAAAGGACAGTAATGATAACCCAAGTCTCGTCGCATATTTTGAGCCCTTTAAAAGCCTCAGTTAATGGTTCAAAAAAAAATTTCCAAAAAATTGGCGCAGTTTTTTTTTTGATTTCTTCATCGCATATGGAAGAAGTTCTGGCTCTCACCTTGAACGAATTTTTGACATCCAAGGGTTGAAATCAACTGCAGAACACTATTTAAAACATTGAAAGCCTTTTCATTATCTGCTATGTTGTAACTGTTCTGCTACCTGCGATCATTTGTATTATACGTAACGCATGTTCATCTGTTATTACAATTGTTGAACTACAAGATTTTGCCCTGTCACTGATATCAAACTCGTCAGTTTTAAAAAACACTAAATCCATTTTTGAACATTGTTCTGTCAGTAGGTTTTCTGCCTTAAACAGTTTGTAACCTTCTTTTTTTTTGGGAATTATAAGAGCTGAAGTTTCATCCTCCTTGAGAAAGCATTCCGTAGCAGCCCGTTGCCAGATTTAGGTTTGCATTTGTGGCTTCATAAGGTTAGAATTAAAATACACAAAAAGTTTTTAATTGGCATCGTATTAAGGTATAAAGAACGTGTAAATAAAAAACTATATTGACTCTAAATTTGCATTTATTTTTCAAATACAAATGGGTCAAAAAATAATGTACAATCAACATAGTTGATTGCACTTTATTTTATTGGCCAAATTTTGTAGCTTCAACATGCACATTCTTAGAGTTTTTATTATTTAGAATTTTTCAAAGAGTTATTGACATATTTTCTAATTAATTTTATAACCTGAATTACTACATAAACTGAATAATCAATTCAACCAAAATTACCGGATCCAGAAATATAAGTATCACTACTAAGCCAGCATGGAAATTATATCGCAAACGAATACGGGATATGGGCGTGAGGAAATTACCTGTGTATATTCCTTGAAAGGGGTAAAATTCAATTCAACGAAGTTTACTTAGTGTCAAAATAAATCTTAAGAGGCTTGAATATTGTAAGATATTATTACCCTTCACAGGGATAACACAATTGCCAAATATTGGTCAACACACAAAGCCACCGGGGCGAGATTTTTGTGAGTTTTTCGTGGGGGATTTTTTTATTACAAATAAATTTGACACCCACGTATTAGTAGCTCAAACTAGAGCTATTTTTGTTTATGAGAAAAAGAGACACCGTCCTCATCTCTTATTCGCGGGGACCCTGGTTCGAATCCGGGATGAGGACGGCGTCTCTTTTTCTCCTAAAACAAAAATAGCTCTAGTTTGAGCTACTAATACGTGGGTGTCAAATTTATTTGTAATGCTCGAATTTTATTGCATAAGGAGAAAGACTATCGTGTTGTACCAGGAATTACAGTTTTTCCAAGTGCTTGAATCTCTGTCGCCTAGGAATTTAAACCCCGAAGTACGGATTAGTCGGAAAAGTGGCAACCACTTGGCGCAAGCGGGATTCAAGTCTGGAATTTTTACATGCTAGATAATGGCATTATCTCTGCATTACTTTCTAGCATTTCAAGAAGCAACATATAGTATCTATTGGGATCAGATAATGTGCTTTTTTGGTGGATTCGTACGCCCTTCTGTACGCCCCGGAATATAGCCCAGAGTTCTTAAGTCACCTATCAGACAAACATACGATTTAATTGGTTCATTATTTTGAAAGCTAGGTCTCCATAAGTGACGGGACCCACTGTTTATAACACTGAGTTAAATTACAACTGGAGTGCGGACTCCATATTCAACAGCCCAGCTGTACTTAAAGCCATTTTTTTTTGCTGCCGAAGGATATACTTCGGAAGCGAGTTAGGTAAACAATCCGTGAACGAGCATTGAAACCAAATACTGTTAATAATAAATTTAAATTTAATTTAAAGATACAATATTTCACAACTAGTGTGTGCATAGGCGTAACTAAGGGGTTAAATATAGCGTAAACTGGGGGTGGGGAGGAACAAAAACCCAAAATTGCAAGGGTACGATTTTGCCTCCTTTCTAAAAAACTGGGGGGGGAAGTGCCCCCTTGCCCCCGGCATACTACGCCTATGGCTGCGTGTGTTTTATATACTGTGTGATATATATGTGCCTTTTATATTCGAAAATTATAAGTTCGACATTTATATACAATATGTATGCCGTAGAATTGTTATGTTACTTTCTAAACTAACTAATCTTTGAAGGTTAATTAACTAAAGCATACACTAATGATCATTAATTTATAAATTTGTAGAAAAACACAAAAATAAGCGTTGAATATCGGCCTGTTAACTGAGTATATAGTTCTCAACTAAAATCCAAATTATTCTTACTTCTTAACACAATTTGAAGATAAAAGACATTTTCACTAAATGTCCTGCGTTATTTCTTTGATTTACATGAATCTAAAATGTAATAGCTCCTCTAGTTTTTGTTGTTAAAAATATCAATTAACATTACAAGACGCGTTGAACTGTTTGTCTAACGCGTATAAATAAAGGAGTGATACGGTCCTTCAGAAACGGCACTCTCAGTCTGCACACCATATAACTCAGTGGTTCGCAGTGATCTCCGAACATAAACTGGCTTCCTTCTCTTTCAGAAACTCAAATTCGCCAACAGGCTTGCAGCACCGTAGTTAGATGATCTTTCACCCCTGGAAGAATAGTCCAGATAGTTCTCCCAATTACGGACATATTCCAGCCGATGTTACGCCCTTCCTTGCCCGTGACCCTAGCATGGGCCTTCCATGCCACGCCATGGTTACTACCCTGCAGATTTGTATGAACTCTTCACTTTACAGACTTCAATACCCGTGCCACAGGCTTAACACAGCAATGTAGCTTTTATAGTTACATTAAAAAAGAAAATATTAAACTTGTATTATTGCTGATTCTTAAAGATTAAAAGAGTATAATTACTGAAGTCTTAGCCAAGTTAGTGACATACACTGCCTTTCAATAGTTTAAAAGATTTACTATTTTACGGAGATGTGATCCAAGTTATGTATATACACGGAGATATCCAAAAGATCAACTAAAAAAAAATAATAGACGTCAATTCATCTTTTTAAAATGTTAATAGCTTTAAAATTTGGAGCAAAATATATAGAAGAAGAAAGTTTTTTCTTCTTTAAAAGAGGATTTTAAATTCGCTCCAACCGATTAAAAAGATATTAATTTTTTGAAAACTTCCGCTGAACAAATACTTTAATTAAATTTATTTTTTTCGTTCGTTTGTTTGGATTTTTATGGCGCAAGAGCATCTGGGCTATACTGCGCGAACCTATTTATTTATTACTTTTTATTAATTATTATATTACTTCTAGTTTTTTGCAAGACAAAACAGCAGTAATCGAGGATTAAACCATCACACATCTATTTTTTTAATTAATAGCAGCTACTCACAAGCGTAAATCAAAACAAAGCATGCACCATCCTAAACTTACTTAAAACTAAACTCCTTTCTTTAAGCGATTATAAAAGTATTTTTAAATTTTTATCGTAAGTCTCTATTTTTCGAATTATAGCGTATTATTTTAAATGAGGCTGTGAAATGTGCAAAATGGCTAAAAATATCTGATTGAATCAAAACCAGTGCACTTCTTCATTTTGAGAAGAGGTTAAAATAATAATAAAAGAAGCCTCAACAAACAAAACTCCAGTTTCTGCAATATTTTTTTCTCATTTTCTATCTTCACACCTACGGAAGGGGGCCTCGATACAAGCCATGTTTTCAACTATTTTCCATATTTTATTCAGCTCTTAGGATTGCAATATTTCTGCATTATATCAAAGACCTTTATTTCCGTAAATTCAGCAACCGTTTGCAATAGGAAAACATACACCATATTGCAGATTAAGTAAACTACAGTTATTTTTACTACGAAGTCAATGATTTTGTTCACCATCTGCAAGAATTTTCGTTCAAACAGCAAAAAACCTTCTGAGATAATTCTGTTATCCGTATTTGATAAATTCTCATCCTTCGTCAAAGCACAGCGTTGAAGTTTAGGCGTACATCTTCAGTATCATTATTGCCGTATTTTTTAAAACATCCACTGACGTCTTCGAATTTTTTTAAAAAAAGTTGAAACTCCATCCCTCTCCATGATATAAGTTCCCAATTAAGCAAAATATTAACAAAGAATTAGCGTAAAACAACATCATTTTGTTCTTTCGCTCAAATAATTCTCAGAGTTCCTATCCTTAAATTAAAACACTTCTAGTTCCATTTCGTTGTCCTTAACGTTTTCTCGCGAGATCTATAGTATTTAAGTATATTTAAAAATTTTATATATGACAAAACCTCAATTATCCGACTTTCTTTTATCCGGCGCTCTGTTAAGCGCCGTCCGTTTCCATAGTGATTGTTTTTTTTTTAGAGCTCAGTTAGGCTGGTGTAGCAAATTAAAATGCGAGCCAACAGAGCTAATGTTGTTAAAGAAGCTCTGCAATATTGCTACAAAGTAAATACAAACCAAACTGTATTTTTAAACGAAAAACTTCATCTTAAATCATTGCGAAATATTTAAAAAAATAATATTTTATTGTAAATATCAGGAAGTTACACTCATTATTAAATAACAACATTCCTTTCCTAAACGGATGTTCGTCATAAAAAGATGCGAATTATAATTTTTGACACCTACGTTCTTAGCTAAAGCTAGAGATTTTTATATGTAGAAGAAAAAAAATCATTGTCCCAGCTCAGAGTAGAATCGGGGACCTTTTGTTGCAAAGCTGAGTTTCTTAACCACTTGGCCACCAGAACACGGGAACGAGACTCTTTAATTTTGTGTTTGAGGTTTATATGATATTATTGCCATTCTCAACGTTAACAAAACTGCCAAACTGGTCAACGCATAAAGTCATAGCAGAATGTTTTTTTGCAATTTTTCGGCGGAGAACTTACGATTTCTTCTATGCATAAAAGCTCTAGTTTGAGTTAAGAATGTGGGCGTCAACAAAGTTACTCATCTCAGTTCCCCAAGAAAATATTACATAACACGCGTTGATAAGCAATTATGTTGACCTTAAGAAGGGCAATAATACAATATAAATAAAAATATGCATTTCCATCAGGGGCGCCCATATAAGTGGGCAAAGGGAGCTCCACCCCCCCAGCTGTTCAAAAATTTTGATTTGCCCGATTCTGCTATGCATTTACTTTAAAAAAATTTAGTCACATTTTAAAAAAAAGGTACTTTTTAACTTACTACTAATTGTCAAGCAGTATCAATTATTTTTGTAGCCTTTTGGTATCTTGTATATTCACTAAAATGTTTGACAGTCTTGAGCAGGAGGTAATAATTTTTCTCAACTCACACTTAACGTATTCATATGGACGCCCATGATTTCTATGTAATATTGTGACTGCGGTGCCCGCCTTCCGGATCTACGATTTTTTGACAATCTGAAAATTTCGATTTATGTATGTCAACTAGATCCCATTCCATCCAGAAAATAAAGAGGTTTTACTGTACTTCTCTTACAAATGATTCAGTCTTTACAGCTTTTATTTATCAGAAATACTTTGCATTTTTATAATTTTTCATAGTATTAGATTATTTCACTACCATCGTTTGCAAAAATTCTTGTTTCGTCATCAGATTTTGCCTTTTTCACTCCGTTATCTATGTTTTTAAATGATTTTTTTCCTTGGACTGCATGCAGATAGATGTGAATCTGCTTAAAATTTGTGGAGAAATAGCTTTGCGTATTTGTGCATATGTACGGTTTATTTGGTACAAGAATTTTATTTTCCTCAAAAGCCAGATTTCTGGAGAGCACGAACTTATCGTAATAATATTTAGAACACAGCAGGAATTTTCAATTTGAAATGTTTCAATAAAATTCGATTAAGATTGGTTAGTGAAGTAACACTACGCAATATGAATAAATTTAAGAACAAAGTTTTAGGCGTAGGAGAAAAATTTTAACACATTAATCGACAACGTTTCGGACAGGCGTTGGCCTCCCTCGTCAAGAATTCGAGTGGTCCAAAACTAAAGAGCAGGCTGTTTAAATTTGTGATAATAAACGTGTTTAAAATTTTCTCCTACGCCTAATACACTGTTATTCTTAAATTCAAAATTACTATTCTTTTCTATATTGGCCCAATACATTCGTAATATTTCCATCAGTGGCGGCTTTTCAGGGGGGGAAGGAAGGGGAATGCCACTTCCCCAATATTTTTCATCGAATTCATTTCTCATATTAGTCTTCTTTTTTAGTATTTCATATGCGTACATTTCGATATTTTTACGTAAAATTCATTTTCTTATTATTATTTATTTTTACGATTTATAAATTGCTAAAATAATTGCAAATATAAAAAAAAAATTATTTCGCAGTGATCGTTATTCAGTACACGGGAAATATCTAACAATATTTACGACTGTAGATGGCGGTAGCTAAGCAGGGAAGTTTTTGGCGAAAAATATCCCCACATATTCCGCAATCAAGTTGGCTTTGTTGCCATGATAACACTGCCATCAGAAATTGAAAAGCGTTTGGACTCTCGGCCCGAAGACAGAAAAAGTCTAGAAACATGATTCCCGGATCCTCTATAGGGTTGCCGGTTGAAACCAAAAAGTAGCTATCCCTCGCTTCCCGTTGCGAGCAGCGAACACAGAAGACTAACAGAGAGAGCTTTAGCGCCAAAAAGTCTAGCCAATCGCACCGAAACTGCTGAATATACATGAAGCGGTGCAGTGATTTTGTCGATCATTTTGCTTTTAAATTTTTCAGCGAAATGAATCCTATTAATGATATTGTGTGTAATTTATTGGAAACTCCGTTTAGCCGGTGGAAAGACGAAGGCAAAAGGGACGTATTACGTCAAGCACGTCAAACGGATTTATTGACGACTATAGCCAAAAAGAAATTAAGAAGAGCTGTAAGTCGTAAATATCAGTTTTGAAGAGTGTTGGTTCACTCAGTATAAATGGTTATGCAGTAGTCTAACCTTAAAAAGATTATTCTGCTGGCAGTGCTTGCTTTTTAGTAATAAACATTCTGTTCGGAATAAAGACGGATTCGCCGACTTATTAAACATAACACGAGCACTCCATAGACATAATGATTCTGCTGAACATCTAAAGTGTGAAATAATGCTAAAAAGTTTTTTAAAAAATCAGAACACAATTGCCGATGCCCTGAGGGAGAATGGTGGACTTTTTAAAGTACAGTTCAATAAAAACTTTCGTTTGAATCGATTGTTTCTATAAACAGTGATTGATGCAGTAATATATTTGAGCAAACAAGAAACGACATTCCGGGGTATGATGAAAGCAGTGATTCCCTAAATCGTGGAAATCTCAAAAATTACTAAGACTGTTGATCTCTAAAAGTCCTTTAGAAATTCAAAATCATTACAAAAAGATTAAAAACGTCTCCACTGGTGACTCCGAAACTATTCAAAATAAAATGATCGAATGTATTTTCGATTATTTAAATGATCACGCCAAAAACGAAATAAATGAGGCTAATTTTTTTTATATTCAAGTGGACGATACCACTGACATAAATCAAACGTCCCTGTGCTCCTTGATATTAAGATTTGTAAATCGTGAAGGCATATTAGTTGAGCAATTTTTGGGTTTCCATGATGTGAGCGAAGACAGGACGTCAGAAATGTACAAAATGCTGGACTGAATTTTGAATCCTTTCGATTATTACCACAAATTAATAGGGCAATGTTAAGATGGGGCCAGTGTAATGTCTGGACACTTGAATGGACTCCAGAAAAAAGTCAAAGATGAAGCTCCTCAAGCCATTTTTGTCCATTGTCTGGCACATCGCTTCAATTTTGTTTTGCAGCAAAGTTTTTCTAACATTTCTAAGTGTCAAATATTTTTTGCAAGCCTCACTCAGTGGCATTTCTTCGCTTCTTCATCACTCGGTGAAGCGATCTTATGTTCTTACATCAAATTCCGAAAGACGCATACCAACCATAACACAAACTCGATGGTCCTCCAATTCGAAATAAGTGAATGTGATCATCGAAGATTGGGATAAATTAAAAGAAATATTCGAATTTACGATAAACAGCGAACATTCAGACAAAACAACAATTCAACTTGCAAAGGGGATTTTAAATGATATGAAAGATTTTGAATTTACGTTTTTTGTCAGTAATATTCAATGAAATTTTTGGACTTACTGATATATTATTCGAAATTCTTTAAAAAAATCACTTAATTTAAACTATTGAGTATCTCAAATAAAATACACTCATGAGCTATTAAGCCGTAAAAGGGAGGATGGTGTTTTTAAAACACTGTTTAAAAACACAGAAATAGCCCAATCTAAACGGGAATATGCCACTCTTTCACTATAAAAAAATTTCTTAAAATTATAAACAGCTATATTTTGAAATTTTAGACCACATGCTTACGGCAATAAACACAAGATTTCAAGATTGTGAAAAACTGCAATTTGTCTTGCCGATACAACGAAATTTGAACAATTTAATTTCCATTTTCCATCCCAAGTACTTGAAAATCTGCAAGAGTTATACAGCGATGTGTTTAAAAAATCCCAGCGCTTTAAAAATGAACTATTGTCTTATATATGTAGATGAAAAATTCAGGAATATATCTATGCAAGAAGTTCTTCGAATGCTTCATGAAGAAATTTTCACAGAAGCTAATAATTTTTCTCTCATCTTAATTCCATCTACAAGTGTATCAGTGGAAAGGAGTTTTTGCCTTAAAAGAATAAAAACTTACTCAAGAAATGCCACTTCGCAAGGGACTTCCTTCTTTAGCGAACATTTCTATTCAAAAAAGATGTATTAGTGACGCTTATGAAGAAACAGTCCTTTTACGATGATGCATCAGACAGATTTGCAGCATTAAAGGACAGAAGAATTAATTTAATTTACAGAAAATAGCTAAATCCTCATTAAATAATTTTTGAAACTGCTATCTCCTCCTATCACTGACAGATCCAAGATTTAATTTCAAGGGGAGGGGAGGGGTTGATTCGGTAAGGGTCTTCCCCTATTTTCGTAACCATGATCCGCCACTGATTTCCATACCTTTATTTCCAGGTCGGCAAAGATATATTTCGTACATATAGCTAGTTGAATAGAACTTGGAACTGCACAAAAATACTCTTAGAATTTGGAATTACTATTTACGTTTTAAATACACTGGCTTAAAATTAAAGGATAAGCTGCAAAGTTACATATATATATAATTTACATGGAGTTATGCATAATTTACACGTGGTCATACATAGTTTACATGGAGCTATAAGCAATTTAGATGGAGGAAAGTGTAATTAAATTCAAATAATAAACAAATTTATTAATTTATTAATTTTAAAAGAAAAATATGTTTTGAAACCAGCACAAAGAAGTTTTGCCTATAGTGGTCAGGGGTGATATATAATTCCGGTCAATTTTATGTCCGTATACATAGTATATTATAAATGACTTTTGAATTAAAAGCCGGTTACTAAAAGACCTTTGAACTATAAGTCGTTCAATAAAAGATCTTTGACCGTAACTCGTTCAGTAAAAGATTTTTGAACTATAAGTCATTCAGTGAAAGATTTTTGAACTATTATAAGTAGTTCAATAAAAAAGCTTTGAATTACTAGTATGAGGATTTTTATACTAAGGTAAAAATTTAAGAATTTTGAAGCATTTTTGCAAAAGGATAATTTATTTTAGTAAATTATGACAAAGATCTTGAATATAGGATCGTTAAAAAGATCGCAAGTCGTCGATCTCTAGACAATAAAATCCACAGTGAGATCATGTAGTAACATAGAAAATATGGTTGACAAAACATCATATTTTAAAGTTATGAATAAAGGACTTTTGAATTATAAGTTTGCTAATGACAGAGATTTGAGCTATAAATCGATCAATAGACTGTCTCTAAAATATAAGTAGGTTAATAAAAACCGCAAATACAATAACATTTTAAAAAATAGAAGTTAACGATCGTAAGATGTTATTAAAAGCAAAAGAGTAATGAAATTTAAGATCGCAAATATAAAAAACTTCGTATGGAATTGCAAGGAAAAAATCATAATGATATACAGTAATACCCTGAAGTTACGCGACAAGTGGGTCCGACAAAATTTGCTTAAGTCGAATGCGCGTAAGTCGGGCAGTAGCGCACCCAGAATATTCCAAAGGGAGCTAGATGGAAAAAATGGTCAGAGGTCATAATAATTACATTTGTCCTTCAAGCGGGGCATGGGGAGATTGCCCCTCCCCACCGATGGGATTATATCATGGAAAATGAGATGAAAATTATCGGCTACTTGACTAAAAATAGGAATCGGAAACAAATTGCAGCACCCCATGAAAGATTTAGAAATGTCCTTCCTTGTTGTCGTCTTGTGTACTTTTATCATTATTAAATTACTAATAATTCTACAATGCAAGATACTTAAATCATTAGAAGTAGTACTAGATTATGTTCGTAAAATTTTACAATGGCCAGCCCTTGTCCTCCACAAAAAAATTACCGTTTTGATAATAGGTTTAAGAATAACCCTATTCTGCAAAACTTGCTTTTGCTTGCCCTCTGTCTATTACTTCATCCACAGAAGCATTTTTCTCTTCCACGACCCTTAAAAAATCATCGCCTTTGAGAACCTATTTCTTATGATAAAGAAAAGTTTCATGTTGCTGAACCTGTTTGAAGACTGCCGTGGACCACTGCTGTTGTTTGTCTCAACAGCAGGCTCATCAATGTCATCAGGGTGGCGGAAAATACCATCGGGAACATCACCATTTTCAATTGTACATAAAAAAAAAAATGGCCAGCGTCTATTTGAGAATAATTTTTCGGCTTTGTTTGTCCAAGGAGGCCTCTACGTGAATGCACCACTGAAGTCGAGAGGTATAACTTTGCATATAAATTTGGTTTAACTGGGATCAGTGATTAACAAAACACTAGAAGAAACTATTTAATAAAATTGAAGTTCTTTACACATATTATTACAGAATATTAAAAAAAATAAATAAATGCGTTACGTAAAAAAGTTATATCGGTAACTTCATGAAATCTAACGAATTCGACTGAAAACACAATACTTTCTTTTCTTTTTCACGCAGAATTTCTTTGTAGCAAGCTAATAATATTTTTATTACTTGCTCTGTAGCTATAAGGCGTTCTTCGTTGGAGTCAATGCTTTCTAAAAATTTTAAGCTCTTTGCAATTGAGCTGAGACCTTCTGTCAAGCTTGCAATTGTCATCTGCTTTTCTGGTGGAACTGGGTCTGAAGTGTCGGATACTTCAGTGACGTTTTGCTCACGCATCTCTATGAGCTCATCGATTGCCAGCTCCAGACCATGTGAATCCAACAGCTCGTTGACATCATCACCATTGACTTCCAAATCCAATTTCTTGGAGAGATTAACAACTTCTATCATATGCGAGACATGATAATGTTTCTGGCGTTGTTTCTGCCTCGTTTTTGAAAAAAATGGCAAAGTTTCTTCCAAACAATATTTTTTGTTTCAATGTTTCTTTTCGAAAATTTCATCCCAAGCTTTTCCAAAGATCTTTTTTTTTTATCTTTTATAATTGCTCTTAATATAGATGCCGGTAACTCAAAGTTCTTTGCCAATTCACAAATTTTCATTCTGCTATCAAAATCTTTGGTAACGTTAAGTTTACATTCTAAAGATATCGTTTTCATCTTCTTACTAGGTGCTAGAGGATCACACTTACTCCGTTTGGCAGACATAGTTTTTTTTAAGGGTTTAGAAAATGCATAATAAAACAATCTTAATTTTTATCGATTGTATAATCATAAATGTGCAAGTGAAGTTCGTTCAAAACGCATCCAATGCTTATTACAAGATAAACACTGCCGATAGAGGGCGGCGGTATTGCCAAACGAAAAAAACTCAAAATCAAGAATCGCGTAACTCCGAGTTCGCGTAAGTGCATTACTGCACTTAAATGTATGCCTTCACGAATAAAATGTAGCGATTTTTAGTTTATAATTTTTTAAATGCGATTTTTTGAATACTAATGCGATCCCTCGGGTATGTCTGATATTGTTTAGTTATTTGTACGATCTTTCGGATATTTATGCGATTTTTGGGATCCATGAATATACACAGATCATGCAATGCTGCGACGCCGAAAATTTCTAAGTTATTTTTTTCTCAAATAATTTCGTATATTATAGCCTTACGACGTTTATTTACAATATAAATACTTACTAATCCATTTTTTTCGCAAATTTTTACACAAATATTTATTATGCAAATTATGTGATTTACACCAATATTTACTAATCCAGTACTTCCATTAAATATTTGGTTTAGTTTTATGTCTTACTATTATTCAAAAGGCAATTTTTTGGAAAAACACGATTTTTTAGACTAGCATTCAAATGCTAGTGCAAGATACGCATTACTCTGTACGTTATAATCTAAAAAAAAAATTTTTCTTTAAAATTTCCTCAAATTTCGTATTTTTTCTTAGGAAGCGAAAAATATTTTTTATTATCAATGCGTCATTTGCGGATTCTTTGCCCACTTCGTTCATTTTTTTGCCACAGCAGCTCATCAATCATTGGTGTTTTCACTTCAAAGTCAATATTTCATGCGACTTCAGAAAAATTGATCTTGCATTCTTGGCCTTACATATCGAATCATTTGCATTATATGGTACATCGCACCAACAGCAGGAGGTAAAAAAAAAAAAGGAGATATTTGGAAATAAATTACAGGGAGCGCTGCTGTTTTATTTTGAGAAGAAAAGGAGAAAAAGAAAAGCTTTACTTGGATTCGATACAAAAGACATTTTTCACATCTCCAACTATATTTTTCAAAGGATTTAAAGGAACATGCGGAATAAAGTGATACAAGAGGCGGAATGCAAGAGAGCAGATAAGCGAACAGCTATTTAAATGGTCTTAAAGCGAAATGGCGAAACGCATGTTGAGCTGCCAGAACAAATAATGGCTAAAGAATAACAAGAAAACCAAACAAAGCAGACGAGAAAACGTATTTCAAAATGTATACTTCAATATCAGAAGTATAGAATGTAACTTGGAAGTTATTTTGAGAAATTTTAGAAAGAAAGAACATTTCTAATATAATTTATATGGCTGAATTCTATAGAATTTAAAGAACATTCGAGAACATTGATTCTTAGATACGGCCTACGCAAATTAAGGAGAAAATTTACTAGAATGTTCCTCGCAATAAAAGGTTTTCGTCCTGAGTATTTTGAATGTAATGAAACAAATGTCTTGTTTTTCCTCGTTGTACCCTGGTTCGATTGAATATATATATATATATATATTTGTGAATATTTACCTTGTATTTGTGAATATTTACCTTGTATTTGTGAATATTTACCTTGTATTTGTGAATATTTACCTTGTGAATTTAATTCCTGCAGACATTGGAACTGGTTCCATGTTGCAATAAATATACACGTAGGCAGGACCGTAGACATGCTGAGGCCAGTGGGGGATGAATCCCCCTAAGAACGTTGTCATCCCCAGTGGAAAATATTTATCCTCAAAATGAATTATTATAGAATTTTGTTTGTAGAAATTTGCTTTGTGTAAAATTGTACATGACAATGAAAATTGTTCTTTGACGTTAAGAATGTATCGGAAATACATTTCTGCGATAAATTTTGTGTACATCATATTTTCTTAGAGATTGTTTTGCCTGTAAAGACAAGGGAAATCACAAATTTTGGTATACCTCTATAGGTTTTTAATGAAAAATTTATATTAAGAAACTCATTCGTTAATGCTAAATATATTATTTTGTTGATATTTGCTATTATTTACTATATGAATAAAATGCATTAAAACATTAAGGAAATCGAAGCACCCCTTAAGTTTTAAGTTCCCCGTTCGGTAACTTTCCGAGTCCTCCGATAGAAAACTTCTAGCTACGGGCCTTACACGTAAGTCTGTACTCTATAGTGTTATTAAATCTTATATATACATATAAATAGTCATCTTAAAATTAAAATTTTAAGCCTGATTGTGTGATTTTCTCTTTGGCTTGGTTTTAGTAAGTTATATAATAAAGCATTCTTTAAAACTGTAAGCACATATTTATATTAATTATATGTATTTACATAAAATATATATATATATATATATATATATATATATATATATATATATATATATATATATATATATATATATATATATATATATATATGGCCTGCAAAAGGGTTGCTGGTATCTAACTGGAAGGAGACCCACACGCTGAACGTATGTGACGATGTGTGGAACCGGCCAGGCCAGTAACCTAGTGTCCTACCCCGCCTTCAAGTGGTGCAGGCTGAGCTTTCTATTTATGTGGCAAATTAATATTTGCTGCACGGATAGAAAGGCGGAAGGGGAGGGCTAATTCACCAACCCGTCTAGCCAGCGTGGTGAAATTATGGCTAATTCCTCCATTATGTTGACACACCAGAAACCATGGCCCCTAGTCTCCAGGTGCTGGAGTGCTCCTGATCAAGGCAGCGGTCAGTGTGGCATGAAAGCAGGGGGTGCTAAGAATCACTGGAATGGCCCAGGCTGCCGTTTGTTATTGACCTTGGCTACGTTTAATGGACGATCCCTTGCTTCTGAAGCAAAACTTCAGGAATTGGAAGAAGAACTTGACAAGATCAAATGGGACATTGTAGGACTCAGTGAAGTTAGAAGAAAAGGTGAAGAGTTGGTGGAACTTAAAAGTGGACATTTGTTTTATTATAGAGGAACGGAAACTGGAAGAACAAGTGGTGTTGGCTTCTTAATCAACAAAAGAATTAAAGACTGTCTTCTGGAAGTTGAAAGTACATCAGATCGAGCAGCGAGGCTCGTTGTTCAACTAACCCAGCGATACCAACTTCAAATAGTACAGGTATATGCACCAACATCAAGCCATACCGACGAAGAGGTTGAAGAATTTTATGAAGAAATCAAAGAGTTACACACCAAAGGGAAACAACATATCAAGCTCATCATGGGGGATTTCAATGCAAGAATTGGACAACAGGAACAAGGAGAGACATCGGTTGGTAAATACGGATATGGGGAAAGGAATGAACGTGGCGATCAACTCATCGAATTTGCAGAAGCTGAAAACCTTAGCATCATGAATTCATTTTTTAAGAAGAAACCGCAAAGAAAATGGACATGGAAACACCCAAATGGGGGAACTAGTGAAATTGACTATATCCTGGCAAACAAGAAATCAATTATTGAAGATTGCAGTGTACTGAACAGATTTAATACTGGAAGTGATCATCGAATGGTGAGATGTAAAGTGCACTTAAATACTAAATTAGAACGACAGAAGCTCATTAGGAAACAAGTAAGTAAGAGGGTGGATTTAAAGAAATTAAAAGAAAATACCGAGGCATTCAAGTTGGAATTAAAAAATCGCTTTTCTGCACTGGAAGGACTTATTGATGAAAGTGATATCTCAGAAGCAAATGAAAACATTGTTAAGACAATAGTTGAAACTGCTGGGGAAATTGGTGGTGTAACCTGTAAAAAGCACAATAGCAAATTATCTGAGAAGACGAAACAGCTCATGAAAAGGCGAAGAGATATGAAGGTGGACAATCGAAATACCAGTTCCAGGATTGAGTACATAGAACTTTGTAAAACTCTGCGCAAAAGCATGAAAGAAGACATAAGAAAATTCAATTGTGAGTTAGTAAGGAAGGCCATTGAAAATAACAAGAGCCTTAGGGTTGTTAAAGGAAGTTTATCTGTTGGGAAGAAACACATCATTGCATTAAAAGGAGAGGATGGCACCGTAACAAGAAATAGGGAAGAAATACTTAGAAGAGTTGAAGAATTCTACAAAAAACTATATGAAAGTAACAGTGGATTAAACGAAGACACTGAAATAGTCGAAGGAACAGCTCCTAAAATCTTAAAAGAAGAAGTTTCATTTGCAATAAAAAGTATGAAGAAAGGAAGAGCCCCTGGCGATGATGGTATTACATTAGATATCCTAAAAGAAGCTGGAGAATATGTAGAAGACATACTTGCAAAATTCTTTACCAAATGTCTTAACAGCGGTAACATACCAAACCAATGGGATTCTGCAACAGTAATTCTTTTGCATAAAAAAGGTGATAAAGAGGATTTGAAAAATTACCGACCAATTAGCTTGTTACCTGCTATTTATAAAATCTTCACAAAAGTGCTAACACATCGCCTGCAGAAAAAATTAGATGCAGCTCAACCAAGAGAACAAGCTGGATTTCGAAGTGGATTCAGTACAGTGGACCATATTCAAGTATTAAGAGAATTAATTGAAAGAACACATGAATATGAACTTCCATTGTGTGTTGCATTTATTGACTATGAGAAGGCCTTTGACTCTATTAAAACATCAGCAGTCATCAACTCTTTAAGATCAACAGACATTGAGGATGTGTACATTGACATGGTGAAACGTGTGTATAAAAATGCAAGTGCAAAATTTCGGTTACATAAAGATACCAAAACTATCAAACTTGGCAAAGGGGTGAGGCAGGGAGATACCATTTCTCCAAAACTTTTTACTTCAGCTTTACAGATGATTTTTCAGCTGATAAATTGGAATAACAAGGGAATAAAAATAAATGGTGAATATTTAAATCATTTGCGGTTTGCTGATGACATTGTTATTTTTTCAACGGACCCATCAGAACTCCAAGACATGGTACAGGAGCTCTCAACTAGAAGTAAAGAAGTTGGACTCAAGATGAACCTACAAAAAACTAAGATCATGTTCAATAATTTTGTAGAGGAAACAAAAATACAAGTTGACAACATTGAGCTAGAAATTGCTGATTCATATATTTACCTTGGCCAGCTGATTTCAATGGATGGCAACATTATGAAAGAACTCAACAGACGTATTAAACTTGGCTGGAGTGCATTTGGAAGAAACAGTTTTATCCTGAAGGGGAAATTGCCTTTGTGTCTAAAAAGAAAGGTCTTCAACCAGTGTGTATTGCCAGTCCTCTCTTATGGATCAGAGACATGGAGTCTAACAGTTGGAGCAATACGAAAGTTACAGACAACGCAAAGGAGCATGGAGAGGTGCATGCTTGGAATAACTAGGAGAGATCGAAAAAGAAACACTTGGGTGAGAGAGCAAACTAGAGTAGAGGACATCATTGTTAAAGTAAAAGGGCTGAAATGGCGATGGGCTGGGCATATTGCAAGAAGAACTGATCAACGATGGACAACAGAAATTCTGAACTGGATTCCAAGAGACCACCGAAGACCTAGAAAACGTCCTCAAACTAGATGGGTGGATGAAATAAGAAAACAGGTTGGGGTGACGTGGAAACGAATGGCCCAGGATAGACTTGTGTGGAAAGCATTTGGAGAGACCTTCATCCAGCAGTGGATAGATAATGGTTGAATATGATGATGATGATATATATATATATATATATATAGGACCCATTTATAAGGAGCCTGCATTTACTGAGGATAACTTGACTTTCCTAGGTATAATGATTAAATGAATTTATTGATATTGTTTTAGCGAACGAAAGGTTTTGTGAACGCCGGATTTCATCAGTAAAGTTAATAAAACATCATTAAAATATAAACGGCAATAAATTCAGTGTTGCCCAATGTAATCAGTCTTGTAAATTCTCTACAACCGCTTGTGTTTATAAAGGAAAAACAAAACTTGTAAACTTCTTTTCCCGTTTAATAAAATTAAAGCAAATTGTAGTAAATTTTCGAAATTCATGGAAAAGGAATCTACCGGGAAGAAGGAGATTATTCTGATATAATTCCAAGAGCACTTCGATCCATGGATATTTCAGTTGAACACGTATTATCAGTCAGTAATGAAGCAAACCACTTTACTACTAATTAAGGTAAAATTCCACGCATTTTCGTTCCTTAATTTCAAAAGCGCTTGTTAAAATCTTGGAGAAAGCGCGTGCACATTCCACAGAAAGGGAAATAACTAACATTCGAGCTACAGTTTTGTCCTCCTTCTACTAAGACTTGTTTGCGTTATAAGGCGTTAAAGGAATTTTTGAAGCAAGTTAACTAATAGAACAAAAGATTCCTATGTGCAAAGATTCGAAACGAATTAATCACAAGCGAGGGAAATCTGACGGCAATACCATGAAATTTTGTAGACGTTATTTCTGCTTTGACACCCATAAAGCAAATGATAGTAACATTAACAATGTCTTTAATCAACATTTCAGCTGACA
>QLNU02015270.1:46890836-46909319 GCA_006491805.2 Dysdera silvatica | reverse complement strand
TTTGGGCATATAGTGTATATATATATATATATTTGGTTTTCTTAATGTTATTTAATTATAATTTGATATGTTTTAAGTATAGTTGCATATATACTTTAAGTGTAGCTGCATACATACTTTACGTATAGTTGCTTATACATTTTAAGTGTGGGTTCGTACATGATCTATATGTAGCTTGCATCTATACTAAAATTTTGTATGTAGTGTAGATACATGTTTTAAGTGCGTCTTTTTATACGTTTTGAATGTAACTGCATACATATTTTAAATAAAGCTGCATATATGCTTTAAGTGTAGCTGTATACATATTTTAATTGTGGTTTCATATGTATTTTAAGTGTAGTTGCATATTTTCATAAGTATAGCTGCATATTTTTGTAAGTGTAGCTGCATATATGGTTTAAGTGTAGCTGCATATTTTTGTAAGTGTAGCTGCATATATGTTTTAAGTGTAGCTGCATATATGTTTTAAGTGCAGCTGCACGTACGTTTTAAGTGTAGATGTCTTTCATGCTAAAAAACAAGCTTATAAAAATTCAAACAACAATACTACTGAGAGTAGGTAGAGCCTTCGTCAAGCAAGTGGAAGGTCGTGGGTTCAGGTCCCACCGAACGCAGAAATATTTATTTTCCTTCGAACATTTCACCATCTAATCACGCCACAATATCTGCGCTGGTATCACTACGCCAATAAACGTTGATTTATATTGTTGTTTGATTTAATCTGCATAGCATTCGATTTATATAAATTATAAAAATTCGTTTTAACCAAAAAGGTAAAAGATAATATTGTATATAAAATTGTATAAAACTCTCGTGTTAGTTGGCACATGCCCAACTAATACGAGATTAACAAAAATAAAATTTCTGAAAGATTTTTTTAAATAGAAAGAGCATTTTCTCTCTTTTATAATTTGCTAAGAATTTAGAGGCTATGAACCTTTGGGTGTTTTCAGAATTTGAACAAGAAAAACCATTGTCCATTGCTCTAAGACGGTGATGCATTTTTTATAGTGCTTGGCACCTTTCCATCTGGGCAGACGATGCACATTACTTCATTTTATTAATTTTTAGGGACTTATTTTATAACATTCCATTTTAATGCAACTTCGCATATGTCTTTATGACAGAAATCAACATATGAACTGCAAGATAGTCCACTAATCAGCATACAAATCAGCCCACTACTCAGCTCATAAAATTAAAACATGGTGAAAATATGATTTTCTCAAGTTGATAATGACAGTTGCATATAACCGGAAGGGGTTGAAAACAAATATATTAGGATTTACTGAAATAGAACTATAAGGACATTCGCCGAAACATGCGATTATTGAATAGCGGAAATAAAATGCGATTTAAAGGACATTGGAGGAAATACGAATTAATATAATCTAAATCAATTTTGAGAGCAGTATGGTACACGCGATAAAGTGTATGACACTAATTCTTCCCTAAATATAAAGAAAATAACGATATATCTTCGCTTTGAGAGCATGGGCCTTAATGAAGACTTTTTCTGGCGAAGAGGAAAAAAATGTCAGTGTGGTCTTTTTCATCTGTCACTACTTTCCTGTGTATGTGAATTCAAGTTAGCGAAAGAGAGAGAGAGAGAGAGAGAGAGAGAGAGAAAGAGAGAGAGAGAGAGAGAGAGTAAAAGCGAGTGAGAGAAAGAGAAAGACGATAATTGAGTAATTGAAAGCCAGAGGCTGATAAGACTTGGCATTGTGTCTCAATCTCCTTTGAGCCGAAACGAATACCGATGCATAGTCTAGTTAAGGAATTAGCGAAGACTTTGAAACGTTGGAGGAAATTTCGCTGGAAAGCTTGGAAAGGCAATCACTTTCGTTTGTGAAAGACTCAATTATATCTTTATCAGCTGCGGAAGAAGTGTTGTTAGGTCTTGATGTTCTTTGACAGAGGCGAAGTCTTTTAACTCATCAAGAAACTGCATAACACAAATGGCCTGTTATTAAAATTTTTTAAACAAATTATTTTAAACAGAAGGTTATAAAGAGAAAAAACTTGTAATTATTCAGATTGGCAAGAGAAGGATAGCATGTGTAAAAGAAAGCAAATGTATATATGTTTATATAAACAAACGACCGAATGAGCAAACAAACAAAAGAACGAACGAACAATGACAAGTATAGTAGATTCACTTTTAACTGGCTATGATGGGACCTAAACCATGGTTAGTCAGTGATTTGGCCGGTTAATTAGAAAATTGAGTTCAGAAAAAAATAGTAGTAAAATTTAGGTATTGTGATGAAAAATTCTGAATGAATTGATTATAAAATGGCCTATTATTATCAAATTACTATAAAGTACTGAAACAATGAACGAAATGCATCAGCAATTTTTTGTAACTGTTTTAAGAATTATGACAAATATTAAAGCCAGCAAATAACCGGCCTTATTTGTCCGTGCGGATGGTTGAGGGCAGTTGAAGCGGCGGCCAATTAGAGCGAGTCCTGTTAAGAGAGAGTATAATGCAGATGTAAAATATATTGTCAGACAGAGATGAAGTGGCCGAGTTAGAAAATACGTGCCATCGCAAAAATGGTAATACCCAGATGTCATTTGCTTCATAATGAAAGGAACAACATCATACATGGACAACAGGATCACCTGTACGAAATTTATGATGCTAAACAAGAAAGTGATGTATAAATCTATAAATTCACAGCAGAGAAAGAATGTAATTCAATGTCAAAATATCAAGGGACGAGCCACAGAAAAAGAAGAAACGGAAAAGGGAAAAGAAAGGAAAACAGTAATCTAGATACAGAAACTTGCATTTTTCCGAACCTCGAATTTACGAATTATTGCGCTGGTTCCAAATAGTATCCCATAGAAATAATGTTAATACTCATTTACGAACTTTCGATTTTGATTGATTGATTGATTGTTTGGCTTTTTTATGGCGCAAGAGCATCTGGGCTATACTGCGCCAAACTTCCGATTTTACGAATAGTTTTTGGTGTTCGTAAAATCGTGAGTCCACTGTATTATGAAGAACTACACAGAGATATGAAGATATAGCAGACCCCTTGTTATGCGAACTTCGCTTCACCGAAATCCGGGTTGACCGAAACGACTGCGACAGTATTTTTTAAAATTATTATTATTTTTTAAATGAACACTCGCTCAATGTTTAATGAATGTTTCGATTTGTTTTCTAGTACACTCAGTCCTTAAGAAAGGAATCAATACAAATATCAGCTATCGGACATTCACGACTATTTGTGTATATCGGATATATAAAAGAGATGGACTATTTTCAAAGAAGTTAATATATTATCGAACACATCTATATCCTTTAAAAATTTCTTCATTATCAATCAACATAGTAATTTAGTAATATGTAATTAAACGAATTTTTTGAATATTGTTCCTTTGTAATTTTATATCGAAAATGGAATCGTCTGATTATCAAAATCTGGTTTGCCCTCGAATATTTGGAATATCACTGTACTTTCATCCAGTTAGAAAAGGTGGGGGAAGATAAAAACGAATATACGCCCTAAAACAACCCTGCATACATGAAAGTTTCTTAAGTGAATAAGTTTGTAAGAGAAGAGTGCGTTCTGAAGTCCAGATTGTTGCTTTGACCTCTCTTAGATCCATTAATGGAAATATATACCTTATTTCTAGTTGAAGTAAAACATATAACGTTTTTAGATTAAGCAGATAATGTAGAGTAAAGGACATCCAATTTTAAAGTTGGGTATAGGATTTTCTAAACCGCCACAAAATTTTATTAAATAACAAAAAATTAGAGAGTTCTTTAAGAAATTTAATCCACCGAAAATTTGGCTAAAATACATCGGAGAAAGCAACGACGCGGGAATTGCTGAAAGAAATTCAGTTTCAAATTCGGAGAGATTCATAAAGCTTTAGAATTTAAATTTTGAATGAAATTTTGAATTTCATTCAAACGCTTTAGAATCCGATATTAGCTTTATGGTTGGAGTACAAATACATATGCTCCAAATGACATGCGGAGAAATACACTATTGTTATAAAAATCAATTTGTCTTTGTTAAACTGAGATCAAAAATAGAATTTTAGTTAATATTCATTAAAGAGAGAAGAACATGATCTTATAATCCAATTACAAAAATGCCAGGGCATTCAGAAGGTTTTTAAATTATTTGCTACATGAATAAATATCAACAAAATGGCTTTTAGCTCAACATAAAAACAACCTTTTTATTTAATGCAACGAGTTAAATACATTTCCTAGTTTTTAAATCCAGATTTCTGGGAATGAATAACAAGCTCTATATTTATATTTAAATTTTAAGAATTTTCATTATTAGTCTTTGAGAAACGTACACGAAAACCTTCCTGAAAAAAAAGCTTAAGAAAAGAAGTAAAATGAATTTCTAATTTATATTTTCAATTTCCTTAGAATCATTTATAATCGTTTTAATATGCAATAATTTATAAACAATAGAGTGTACTCAATGTTTTTTTTATAATTGGAGTTTTCAAAACTGAACCCGGGAAAAATTAAAAATAACTTAATACATATTTATATGAACATAATCAGAGAATGAATTCATTATGCGAAGTCCTTTTTATGGACACAGTAAAACCTGTCTTTAATGACTTTGTCTATAAAGGTATTTCCCCTGCATTTCTACAGGTGTAGAGTATATCTTGTTCAATCTCTTCTATAATGATACATTCCCATAACAATGTTTAGCCCTCTCGGTTCCACAGATATATCGTGTTCAATCTTGTCTGTAATATTATAGATATCTTTATTTTATTAATTTTATTATTCGGTTTATAGACATTCCTCCCAGTTCTTTGAGAACCGCTATAGATGGACTTCATTGTATTTTAACCTCTGATTTCATATTAAAATATATTTGCATAATTTATACATAGATTTATTATATGCTATACTATGCAATTACATACTTATATACTGTAGAATTTCTTTGTAAGTTAAACCGGTTAAATTTCTCACCAAGTTGTTATTTCCCCAAATCAAAAATATCTCTAATGAAAGAGCACATGGAAAATAATTAAGTAAGATCTGAAACGCTTCTACTTAAAAAAATATCTGCATACTATCAATTCCGTCAATGTTATATTTTTATACTAATATAATTTAAATCTATGCTACAATTTTCAAAACAAAATTGCATGCATTTGCAAAATTTGTTATTGAAAGCAAAATACATACCGCAGAGTGATAAATACCCCCCAAAAAAGTTGTTTTGAAGACAAATATTTTATATAAAAATAGGCGCAATCAGAAATATGCTTTTGCCATAGGTGAAAATATTTTATAACAAAGAGAGTATAATGTGATATAAAAAAGCGTGAATTTAAAAAAATTATCATAGAAAGAAGATAAAAATTTGCAATTTTTTTAATCCTGCAAAAAAAAGCAAACAAACAAACTTCTATTATATTCTAAAGGTTGAGCTAACCCAGAATACAAAAAACAAAATTCTAAATTATTTTTATAATTAGGATGAATTACTATGAATTGCAACAAGCACTAAAAGATTTATAATTTTATATTTATAAAACCCCAATTTTCGCTAAAGATTATGTTTTAAAATATTATTTATTTTAAAAATTTTGCGCAGGTAAAAGCAAGGTATTTTCGAAATTAATCTTGAGATTACTCTCATGAAATGAAAGAAACTGTGCCAGACAGATCTTTGAGAAAAGCTTAATGTTTTAAAAGATTTTCCTTCTTTGTTGTTATTGGAAAGCACTTTAATTTTAAGAGATAAATAATGGGAAAAAGTTTTAGAGAGATTTAAGGACAATTCGTAAAGTCGCCGCAGAACTAAGATTAATAAATTAATATCAATAAACCGAGTTCCAGACAGTTGGATTGCATAGGATCAGGAAAACCACTCTTTTAGTCCTCTCTTCCTTTTAAGCTTTTGATGCCCTTTGGTCTTCTCCAAGATTTCGCGTTTCCTTTTGCTGCAAAATAATATACAACAGGATAATTTCACGGTTAAAAAAGATGCAATCTACAAATGCACATGCCTGATTCCACACGAACGCCGAAGGTAGAGCTCTCCGAAAAGTATTTTTTCTTTAATAATTTTAAAATTCTGCTTTTACAAAACGCGACATTCTAAGAATCAAAAATTTCCTTTAGGGCAATCTTGAAGTGAAAATTTCGGATTTTTTCGAAAAATGCTTTTATTAAATCCTTTAAATAATGTAATTGACATTCCTTTACTGTTTGGTGTAAAAAAATTTAAGTCCGTCCATTTTTAAAGCTTCCAGACCATGATGTAATTTTAGTAAGTGTACTTTAATTATGGTAAAGTTAAACAGTGTTTGGTATACTTTTTCAAAACGCATTTGATTATTCCCACTTACCATTCATTCCCTTGTACATAATTTTCATCTAATTTACATACAAATTTTACACGTTATTAACATAACGTTAATAAACAAACTGATGTTAGAATTTTGATGCCATAACATATTTTAATCAATTTCAGCATTTTTGACTTTAGAAAATGCAAAAAAGAAAAAAAATTCTATGTAAGTTGATGTAATATTTTTTTATGTAAGATATAATAAAGATACATACCAATCCTTACACGGTTTTTTCCCACTATAAACATCCCACTATTAAAATTTTTTAGAAGTTCTTGATGAAAAAGTGCATGACATAGAAAATTTTTAGATGATAATACCAATACTTTAAAAATAACAAAAAAATTAATATTAAAAAGAATAATAATGTTATCAATTTCAAATTTGATGTGCTTTTGGTCATATAGAAATGCATTTTACATAAAACTTTCAGAAAGTTCTATAAAAAAATGAAGAAATTGAAAATTTCCTTAATAGGTCACATTAACTAACTAACACTTAGGAATTGCCGTTGAAGCGTTTTTATATAGAACTACAAAAGGATTTGAATGCCCACATTAAAGAAATTGAGAAATATAACTATACAATTAACTATTAGCAACGTGAATTATGTAAGAAAGAAAACTTTTAGGCACAATTAAAGAAATTACAATTTATTAAAAATTATATTTAGTGATTATGTACTAGGGTGTAGGAGAGAGTCGTGTAATATGGACCGGTGCCATAACTCTTCTTTCCACCTTGTGGAGGAAGATGTGTATGTGCTGCGTGAAAGCGCTTTGGCTGTTTTCATAAGCATCTGTTGTGTTGCCATCATGGAAATCAAAGTTTAAAAGTAATCGGAAAAAATCGAAATTTCAGGTAATCGATATAACAGGTACATGAAATTTCGATTTTTGAATCGTCGTGATCACTTGTTTAGAGTTTGAAATAAGTTTGATCAGCTCATAACCGGGTATTAATCTTCTCTTTCGGGCTGGAAGCACCCTATTTTTCTGATCCCTTAAAATGGCGGTTCTTGCGATCGGGTTGCGGCTCTGAGTGTCGTGTAATGCGGACCACTGCCGATGGTGTAATATGGATAGGGTTAATATTACACCTGTGTTAAAAGCTTTTGTCGTTTTTATAAACTTACACGTTTTTTGAAGCACTACTGCCCAAGAAGAAATTTCCATGGTCTCAGGCAACCCCCCGCCCCCCCTCACACACTCCTTCCAATACCGCAGCTCGAATCACTACTGTCCAAGAAGAAACTTCCATGGTCTTCCCCCTCTTGCCGATATCGCAATCGATCATGGATACCGGACCTCACTTCCCAGCACTAATAAGATGAGCCTGGACATTTTAAATCCCATACGGCATCGTCAAAAGCTGCCAAATGGTAAACAGGGATGAGGAACTACGCCAGAGGCATCAGTTTTGGCGTCTTCTCCCTACAAAAATTCTATAGAACAGAAACGGTAACAAACGGGTAAGGTAGACACACACACACACACACACAAAACCTAGGAAGATTGCACACTTGTTAGGAAAAAAGTGTGACAAGAGGTTTTGGATATTTGCGTGATGATTCAGTGCGGTTAACAAGGAATAACACGTCGACAGATGATAGTGTTTGCTGCACTGTGTGCGGCGAGTCCACAGAAGACAACTGAATTCAATGCAGCAAGTGCTCATCGTGGATACATGAAGACTGCGCTGACTGTGCTGACATATATCAACCCCTACACTACTATTGCGATGGCTGTAAATGAAGAAATAAAGTCGTCCTAATGCAGGCAATGCCATTGATCTGTTTATGTTAAAAGCCATAAGTGTAATATGGACCACAGTGGTCCATAATGAACGCATGGCTGTGTATTATGGACCATTTCTCAAAAAATGAAAATTACCAATATTTGCGTAAGTGTCCATAATTCGCTACCAAATATTATATAATATTATTCCCTTTACATACTTTGTCTTCTAACTTGAAAATTAGCCTTTAAAAATGTAAATTCATGCATTCAGAGCGTTTCGTTTTTAGGTGGTCCACATTAGACGGCTCTCCCTCATATTTTTAAATCAACATCGCATCATTATCATCACAATAACTCTATAACTATCATTATCATTAACACTATTATCATCAACTGCCATTTATCTATTGAACGGTGGTATGCCCAATAATATTTTGCCAACTTGTTTGATATTATGTAGAAGATTAAAGTGTTTTAACTTTTAAAAATTCTAAAACAAATAAACATAATCCTTGTGTGTTGTTACAAATCCTTTACTTACTCTCAAAAATGATAATAAACAGTGCATATTCAAAAAAGGTGTACAAGCGTTTGTCTTGCCTTCTATATACATCCATCATCAAGGTAAAAAGAAAAACAGTTTAAGTTATATAACGTGCAAAATTTTTAATTTGGTAATCTCAATTTTAGTCAAGTGAATATAAACTTATGAATAATTAAATATTAAAATAACCCTTTATTTAAAATATTTAATATATTTTTTGTGTACTAATGTTCTTAATTGTCCTGTCACCTTCATTACTGTCACAGGGCAAACACATTTGACCTTAGTTGAGTCAAGATTAACGCTATCTCGCGATTTTATTAAATAAGAAAACTCAGGCTTGTACTATATGCTTATCAAACTTTTTTCTGTGCATTTAATTCAATTACGTATGTGCTCTTTTACACAGACAGTGAGTTACTGTTGCCATAATCCTGAATTTGGAGTAGTGAAACGAGTAGACGGGGAAGAAGGATGGAGGATGAGCGTCCTCTTTGTAATTACTTGTTACTTTCATCATATGGCCTTTGACATGAGTGTGGGGTGGGGAGCAGTTCGCAAAGATACATAACATTTCACTGTATTTAGAGCAATTAAGGAAGAAGTCTTCAATTGCGGGTTTTTGCATAGTTGTCGCTTGAAATAGAGAGAAAGGGAGGTTAAATTACTTGGTATATATTCTGTATGATTAGCAGAAAAAATGTTCGTTTTTTCCTATTTTTTTTTCATTCCTATAAATTATGACTTGGGTTATTGAGTGTTTTTTGTATTTTTTAATGTTTTATACCTGTAATAATAAGTAAATGAATCACGAGCTCGAATGTCACATTTAACAAAAAATGCATGAAAAACTTTTCTGAAAGTTTTAAAAAATTATCTATTTTTTTTGGAAACAAATTTCAATGTAGAATAAAAACCAGGCCAATTGGTGAGCTATTTCAGCTCTAATTTTGTTTACTAAATAATTAATTAATAACAGGTTTTAGAAACAGAGTTACGAGGTTGCAGAAAATATTCTTACGTCTGCTTTTTTTTAGAAAATAATTTATTTTAGGAGGACAAAGATATCGGATGAATTATTATAGTACACAAGATTTGGTACTTAGGAAGTTTATTTTGACGATTCATGTTTAAAAATATGGCATAAAATTTTAACAACATTACGGAAATTTTCTGTGAAATTCAATTTTCTGTTTATTCAATTTTCCAGCTGCCACGAAATAAAGTACGAGTATACTGACCAATTTATCATACTTTAACGCTTATGAGTGTGGTTATATATCAGTTTTAATGAGGTTATCAAGTCAAGGAATTCGGTTTCAATTTGAAGCTGCAAAACAGCTAGGACATGGATTCATAGCAACCCGCAAATCGCAATTATAAGTTATCAACTACTTCTTGTTTCCTAGCACAGAATTTGGTAATTTCGATGAGGCTGGTTTATCTCTGTTCAGTGACAGATTTGCGTCGTTTTCTGTTCTACAATTTAGAAGTCAAACGAGTTGAATTGAAAATTGAATTGAAGCTTTTAATTTTAATATAAATTGATGGGTCGGATATTGCCTAACCTATGTCTAAATAATTCTCTTTGTGTATTCAAAAGCTTCAAACGTTTTAATCATGTTGTGTCTGATATTATTTTTGTATAAATGTTATATATTTAACGAATGGAATCAGCAAGGAAACATAAGCCGAAGCATTAATGGATACATTAATGCTTCAATTAATTAATAATTAAAGGTCCAATATACAGTCATTCTACTTACCTAATTAATTCGTTTGTACCTTTGGTGCAAGGGCAACAGGGGTCATGATACGCCAGAATCTATAGCGTTCCGAGAGACTTTTGTGGGCTCCCACAATAGAAACACTATTTTCACTTCGCAGGCTTTGTTAGGAAAGCCTGTGAAGTGAGCAAAGAACATTGTTGCCACTTAGAAACGCAAGGAAAGAAAACTTAATATGTTTAATTTCTAAAATCGGCAAAATGCCAAATCGTTTTCTTTTACGTAATGTTTTCTAAATGCACGAATTTTACTTTCCATATCTGGCAAAAAAATTCTGCATGATTATAACTTCACATTTTATATTCGGCAACAGTACGTGTAATTGTCTTCCTAATTTTAAAATCAAACCAGTCTTCAATTTACCATCAACATGTGCACACGTACTAAGAAGGCTCCGCCAAAAAAATCGTACTAAATTGTTTTAGCTATGTATTCGCATTAATTTACCTTTTGGCGAATTATTAAATTTACCTTGAACATTTAAAGTATTAATAAAATATTATTTCAACGAGATAAATTTCTACATTTCTTCAATATTTATAACCGCATCCTAATCCTTATCACCTGTAGAATCAAATTTTAGGTCACGGACCAGGAGGACAAATGGCATTATTTGGCAACATCAGGTGTACCTGGAATCAAGCATCATCATGGTAAATGTCCACTACGCCAGTTAGGGCTTCGGACACTTAACCTTAGTGGCCAAAATAAAAGCAACCAAGACTAAATATTCAGCTATTATTTAACTGGTTAATTCTGCACACGCTAATAGTTTAGATATATTTTGGTGCACCATGATTTTAGCTGCCCACAAATTACAACCCCCCCCCAAATAATATTTTGAACGCATTTGTACATATTACTCTACTGGTGGATATGCTGTACTTTATATCAGCCGTCGCCAATCAGTGGTCCGCGGACCACTAGAGGTTCACAAGAGGATTTTCGTGGTCCGCAAGAAAAAAATATGGACACTATTTGTATTTTTAATGTTTTATTAATAATAAAACAAAAATAATTTTGTAAGATATTATTACCCTTCACAGGGATAACACAATTGCCAAATATGGTCAACACAAGAAAGCCTCCGGGGCGAGATTTTTGTGAGTTTTCGTGGGGGAATTTATTATACAATAATTTTTGCCACCCACGTTTTAATTACAGCTCAAACTAGAGCTTATGTAATTTTGGAGAAAAAGAGACGCTTTCCCCATCCTGGATTCGAACCAGGGTCCCTCCGTTTAGCCCGGAGTGTCTTGGACCGCTAGACGAATGAGGACAGGAAACAACGCTCTCTTTCTCCGTATGTAAGGATGTATGATATTATTACCCTTCACAGGGATAACACAATTGCCAAATATGGTCAACACAGAAAATAAAAATAATATTCTAAGAAATTCTCATATTCTGAATGACAATTTTTGCCTTTATATTGCACTAAATTCACGAAACGTGCTTGGATCCTAAACGTTTAAGCACTAATTTCTAACTTTCTGTTAAAATAATTAATTGTAAATTTTTATATCGATAATGTACTTGAAATAATTATCGGCAATTAGTGAAAAAACCCTAATTTTCCGCAGTCCGGTTACCCGGCCCTGCATTTATCTTTAAAAAAAAAATCATATTAATGATTCGCTGGATTTAAAATTATGAATTTAGTGATCTGTGAGGTCCGAAAGGTTGGTGACCGCTGCTTTATATCATGCATGAGATTTATTTCGTTATTTTACCTTTTAATTAAGCTTTTTTTTGTAACGATGTTGAGTAATAGCGAAGTGCGGTAATGGAAAATATGAATTATGGCCACACCCCTGTTTATTGCGCTTTGCAGATATTACACATTTTAAAAACTGAATCTTTGTAGATTTATTATTCAATCAACAATTTTTTTTAAATAATATTAATTCTAGTTCGTCTTATCTAATATTCTTGCTCCTTTAACTTGTCTCTTTGGTAACGAAATAGTCACATCACTGCCACACCAATAGCGAACTTGTCCATGGAAAGTCTTATATATTCTCGTAAAGGAGGAAATTACTGGCGCCTGTAGCTTAGTAGGTAGAGCACCTGACCGGCAATAAAGAGGTCGTGGGTTCGGGTCCCACCAGGCGCCGGAAAATCATTCTTTTCTTTACGAGTAATTTAACATCTAGTGTATGGTATTATTATCCTTCACAGGGATAACACAATTGCCAAATCTATAACACCTATTGTAGAAATATTGCTACGAGCAAGTCTATTGGTGCCATTTTTCAAACTGCATTTGTTCTCTGGGACACTTTGGGGAAAAAATAATATCGATATTGCCGATTTAATAGATTAAAATGTAATATAAATATAAAGTTATATCTGTATATGCTGGGAAACTAAAAACTTTGAGTAACTCGCTTTAGTGGGATGGTTTGGAATCGAACGTCCAACATCTCCGAAGTATTTTCGTATTTTTTGAAGGGTGAAAAGTATTGTAACCAGGCACAGGCGTAGCCAGGGAGCGGTTTGGGGGTTGTAACCCCCATCGCAATGAAATTTTGTATATTTAACATAGGAAGGAGTAGTTGTAGCTCTGTAACCCCTCCCATTAAGCCTATAACCCCTCTTATGAACTTTCTGCCTACGCCACTGTAAGTAAGTAAAATAATTATTAATGCAACTGATCGAAAGAATTTTAAAAAAATTAATTCATTTCTGGGAATATTGATTAAAATTTGTTTTTAATTACTAAAAGTCGTGGATTATTGAAAGTTAAGTAATATAATTTTGACTGTCATCAATAGCATGTAAGTACGCTTATAATTATGAGGTAGAAATATAGTATGTGCGAACTGTCTTAAATTTATGGTTTCAAAAGTTCTACTTTACATTTAAGGGTTCAAAATTTCTACTTTTTATATATATATATATATTATTTATTTAAGGTTTCAAAGGTTCTACCTTACATTTAAGGTTTAAACATTTTTTTAAGAGTATTCTATTTTTTCCATATTCAGTTTTAATCAATTCTGAATGAAGAAAATTTGTTTAATATTCGACGTGGAAGAAACAAAAATAATAATTTAAAATAGCTCTTTTTCTAATTATATATTTCTTTGAAAAAAAATTCTAATTTGGTTACAAGAGCTTGGTTGGCTGAATTATAGTGTAACAAAGCGGAGGAAATATATCAAAAATTGGAAAGTTAGTCTTTATTTTAAGATATATGAGATAGACAATGAATTGTGCTTGTTAAAGTGCATGACAGACTTGTTGAAATATTCAGTTAACCCAACTAAATCTAAGCCAAAATTTGTTGCACCAAGAAACAGTAATTTCTTATGAGTACAACAACTTTTTAACCATGAATGTCCATTAATTAGTTGCGGTTTTAAATTGGTGCTTTTTCGGTGAGAGCAAGCTAATTCCTCTATTTTGTTTTAAATATTTAATTCAGACACAAATTAGAAAAAATTTGTTGAATTGGATCGGAATTTGTTGAAAAAATTTATGACACATCTCTAGATCAGATCTGTCGAAAAGATCTATCTCATATCTATTGAAAGACTCCGAGATCTACTGGCTAATTTTTAGATCTACGGAGTATTTTTTGGTCATTGAAAAGCCTGTAAGACCTACTAGTTGTTCCTTAGGTTTATTGTATTAGTTATGGAGATATACTGAGCACCTTTTTTGAGATATATTGGATATCTGTAATTGAGATATACTGAATATCTGTAAAGGTGTAGTAAATACTTGAATTTATAAACTGAACTTCTTCCTTCGATATATATTGGATATTTTATATTCCAGTTATATTGATTATTTATCGTTGAGATATACTAGATGTGTACTGTTGCAATATACTAAAGACTTTTTGCTCAGATGTTTGCATTCAAATCTAAGATTTATCACATGTGTCATGAGCTTTGCGCTATTTGAGATATATTTAATCTAATTTTGAAATTTTCTGTAACGTTTATGAATATATTTTACCTACTACCTCAATATATCTCTGTCTTGAAGGCAATACTATGATATGAATCATTTTGGAATATTTCGGATGCGGCCACAAAAATTGAGAGTCCAATAAATTACATGTAATTACATTTCTTAAAATAAAAAGTTTTTTTCGTTAAATTTGAGACACAACGACCCTTCCATCGGTATTTGTGCTCATGGAAATAAGTAAGATCTCTTCATTAACATATTCAGCATTTATTATTAAATTAAAATATTTAAATTTTTCCTCATTCACATAAAATAATTTATTCTGCATTTAAAATGCTTAACGCATTTTGCTTAAAATAACAAGTTAGCCAGCGTTTCAACTGGATAGCAGTAGTATGTTTTTTTTCTTCTGAAATTAAGATTGATGATCTTCATTTAAAAAAAAAAAAAAGAAAAAAAGAAAACACCAAAACCCGCTCGATAATTGTATTCATTTCTTTGTATATTTGAATTTAATTACGCATGTTTTCTATTTTCGTGAATGAGTTACCGTCGTTTAAATATAACAATAATTCTCAACAGAGAACAGCGCGAGAAGACGGAAAAAAAAAAAGATGACGAATGAAAGTTTTCTTCGAAATTGCTTTTTTCGATTTTCTTTAATCTTTCTCCCTACGTAAGTGGATGGTAATTTTCAGAGGTAAATGCTACTTCGTCGAATTTAAGAGAAATTGCAGACAGGTGGGTGAAGTCCTCAATTAGTAGTTGCTATACTTCCCCGCTCGAAGGGGAAAGAAGAGGCGAAATTACATTAAATATATTCAAAGTAAGTGTCGGCAAAATGGAAAATATTTATTCCCCCCCCCATATAATTTTATTTTTGCAAATTAGAAGACAGGGTTGCATTAGACTGTTTTTATATTCCCGGTGCGGTTTTCAGGCTTAGAATAAAAAGGCAATATTTTGTTCAAGAGTTAAATTTAAATGAAAACCTGACTTTTTTTAAATTTTCGAAAAGGTTTATGTTTTTTGTGAGAAAATTTTACGACAGAAAAAAAAAGAGAGTGAAACCTACGAATTAATAATAAGGGGAAAGACTTCAGATTTATGGTTTACAGCTATCGCCATCTGGCGGAATTACTTTCAGGCCACCATTGTATGATTAAATTATGTTAATTAAATTATTATGTTAATTAAATTATTATGTTAATTAAATTATTATGTTAATTAAATTACGTTTGAAGCGAAATGCTTAATCTGATTTATACAGTTAGGACAGCTACGTTTATGCTGTGCCAGGATTTGCAGTTTTCAGGGGATTCCGAACCTCCATCGCCCAAGGAATCAAACCCTCAGAACACGGTTCGGTGAAAAAGGACGGCAAGCGTTTGCTACCAATTGGGCCGAAGAGGAGTAAATATATTAGATGAGTTCGTTTTTACATAACCTTTAGTATGCAGTCAGCGAACATGCTATTTGAAAACATAAAAAATGATCCTATTTAATTCGTAGTATATTCAAAAAATCATCTCGTAGCATTTTTAAGCAATTATGGAATGTGTAGAAAATTTTATTGTGCAGGACATTTACCTTTGGGTATGATCGAATATAATTTTTCAACAGGAGTTAATTTTTAATTTAGATGCTAAGAAGATAAGCGTGAATGGAATCGCAATCACCCACACGAATTGCAATTCTAACTTATTAGGTATTTGACAGTGTTCGCAACTTCAAATAGTGACAATTTCACTGATGTATAGATTTATTATGGTTCATTGACATTATGACTTGCATAATATGCTGTTTGTAAACCTGGAACTAAATGAATCCCTGTTCGAGATTGAATGGAATGGTTTCAATACGTATATCTGGGTAGGATTTTCTACATTAACTCATATTGCAATAATTCCGCAACTGTTCAATCGCATAATGAAAATTGTTCCAGATCAGGAATTTCAGGTCTAATCCATATAAAAATTGCCAAAATTGTCACTACGTTAGGCCAGATATATTTTTTATGAATATTGTATAACAGACATTGGTATAGGAAAGGGAGGCTATAGAGGCTTAAGTGCCTTGCAATGGATATCAAAGTACAACGTTTCTTTTACGCTGACTTACATAATTACCTTTGCAATTTCTTAGGCCCCCCCCCCTTAATTTTTGATTTTCTGGGCTCCTGATATTAGGTGAATTATGCACAGAAGGCACGAACGAAGAACAGTCATTATTATATAGAACAAAAGAGCATAGGCAGCCAGTTTGTTTATGCTGATATGGCGAAAGGTGGGGAAAGGTCATGCTGCTGCAGGATCTGCAGTTACAGGGGGAATTTGAACCCGTGCAGTCGATGGAACCAAACGCTGAAACAACCTCGTGTTACGATATCATACGGAATCGAACCTGGGTTAATGGTGCCATAGATGAATGCGTTGCCAGTAGTGGGCCTATATTTTCCCGAAGAATCCGAATCTCTAAGTGTCTAGCGAACCAACTCCCGGACTGCAGTGTGCAGTTAGCTGGCCAGTGTCATTTTCTTTTAGTTGGTAGTTGAGCTCGGATTAAGCAGGTGGACGCGTTCGCCACCACAAGGCGACAGCCGTTTTGCACCAGTGATTAAAATTAATGTAATAAATATATAAACATTCATCCGCATGAATTATTTATCGCATTAATTTGGCACGAAGTTCATGTTACGGATTATCATGGAAGGTGTTCATAATTTTGCTACTTAACTCAGCATATGGTTTTGTTAATTTAGCTTTGAGTACTGGTATATAATATAGTGGTAAAATATATATGTTCCGATAACTTCATGAAGAGATCTACGTCATAAGGAGAGATCACAAAAGAAGTGTAGAATTGTCTACGCACCGGAAGAAACCTGGGCTACTCATACTCCACTCTTTCTATTCAGAAACGAAATATTCATTAAATGAAGTCCGACGGAACAGTTATAAATAACCGGAGGTGACGTCACAAACGGGCTAATCGATTAGCCACCAAAGGGAGACTCCAATTTCAGAACTTGTTTTTAGTGAACGTTTGTCGGCGCCAAAATCAAGTTCTGAAATTGTAGTCCTCCTCTGCTGTAATGGGCTAGGCCGTTTGTGACGTCAGCTCCCGTTATTTTTAACTGTCGTACTTCTTTTCGTGAACGAATCATCGGACTTCTTTTCGTGAACGTACAGTAACTTGTTTACGCAGAGGTTAGCTAAGGGCCTGTAATCATATTTGAAATTCATAAATATAATATGTTAACATGATAAGAATTTGATATTGATTTGAAAGACGAGAGTTATAATCATTATGATGGCCATTCTTCGGCCTTCCAGATTCGAAATAAGGACGGTTATCCAATTTTCAAGAAAATGAGATATTTGTCTACATAAGCGGAGGCTGGCGGCGAAAATTTAGCGAGGCAGGAGATAATTCACCAAAATATATTAAATCACGTATTTACTCAGTAAGTGACACGAGTTTCTTTTCGAGTACAGACCTTAATGCAACTTATTTTAGTGAATTAGTCCAGTTCTGCCTCACTAAAATAGCGCCATTGGTCTACATAAGTCCATGAGAGATCTTTGTCTATATAAAATTAAAATTAAATTTATGAAATCCGCGTACGGAATAGGAGAAGGCGAGGTGAAAGAAGTGAGTGGAATGCTAAAGAAAGGAAGAAAGCTTATGAAGTGAAGGAAATTGGGGCTCCATCTCTCGTCAACGTAAATTTCCCGAAAGTTGAAGAACTAACTTGTTCCAATTGACAATTGACAATTTTTGACTTGCCAGTGCAATTTGCTAATATTTGACGGTCTCTGTTGCTTGAAACTTTGACACTACAAATCTGACGCAAATTTCTCACTGGGCCAGTGGCGCAGCGTCACTTCAACAGCGGGCCCCGTGCAATTGTACAACATCCCCCCCCCCCGGGTGGAAATAAACCAATTTTGTGTATACATCATCAACATCATTATCACCATCATTATGATATATATAAATGAATTGTGATTTTCTTATTCAAGGGACATTTATGAACATTTGGAGGTGGCCCATTTTTAAAGTTGTGACACGCCACTGCTGAGAACGATTGTGCCCAAATTTGATTATCAAT
>QLNU02015270.1:46871225-46890736 GCA_006491805.2 Dysdera silvatica | reverse complement strand
TGAATATACTATGAGAAGATGCAAAGATCATCTTGATAGTAACAGAAGATGTATTCATAATTTATCTACTTACGTATGAATTACTCATTGTGATCTTTGACTTTACCCCCTTTTCTTGACAATATTTTAAAATAAAATAAATTAAATTAAATAAAATGAAACGAACAACCAATCAAAATAGCAAACAAACAATAGCGAGCAAGCAAGCAGGCAAGAAAGCAAATAAATAAATAAATAAATGGATATTCTATTGCTGTGCTTTTCTGAATGCTACTCCATATATAATATCGCGTTATTTTAATCATTTAATCATTCATCTCATCATTCATCACCAATCACCTTCAATCATTCAATCATCGTCGATCTCACGTGAACTGTATGATAATGGGTATAATCCAAGATAGTTAAGAATGTACTGAAATACATTTAACATCGTAAAGCTTATGCACATTATATGTGTGCAGGGTGTCGACTGATTTAAATGCAGTTCGTAGCCCTCACTTTTCTGAGTATGTGTGTCATTTCTTTTTGTTCAAACAAGTTGAAAATATGATTGCAAGTACTTCAAATTACTTTGTGTTTTATGATATAAGGACAACTAAAGAATTACTGCTTCGAATGAGTTTTCTTTTATTGATTTCCAGGTAATGCTGAATTGCCGTAGGTCGGAGTTATTCAGTCTACTTTTTTTTCGTATGCAGTAGTATGATAATGGCCGACATTTTGGGCCATTATCATACCGTATTAATGGCCGACAAATTTCAGGACGGTTTAGTTATATCTATTGGCCAAGAAATAATTTTCCAGGATCATAGCAGGGAACCACTCCCTTTGTGGAATGAGAATTCTCGTTGACTAGAAACTAGTACTTTTGAGATCGTAAGATTGATAAGATTGAAAGTAGTACTCCTAAGATTGACTAAAACTTAGTTATTAAGCTATATTTAGTTGTGCAAGAAGTCAATAGAACTTAACTGTAAAATTAATATCATTTTTAAATTAATCCAATTTGACCGATTTAAAAGAAAAATTACAGACTTTTTTGTAATAAAAAGAAGATCACGCTCCAATTAAGATTCGAACTAGCGGTCTGCCGATGCCTCCCCCATCCCCCTTTGGCAGTATGGCTAATAAACTATCAAGACTACATGTATATGGCTTCATTTTTATATTTATGTTTGTTTAAGTATAATCGTAATTGGGGGGTTAAATACAATGTAAACTGTGGAGGGGGAAAAAAAATTGGGGGCATGTGCCCCCTTTTCTCCGCCAAATTATCCCTATGCGTCTAAGGGACGTGTTTTCCTTTTGTTAAAGAGGGAGGTAGCGGTAGTTATAGTGACACAATAACCTCGATACACAATAGACAGCGACACAATAACCTCGTTACACAATAGACAGCGACACAATAACCTCGAAGCCGAGCTTAACATAGGACCTGGTCGCTTTCTTTCTCCCTGTTCAGACGCTCTGGTAAAGAGAATGCTTGTATTTTGAATCAAACCCGTACATTGCACAAAATAAACAAAATATAAACAATCTGTTAATAAAATAACAAAATAAAAACGATCTACAGGTATTAATAAAACAACAAATAAAAACAATCTGTTAATAAAATAACAAAATAAAAACAATCTGTTCATAAAATAACAAAATAAAAACCCAATCTGTTAATAAAATAACAAAATAAAAGCAATCTATTAATAAAATAACAAAATAAAAACAATCCGTTCATAAAATAACAAAATAAAAACGATCTGATTTGCTTCCTTTGCAACTTTCTGCATCGGCATTGAGGTGGTGTAGGGGTCATGCATTCGCCCAGCGCGCTGCTATTCCGTAATAGACTCCAATTGATGGGAAAAAAAGCGCTTACCGCCCAACGGCTCATGAAGTCTGGGATTTGTTCTCTATGGCACAAGAGGCTCGAATTCTTCGGAAAACTGCAAATTTCAGCGCAGCATGATCCTTGGTGTTCTTGCGCAGTGAAACTGGCAAACGAGCAAACTTCCTTCACTGCTTTCAAAGATACGAAATTTCCATCTTCTCACAGAATATTTTCAATTGCACAAAATTTTAGAAGATATATTGAAAGAATACTTCAATCTCTTTTTAATTAGCTGTATTTAATTTATGTCATTTCATATTATGAAGTAATATTTTATAGCACTGCCACATTTATAACATTAATATATTTATAGCATTGTGTTGTATTACAATGTTTTTATAATATCGTATAGTATTGTGCTGCATCGTTTATATTTTGGTGTCGTATAATTTTGATAGTATTATATCATTTAGGGGGATTATAATATATATTATAATCCTAGTATTATATCATTTAGGGGGATTATAATATATATTCATGTATTGTATGACGTATTTAGAGTCGATTTCTGTGTTGTTATTGAAGTTTCTTAAATGAGGCCACTGATTACATTATAAAAGTTAGAATATAATTGATTTTCAGTTATTAAAACAATATATGAATTGCTTAACATGTTATAATAACACTTTTTATATTAAAATTTTCAGAGAGAGTCATAGTTGAAGGTAAGTAGCTAACAATTGTGTAGGTGGAAAAATTGCTCCAATCTCCATAAAACATACTTACCCTGTTTTCCACCTGACCGTCGCTGGGTCCACTTTTTTGCAAAATAATTACAAACAACTCATCTTAGGTAAAATTGCGACTATTTACGAATTTTCATCTAAATTATTTGTACAGTGTATTTTCACATATAATAGTGATTCAGATTACAATAGATTGCTAAATAAATAATGATTAATATAAATTTCAAACATTTTGAAGTTTACAGAGCTTGTGTTCTTTACTGCTATGTTGTGGCAGAGAATCCTCGCAGCGGGCCTAGGTTTTCTAATTCTCTTCTTTTCAAACCTGCTGTGGACGCTTCAAAGTCTTACTGTCATTCATAATCAGATGCAATATAATTAAATATTTCATTATCTATGCTAACTATATATTATTGCTAAATCAAGTGTTGCCCATTAATTCTTGCAAAAGATATTGTTGCCAAGTCAATCATGGCCTACAGATTGTTGCCTATCAAGTGTTGCCAAGTCAATCATGTCCTACCAATTTTTGCTTATCAATTGTGTCCAAGTCAATAATATCCTACCAGTTGTTGCCTATCAATTGTGCCCAAGTCAATAATGTCTTATCAATTGTTGCCTATCAGTTGTTGCCAAGTCAATCATGTCCTTCCAATTGTCTCCGATCAATTGTGGCCAAGTCAATAATGTCCTACAATTGTTGCCTATAAATTGCTGCCAAGTCAATCATGGCCTACCAATTGTTGTCAAATATGTTATAAATTGTTGTCAAAACCATGAGTTTGAATGAAATTAAAATTACTATTAGAAATCCGTTACGTTTATTGATGCAATGAAGATGCCTGATCAGTGGGTAGGAACCAATTGGAAGCTGTATACTAAATATGTAGAGATTCAAACCAATTAACACAATCGTAAAAGATATTTTAATTACGGAAAATTATTTAAGCTTTTAAATTAAAGATTACATCAAAATGCATTTTAATTAGTTTGTTTGCATCACTTCTAATATTTCAAAATTAGCTTAAATTATTTATTTGACATTAAACTAGAAAGAACTTTGAAGAAAAACGTGTTTCATTACATTTTACTAAAAGAATGAGGCTTCACAGACATTGCAGGATTTATTTAGGTACCTTATGCTGTTTGGGAGCCACAAAATACCCATTTCTGAGTTAGATAATCGACTATTCGAGCTTAAGCTTATGGAAAACGATGCGTTTTTATGAAAGATCTTATTTGACTGATAATAAACGCTCTTAACCTTCAGACCTTTCGAGGGAAAATGCAATTTTATACAGAAATCTGATCTCCGGACATTTATATACCGACTTCTGGCTAAAGAGCTCATTATCATAGTTTGGTCAATATGTCCACTGTTTTTTTCTATGAATAATTCAAAGTGGAAATGCTTCTGTATCCTTAATAAAAGGAGAAAACTGGTTTTGTTATTTTCCAAAGCTGGTCTATATTTTTCCCAATTCTTCTGAGAACTGATTCAAAGAGGTAAGATTTTCGTTCCCTTTTTCATTCTTTTCCCGCTCTTGGTAGAATTTTCTCCTGAGATCACTACACTCGCCGCCTAAGATTTGTTAAAATTTCTCATCCAAACTAAAAAGAATTCTGGAAAACCAAATGTGCTTTACGTAAGTATGCAAGACTGGCTTGCAGGCTAGAAAATTTACTTTGCTTCGCCGAGCCCTTTGGAAAAAGAGAGAAAGTGAAATGGGGAGGGGCATATAATCCCAGGCAACAATCTCCGAAAATCTCAAAATGAAAATTCCGAGATTTGCATATCTGCGCAAGAAGCAATCGACGAATCGCACCCAATCCGGTTTCCCCTTCCGATTTGAAAATAACTGGGTTCTAGTTTCTTCCAGCTGTGCTATAAAAGGCCCCATTTTCAAGAAAACGTATAAGTCTAAACTAAAAATGCTTTCGTTCAAACTTTAAATCCCAAGACATCGCAATGATAGAGCAGAAGATTCGCTACCAATCACACAGCTGCGTCAGAAGAAATTTTTAATACGAGTTTGGCGGACGTGAAAGAAAGCTATTCTATAGTTTGCAAATAAGACGCATAATAGCCACATTAATAACCTGATAAAATTGTTATAAATAAACCTCATATAAACAGGCCACAAAAGTTTAGACACAGAGGCAAATTATAAATAAAAGCGAGAATTTGCATTGAACTTCGCCGATATTGTATCTAAATAATCCTAGAACCAATAATAAATTGTGCAACTTAAAAGATTACCAAAAGTACTGAAACAAAATATCCCAACACCGTAATATTGGAATCTGCATGCCACAAATGTTTAGGCACATATGTCAGATTTATGCAAATTAACGGCGCGAAGTTCCCAAGTGATCGAAGGGGCGTTTCCCAGAGTTGTTATATAAGGCCTGAAATAATTTAGAATGCTTAGAACGATGCCGAAGTCAAAGCAATTTACGAATGACGAGATTTTGAAGATTTGGAGGCTGAAAACTAAAGGTAAATCTGTTACTCAAATTTCTGTTGCATTGAACCGTTCAAAGCGAGGCATTTATCGAGTGTTATCCCGGGGTGATCAGTATCAACCAAAATCACGATCTGGGAGGCCTCGAGTGACCAGCATTCGGGATGATAGACAAATACGAAGATTGGCTTCAAATGAAAGCCTGTCTGCAAATCAAATAAAAAACACGTTAGCAATGCGAGTGTCAAGAGAAACCATACGTAGAAGGATTGTAGAATGCAGGCATTTGAGATATGCAAAAATGCGCCGCAAGCCCTGCTTGCAATTACATCATAAACAAGCACGACTACAATGGGCAAGGCAGCACATATCATACAGTGACGAATGGCTGCAGGTGTTATTTAGTGATGAAAAAAAGTGGAACTTAGATGGTCCCGATGGCCTTTCGCACTACTGGCACGATCTTCGAAAACGCCCCTTAAGTCGGTTCAGCAGACGTCAAGGAGGAGGTTCAGTCATGGTTTGGGGAGCCTTTAGCTTCAATGGACAGACTTCTTTGGCGTTTTTGAATGGAAAACAAGATTCCAAGGCATACCAGGCAACTCTTGAAAGTCACCTATTACCTTTTGGCGAACTTTTATGTGGACGAAACTGGGTTTTCCAACAAGATAATGCGTCCATCCACACATCCAGGTCAACAAAAGAATGGATGAGCGCTAAAAATATTACAGTTCTCGATTGGCCTGCTCTTAGTCCTGACTGTAATCCCATCGAAAATGTATGGGGCATACTAACGAATGTTGTGTATGCCAATGGAAAGCAATATCCGTCCGTTTTAGAACTTAAAAAGGCTATAGAAGAAGCGTGGTTTAATTTTGAACCAGAAACCTTTCAAAATCTTGTGCTTTCAATGAACGACCGCGTATTTAATCTAATACGAAGTAATGGTGGCTACATTGATTATTAAAATTGTTCATTTCCTTATGCAAGTGCTAAAATTTATGTTTGTGCCTAAACTTTTGTGCCACATATTTTACTTATTTTAAGTTATATATTGCAGCAAGTTCGCTACTGATGTGATTTCTGTTCTCAAATTTTTAATTTGCATATTACATGTGTTCATACTTCGTAATATTAAAGTTCCTACTTCTTCAGTTTTAATAGTATTTTGTTATACTCAAATTTGTGTTGTGTCTAAACTTTTGTGCAGGCCTGTACAACAGTAATAAGCCAGTCTTTAAATATATGGACAACATTATGGTTTGTTATTTGTATCGCGGTACAGAAAATTTAAGACAACGTATTGGGAAATAATAGGATAAGAAAACTTAGAATATGCATAACAACTTGTAGTGTAAATACGCATTTGCATACATTTCTAAGATCAAATTCGAAAATAAAAAATAATAGGTTTGTGATATGGAAATTTAGATTACACATAAATATTGAATGGAATTTTTTAATATATTTTAGAGATTTAGACCGACAAGTTTTAGCCTTCACTAAATTATTCACTCATTAATATTTCAATTATTTAAAGTTGTCGAAAACGCTTTCATTCAAAGAGTGCTATAAACGTTTTCGACATTTCTTATTTGCATAAAATATCTTACTAACATGGTAGCGAAGTAATATGATTGAAAAATTCTCCGTGATGAATTTATGAGCTAAAGCTCAGTAAACGCGACGGAAACGTGTTAAGTCAAAACGTGACGAATTATATGAATTAAAGCTTAGTATAATTATTCTCAATGGAAATAAACGAATCAGAGAAAACAACAACGAAAAACACGAGTATAGCTAGGAAATGAAAGATACTAATTTTATATAAAAATGCAAAAACAACATTGATCTTTAAACAAGAGCAGCATTAATCAAATGAGAATGGAAGGAGTCGGAAGAGAAACTGTACAAAACAAAAGAATTTAAGATAGAATGATTCAGAGAAAGGAAGTCCTTTTTTAAGAAACTAAATGCCTTATTCTTTAAAAATACCTTACTACTGCAAAATTAAAACATAAACAAATTCTCAATTTAACTGAAAGTAAATTCATGTTATATTAGATCGACATCGACAGTATCTGGCGACGTCATCAAGACGACGACGTTACAAGATGATGATAACGTTAGGATATGGTAACGTCGTTATGTAACATCATAATTTTCAGCTTACATGCTTGGAAAAGTGTTTTTAACGTTAAAAACAGGACAATTATAAAAACTGGTTTAATTATCATGGATGTGAAAATCGATGATCTGAAATTATCATCGTTATCAAGCAAATTATAAATGTTAACTTGGAATAAAAGATGGTAAATTGAAAAATCAATACCTAGGAGATTATCGGGAATTTTGTGAAAGTCTCGCTTACTCGCGTTATCTCAACAGTGCTTTTTGCAATTAGGATATTAATTTCCTAATTAACCCCAAATATGAAATCCATTGTAGGATTAGCAGAGATAGCAATTCTGTTTAGATACATCTGATAACATAAAATTAATGCAAAAGTGTAAATTCGTGTCCTGTAAAAATAGAAGCCACAAAATTTGACCAGGGAATCTTATTCTTAAGATTTACAAAATTAGGGGAGAAAAGAGGGATTTTGTTATGAATTTTAGGGAATATAGGGAAATTGCAGAAGGAGAATGATAATTTGGCGGGAAAATGTGCAATTTCTGAAATGAATAGTGCAAAACCTATTGTTAAATGGGTACATAGGAATGGTTCATTTAGAAAACCATGTCTAGAATGGTAAGTGTACTGATCTGTTTAGATTAGATACATTTTTTAATCTATTATATTATTCTAAATTAGAACTCCAACGCGTAAAAATGGCAATTTACAGAAAGGGATTGAAAATCTGTTAGAGTTTCATGGGGATATTTCAAGAAATTTTGGAATTGAAAACAGAAAGAAAAAGAAGAATAAACGCGCACTGTACACCGAAAGTTAACCAGGAGTGTCTGAGAAAGAGCATTACAATACTTTAGTCTTTTAAAAACATACTTTGCATAATAGTATGTACTTTCTTCATTACATTGTTAGTCTGCACTCCCCCATTACATACTAGGGTGAGCCGAATTTTTAAAGGTATCTCGCATCGAAACGTAATAGTGCGGAAAAGTTGCTTTTTCTCGAGATAAGTACAGTGAAAAAATAAGTTTTGGAATCGGATAATATCTTCAGGTCACACATGACCCTCAAAATTTGTGAAATTAGCCATAAATTGACCATTTTTAGAAAATTTTGAGAAGGGCCTTAAATTGGTCGGATTATCATAAAACTTCAGTTGTGACAGTAATTAGACACAGACGAGTGGAAATAATGCATTAATGGACGAAAATGCCCCCAAAGGAAGCGGACAGGCGGTCGCTTTAGGAAGAAAATTGGCCAAAAGTGTGAAAAAAATGAAACATCGTAGATGCGTTCATGACTGTAGAAAAACAGGTTACGCAGACGTTGTGATTATCTATTGCTGTGCAGCTCTTCGCCTGTTTGCATTCCACATTCAGTGTAAAGGAAAACGACCTCGAACTCATCAGGGAAGATGGCCGCACTTCGAGTTCCACCCACGCCCTTCCCAATCGACTAACCATAGCTGGACGTGGAAAACCACTACTTTCGTGATTTGGTTTGGTTCCACATGAACTGGATGTCGTTTTCAAATATTGACATTTGGCAGCGAGAAAACAAAGTTGCTCTGATGAAACCATCTCTGCTGTCACCGCCACATACTTTGCTTGCTGCTTCTGTGATTAGTTTTACAGTACGTTTAACCACCTGTGTATGACATGGAAATTCGTTTGTGCCGAAATTTGGTATCTGCTTGGAAAGAACGAGATCTAAGATTTCCTCCGATGTTGCAGATGCTAGAAGTGGAGGACAGGTAATTTTCGTTGATCACCAAGTTATCAACCCAGTGTAGTCTTTTGCATTAAAATTTACACCAGGAATGATGAACCTACGTACGGATTTGCATTTCTCTGGTATTTCCCTGGCTTTTAAAATGGGTCTCAAAGCAAACTCTCTGACATGCTTTTTTTCGTCTTTCACCATAGCCAGAGAAAGATTCTCGAGATGGGCAAAGAAGGCATTGTGTTGGATTACTGGATCAATGATTGTTTTGAGATGATCTGGTAAGTACTCACACAGTGTAAGTATACACTGAAACACATGTTTTGGGCCTTGAAGTATTGCTGGTTGGGTTTTGATTGTGAACCATAGAGGTGAGTATACTTTCAGGATGAACGTTGTGATATGAATAAGATTTGAAGATGGGTCTGAGGAAGCAACGTATAGTCTAAGGACTCTATTAGCCATTGTCAACCAGCTGGAATGGATGAGCAGCCCAGGATTACAAATGGCAAAATTTGGAGGACAAACACCTGAGTGAATGGCCAATGAGATTTCAACTAAACATTTTTGATCTTTGCTTAGGATATCTTTGTCCACTTTTGAAAGTATGCATTGAATTTCCAGTATTTCTGCCACTGGAAGCTTTTCGCATTTTTGGTGGTGCTTTCCGATAGGTCCAGACTGCGGGCCAATCGTTTTGCCATCTAATTTTTCAATGAAGTGCCTCAATGGCAACTCATTGAAGTGGAGCATATAGATGGACCACTGTAAAGGAATTTTGACAGAAATTTCTATAAACCTAATGGCTCCATTTTTCCACCTAGTTTTTATGTTTGTTCCATCGCATCCAATGCCTTTTTTGCCCATCTTAAGAATCTTTTTCTGGCTATGGTAAAAGAAGAACGACATCATGTCAGAGAGTTTGCTTTGAGACATATTTTAAAAGCCAAGGAAAAACTAGAGAAATGCAAATCCGTACATACGTTCATCATTTCTGATGTAAATTTAATTCAAAAGACTATATGGGTTGATCAGTTAGTCATCAACGAAAATTACCTGTCCTCCACTTCTAGCATCTGCAACATCCGAGGAAATCTTAAACCTCATTCATTCCAAGCAGATAACAACTTTCAACATAAACGAATTTCCATGTCACACTCAGGAGGTTAAACTTACTGTGAAACTAATCACAGAAGCAGCAAGCAAAATATGTGGCGGTGACAGCAGAAATGGTCCTTTCAGAGAAACTTTGCTCCCTCGCTGCCAAATGCCAATATCTGAAAACGAACTCCAGTTCGTGGGTAATGAAATGAAATAAAAAAAATAGTGATTTTCCACGTCTAGCTATGGTCGGTTGGTTGGGAAGGGCGTAGGTGGAACTCGAAGTGCTGCCACCTCCCCTCATGAGTTCTGGGTCATTTTCCTTTTCACTGAATGTGGAATGCAAACGGGCGAAGAGCTGCACAGCAATAGTTAATCAAACAGTCTACTTAACCTATTTTTCTGAAGTCATGAACGCTTCTACGGTGTTTTGTTTTTTTCACAATTTTGGCCAATTTTCGTCCTAATGCGACTTCTGCCCTTTCCCTTTGGGAGTATTTTCGTCCATCAAAGTATTATCTCTCGTTGACTAGTTTCTAATTACTGTCACAACTGAAGTTTCATAATAATCCGACCAATTTAAGGCACTATTCAAAAGTTTCTAAAAAAGGTCAGTTTATGGCTAATTTCTCAAATTTTGGGGGTCATGCGCGACCTAAAGATATTATCAGATTCCAAAACTTCTTTTGCCACTGTGTTTATCTCGACAAGCAGCAACGTTTCCGCATTATTACGTTTCGATTCGAGCAATTTTTGAAAATTCGACCCACCCTATTACACACCGGTCTGTACTTTCCTTATTACATAGTAGTTTGGTATTTTCATCATTACAAAGTAATCTGTGCTTCCCAATTATATAGCAGTCTGTATTTTTAGCATTACATACTCTGTACTTTTATTAGTCAGAAAATATGATGATAATTGACGAAGAAATGTCAACATTGGATAGTGGTGGACTGAAAACAAGTAAATTTGTCAGGCAAACCAAAACTCCAATTTTAATGCTCTGATATCAGAGTGTATGTATGATACAGGATATAAAAACTATGCAGCCAGTCTGTGAAATTGAGGTATTAGATGTAAGTGAATGAATAGGGTGTTACAGGGACTAGAATGAATTCATATGGACTATTGTGGGTCTTTATATTCAATGAGACGTACATCAGCGAGTAAAGATAATGCCAACATAATAGCTGACCATCTATAATCGTTGCTTTTCTTCCATAGGGCAATCATATATTTAAAGTGAACGAAATTTCATCGCATTGGTTCAGGACGGCAATATATTGGCAGAACTAAATGTACTCACAAATAGTCCTGCAACTTCCTAGATCTGCACTCAATTTCAAACTTGAAGGAAAAAAATGAGAGGCTCGAGAGAAGTTTGTCGCTGGTAACTATGTAAACAATGATTCCGGCTAAATGAATCACAATACAACCTTAATGTTTAGATTATCCAGTTAAGTCCATGTTCCTGCTGTTGAGGGAAAAAAGATCAGCACATCGTTAGCTGGTCTTTTACAGAGTGGCATAGGCGTACGCAGATAGTTAATAAAGGGGAGTTACAGGGGCCTGAATGGGGGTTACGGAGCTACAACTCTATATATTCATATATAAGTATACTAAATTTCATCTCAATGGGGGTTACAAACTCATCAACACCCCTCTGCGTACGCCAGTGTAGATAGAGTGTGCATGCATCATATTGTTAAAACATTAAAATAAAACAAAGAGAGCTAATTACGAAACTAGTTACACTTCTTTATTAAAAACTATCTCACTTATTTTATCATTAAAAACTATTTTCACTATCTTAACTTCAAAAACTATCACAATTTATTAGACTTCTTTTTAACTAGTTTGAAAGGAAAGGAATAAGTTTATACAGACAACAAGTTTGGAATTCTTAAGTGTTTTCATTAGCAGTTTAAATGAAATAAAATCTGATAAGACAGAGGCAGCATTTACAAAGATGACTTAAAATAATTGAAAACGGGCATACGTAGATAGAAGAGCACTGAGTAAATAGTAAATAATTTGAAAGCCATCATAATGAGATGCCAGAAATTGTTAATATACCAAATTCAAAGTTTAAAAGCAAAAGAGACAGAAAACAGCAAATACAACGTTACCATCCAAAAAGGGACACCAACAGAACCAAGTATTTTATCCCTTAAAAGGAAGTGTCCTTTTTTTTAGGAGGTACATATGTTGATACATACATATATTAGGGACCAGAGAAATCGTTTCTTAGATAGCAGTGTCCTTTATTTGGAGGTGTTCCTTACTGGAGGTTACACTGTACATGATAAATATGATTTCCAAAAACCGTAAGTCGTGTTAAATCTATTTCTGTACTGAAAGTAAATTTGAATATTATGGGAGGCCGTAAAAATATTCCTGTGATGAAAATGTAGAAAATGAAAGACATAATATTGAGATTATAAGAAAAATGATAAATAAGATAATAAAGAAACTATATCAAAGACATCATTTTTATTAAAAATTAAAAACAAATCATGAAGATGAGAGAGAGAGTGAAAGAGAAAGTTCTCAAACTAAAAGTCAAACTGAAAGAACTGTTTTATGAAGGAAATGAATGTGATTAGTAAGGTTCTACTTAGGATGAGGAAAGTGGCACAATATACCAGTAATAGCTGTAGGGAAAAATGTAAAACAAAAGGGAAAAGATAAGATATATATATATATATATAGACGATCTATCAAATCTCGTACATAGTATGGATGCGAATATTTGGCTCCACGATCAAACGAAGAGAAGATGCTCCATATTCACATCCTGTGTATTTTTCCAAAAGATCAAAATTAGAAAAACAAAGAGCATAGTAGAAAAGATTAGAGAAAAAGATTCGGATGATTATGATGAAGTAAGATCTATAAAGAGTGAGAAGTAAGAAACTATCAAGTAAAAAGAAGACGACTGACAGTGACTAACAACGAAAATGCGAGCCTTAAGCATATGGAGAGCCCTGGTACGACACCAAATGGTGCTTTAGAAGAAAAAAATGGGAAAGGCCAATGCTAAATCACATTAGTCTTGATTGATATCATTAAAAATTGAGATCCCCAAAATTATATATATTGTGTGCATATATAAATATCAAATGTACTTTCTGCTTTATTTCATTATAAGTTATGGAATTACGTAATGGAAAAAATTCACTGGATTTTATACACATCGGTAAGAATCAGAATTCCACTACACATCAAAATATCATTTATAGATACTGTGAATTGTTCGGTCCCATTACAGAGATCACTCTCTCTCTCTCTCTCTTCTTTCTCACACAATAAAACCTAGACAGATACACGTATATATTATAGAACTTTGCGAGATATTCCACGGCGTTTGTTTATTAAAAACACTTAACGTTTCACTCCGTGTTATGCAGAGCATCCTCAGAAGCAACAGCTGACCAAGTTTTCCTCTGCAAAAATGCAAGACTTGATGCGCTTGATTGCTCGGCAGAAAACAGATACAGGTGCTAAGAGACATACGTCAGCTAATCTTTTATGATCATGTCAACGTTTTTAAATGTAGAAATAAAATCGAAAATTTACAAATCAGCAGTTATTTATGTCGAAGAAGTTCAGTATAATAATCGCTCAAAGATAAATTTATGACTTCTTTCTTTTTCTTGTAGTAAATTAGTGACATTTTTTCCTGAAAGATATATTTTTGAAAGTTATTTGTCACAAGTTAGTTATAAGTTATTTGTCACAAGTTAAATATAAGTTCTGTGTCTTAACTAAGTAGTTTGGGGAATTCCTGGATTTGGTAGGAAAAACTAGTTTCTATAGTTTTCGGATTCCTTGACGTTGAGTTGATACAATCCGAGAATTGAAAGTTCTAGATTATTTGTAATTAAAATTACAAAAAACTAAATGAAATTTATTAAAATCAAAAACATTAAAAAATTACTCTGAATTTATAATTAAAGAATAAAATTGAAATAAACTGACACAATTTCAATTTGATTCAAGTTGCATCCATGAATTATCCGTAGTAATTTGTACATATAGCTTTTATGTCGTTCAAAGATTTAAAAATTCAACATGAATTTATATATTTGATATAGAATCGCCAAAGTATCAACCAGGCTTCCATCTGTCATAATCTGTCATGCCTCATACCCGCATATTCTCAAGCTTCAGTAAGTTTTTCTTTTTGGAAGTGAAAAGAATAGATAAAAAAAAACAACACTTTGATGAGCACTCGTGGTATGAGAGTATCATTGACGATAAGAGTGCAGTTAAACCCCGCTTATTATAACATCGATGAATTTAAAAAGAAAAATTGCTCAAGTATATAAACGTTTAAAGAAACTAGCAAAGACTGTTTTAAAAAAGAATTCGTTGGATATAAGTACTCCTAATTTAAAATTAATAAACATAAATCGAAGCTCCATAACGAAGCAAAGTTATTTTAAAAATAAGCAAGGTCTATTAAAATCCCGTTCACGGATATTTTTAATGTGTAGATAATTAAAATATCCTTCTTAATGCAAGCTTTTACGATATGAGATTTTAAATCTAAAGTAAAGACTTTTTTTACGTAACAAAACTATTTACTCTTTATATGTAAAAGTAAACTGTCATGGAAAAGATATGAAGAAAATAAGAAATACTGGGGAAAAGAAAAAGTTTTTCCAATTTTTTTTATTTATAAATATCTGCAGTCTTTCATCCGGGATGATTGATCATGCCTCATGCAGTACTAGTTGTAAGCTTAGGTGTCTCCTTTGTTATCCTATCCTATTTAATCTTGCGATAGAAAAATTATTGCCAATGTAGTCAAGTCAATATTTAATCTTTTTGCTCCTGATCTTTTTCTAGGATAAAAGAGAGAGTGAGATAGAGATTTTTTAATCATATTTATACTCTTCCAATTTTAGGAGTATTTGATCTTTATATCTTTTTCTTGGTATTTTTATTTTATGTAGTTTTAATTCTACATATTTTTGTTTGCATAGAGTGATTCAAATATATTTCTTTTTAAACACTGGTGGGTGTGTTTGGATATTTTGTTATGTGATTAAAGTAATTATCTCTGTTTTTTCCGCGCGATTTAGTGTTTCAGTAGTTATAACCTTTGCTTTTGGGATTGCTGGATTGGGTTCAAATTCCAGAAAGGTTAGTTGCGCTTATGTGTGTAAAGCTGAAGGCACTTCGGGTTGGTGACTAATAGCATAGCCTTGGGAGATAAAACCTGCAAACTTTTATAAGTAGACGTCAACGCTAAAAGCTGGAAATGTTACTTTTCGCTTATGAGGTTGACATCTACTTATAACTCTAATGTGCGTAGTGTTACGTCAAATAATCTTAGATACAAACATATCTAGTTGCTAGATACTTCCAGCTATCACAAGTACCTTAAAAATGCCATTATAAAAAAGGGGCGATTCCAAATTTTCGGAGATTCTATATAACAATAATAAAACCATTATTCCTGAGACTGATTTAAATTTAAAAAATTATTCTATGTCTCATTTATTTAGATTTCTACAAGGTCATTTCATCTTGATTAGTGTTTCTTAAAACTCCAGTCGCTCACAGACCGTTTTCAGCACTCTTTACTCGTTGTACACCACACAACTTGAAGACCTTCGCTGAGAAAAAAAGCAAAAATATATATTGTCTGAAAAAAAATTAATTCTGATAAATAATATTATGCACTAATAGCAGCTATTAGTTTCAAAATAAATAATTTTGTTCCGTGTAGACGACTAATGATTCATTAATCTCTTAATGAGTTATATTTAACTCTTAATTTAACTCTTAACGATTTAAGATATTCTTAATTTAACTCTAACATTTAACTCTTAATGATTCATTAATCATTAAGAGTATCCAGTACTAGAGTTTTACGTCTTAATATGGCTTTTTTTTTAAATCAGAGGTACTTAGTTTCTCAGTGAGGATTCCATTTTAGAATTTTTATTGACAGCACTGAATTTTTACTTGTCTCTGACAAGCATTTTCTCAAGCCATTATGCTAATTTAAATTATTACTTTATTTTTTACATCGGAAATTCTACGAAGAATTCTGTGACCCATATAGGTTACTACGGGCTAAATTTTGAGTAACACTCATCGCTAGATCTAATAATAATTCAGAGCAAAGAATAAAAAATTCTTATTATAATGAGCAATAAAAATATATTTTTAATTTTCATTTTTGAGTATTTTTTTGTGGCCACCGTAATCTTGTGTTAGTGATATTGTGTTGGGACTGCCGTGTCCTTCGTGGAACCTATTCAAGAAGCTCCACGAAGTTCTGGAGATTTACGAGATTACCCTAGCCACCAGACGAGTACTGAAGTGCAAGACAATTTGATATAGCACCATGCAGATTGAATTTCTATGTAGAAGCCGACGTTTTAAGGGCAAAGAAAAGAAACTATTATTTTAAGCCCATAACGTTGACTTTTACTACTGAGCTCTTAAGTGTATTGATGCACGATGAATCATTTTTTTTATCATAATTCTTGTTACTTTTCGTACTAAGCTACTGTCGCACTCCATGAGCTGTTTGAGAGCACTGTCAAGCTCGGTTATGCCGCGACTTTCGTAAACTGTTTACGAGAGTTGCGGTCATGCTCGTCATGCTTTGTTGCGCATTTTGTGAGGTGCTAATTTTGCATGTTACAACAATTTGGACAATTTAAGAATCAACATGTTGATAAAACTTCTACGTTTTTTAGCAATACGAAGTTGTTTCTTTTGCAGAATTAGGCAGGATAGGTTTAGCTCGTCATGGGTTAATAGAAAACGTTATACGTTCGACAAACTAGAACAAATTATCAAAGTTAAGTAAAGCCTTCTTGAATCTAAATAAATAAATCGCCCACTTTGCCCGTTTAATCCTATTGTTTCAAATATTCTGCATCTCCCATGGAAACCATTCGCAGGCTTTCTTAAGTCTACGGACCGCAGATCATTAAGATCTCGATTAAAGTAATTTTCTTAGATGATACCACAATGAAATACGATTAACTTCTTTAAGACAAAAACGCAAAAGACATTATCACAAGTTTTAACAGTGGAAAATTAAAATTACGATCCAACCTTCTTTTCTTAAATCAAACTTTTTGAATTTTCCTTTCCGATAATTTCTTCGAAACGTATGGCTTCATTGCGGGACATTTTTCTTGTTAAATAAATGTAATTCATTGCGAAACGAACGTTTTGAAAAACGCTAGGATTCATTTTCCAAGCTTGATATTTTTTTCTCAGTATGGGGAAATGGGACTAAAATCTTGTTAAAAGATTTTGTTTGTCGGAGAGATTTATTGCATTTCCTTATCTTTTTGATTTTTAAGTGGCTCAACCTTCCAAAAATTTCCATTTATATAAGAAACTCAAATATTATTTCTCTCCTGCAGTAATCTACTCCTTCTTCTTGGACTCTTCCGCGATTTATCACGCAAATTCGAATGAATTTTAATGAGCGATGAATTGATGGTCATTGCGTATTTTAGCGTTGCCAGTTCTGTTTCTACAAATACCGGTGCTATTTAAAATTTATTACCCATATTTTAAATGTCAAGTTTTTGGATGCTTGTTTTAGAAATATTATGTGCCACGTCATAAATAAAGAATATTGAAATGTATTTATTTTATATAAATCGAACACTACGCAGATTAAATCAAACAACAATGTCAATCAATCAACGTTTATTGGCGTAGTGATACCAACGCCGATGGTATGGCGTGATTAGATGGTGAAACGTTCGAAAGAAAATAAATATTTCTGCCTTCGGTGGGACCTGAACCCACGACCTTCCACTTGCCGGGCGGAGGCTCTACCCACTGAGCTACGAAGGACAATATATAATCTCTTTACGAACGTATATATATTGTTGCCAGTTATTTCGCAGAATGGTGTAGTACATAGACTACTATTTAAACCAAATTGCAAAGAGACTGGTATTAAATTGATCGAAATGCACGTTGCAGCATATGTATTTATTTTATATAAATCGAACACTACGCAGATTAAATCAAACAACAATGTCAATCAATCAACGTTTATTGGCGTAGTGATACCAACGCCGATGGTATGGCGTGATTAGATGGTGAAACGTTCGAAAGAAAATAAATATTTCTGCGCTAGGGTAGGACCTTCAATAGTGTTGAAATTATCAAAACACCACTTACGTAAGCTCGCCACCCACAACGGGAATATTTTTGTGACTCTGCTAATATAATATATCGAAAATATGCAGAAATAATTTTAAGGCTAATCCACATTGGGAGACATCTAGTAGACCATCAGGTGGTGTAGAAAACCGTTCCGAGACCAAAACCGCAAAAACTTGCCCTCCCATTCGAAATGGGAGACTCGAGACAATCGGTATACGATGTTGTTGTGCAACATTGCATAATGTGGACGCTTGCGATACCATAGACCTGTGGTTTACAACCTGGGGATCGCCGCAAATATTTTTATAAAGAATTCCATACCAAATGTTTCCAACGCTTTTATATTTCAACATGGCTACACATATTGCAATATGCTACTAATGGTTATTAACTTTATTATATACTGTGCATTAATATCTGTTATGTTCTCTATTATAACATATATTAATATAATATGCGTAATGCAATATATATATATATAATTAATATAATTTTGTATTGGTGTTTTCTTTACTTGGTTAAAAATGTTTTGATTATGCAAATGGCGGGGGCGGAAAAGCGTGGGAGGGGGTTGTGGATCTTTTGGTTACTGTGAAAATGGGTCGCGGCTTGAAAAAGGTTGGGAACCACTGCTGTAGACCTAGAGCAGTCTACCTCCGAACTGACCGGTAAATAAATACTTCATCGACGTGTTCTCGCGTATTTATTTTTTCGCCTGATAATGTGGCCGTTATGTCCCAACGATAAAGTTTTGACGTTAACAGAAGATTATAAGTTACCTTGTTTATGAGACATTACTAGTCCAGCTTATAAAAAGCGTTCGAAGAGAAGAGCAGTAGTGGAAGACCTAACCAAAAACCACGATGTGTCTGTGGCTGACGTTGAAAAAAAACCATTCACAATTTGAAATTGTCTTTCAATCGGGAGCACAAAACGTTAAAAAAATTTGCTATTTCTCCTGCAAGGGACTGGAACCGAAGGACAGCAGAAACACCGTCGAAAGGAAACATTAAGTGAACCAACGAACATGGATGGCCATGACGAAAAATGCTCCAATACTGAGTAGACATATATACAGGTGTGGACCAGCGTTGGAAATAAGCGGTACCGCATCACAGTTTGCGGCTCAAAACGTACGCAAGACGATATATTTTCGCAAATTGCGTCGAAAGTTTTGCGATGCAAAAAAATAACTCTAAACGTTTTTTAAAATGACAAAAAAGTAACCTTTATTTATAATGCAAACATTGAAATTTCGGTATTAAATTCCTTCCCATCAATTGTCCGCGCCATTTACTTTTCGTCTGCTATCCAAGCTTCCATTCATTCTGCCCTCCCTTCGGCTTTCAT
>QLNU02015270.1:46847563-46871125 GCA_006491805.2 Dysdera silvatica | reverse complement strand
CATTGCCAATGAAAATATAATAGTTTTAATCTTCTATAGGCTCCTATGGAGCACTTAGAAGGAATGGAATATGATTTGTGCTCCCATGGAGTACTGATAAGGAGTGGAATATGACGTGTAGGCTCTTAATTCCTTAAGCGTAAATAAGGAGCTTAGGAAAACAAACATAGCCTTATTGCCATTTTCAGAGCAAGGACCATTTAAAGGATTATTGCAACAAAAAATACAAATTGCTAACTAATAAACACAAGGTGCTAGCTAAAAAGTAATGCTGTTTAATAAATATAAGCTCTTAATAAACAGTTTTGATTAACAAAAGCAAGCTGTTAATAAACACTGTTGATTAATGAACACAAATAGTTAACAAACATTGCTGATAAATAGAACCAAATATTTAACTAATGCTGTTAACCAATAACCACATAAGTTTTGTTTCTTCGTTAACGTCAGTGTCAATAGCTTTATGTTTATTAGCTTTCTTGCATGATATGTACCTGGGTCATTTTATACACTGTTATTTTTGCACGATTCACAGTTATACGGTATATTTTTGCACATCTAATTCACAGTTACGCGATGTTTCAGATGTGCATGTTATATGCAGTTACACGGTATGGATAAACTGGAACCTTATTTCATTGTAAACCATCCCAACTTCGAAATATTTGCACGGTTTCAAAGGTAGTTCAGAATTTGTATGGTTAGTTATGAAGAATTATTATAAAACGATGCGACTGAAATTGACATAAATAGATTATTTTGTATGCAAAACATAATAAATAATCTGGGAATGTTGGCCGTATTTAAGCGGCACAGTATTTCCGGAAAAGGGAGGGACGTAGAGTCCAAGAGGACGTAAACTGACATAAACAGATAATATAGGAATTATTTCGAGCGATGAAAGTGATTTGTTCTCATGGTAATAAAATGAATTTCTTGTACTGTAATAGAAAACAGCGGTGAATAAAATATCGATTTTTCAAAATTTTTTTTTTCATTTTACTCCACATCTCAACGCTTTTTTAAATGTTTATTCAATAAAACGTTTTTATTGACGTATTTGTAAATTTTGCGTTGGTTTAACATCAATTTCCTACTTTGTTTTATTCATTTTTACACGACTTTTTGCATATGATTTCGTTTTGAACGGCGCGTCATTACCATGCAAAAAAGGTACACAGGTGTTGTATTTAGATAAAAAATAATATTTACCTAATTGATGTATAGAATAACATTTATTTAATTGTTATATAATTAAATTTATTTAATTGATATAGAATAAATCATCATTATTCTGTTGCCAAACATAACAAATACAATAAACGTAAAAAGCTCAAAGTTGTATTGCTTTTTCAGTGGTAGCAGAAATATGACTATTAAAAACATGACTGTAGGTGTAATTTTCTAATTATATTAGATATAATTTTTCAAGATATGAGATGCGATTTTTCCATTATGAATTTTGTGAATTTTGATGATCTGTGTAACTTAATGGCATTAGATGAATGAATTTTGATGATGTTAGACGAAACTTTGTGATGATTCCAGATACGATTTATTTATTTTTGACCTCAAGATTGGGCTCTTCCAAATACTCAATATATTCCTTTTTGCACCATTTCATGAATTACAAATCAGTGAAGAGCTTAGTTTTTGAAGCAAGAAAAAAAAAAACAACCCTGGGATTTTCTAACCCAGTTAATATAAGATCTCCAGAGAGCGGGGTAATTTTAATTCAGTTCTCTATACTCTGTGAATGCGCTGTGTAAAATGTGCCCCCCCCCACCTTCAATTTGCCTTCTCTATTAATTACAGCCTTAATAGGATAATAGAGCCGCTTTCGGCGTCCTCCTTTCCCAAAATAATAATGAAAAAAAAAATCGTCAGCTGTTCTATCTTTTAAAATCGTTCTATTTTAAGAGTCACAAAAACATGCATTTTATAACATGATAATTATTTTAATTTCTATTGAAAAATCACACATTTTAAAATTTGAATAATTTTTGTTTTTATTGTTAACCTATTCATAAACCACTACATTCCCAAAATATGAAGAAACACAAAATTCTAAGGCAAATTTTTCCAAAGTAACAGAAACCAAATGAGGGTTTCATAAAAAAAATTAATATGCAACAAAAATTTAAATTCAATTTAATATGTGTGTTGTAACGATAAATATAAAAACAAGCTGAGCCGTCAAGATGCCCCGGCTCTAATGTAGTGTTAACAGTTCGATTCCGTGCCGATGTGATGACTCTTTTTCTTCTCTATATATAAAGCTACAGCTTGATCTCGTAATGAAAGTGTCAAAAATTACTACGGATAAAGATAAAGCCATAATAAATTTCTAAATAGTAATTTGACAAACTGTAGAATACAGTTTATTAAAACGATATGATTTATACATATGTAGGCTACTTTGTACATTTTAGACACGATACGATATATATCATTACATAAGCTTATAGCCAAACCGATATAAATAAACACGCAGACCGAACCGGAGGTAAGCAACAGGATAATAAATTATCCAACGGGTTGAGATACTCTATTGAAAGGCAAAACGATAGAAATGTAAGAAAAATTAGATCTTCATTTCCAGGTGTAAGTCGAATATTTAAAATTTTATAAAAAATTGCGTAAATTCACAAGTGAAAAGGATCTATCAGAAAAAAGACTTCGTAAATAACTTGTGAGTGATAAAATTATTGAAATGGAAGACATACCTACCAAAACTGAGAAAGTAAAGAAACTCATGTCAAAAGAATATGGAGGAAAGATAGCTTCGGGCGATGAGGATATTTCATTAGGGTACCAAAAGAGGTTGGAAAGTAGATGTTTTGCTAAATGCCGTAAGTAGAATTGATACCAGAAAGAGTGAAATACATTCAAAGGAGCTGAAAACATTCATATAGAGAAACAGAGAGAAAGAGAGGAGAGTTTTACGCTTGGAATAACAATGAGGGATTAAAACTGTAAATACTTGAATGCGAGGATAGATGAGAATAATAGATATCGCATCATAAAAGCGAAGTATATTGAATGGCAACGAGTTTGGTTATACACAACGTAAGAATTGATCATGGGTCGGCAACTGAGAGGGACATCCAAGGATTGAGAAGAAGTAGACCAAGGAATACATGGAAGAGCACTTTAAAAAACAAATGCAAAGGAAAAGAAAAATATGGGTAAAAATTAAGAAATTCGCCAAAAAAATTGAAGATCTTTTTTAACAGTTCTACATCTCCACAAGGATTAAAAGAGAAATAGAGCGTCCATCAGAAATTTAACTGCATACCAGGACCGTGAAACATAACGAAAACATCCATGAATAAGTTGAATGAAATCAGAAAGTTAGTGAGAATAAAGTGAAGAAGAAGAAATTTGTATAAATATATATGAAAGAATATAGGAGATAAATGTAAAAATATATAATATCAATAGCGATAGACAAAAATGAATAAATTGAAGCAAACATATCTACAGGGAATTTTCCAGATTTTACTCTTATTAAGGAATTACTATTTATTCTCAATAGGGTAATGATAATGAAAACAAATTGCGGGATTCTCTGCGTCGTTAATTATCGAAAACAATCTTTTTTTTGGCGCTATATGCAATGAATGAAAAAATCCCTATAGGGATAAAAACAGGAAATTGTCGTTACAGAATGTGAAGAAACACTACGAGGTTGGGGAGAACGAGTAATGTAAAGACAGGAAGAAATAGGTAAAACAATTATTTGCTTCGCCAGTTCGTCCTCTGTACTTTCTTTTTTTCCCGCGCATTTTCCCTCCAAGATCCTTTGTTTTTGATCTTCCTTCTCCTAATTTTCTTTTTTTTTCCGGAGAAGAATGTTGTGTTTGACCGCCCCATTTTTTTTATACTGTGCCGTTTTTTTATGGATTTTTTCGTTTTATTTCACCAGAACAAAATTGGCTACATTTTCCCAAAATTTAAGATTTTTTTTTCATTTACAACAGGATCTAATATGTTACTGAATCTTCGGATTTATAATTTTTAATTTTCTATGATTTAAGTACAGCAATTTTGGAAGTTAAATGTAACTGATTTTATAATAAAATATAAAGAAATTTGAATTTTTATAATTTCTTTACGTTAATTTGAAATTTGGCTGCAGAAGCTCAAACTATTAAAGATGAGGTTGGATAAAAAAAAAGCTGTAAAAAAATTTAGTATGCACTTTAAAATTGACATCCGTGAATAAGAAGTACGAGTATAAACAAAATACAATATACAATGACAATTTAATTATACTTACACTATAGTACTACATACTCTAACTACACTACGCCTAAGTTAGCGCATTTGTATTAATAATTATCTTTATAGTATCAGCCCAACAAGGGCTCTATTAATGGAAAGCCAAAACAGAGCCTTTGATAGAATTTCTCGTTAAATTTACCGACATCTCATCTAATTTATGAATGGCCCGGAAATTTTACTTTAATCTTGCTCTTCTATGTTTAAAAGTATTATTCAATGATATTTCTTTTTCATGTCAGAAGAAATAATCGGCCCGCTTCTTTCTTGGTTCTTATATAAATATGCCACATAGTGGCGGATAGAGGTAATGTGTTTTGTCTACCATACCGAAAATCCTGCTTTGCATTCGGTTGGTATCGAGATAATTGCTGATGTTTTTATCAGCAATTTGTATTCTGTATTTGTATTATCCCATGAATTTATAGAAACGTAGGTGATATCGGGGTACAAAATGTTTCCAATTTTAAAGCATTTCAGATTAGCTGATGTATATTTATACACAGTGTACCCTCTTTTAATCGGTCTTGCTTTAATCAGGCATTGCTTCAACCGGATTTCTCCATTCCTTCGGAAGGAACCTCAAAAAGCGATAGTCGAGAGACGAACGAAAATAAGCAAAGATTTTTTTTTTAAATAACGAGTCTTCTGCTATGCATCCATCTAATACAAAGAGCAATTTTTCCCTTGTTTACATTTTCATCACGGTTTGAAAATAATGTTACAACATTTTGATACTGTGCGTTTTTTCTGGTTTGAATAACACTTATATAATTTTAAAATCGCCTTTTGAAGTTTTCATGAAAATATTTGAATTTTATCGTAATTTTTTGCTGATAGTTGGGGTTTAGGATTAACCGGCTAAATTAGTAATCGGCTGAGATTACCGTCTCATCATGACCGGTTAAGAAGGCGTCTATTGTATCTGAAAAAAAGAAAATATATTTTAGATATGTGCATATTTATATCTCCTGTATTGAATTCTTGCCATTTTCAATTGGAGAAAGAGAGAGGCAGGAGGAAGAGAGGGAGGGAGGGAGGGTGGGGGGAGAGAGCGGGAGAGAGAGAGAGAGAAAGAGCAGAATATATACAGGAAATATTTGGAATTTTAATTGGTAGTGACATTAGCGTAGTTAGCTCCGAGTTCTAGGGGAGTTCTACTCCCATTCCAGTGTTTCGCATAATACAGTTATTTGCAATTTGTGTTTTTCTTGGGGAGGGTCAAATTTTTTTGATAGTAGATAAGCCGATTTTTATCTTTTCTGGTTGTGGGCTTCTACAACAAAAATACCACGCATTAGTTCAAATAGTTTCCTTGACTGTTGCCACTTGGAATACCAAGAAACGTAAATTTAATAAGTACAAATTCTAAAATTGGCAATAGGCCAAATTATTTTCTTTTATTTCATGCTTTCCAAATGTCGTATATAATTTCCATTTCCGTATTTAGTAAAGATTTAAGTAACTGCCTTCCGAGTTTCAAAATGATGTTCAATGTTCTATTAACTATCAACGTGTGCACACGTAATTATCGGAGGCTCTGCCAAAAAAGCGTACTAAATTTTTTTTAAAGTTACATTACAATTATTCCATCTTTTGGCATTATAATTTACCATTTTAAACATTTAAAGCATTATTAAATACTATTTCTAATTGGATGGAAATATTTCATTTCTTCATAATTATAGTACATATTATATTCTGCTTGGTTATGGATATTATTAGTGAACAGAAAATTATTGGCTATGAAAATGGAAAATATTTTAGATATATGTATTTTCATTTATTATCAATATTTAAATTATATGCAAAAAAGACAGGAGCTCAATGAATATAATTTATCTAATTTAGAAAAGAATAATAAACGTATCACTATGTACCTTTCTACCTTTCTTGTTATTTTTTCTGTTAGAGTCTCATCTGTTTTTTATCTTATTATTAACTTATGTAATCTCATTTTTTATATATACATATCTATAATAGCATATTATTATAAACTCATCTGTTATTATCTTTTCGGTTACGCAATCTTAATTTCGTTATCTTATATTCAATATATAAATGATTTATAGGTGAAAACTTAACATTAAATCAGCGTAACATCCAAAATTAAATTATAAATAATGACTATTTATGACTGAACTCATAAATCAGCCTTAAATTCTAAAAATCCTCATAAAACATAATTAATAAATCTTGAAAAATCATCAAACCTAAACAAGATCGATTACCAAGTTCATTAAAATTGATTTTGACAAAAGTATGATGAGTTATACCTTCATCATACAAACCAAGTTTAAACTACGAACAAATAGACGAAGATATATCCATAGTTCGTAGCAACGATCGATAATGCTTTCTACGCTGTCGGTCCACTGTGTGTATATCAAGTAATATTTAATTACAATAAATTCGTTAGCGATAATTTAATTGAAAGTGATGCTGGTTCAGTGTAAAATTTCAATTAATAACCATATTTATTAAGAGGAATGATGCTTTTCCAATTAGTAGCTGGTTCCCTTATCATCGTTGTTTGACACAACGTTTGAAAGGATGAACCACAATTCTTATTGGAACTGGCCACGATAGTTGAGCAATGATATATAACAATTAATATCTCCCTTTATTCAATTACCGCTGCGAAAAATCCGTGTCATCCACCTAAACTTCCTTTTACGCATTAGTAAACGCAATATTGATTATTCAAAGTGCATTACTTTTCCTCGAGTGCTAATGCTATCTCTGGAGACTACATCTTGGAAAGGTTCGACAGCCGTTTGGAGATGTGGGTTGGCGGTTGTGTGCTGAACTGCGAAATGGATAATTTATATAATTCTTTGGTGAGACCATATCTAATCTTACCTCTGTTCCGGTTGCAGATCTCTAATAACTTGGAGATTTGATCCCAACTGCCATCGTAGGATCTGCAGATGCAGATTCAACTGCAGAAATGACAGCTTTCAGGAACAAAGAGTTATTGGACCAAGTACGAAGGCATTCAGTCGGAATTTCAAATCCCAAGACGTGTGCTTGAAAGTTCCACCGACTGATAGTCTTCTATTATGATTTGCTATAAAGTGTATTAAAGCACTGTTTATTAAACGCTGGTTTGATGAAGATGTATAAAGATTTTAAGAGAGATTGAGATATAGTCTGTAACTGGGAATATCCTTAAGGAAAAGCGTTTAAGTATGTAGCATTGCAATTACATTTTTAATTTTATTCCAATATTGATGGATGGAATTGTGTTTATACGAAACGTTTTAAAATCGTATTTGTACATTTTCAATTTATTTTTTATACATTCAATTCTGTATTCCTGTTTTATTCTGTGTTCAGTGACTGACGCTCAAATCCTTCACATTTTCGAAGTCTTTATTGAATATTCTTTATTATTCAAAGTCTTTTAACTCTTTATCCTCCTTTTCTTTTATTCACTTTTATTTTATTTTCTCCTTTTGTTTTATCCACTTTGACTTTCTTCCAGTTCATTTTATTTCCCCTTTTCTCATCCTTTATATATTTTTTCGCACATAGTTGAAAATATGTATTAGTAACGTTTGTGATTACACTCTTTGAGATTATGCAAGAATATTAATAATATTAAAGCATTATATACACAGGAAATGGGGTATCAAAATATTTGGTACTATAAACACACCCCCGTAACCAGAGGGAGGATCTTAGGGAAAGGTTCCCCCCCCCAAACTAAATTTTTAATGGGACTTGGCTGCAGACTTGCAAGTCTTAATTACATCGATACAATCTGTAAAAATTTTTGAATCCCTCGAAATTAAATTCTGGATACTGCCTTGGTACTATATAATCATTTAGCTTTATGCAAGAAGGGTTTGATAACATGCAAAATTACTTGATGGCATATAAGAATTATTCGATAATATAGAAAACTTATTGAGATGATATACAAAGATGTATGATGATATATAAAGATGCCTGATGGCATCAAAACTGCTTGATATCAAAAAATGCTTGGTAATATACGAAACAAAGTTGCCTGATGATATACAAATATTCTTAATAATATAGAAGAAATACTTGACGGTATCTAAAAATGCTTAATCATACATTTCTTTAGAATTTCCATCGCTTTCTTTAAAAATTATCGATATTATGAAAAGATGCATGCATTATAGTGAACAAAATACTTGTTAAAGTCATAGTTAACATTTCGTTTTTTTAAGGTTTTAGATTTTGATTCAATTTTAATAAATATTTAGTTGAAACAAAGGATATACATTTCCTGAAATTCAAGTATGAAGCATGCGAAAGAATCGTTAAACGAACATTCTCGTGTTTCCGCATGATTACACTGCGTTGAATTTCTTGCTTTAAAGCACTAAATTTTTCATGTCAGGCAATTGTTGAAATCGAAAAAAAAGGTAAAAACAAGAATAGAATCTTGTATCGACGTAAAACTAAGAAAAAGATATATCCTGATCGATAGAATGGATTTTGCCCGTGGTTTCTGTACCACTGTTCATCGGGTTTTCGGAGCAAGCGATGGAATATAGCGGAAAAGAAGAGAAAAAGCTTGAAAAAAAAACTAACAAATATCTTTGTTTCCTGCCTATTAGCTCGGCCGGAAATAGGAAACTGAGACAGAGATAATTCTTGCTGAGATAAGAGGTAGTTTATGTAATTATTGTCCTTGCCAACTAAATGTAGTTCCCGATGGAAAACCAAGAAGATTGCCTGGCGTTTGTAACAGGTTAATTACGTACTTCGAAGTTGTCTGAAGAATTTCTTCAGCAATTACAGACGTGGGATTAGAATCTTACAAAACAAATCCTCATCATCGTGTGTAGCATGCAGACCACAGGACAATTGATAATTTAATTCAAAGCATCTCATTTCATTGGAAAATCTCAAAGTATTGCACCAAGCTTGTATAATCATTGCAAAGTAAACATCGCAAGCTTTTAAACGACATTGTGAAATAAACGTTGCAAATATCATTGCAAAGTGAACGTCGCAAACGTGTTTATGTCATTACATATTAAATATTACAAGCTCTTAAATGCCGTTGCAAGTATAGACAGTATAAGTTAGCAAACGTCAACTACTGCTTTTTTGTTGAAACTGTTTTGTGATTAATGTGTGTGAAATTTGTAACGTAACGCCATGTCAAGACATTTACTTGGCAACAAATACCATTGTGGACTCCCACAATAGTAAAAATATGCTCAACTTCTTAAATTGGCGAAATGCCAATAATTTCACCTTCCTTTATTATTACATATTCTTTTGTAGTTTATTTTTGGCAACAGTATGTTTAGTTGCTTTTCTAAAATGAAATGATGCATAAGAACTAGAGGCTAGCTGGTGAGCGTAGCGCTACATCGCGCCACATGCTGAGCGACATATGAATCCTTCTGCGCATGTGCGTGGACTTGCAGAAAATCTTATTAGTGTTTCCATTTACTGGGATAGAAAAATGGGAGAAAACAGCTATCATATATCAAGCATTAGTACAACTTCATATTTGTATCCCCGCTAATATAATATTTTGATTATGAATTAGTATTTTTATAAATAAATCAGTACTTACCTGAATCACAGAGACCGAACTAGGGGGAGACTCGCAGAGCCCCCCGATCGTCGCTTCGCAACTCATGCCGTTTCGATCACATTCGATGTGCTCTACTCGAATCAGTATCTGTTCAATAAGTATATGTCGATTTAGTATCTTCATGCACAGTGCATTTAAATAAAATACTAATGATGATACTCACATGTTACGATTAATTATGTTTAAAATACGTTGCTAATATAAGAATACTTGGCAAAACCGCTATCTAACGGCTAGATGCTAGTAGATATAGTTTTTTTACAGCGTGTTTTGGCATTATTAGTACCTAAGAGGCGACGTGCTTGCATTTACGGAGTCCACGCACATGCGCAGAAGGATTGATCTGTCGCTCAGAATAGTGCGCGTCAGGGAGCGTACGCTCCAAAATCGGCGCCAAAATTAAGGGCCCCAGGTTTTTCGACACCAAAATCGACGGATAGTAAAAAAAGAAAGAAAAGAATGACATTAAGAATAGAGCTAAGAATAAAAGACCCAATATATATAAAATATATTAATCGCTCTTCTTATATGCATTTTTGGATTATGACCGACCCATTAGTTGCACACGTGGATTTTTCCATTCAGGTCTCTTCTCTAATATTTTCTTTAAAACTGCATGCATGATTTAACACTGTTTGGCGCAGAATAACCCTTGCTGTCCTTGCTCTATAAAAATACAACCAACCTAATGTCTTCTTTATGCTGGTGCCACTGGCACTATGCGACACAAGTAATATATAATAAGCCTGTAGAATTTCAAAATAAGTGAACCGATATAGCGTTACATAAATGTCTTATATACATTAGTCATAAAAACACCACAGTCAGACCAGTTTGCCACCATGTGGAGCTCCAGTCATCAGAATGTGAACATTTTAGCTACTATGTGCGGGGTTAATTCATCAGGTGACTCTTATCACTCAGTAGGTGGCGTGTCAGTCAGTTACCCACGTTGCGTTCTAGTCCTTATCCAGTAATTAAAACGTAGGGCTCTTCCCTCTCTTCTTCAATACTCAGGGTTACTTCATTAAGTGACACTCCAGTCAAACACCATGTAGCTCTCAAATGAAATACTATGTGGCGCTGCAGTCACCTTAAAGCACATTCTAAAAATTTAAGATTTATTACGAAAAAATGGATGAGGATGTGGATAAAACATTCGCAATTTTGGTTTATTGCTAATTTCATTAAAAGTTAAAGATTATTCTTTTTTTTAAATAAAGAAAAAAAGAGTCAAGAAACTATTATGAGTCATAAAAAATGTTATCATACCCCAAGTTGAATAAAGCAGGCATAAGAAATTAATACTTTAGTATATGTTAAATTACTCGTAAAGAAAAGAATGATTTTCCGGCACCTGGTATATCATCTACTGTTGCCACATCATCGGCTAATATGAAAAAACTGTTATTTTAATACTTTAGTATGCTTTGCATAATACTCTAATCTAATGATAACTGAGCCATCTGAATCATCTGCAGTGTAGTGTTTGGTATGTAACGTGCGTTGAAACTAATTTGCCATATGTCAATTTTTGACTGTAATTCCATTTAGAATTTCTCATATTCGATAGTAATATTAAATAAAGATTTCTCATTTTTAACACATTACAACATTTTATGAATATTTTAGTTAGTTAATTTGTTCATAAATAGTGATTTAGTTTTAAGATATTTTAGTTTTGGGAAGAAATCTTCAAAAGAAAGCATTTTTAATTCAAAAGCTATACGTGCTTCAAAATCTACAAAATATAAAAGCAATAACATGGAAATCAAACAACAATATCAATCAACGTTTATTGGCGTAGTGATACCAGCGCCGATGTTATGGCGTGATTAGATGGTGAAACGTTCGAAAGAAAATAAATATTTCTGCGTTCGGTGGGACCTGAAGTGGAAGGCCGTGGATTAAGGTCCCACCGAACGCAGAAATATTTATTTTCTTTCGAACGTTTCACCATCTAATCACGCCATAACATCGGCGCTGGTATCACTACGCCAATAAACGTTGATTTATATTATTGTTTAATTTAATCTGCGTAGTGTTCGATTTATTTAAATATCATAGAAGTAGTCGTATTTTATCGTTCGCTGCTAGTGTGTTATTTTAACTGACAAAGACATTGATTTATATTGTTTCCGTATTTTCGCCTATTGGAAATTATATAGGCCGTAATTGCTCCCCTCTCCTTGAATAGACAGTATTTCACATGATTACGTGAAAGTTCAGCAGGTTGCAGGTTAAGAAAACGTGGTCCGGAGTCAACCTTCGGGTTAGGACATTGAGTGATCTTTAACTTAGTCGATTGCATAATTCAGAGCGAAGTGCACGATTATTATAAAAAAAAAATATGCAAAAATCAGTGGACAATGTTTTGATTTTTGTATCTTCCACTTTGTACAGGGAAAAATGTTTTTTATTTTTATCTTTGCCACTGCTTGAAGATTTTACGCCTTTCAATTTTTTCCGCTGACATTTAAAAAAAAATGTGACGGAACAACCTCAAGGAAGTTTGGAACACTGCCTTTTCCAATTTTTCCCTTTCGGGAGGGAATATTGACGGATACAGACTTTCACTCTCTTTCTGGCGGGAAATTTTCCCGGACGCCGTTTTTCGCTTATCGTTTTTACCAACGGATGTCAGAAAGATGGAGTTGTAGACGGAATATCTTCGATATGTGGCGACACAGAAAGCCTAAATAAGACCCTCAGGAAAAGTACTATATGCCGTCGAGAGATGAAAATGTATGAAATTTCAATAAGTCCATCTGCCTCTGCATTCGCCTATATTGAATGGAAAGGAATTGCTGTATTCAGTTCATATTTCCTTTTGAATGAGGTGGTTTTCAGTTTGGATTCATCGATCCATCTTTGATGAAAACGGTGAATATCCACTTTGAGTAAAAGATAGCAAAATTATTTTTCAAATTGCATACTTTAAGAAAATAGCATGTAAAAATGCCTGTAATAGACCAATATAATCAGTTTTTCCAAATCGATCAATATTTTCAATATTTTAATTCATCATCGTTATATAATACTTTTTCATAAATAAAGGATTAGAATATATATATATATATACTCATTTTATTGCATATTTTAGCTACATGGTCTTTCCAGTTTAAATTTATATTAATATCAAACCTAAAATTACATCAACCCTAAATTTCTTTACCATATATATATATATATATATATTTGTATAACGCATTCAGATACATAGATGACATCATAACTTTCGATAACCACAGTTTCAGTGCTAAACACCTTGATACATATCCCGAAGAGCTTATACCGAAAAAGACGTCAGAGGACAGCACCAAAGCAAACTTCCTTGATTTACATATTACCATCATTAAAGACCACGTCAATTGCACCATATTCGATAAACGTAGTTGTTTTAATTTCAAGGTGAACTTCCTCACTAAATGGAACAGCAATATCTCTATAGGTGTTCAACGAAATATTTTGATTACACATTGTGTTCGCATTTCCAAAATATGTAACAATATTAACGATACTACCAACAGTCTCATATGTTTCTTTACTTCATTAAAAAACAACAATTTTCCCATAAATTTCTGCTTACGCTACCTTAAAGTTATCCTCGCTAACCTTAAACGTAGAAAAAAATTTTAATATAAAGTTGCGCCATATATTTGGCTAATAATTCTTTCCCTTACATTTTTACAAACCTCTTCTCCTTTTATCTTCATTTTTCCTTTTAGCTATTTTCCTCACCCTTCTTTAACTTCATTTATAGCCAAATTCTCTAACCTCCCTCTTATTTGGCGCCGAACTGTCACCATTACTAAATGATTCTGCCAATAACACCCTCTGCCCCCCTCTCTCTCCCTTTCTTTCAAATGTCAAAACACAAGGTCATGAAGCCCAACGTACCCTTGTAAGTACATGTATAGTTTATTACATTTTTATATATTTGAATATTTCTTGTTAACAGCAATGATCTGTAGGGTGATGTCGGGAGCAGAATGCCTTTGGGCCGTTTGACAGTGTTTTTCGGGGTTTTAGTCGAACGGTTTATTGGCGTTTCAGAAACATTGTCTTGCAGATCTTATATATTGTGTCCGGCATGCGTGTATAACTGTTCCCTTGAAAAAGATTGTACATGCATGCATAGATGCAATATATTGTCATATAATTTCAATCTTCACTCTCGTCACTAGCCCGTTATTATTAATCGTAAAATTGTCTATTCATTTATACTTTCACTACACAGGAATGTATATTTTGTAATTGTGGTATGATGTACATACATTTACACCTATTAATAACCTTCATTTACTCGCTTGATTTTCTACATTTTGATTTATATTTATGTTTACATTATCTACTATTTCCTATTTATATATATATATATATTGACATAGAAATTGAACTCGTAAAAAAATTCTAGGGTTGATGTAATTTTTTAGGTTTGATATTATTAATAAAAATTTAAACTGGAGAGACCAAATAGCTAAAATATGTAACAAAATGAGTAAAGGAGTGAGATTCCTTAAAAAACGATTTAAATATATTTTACCATCATCGATAAAAATTAACTTTTATTATTCATTGGTCTACAGTCACATTATATGGTTTACAGCAATTGTATATGAAGTATCAGCAAACTTACTTATTCAGTTTTATATGAAGTAGATTAGGAAAGCCATATATATACAATAATTACTTAACAGACAACATAGAGCAATTAGGGCGCAAAGTGGAAATAGACGCAACTATTGGAAAACAATATCGAGAAATTATTATATACTACGAATAACTGAATTAAATAGCTACTGTGTATTAATAAAAATGTATGACAGATTGAGAGGAAGCCGAATATGAAAAGATAATGATAATAAAAAATGGAGAAATTAATGTGACTGGAATTAGAGGAAATAAAGCATTACGTTTACCAAAAATTAGAACAGAAATGGAGCGAAGAAGATATAATCATTTAATCATTCAGGACCTGAAATGAGGAATGAACTAATAGAGGAAATAGGAAAAATAAATAACAGTAAATTACACTCTTTGATAAAAAAAAAGAACCACCATGAAGAAATTATATATTTTTAGTGAAATTAAATAAACATCCAGTACATACATAGCTAAGGAAAAGTAAAAAAATTCAAGGCCGTGGGACCCATCAATGTTTAGGAATTGCACATTAAATGTTCAAATCAAGAGTTTGTAAACCCCCAGCCCTGGCGGCGATGTATGTTTCTATACGTCCAGGTAAGGAGTGATAAAGGTTCTTAATGTCATCCTGCGACACATTCTGCCGGGCAGTCCTTACTTGTTGCACCAGATCTGCGACATTTTGCGGTGCCCGAATCCAGCGGCCTACCATGTCCCATACATGTTCGATTGGCGAAAGGTCTGGTGACGTATCTTGCCAAGGAAGAGTATCAACAGCACTGGGGTAGCTCACAGATATGCAAGTCGTATGGGGCCTGACATTATCTTGTTGGAAAATGACTCCAAACTGTCGTGTCATGAAGAGTAACGTAAACGGCCACAGGATGTCATCAACATATCGTTGAGTTGTTAAAGTTGCACGCAGGATGACTAAGGGCGTTCTGCTCTCGTATGAGATAGCACCCCACATTATCGCACTAGGGGTAATGGCTGTATGCCTCTGTTAAACAAAGGGTGGTTGGGACCGCTGGCCCTGGCGCCTACACACATGGATCTGATGGTCATCTGCTCTAAGACTGAAGTAGGATTCATCTCTGAACACTATGCGATGCCAATCTGCTGGCAGCTATGATGATCGGCTACGACACCACTCCAGACGACTCTATCAATGGTGTGGGGTTAAAAGCAGATATCTTAAAGGCAGTTGTGAGCGTAACCCCCACCTCAGCCAAGCGTCGTGAGATGGTGGAAGGTGTCACGATTGGTATGGAAGAGACTGTGGCGGACAATGATGCCATTAAGTCAGGTCGGTCCTGTAGCACAACAAACCGATCTTGTCCCGCACTCGTGCACCCTGGCTTTCTAGAGCCTTCATTTCGTCGATGAGTTTCTCGCAGCAACCGTTGATGGCAACATCTTTGCACAGCAGTGCCCGCACGCTGAGGGGGCAGCCTATTGCTCAGTAGGACTAGCCAGCTTCACGCATCCCGACTATGCGACCACGTTCAAAGTCGTCCAATTGGCTATAAGGTCTTCAACAACGTATTAACGGCATTACTGGTGGCGTCTCCAGGGAACTGCAACGCCGACAACGAGAAAAATAAACCGTTCGCAAATTTTACCTCTTTTATACGATGATAGTTGCGCAGTAGAAATGCGCGCTATGATCGAAGTTACCACTCATTGGCTTTGAAAATTTAATCATTTGCATACTTGGTCTAAAAGAATTCGCATGCGAAATTTCGAGATGATCGGAGTATTTTTTAGGGTGCTTCGTCTTTTTTTTTTGCCATCCGAAGGCATACGGTAGCGGCCCCACAATCCACGACTGGCAACATATTGCAGCATGCGCAGGATGTATTTGATACGCCGGTATTTGTAAGAATAACTTCGGGACGACCAATGGAAAGCGGCTTGTGGTCATAGCGCCCTTTACGAAGACTGCCTTTGACTCATAGCCACCGAAGGCAACGATTGCAATAGTGTCGGGATAGAGTGTTTTGGACGACTGAATGGCCCGTGATTGTGTTCAGCGACCAGTTTTGCTCCTGTTTCATTAGTGACAGTTGCCACATCAGAGTCTGGAGGTAATGTGGAAACAGGTCCAATCCTGCTGCAACTCTTAAACGCCATATCGCTCAGCAGCGCGGTGTCATGGTTTGGGGCGATATCCACATGGATTGCAGGTCACGTCTGGTTCGTATCAGAGGCACAATGACGGCACGACAAAATGTGAATGAAGTCCGGTATTGCACAACCGGTTGCACTTTCTGACATTCAGGGGTTGTAAAATGCTGTCTTCCAACAAGATAAAGCCCGAACCGCACACGGCAGTCATCAGTAGATAATCCCTGCAAGGTATCCAGTTGCTTCCTTGCTACTGGAAGTTGTTTCCAGTTGCTACCGAGGTCTACAGGTCTCTCAGCGATCGAGCATCCGTGGGACGAGATTATCCGTCGTTTGACTGATCTGCCCTACACATAATCGGAGGACGATCTGTGAATGATGGTTGAATGTATATGGTTCTTTATCCCTCAGGATACCATCTGCTCACTGATTTCATCTGTACTTTGCAGGGTTTCTGCATGTATCGCTCAAGAGGTGGTCCAAGTTTATACTGAACACGCTGCATAATATATCGCTGTTTTGTATAGTTTTTTGAAACTAAAAGCACTTATTTCGATATGCATTCTCTGTCTTTCTTCCAATTTTTATCACATTCTCATCACTCTTTCATAGTATTGTATTTTCTTTGTTAGGCAGTTTATATTAATCTGTGTATTTAACAGTGTACTCGCATTAATCCGAATTTGCTGATTTCACTAGAATATCTTAACAAGATTTTAGAAAAGAGGCATGACTGTCACATGAACCTTACACACATTTATTCTGATTGATTGGAGGAATCATGTTGAAACTGTAATTGGTTGAACCCTCGGGCTAATAACAGGAGAAATCATGAAAATAAACTCTAGTCAACTGAATTAAAAGAACTCCACTTATCTAATTATTACGATGTAGTTAATTTAATACCAGTAAAAATAAAATATAAAATTTACAGCTGTTACAAACCTATGTCAATAATTTTTTAATAAATTTTCCCAAATCATGTTTACCAACGTAAGAAAAAATACTAAATTTTGAGAAAAAGGTGCTGAAATATCGTTTCTACTTTGCATTGCGTAAGCCAGTCATTTGTACTAGGAGTCAATGCTCCAGCACCAAACTGATTAAACACAACGGTTTTGAAACTACGTCAAAACAGGTCTTACCACCTTAATATGGGAGCTTGTAGCGATTGAACAGATAACACTTTGAGTTCTTGGCACACACGAGTTTTGCTCTGGCTATTAGAGTTTTAAATAAAAACTACATTAAACTTACGAGTGAAAACAGCTGTAGTTCGCGCTAAATTTATAGGTGCCGAATATATCTAAATCTACATATTTATAGAAGTAAAATTGTGGCTGCAAATGCATGTTGTTTCACTCGATGCTCCATTTAGTGTTTTAACATTCAAAACGAAAAACATAGCAAACAAAACAATAAAATTTGTATCATTCAGAACATAGCATCAACCCATTCGCCCACGTATCATCCATCAAGACCCGTCTGCTCTATTTATAGATAGTTCTACCGTCAACGACTATATTTTATCGCGATGGAGCTCTCTTTGGAGGATAGCCAATCTTTCCTCCATTCTGATTTTTTATCGTCGTTTTCTACATTATCCGAGTGGCATCAGCAACATATTGCCCATTTTCATTTTCTCCTCCACGCTTTCCAGACGACGGAAAGCGGGCGGCGGGCTCTTTAGTCAGTGGCAGAAGTCCAACCACCGGTTAAGATGAGGTCGGAAGTAGCCACATATCATCATAATCATCATCACTGTAATAGCGTCATTCGATGTAATTCCAATAAATGCATTAGTAATCGATATTGCATCCCTTTTTATATAAAATGAACCATTTCCGGTACGTCGAAAACGACAACTGTATGGCGTTTGAGTCATTCTGTGTGCTTGCGTACACATACGTGCGCACACAGCTCATTGAACGCATGCCACCTACACATATAAAAATTGTAGATATGAGATGATAAATTGCTCGTAAAGAAAAGAATGATTTCACGGTGCCTGGCGGGAACCGAACCCACGACCTCTTGGTATCCGGACAAGTGCTCTTCCAACTGAGCTACAGGCGACCGATCATCCTCCCCTCTGCGAACGCGTATAAAGCTTCACTATTGACGAGTTTTTTTTAAATGGGGCAGTGCCCGGACTGTTTTACAATATTTTAATTGTAGATATGGTTAGCTCCGCGCAACGTCATTTTTTCGACAGGTGTGTGAAGTTTGGAGTTTGAATCGCTAGACAAAAGAGGCGGTGGATATTTCGGAAGATTATAGATTCTGGAGCAAAATAACTTCAATAATCATTGTGTTATAAAACTTTATGTCAAGAACTAAAGCCCTTTAGGACCCCGTGAGAGTAAGTCGACTGGCTAAATGGAGGGAGGAACTTACCAGAAGAAAAATGGAGATGAGAGGGGAGATGGCTACCGGACATGATTTCCCTTATACAGTCTGGAGCACATTGAATGGGATGAGGATTGGGGTACAGAAATGTAAGACGAACCTGATCAAGTGGGGGCTGCCAATTGACATAGACATGGAGTGCGATTGTGGAGCAATTCAGAGTCCAGCACACTTGTTGATCTGTCTGCAGTTACTGGAACTTTGTATCATGGACGACTTGCTTCAGGCCAATGACAAGGCCGTAATGGCGGCAAATTTTTGGAACTGTAAAGTTTGATCTGGACACGGAAAGAAGAAGAAGAAGAAGAAGAAGTTGTAAAACGCAAATATAATGAAAAATACATTCCAGGTAAATATTATTTATATTAAGTAATTTTTTCCATGCCATATGCACAGTTCGCGAAATAATCTTAATACTATTCGTAAAATTAAGAATTTAGTCGTTTGATAGAATTCTTAGATTTTCGGAAAGAAAGCACTATCGAGTTATCAAGTTGCTTAGAGTATTGAGGGTTTTATCCATACTCACAAGACTAGATAATGGTCTAAATGAAGGATCCCTCAGATTTAGAAAATTAATTGAGATGAGAATGAAAGGGAAAAGAAATCGCGGGAAAGAAGGGTTTAAGGGAATATACGTTCGCTTAAGCGGCTTAAGTTCTTTAAAATTAGTTAAGCCAGCTCCTTAAGGGATTTCAGAATTTGAATACTGGTGTATTTCTGCTTTCAACCCTACTTAAAGCAAGCTTAAATTATGCAAGTAGTTTTGATTTTTTACTAATTCATTGGAAAAACCTTTATTTAGCTAGACTTAATAATTAATTTTAATGAACAAGATTGGTTAATCCTGATTAATTTGATATGTCTTCGTACCGTTCTGTATGGCACAACCGAAAGTGCGCTTGAAGCTTTATTTATCTCAGTTTCGTATAACTACACCGGTTTCCATAAATTAAGCAACAAATGGAAAAAACGTGATAACTCATAATATACAAAAAAATTTGGATGAAATTGGGTGAAAATCTTTATCATACCATATGTAACTGAAAGAAACATGTGATACAAAGCATTTACATTTTGTATAAGCTATACAAATAAAAAAAAGTCAGAAATACAGGTGTCACAATGAAATAGTAAAAAGTATCTCAATACAAAATGTGGTTACCTCAAACAGTAATACAGGCCCGACAGCGTTGTTCCATGCTGCTAATGATGTTGTCAATGAGTTCCGTGGGTAGCAATGCCCATTATTCGAGCAAAGAAATTCTAAGTCCGCCCAGGGAGAGGGAGGAGGAGGGGTGGAGGCCAGCAACACGCCTCTCGAGAGCATCCCAAACATGCTCTATGGGATTCAGGTCGGGAGAGCGTGCTGGCCATTGCATTTGGACTATAGTCTCTTCTTCAATTTACAGCTGCACGAGACGAGCTGTGTGAGGGCGGGCATTATCTGCCTGCAGTACAAATGTATCGCCAATAGCAGCCGCATACCGTTGAACAACGGGGTCCATGATCTCGTCTCTATACCTCTGAGCCTTAAGGTTGCCATGAGACAACACATAGAGGGCAGTACGTCCGCCTAAAGCTACGCCTCCCTATACAGGCAAAGTACCTCCACCATATGTGTCCCTTTCCTGCATAAGAGAGGGCTGATATCGAGTACCAGCCTCTCTCCAGATGAAAATTCATCGAGAATCACTCTGCAAAGCAAATCTCGGCTCATCCGTGAAAAGTATGGACCTCCACTGATTTCGAGCCCAGTTCTCATGCGTACATGCCCAATTCATACCTCCCCCTCCTGTGGCGAGAAGTTAAGAGCATGTATAATACTGGTCGCCTAGCGTACAGTCCTTCTTCATGTAGTCTTCTGCCTACAGTCAAGGCTGATACAGTCCTTCCTGTAGCTGCAGCAAGCCCAGATCTGAGATGAGTCGGAGTAGCAGTCCTGTTGGAGTAGCAGTTCCTGTTTTTTGTTTTTCAGAAAGCATCTGAGGAGGTCATAACCCTTGGCCTACCTTCGCTGTATCTTCGGGAGGCTGAATTCGTGTTTTGGAACTGCTGCCACATTCTGCTGACATCAGAATGGCCGACGTTCGACCATCTTTAAAACACAGCTTTAAGGACGTCCGCCTGCCGTTGACCAGCTTCAAGTCTGCGTATAGCTGCGTAATGTAATTCTACTGGCAAATGACGTTTCGACGTCATTTTTACAAATTGGCTATCTCGAAATCTTTTCATTCACCATCGCACATTAATTGGCGACTCACTGCAAAACAGCTAGTTTTAAGCTTTTTCGCATTTGCATAAATCAACACCAGCGCCACTCGTTTGCATCCTGTATATCGATGCTACATGCCTTTGCCAGTAATATATGCAAATTCCGTGAATTCTGAACTACATTTGGCCAAATTATCACGTTTTTTCCATTTGTTGCTTAATTTATGGAAACCAGTGTAATTTTATTATATATATAAAAAAAAAATAAATATGAAAGTTTGAAATATATTTTTGAGAAAATTTTTATTTATTTTCATTTGCAATTTGAAGATTTCTTCTCTTTATTTTGCGCTCGGAGAATTTTGACAATCCCCTTTAGGCGACCCCTTTCTGGTCCCCTACTGTGCCGGAAAACGTTGCATTGAGTTTCACGAACCAATCCAGCAGGGTTTGGAGAGATGATGATATTTTCTTCTGATGAGTCCTTGCCTTCTTTCTTTCACCATCTGACAATATTTAACATGCTCTATTTTTCAGTGTGTCGCAGTACATGTTCAAAATATTCAAGCTTTGGTTTTTTTGATTTCATTAACCATTTCTCTTGGCATATATGAGAGACACAAAGCCCAAGTTAAGTTCAACAGACGCCTGTATATCTACATGTCAAATGCTGTGAGTCTCTTTCATGGGTCTATGTCAAAGATCAGTTCTCAACTTCACAGAGTAAAATTAAAAGATGTAATGTCTCACGAACCTAACTTTTAAGTTTAAAATCAGTTTTAAGAAAAAAAATTGCCGTTATATTTTCCGTTTTGCGTAAAAATTAAAAATAGGAAATTAGAATCTTATGTTATATCAGCTTATGTTGTATTAGATTATGTTATATTAGCTTACGTTGTATTCGATATGTTGTATGACTTACGTTTATGCTACATTAGCTTTTCTGATGTTAGCTATGTTTAAACTATATATCGAAAGGTGACATAATTATAATCGTACTGGCGTAACATTATTTCCAGCCACATAATAATGTAAAGTACTAATTCATTAATAATGAAAGTACTAATACTAATAGAATCCAGTATTATTATTAATAATGTAAGTACTAATCGTGTAATGTAAAGTACTACACTAATAATGTAAAAGTACTAATTCATTAATAATGTAAAGTACTAATTCATTAATAATAGAAAGATACTGTAAAATACTTGTCAATTTATTTTCTTTTGAATCTAAATTTATTATTATTATTTACTGTACCTTTATTGTGGTATATTATAACTGTTTAAGTAAGTAAATAAGTTTCAATGCACTCAGTTTTAGGGTGTAAGAATGGAGACCGTTTGGAACGGTGGTTCCAAAATTTTTTCAAGTCGCGACCCACTTTTATAATAGCCAAGTAATTCGCGACGTCTTTTATAGTAACCAAAAGATCCGAGACCCCCCCCACTCTGTCCACCGCCGTCAAAATTTGCATAATAATAATAATAAAAGCATTTTTAACAGAGTAAAGAAAACACATTAAATACAAAATTATATTATGAACCTATATATGTGCGTATATATTATATTTCTTATATATATTAATATATATATAGATATAAAGTTAATAACTATTAGTAGAATATTATAATATATGTAGTTATGTTTAAATATAAAATCGTTGGAAACATTTGGTATAAAATTCCTTATAAAAACAATTGCAACTAAAAATAGTTGTGGCGACCCCCAGAGACCTGTTAGCGACTCCCAAGATTGGAAACCATTGGTTTAGAAGAAATTAGATTCCAAACGTTAGAATACGGTATTTTAGATTCCGGTGCAAAATTCACATTCTGGCTATTTAATAAACCATTTTTGGCTAAAATCTGGCTATTTAAAAATATTTTTGGCTATTTTGGTCAGATTACTAGCTATTTTGGGCTGCATTTATAGGAGTAGAAAAGAGACAGTAACAAAAACATGCTCAGTGCCATTCATCATTGCTTCTATGCATTCTTAAGTGCTCCAAGTTTAAAAACAAATTGTTTGTCTTTCCTCTTGGCTCCAAATTGATGATCTTTTGTGCCGAAGTTCGCCAAGTTTTGAATGACAGGCTAACATAAAACTAGTTGTTGTTGATTAAAGTTGATCTTACTTTTCTAAACATTTTGGCGAGTTTCCACTTTTTGAAATGCCCAGTTCTTCATCCAGCTACTAAATGTCCTTCCGTAAAAAATAAGGAGGAACAACGGAAACGATAAAGAAAATTTTTCGAAACCAAACGTAATCCCTTCTGATGCTGCGTCACC
>QLNU02015270.1:46821232-46847463 GCA_006491805.2 Dysdera silvatica | reverse complement strand
GATAATCTTGTGAATATTAGCTTTAATAAAAATTGAGATAATTTTGTGAATAATAGCTTCAATAAAAATTAAGATAATCTTGTAAATATTAGCTTTAATAAAAATTGAGACCATAATGTAAATATTATCTTCAATAAAAATTGAGCTAATGACGTGAATAATATATTCATTAAAAATGTAGATAACAATATGAGTGTAATCTTCATTGAAAATTGAGACGATAATGTATCAACTTTATTAAAAATGGAGATAATAATATGAATATTGTCCATTAAAAATTAAGATAATAATTCGAATATGACCTTCACTAAAAATTAAGATAATATCGTGAATACTCGAAACAAAAGTAGCTATGCTAGAAGAAAAAAAAGCACACGAAAGTGGATATTTTGAAAGGATGAAATCGATTGTTTTTCGATACGAATAATCGATAGTTTGGAGCGGCTCATAACAAGTACTATCATCGAAGAAATGGATGATGAAATCAGAAACTTGTAAAAACAAGAGAGCGAAATAAATAGCAAATTGGTATTTTTTCATTTTTTTCTTCTCCTAACGCTTCGTATCATCTTCCATTATCTCTTGAATTGCTTCTCCATTTTGAACTACAAAATCGATAGAGATAGACTTTTTTTACTAAGATGGTCTCCAACCCATATAACGCCACTGATTCGCGACTTCCAACAATTGAATTTAGTTCCTTTCATCAGCAAATGGACGGCAATCTCCGGAAAGATCGCATCCTTCTCTACCCCCCCCACCATTCCGGAGAATCTCCAGTTTTATGTTCCTTTTTTTGCCTAAAAAGTTTACTCGGAATACGCCGGAAAATTTAAGGAGGGAATTCGGGAAATCAGAGTTTGAGTCCAAATTTTGATAGGTAGAACGAAGTTTTGATTAGCCGTTAAAAATATATATATAGATATAAAATAGATTCGTTTTTTTTTAACCGACCATTGAAGGATCAGGATCCCGTCCGGTTAATCCGAAAATTGAGTTGTATATAGAAAAAGAGTGGTGTAATTGAGGCATTGTGAGTGAAACATTATAAATGAATTGTTTTAAATGATGTAGCCTAATTGTAGATTTCAAACAAGAAAAGATATGTAGTAGCTCAATTTTATAGCACGGTTTTAAAAACTTAGACAAAAATTGGGAAGCGAACAGATTTTCCGTTAAAAGTAAGCAGTTAAAGCGGTTTAGTCCAAGTGGATGGAGGTGTTCGTTGAAGTGGTGGCTTATTAAAGTGGGAGTGGTTAGGTGGGGTCTCGTGTTGATCTAAATAAAGTTGAATATAGCAATACAAAAAAAAGCAAAGAAATGTGCGTTTTCAATGTTTATTTTAGATTTGAAATTTAGTTCCAATGTTTCTTGCGTTTGAGATGGGATCGATTGATTGGCGCGATCTCATGATTGCTGCCAATCAATATGAGATACAAATCTCAATGCTCGTTCAGATAAAGATCTAGCCATTGAACTACTAAAGCAAAAGTTTCAAATTAATCACATTACAGTTTGGCAACAATTGCCCATCTCTCGCGATTAAACGTGAATACGATCATAGGCCAGTGATGTGAGATTACTTTTCTATATTTGCACATGAGCGAGTTTGTCTAACTACGGAAAACAAGTCCTATGTTACCGGCTCATAATTGCACTCGCCCTTACATGCGAATAGTGTGAAATCGACTTAAAAGACAATAATTTTAAAACAAAGTTTTAATTGGTCTTACGCTAATAAATAGTGTAAACACAATATTGTCGCAGTTAAGGTTTATTAATGGCGTTAACAACAATTTCAGTAGCCGTATGCCATTTTCTTCAGAAAGCAAAAATTAAATACATAATTTACGAACGGTATCAGCCGACGTTATCATCGCGCCAATCTGTAAATCCGTTTACAGATTGGCGCGATGATAACGCGCTAATTTTTAAATCCGTTTGCTCGTTAGTTTGCTTGCTTTTTGGTTTTACGGCTCAAAGACTACAGTGGTCATGCTGCGCCGGGACCTACTGTTTTCCGAGGAATCCGAACCTCTTAAGGCCTAGGGAACCAAACCCCGGACTACAGTGAGCAGTGCGATCTTTATGAGATCTCTGAGTAAGCGTTCTTTTTGCACTGCTGGGAGTCGAACCCGGATTAGCCGCGCAATAGGAGAACGCGTTACCACACTGCGCCACCGCAGGGCCCTTGCTCGTTAGCAGTTTTGAATTGTTCATTAGTTTTTGCGTAGTGTCAGATGAAACAATTCAAAAATTATGGGAGGTCAAGTTGTTTTTATAAAAGATGATGTGATTGGGTGTTAAATAGAACAATGTGTTTTGCTATCCAATGGGTGGGTGGGGGGCTTGAGCCCCTCTGATCCCCCCTTTCATACGCCACTGTTTAGTGTACCACGAAATGCTTTATTTCGTGGTTAGACGCGCTTGATTACGTTAGATCTAAAGGAAAATGTATCGTTGTTAAAATGCCAATTTTTTCGGAGGAATCCTGAAGCAAGTGAAAGGTAAATTGACATTCACGACTACTTATGGCAGCGTCAATTTGACAAGAAAGGACATTTCGAAAAGTATAGTAGTCCAAAGTATCAGTCAGCAAGTTTTTTGGGGTACAGTTCTCCGTGTTGATAATCTAAAGATCGTCGGTTCATTACCAACTCTCAGTATGTTATATCTGAACTAACAGGGTATCGAGGAGTTAAAAATAAAGATGTCAAATTGTAATGAATATGTAAATGTTGAAGTTTGAAAGTGACGCTTAGATTTTTTCGAATGGCCCAACGTCTCATAGTATGAAATATCAGACTGGCAGAATGTGAAGCAAATATGAATTTGGATACGGTCCCTACACTGGAGAAAGATGGACCCCACCGATCTGAAGAAATAATCGACACATAGGATATACGGTATTCTAAAAACACAATAATCTACTTAGTTTAATAAAAAAATACCAAGAGTTGGGATATTTCCACCTATTCCATAAAATATTTCTATTTTCTGAATAAATCATATATGGAACGTCAATACTAATCAGTTGCCAAGTGCTATCCAGGAATACGTTCTTCAGGCGGCTGAAAGAGAAAAATGGATTCTGAAAGAGATGAATGATCTTCAGACAAATATTTAACCTCAAACGTATGGTGACATTTTCCACCGAATCTGATCAGTTACTGTCAAAATCTTTTCACGCCTTTATTTGTGTCCCCCCCCCCCACTTTCCTCGTCACTTTCTATCCGGGGACTGGAGAGTCGAGGAGGGCAGTAATTTCGGCGTCCCGTTATCGAGATCGACCCAAAAGTCGATGACTCTGTGTCTTGGGAAAGATTAATAAGTACTTCGAGCGACCAAGATTTCCACACTTCAGAACTTCGAAATTTATGCCTGAACAACTTTCCGCGTCCTTCAGTTTCTCAAAAACTCATCTTTGAAAAAAGAAAATAAACGAACTAAAAGTGTAGTTCGTTTGTTAAGCATTACATGCAGGATGCTTCGAAAGAGAATTATTCTGTTGAATAGTTACGATGTAAGTGCGTATAGAGTTAATAATTCGTCAATCGTTGCAGAGCCATGACGATAATTTTTTTTTCATTCCGGTGATAAAGATGTAAAAGGGGAACTCCCATCCAAAAAAAAAAAAGTTTTTAACATTTGCTATTTTAAATTATTAACCATAGAATATTTTTTAATAATCCGACCTACGAAAACTCGCAAAAACTCGCCCCAGTGGCTTTGCATGTTGACCATATTTGGCAATTGTGTTATCCCTGCGGAGGGTAATAATACCTTACATCCTTATATACGGAGAAAAAGAGCGTTGTTCTTATCATCGTTCGTCTATTGTTTAGGAAACTACGGGATAAACGGAGGGATCCTGATTCGAATTCGAGATTGGGACGGCGTCGTTTTTTCTCCTAAACAAAATTAGATCCAGTTTGAGCTTATTTCTACCTGGGTGTGGAATATTACTAAGTAAAACATTATTTTTTAATTCTAACATATGAATTTCTATCTAGACCCACAATACACTTCGACATTACTTTTTTGGTGCCTTTTTTTTAAGTTTTAAACCTGCGCCAACTGCTAAGTTTGTCTCATCCTCGGAACGGCCCTGAAGCGTAATATGGAAGATTTATAAAATAACTTTTATTTCATATAAAAAAAGAAAAATTATTTTATTGCAATACAGTCGAATATGGTTATAACGACCTCGGTTGTAATTAAAAATTATTACTCCCTCTCCATGCAACTCTCACATGAATAATTTCATTTTGACTCGGATATAATGCCATGCAATTTCAAGAAAATTACGATATTACGCAAAAACAAGTTTCGTTATTATGTATCCTTATATGGAATTATTTTATATTTCCCGTACATGCTTCTCGGAATTTTTCTTCACTTTTTCTGCATTTGTTATCTTTATTAAGACTACTAATTTTTTCTCATAAATTATTATGTGCACGTATTTTTTATTATTATTTTATAATTCAGTTTCATATGATTGCATGTGAATTTTTGATTTCTTATTGCATTGTCTTTTTTCCTCAAAATAAAAAAGAAATAAGGATAAAAGAACGCATATGCATCAATAATGCCATTTCCAAATTTAATATTGCGCACTAAATTTTGGAAATCATTTAGTGGCAACAGCTCCAAAATTTAACTGTCCCTAGAACGTTGTTTTAATCGAGTTTTACTACATATTTTAATAGATACAGCGATGAAAAATGTATGAGTTGTATAATCTGATTGTAGGTGAAAAACATATCTTGAAATCAAGAAACAGTCCGTTTTGTTTTAACAAAAGGAAGCTGATCATTTTAAGGAAATATTTTCATATAGGCAAAGTTCTTCTTCAAAACTCTTCAGAAGGAAAAAGCATTTCTATATAATTCTTGAGAAATGGGAGAACGATAATAAAAGCAAGATGTGCTATTATATACTGAAAAACCTTTATCTTAAATAAGAAAATGATTAGAAAAAGTAACATGAATGGCAAAAGAATGAAGATATTAAAATAGCTGATACAATATTTAAGCGTAAAATCTTATGTAGGAATCCTTTACACCAAAAAAAATTACACTGTCATCGATATAAAAATAGCTAGCTATTCAACAAAATAACTTCAAAAATCTTCTTCTAATCACTGAAAAGGAAGATGTAAAAATAAGAAAATATACGTAAATTCATATAAACGTTAAAATGATAATATCTATATCTATTAATAAGTCAATTAATAAAATTTTCATTGATAATGAAAAAGAGATTAATTTGATGATTTCTTTGGTAGTGATGGTTTTCATAGTAATAATTATATGAGCCTTATTTATTTATGACGTTCACATTTTATTATAATAAACTAAAACATTCTTAATTTTTGAAAATGCTTCTGAAATATTTTCACCATGCCATGAGAAGAAGGTTTTAAATTATATTCAACATAATGATAAAATTATTCTTTTTGCAAAGCAGCTTTATTTAAAAATTTCTCTGTAGCATGATGTTGTTATTTCGAGATATATTTTGTATCAATTGTCTTGAATATTTAAAGGCGGTTTGTACGTCTAAAATTAGTAAGGTTAAAAAATAAATTTCCTTAGAACTCAATAAACTAGCAAAAGAGTTAGTTCCGTTTAATCGTAACACGTTACATAACACTTATTGCAAACGCTTTCGTTTTGTAAGCTGGAGAGACTGAATTACGATAACTCTCGGCTTCGTTCTCTGGCCATATCGAAAGGTCAGGTCATCGATTCGTGAAATATTTGATGATGGGCATTGCACAGCTGCAGAAGTTCGTGGTTCACGCAACCCAGAAGCAAACTAAGCTTCGCTTTCAACAAAGGAAAGATGGATCTATATATTGCATATCCAGAAAGGGACAACAATTCGAGGATGATAATAATGGGCCATACTTTTCCCATTTATACCTAAACTTTAAACTTTAGAACTAAGGAACAACGTTATTAAACTTTAGAACTAAGGAACAACGTTATAATTCGTTTCAAATTGTTTTCTAGATTTTTTCTTAATTTGGACAGTGAAAAAATGTCATAATTGTTATTTTTTGTAACAGGATACAAAGCAGCAAAAAAGGATTTTGCATATGGTAGAATAAATACTGGTAAAACATCAAACCATGCAGGAAATTCAAGCCTTTGAATTTGTTGATAAGATTCTGTCTTTGGGAATGATGGAATATTAAATAATGTTTTTATGCTCCTTTTGTAAACACGATCTTTTGGAAAAATATAATCTTGAATAGTTTATAGCATGGGAAAACTGGCAGTTGGGAATGCACATTTAATGTGATTAATATGATGCAACTAATTAGAAGAGCCAGGCTGATAACTCTTTTACTAAATTTTGAAAATCAAATACGTCTCAATCTCAGGTTTATGAGCTCAATGTGCTGCAAAATTGTTTGGAGCAGGGCCAGGTTAATGCATGGGTATCCAGGGCCGCAGGCTTCTGCCCCCATATTATTGGGGCTGCCAAGTTTTGTACGTGATTTTGTTTAGCAAAAATAATTTCTATTTTTTTTTAAAGTGGAAGATAAGGCTTCCTAATTAACATTAAATTTTTTCTTAATTATAGCAACGGTGTCATTGCAAATGGCTTTAAACTACCGATTATGCAGATAATATATATAACAAGAGTTTGCATTTGTTACTTACTTATTGAATAATGCTTTTGGGAGTGTGTGAGCTGGAATTACAGCCCTGTCTCCGGAAGCCACCCTTCCCAATGAAATTTTTGCACAATTCCTCCTCCTTGGAGTGCGTGGGAAGGGGCCCAAATTAATACTGGGCCCTAGGTCCCACTTTGGCTTGATAAGGTCTCCGGTTCGGAGGATTAGTTATAGCAGTAATTCGGTTTTAAAAAGGACCACGAATATACATCTAAATACGAATAATCATCACTTCCCATTTACGAATAATCATCCCACCTCATCGACGAATAATCATAACTCCTGGGTAAGAACTTCAGTTGGTTGAAGTGTCTGAAAGAATTAAGTGCTATTTTTTATATTTTATTACCGTTTAGGTATTCTCATTTAAAGTTATTATTTTATCAAAATGAAGAGATCCTATAAAAATAAATTGAAAATATACGTTGTGAAGTGCAATTAAAGAATGGAAATCAAAGTTTACGATAATAACAGTTGACTCTAGAATTTCTATTTTATGAAGTGTCTCCTTAGAATTTTTTATCAATGAAGATTGACGATTCCGTATTGTGAGTAATATAATTTTCGGAAGGTCATTTTATCCGGTTTTCTGCATTTGAGACAGGAATTAATTAGAACTTAAATTAAATTGAAATAAAAGTAATTTGATGTCGAAGTAGACCAAATGACAATTTAATTTGATTGTATCAATAACGGACAAACGTTAGGCTGAACTATAATTTCTGAAATCTTGTGTTTAAAATAAACCATTCTATAAAGTAAGGGTTATACCTTATAAACGCATTGAAGCTGCATTGAAAATGCATACGAAAGATAAGTTTACTTCAATCTTACAATTTATTAGACCACTGCTAAGCTAAAATATGTTCCTATTTATGTGTTTACCCGAAAAGCGATGGAAATTCTGCAGTTGAAGTCAAAATTCAGTTTTGGAATAGGAAATAAGTAGCAATTCATCTTTCGAGGTTTAAACAAGATGCCATTAAAATGCACTTTGGGCAACAAACTGTAAAAAAAGATGTCGTTGGACTAGAGATTTTGAAATTTCTAAAATGTCTTCTGAAGAATTGAATAAATAAGATAAATATATTCGCCCCCCATTCGAAAGATAGGAATATCTGTTTCTGAAAGGATATTGAGATACAATTTTTCTTGATTTGTAGTGACGAAAAACTTCAAGAAAGTGCAGATATATTTGATATTATTTTTAAAAAATATGATTGTAAGTGCGATTTTTCAGCATTATATTATTTCATAATACTGAATGCTAGAAGTAAAGTGGAAAATAAGTCCGTGCTTTGCTAAAAGATTTTCTGTATTTTTTTGTGTGGTAAAACCCTAGAATGTAAAGAAAATATGGAGGGATTCGATGAATTTGCATTTCATTCTTTTCGTTCCGGAGTTTCAAATTATGGTCATGTTGATTTAACAGTTTATTGATGTAGTGCGGGGTACTATACATATCAGATATAGCGCCATGCACTTAGCATTAAAAATACCCTTGACAAAGATTCTAAAATCGCATGCATATCCATATTTTTAAAGTCAATTAAACGTGCTTTTTTTCACAAAAGGGAGTTTTATAAGTTTTTGATACATATTTTAATGTAGTATTATTATTGTTTTATTGTATTATATATATATATCATCATCATCATATTCAACCATTATCTATCCACTGCTGGATGAAGGTCTCTCCAAATGCTTTCCACACAAGTCTATCCTGAGCAATTCGCTTCCACGTCACCCCAACCTGTTTTCTTATTTCATCCACCCATCTAGTTTGAGGACGTTTTCTAGGTCTTCGGTGGTCTCTTGGAATCCAGTTCAGAATTTCTGTTGTCCATCGTTGATCAGTTCTTCTTGCAATATGCCCAGCCCATCGCCATTTCAGCCCTTTTACTTTAACAATGATGTCCTCTACTCTAGTTTGCTCTCTCACCCAAGTGTTTCTTTTTCGATCTCTCCTAGTTATTCCAAGCATGCACCTCTCCATGCTCCTTTGCGTTGTCTGTAACTTTCGTATTGCTCCAACTGTTAGACTCCATGTCTCTGATCCATAAGAGAGGACTGGCAATACACACTGGTTGAAGACCTTTCTTTTTAGACTTTTTAGACAGTTTCGCTTTCAAGATAATCAGGAAACTTGAAACTATTATTTTGATTGTCCTTCTTCATTTACCAACCGATGTCTCTCCTTGTTCCTGTTGTCCAATTCTTGCATTGAAATCCCCCATGATGAGCTTGATATGTTGTTTCCCTTTGGTGTGTAACTCTTTGATTTCTTCATAAAATTCTTCAACCTCTTCGTCGGTATGGCTTGATGTTGGTGCATATACCTGTACTATTTGAAGTTGGTATCGCTGGGTTAGTTGAACAACGAGCCTCGCTGCTCGATCTGACGTGCTTTCGACTTCAAGAAGGTAGTCTTTAATTCTTTTGTTGATTAAGAAGCCAACACCACTTGTTCTTCCAGTTTCCGTTCCTCTATAATAAAACAAATGTCCACTTTTAAGTTCCACCAACTCTTCACCTTTTCTTCTAACTTCACTGAGTCCTACAATGTCCCATTTGATCTTGTCAAGTTCTTCTTCCAATTCCTGAAGTTTTGCTTCAGAAGCAAGGGATCGTCCATTAAACGTAGCCAAGGTCAATAACAAACGGCAGCCTGGGCCATTCCAGTGATTCTTAGCACCCCCTGCTTTCATGCCACACTGACCGCTGCCTTGATCAGGAGCACTCCAGCACCTGGAGACTAGGGGCCATGGTTTCTGGTGTGTCAACATAATGGAGGAATTAGCCATAATTTCACCACGCTGGCTAGACGGGTTGGTGAATTAGCCCTCCCCTTCCGCCTTTCTATCCGTGTAGCAAATATTAATTTGCCACATAAATAGAAAGCTCAGCCTGCACCACTTGAAGGCGGGGTAGGACACTAGGTTACTGGCCTGGCCGGTTCCACACATCGTCACATACGTTCAGCGTGTGGGTCTCCTTCCAGTTAGATACCAGCAACCCTTTTGCAGGCCATATATATGTTAGCATACACCTATAATATGTATGCATATTTTTTAGATTTAAAAGAGACAGAGAATGTATAAATGTTCATATATAATCATTTGTGGAGAAAGCGAAGATCACAAAGAAAGAAATCGAGACTTGATATTCGATATTTTGTTCAAATACAAAAATATATGCAAGGGTTTGAAATTTAACTCACATATCCCAAAAAATTTAAAATTTTGTTTGCGGGTTTTGTTACAAGTATATTGTTAACGACAGTTCTTTCCCTGATCTGAATAATATAAGCCAAAAATAGATTCAGGGGTCAATCCTAATACTCTAGCTCCATATTCAATATTAATGATCAGTTCCGCATGAACATTAATTTATTTAAACAAGGCGCCCCCCCTCCATTTAGTATAAAAGGGGTTAATTCAAAATGAAGAAAATGAAATAAATCTGTTTTAGTGCAAGGCGCCAAAAATTCGATTGTCGGAGCAAAGTCCAGATTTTTGCATAGATAAACAAAACAAATGTCTGGGGCTAGTTTTTTTTGAGGTGAATGGGTGGTTAAGACACAAAGCTACTTTAAAATCGATGCCAATCAGACTTTATCATAAGGTCAGCAGTTTTATAGCGGCGCCAATTTTAGAAATTTTGTATATAAGTTGTATTCAAGTGTGTTTCATGTATTATTCAATAATTTTCCCCATCTTCTTATATACAGCTCAAACTATAACTTTTCTGTTTTAGGAGAAAAGGGACGCTGTCCCCATCCCGGATTCGAACCGGGTCCCTACGTCGACCTCGGAGTATCTTGATCTCTACATGAACAAGGACAGAAATAACGCCCCCTTTCTCTGTATATAATAGGTATTATTACCCTTCTCAGGGATAACACAATTGCCAAATAATGGTCAACACACACACACACAAAATCGTCCCGGTGGCTTTGTGTGTTGACCATTGTTGGGTAATTTTGTTATCCCTCAGAAGGGTAATAATACCTCATATCCTTACATATGAAGAAAGAGAGCGTAGTTCATGTTCTCTTTCGTCTAGCGGCCAAGACATTTCGGGCTCAACGGAGGGACCCTGGTTCGAATCCAGGATGAGGACGGCGTCTCTTTTTCTCCTAAAACAAAAAAGCTCTAGTTTGAGCTACATATACGTGGGTGGCAAAAATTATTGTATAATAAATTCCCCCACGAAAGCCAAAAAAAACAAAAACAAACAAAAACTTGCCCCGGTGGTTTTGTGTGTTAACCATTATTTGAGAATGGCGTTATCCTTGAAAATGTAAATAATATCATACGTATGTTACATGCACCGACTTTATTTTCAAGGTTTAAAATTTAAATTCCGGAAAATATTAAGCCAGCAATCGGATATAGTGAGTATTTTCGTTGGTTCCAAGATTGTCGTTAAATACGGGTCTTACTGTAATTACATAGGCTTAATTTTTATTACAGGGGTCTGGAGAAAATTGTCTGGGTCCCCACGGCACCTTAATCGGACCGTGATTGGATTCTACAAGTTTTGGCGCCAATCCGATTATATATTGGATGGAAGTAGAATGAATATTATATAAAACTTTTTAATTAAAGACGAATGACTGCTGCTTCTCTCAGTTAGATAAGACATAGAATATTGTAAATTATCACTCTTACATGTATTTATACAAGACATACACATAAAAAATTGAAAAATTAAAACTATTTAATCATGACGATATATTATAACATGATTTCATGGGGTTTGAGACACATTTCATCTGTTTTGAGCCACATTTCATCTGTTTTGAGCCACATTTCATCTGTTTTGAGCCACATTTCATCTGTTTTGAGCCACATCTCATGGGCGACAACCACGAAAATATAGTTCAACAACCTCCCGTTCTCTCGAATATATCAGTAGACAATTAATTCAGCAATAGATATAGATCATTATTAATTACTGATGTGTAAAACGTATGCTGTTGAATGTATGTCTATTATATTATCGATGTCACGATAGTCAAAGATAGGGAACCTTCCGTCAGGTGCTGCCGCTCGTCATCTTCACTGAGTTGAAATCAACACGGAGGTGCGTATATATATAAGCTGATATTATGCTTTATCAGTGTAATCATTGCATCATTAACTATAGTGCATGCACTCAGAACATTTCTAAATTCACTCACCGAGTTAAATGCACTTGGCAGAAGCATTGCAAGGAGGTTCCTAATGCGATATAATTATTGGAGACGGATCCTGCTTATGTAGTAAATCCATAGATATTGATGCCCAAGATTACGCGCACATAATGGATATCATTATCCAATGCATACGCAGTTAAAGTTGCATTTATTGATATATTTTCACAAGAAACTAACAGATTAATAAGATACATTTTTTTTCTAAAATCAGATTAAACTTTAGAGTTTCGATAACTGCATACCTTCGGGCGGAGAGTATTTTAAAATGCAATAGTTCTTAATGAGTATTTTGAACGTTAAATACAATAACTGAAATCGAAAAGGACGTTTAAATTCAAGTGAATTTATTGAAATTGAATTGCAAAATTGTTGTAATTCAGTTGAATTTATTGAAATTGAATTGAAGAATTGTTGTAATTCAGTTGAATTTATTGAAGTTGAATTGCAGAATTGTTGTAATTCAGTTGAATTTATTGAAATTGAATTGCAGAATTGTTGTAATTCAGTTGAATTTATTGAAATTGAATTGCAGAACTGTTGTAATTCAGTTGAATTTATTGAAATTGAATTGCAGAATTGTTGTAAGTCAGTTGAATTTATTGAAATTGAATTGTGAGATTATATTATTTCAATAAATTTAGTTGAATGTATTGATATTCAATTGAATTTATTGAAACTGAATTTCTGAATTGTTTAAATTGAATGGTTAATTGTTTAAATTGAATTGTTAATTGTTTAAAATGAATTGCTGAATTGTTGACATTTAATTTGCGAAATAATAATAGTCAGATTTGCTTATATATTATGCTGCTTCCAGTTTTTTCAGCATCATTTGTCAAGTCCAACGTATACTTTGTGTTCTCAGGTTTAATTCTTTTTTATTAAGGATGTGAAAACGATACTTTTTTAACAAAACGAAGTTTATGATTTTACCGTAAAATATTACGGATAATATCGGATGGTAAGATTTTTACTCTTACAGTTTAATGGATTTTAAGCGTTATGTGAAGCTCAGTTTCAGAAATTAAATGATTATTTATACAAATCAAACACTACGCAGATTAAATTAAGAAACAATTTTTATCAATGCGTTTTAGGCGTAGTAATAGTAACGCCGATGTTATGGCATAGTTAGATGGTGAAACGTTCGTAAAGAAAAGAAATGTTTTTCCGTCTGGTGGGGCACGATTCTACGACCTTCTACAATCCGAGAAGGTGCTCTTACCAGCTGAGCTACAGACGACAAACACTCAACCCCTTACTCACGTATTTAAAGTGTATTTTCTGAAACCGGTTATTTCGAAGAATGGGGCAGAACATATACAGAAAATTAGAGCTATAAAACTTAACATTATTATAGCAAAATAAAATTTTTTAGGCATCACATGAAGGAGAATTCAGGATTGTGATTGATGCAGACATTGAAAGTCGAACCCAAAATTTTATAAAAATGATTTAGAATGATATTTTTTTCACATAAATAAGCAAAATTATAAGAAAATTATTGTTGATGCTTACGTAAGCAAATTTTTGACCTTAAATATGTTTTTAATGAATTTTGTTTTCCACCTCCAATTTTTGTATAATTTTGGATCGTGAATTCTCGTTCATAGGACGCCTAAAAAATTTAGAATTTTTCATAATTATGTTAAGTATTTACAGATCTTTAATTTTTTGTAAAATTTTTTTTATAAATAAAGTGCCAGTGAAACTTAGAGAGCAAAATATCTACTTCTCCTATTGAAATAATATTCAGTGCAACTTTAATTTTGGACACTAGTATATATTGCTATTAGCTAGTAGAATATATATATAGCTATTCACATTTTCTAATAGAATATATATATTGCTATTGGCATTTGTCAATAGAATATATATTGTTATTGGCATTTGCTGATAGACTATATATTGCTATTGGCATTTTCTAATAGATTATACTATAATGCTATTGACATTTGCTAATAGAATACATATTGTGATTGGAATTTGCTAACAGAATATGTAATGGTATTGGAATTTTCTAATAGAATATATATTGTTATTGGCATTTATCAATAGAATATATCTGTGGTCACAGAAAACAACGGATTAAGTATAAAATCGCAATTTTTTGGGGCGGCACTTTTTTGCCTTAGAACTTTTTCTGTATATAAAGTTTTTGAAAAAAATAAATTTGGTTGACATCCATGTAACTCAAATAACGTTTTAAATTTAAAGAGTTTGAAGAATAATTAATTTGATGAAACCGTGTGCACTGAAATAACAGTGACTTATTTTTGCTATTTTTTTTTGACTTAACCATTTATTCCCTGTGACCACAGATATATTGTTATGGATATTTACCAATAGAATAGAGTTTGGCGCAGTATAGCCCAGATGCTCTTGCGCCATAAAAAATCCAAACAAACAAACCAATAGAATATATATTGCTATCAGCATTTTCTAATAGATTATAATATATTGCTATTGACATTTGCCAATAGAATATATATCGCTATTGGTATTTGCTAATTTAACATATACTGATGTTGGCATTTTTTAATACAATGTATATTGTTATTGTCATTTGCTAATGGCATAAATATTGCTATTGAAATTTGCTAATATTTTATTGCTATTGAAATTTGCTAATATTTTATTGCTATTGAAATTTGCTAATATTTTATTGCTATTGAAATTTGTTAATATTTTATAGCTATTGCTATTTGTAATAGCAGAATGCTACTGGAAATCATTATTATTATTATCATGTATGAGGATGTTTTTATATATTAAACAAAGGTTTCGTATAAAAGGCGTAAATTTGGATCAAATGATCATCTATTATTGTAAAAACAATTCAATTACTTTATGTTGACATTTTTTTTGGTCAGGGAATACTTTTTTATCATTGGGTGTAGCAATTTATGATGAACCTTCAAGCTCCAAGAACTATAATGCCCAAGGGAAATTTTGGGCTCCTAGAAAGCTCCGTTCAATTTTTTAGGATTATACGTCGAGGTAACTTTCCAAGGGGGGGGGGATGCAGAAAAGAAGTCTGTTGAACGTCAAGCATCAACTTCCGAAGATGAAAATTTTGGCAGAAGAATTTAGGGATGTTTTTCTAGAGTTACTGCTAAATTAGGATAGGAGAGGACACAGGCAAGATGCTACACAGAAGTCAGCAAAAATTCTGCGCTGGGAAAAAAAAGTGAGAAAATTCGAAGTTGGATATTGGTATAAGAGGGAAATGGAAACTGAAAAATAGCAAATTAGGAAAAACTTGGATTTTGCATATTTTAAGACCGAGAAATATAGATTTAGAAAAAAAAGTGGAAGCAAGTAATCTGTTTTCCGAAACGAAATGCAGATTCTTCTGTAACAAGAACAGTATTTTAGAAAATATTTTCTTATTTTCGTTACGAATTTTGACGCCACAAAAGATCTTTTTGAAAATTTTATTTCAAATCACGTATACAGTATTTCCCTCAGAGGTACAAATATTCAATTGAGTTATAGCTAAATATTTTTAAATAGGGTTTTTTAGCTTTAAAATCCATTTTGAAATTTTTGAAAATATTAAATCCAATATACAATAAAATCCTTATTAGAGGACTTAACCGGGCGGAAAAAATTTTTTGTAAAGAAGGAGGTAGTAAATGAAGGGTATTATTTTTAAAAATTTTCTTCCTGGAGAGATTTTTTAACCGCACCCGAGCTGTGATAACGTCTAAGGTGTACCGTTAAGAGAGGGTTTTATCACATGCGTGGGTGTAAGATTTTTTTGCATTATTTTGAATTTTATTTTATTTAAATAAGTTAAGATCATATAAATCGCATATTTATTATTTGGTTTACAATTTACTTTGATAAGAAATAACAAGAAAGGTTGATTAAGAAATAATAAGGTGTATTAGGGTAATATAGCCTTACATATTGAAGGCTTGCGTTTTTTTGAATTCTTGGGTATTCAAAAAAATTTGAAAAACCGAGAGTTTGTAAATACGTATGACATAAAAAATGCAATTTTAATTGCAAAAACGAGCCTAAAAGTTGTTCGTAAATATGCTTTTCCCTAGGCAAAACTACGAGAGTAACAGGATCTAGGCATCCTTTCTCATTCTTTTCCTTTTACTAATGATGGCGGAAGTTATTCCCGGGCAGTAAATTAATTTATTTATAAAAATCAAAATTTAACTTCGCAACTCATTAATAAATTCCGGTATCAAAACACCTATAAAATTTATCTTCTAAATTAAAGATATGTGCGGGAAATTATAAACCGCGCTCTGTATAAATGTATTAAATAATACGAAATTGTATGCAAATTATCCTCTCTCTCTTTCCCCGTACATTTCGTAATTTCGAAGATCCGAAATCTAATCAGTTCGGGGAAATTCTATACCTCTCTTTTCTAAACTTTTAGCATCCGAAGGAAAACAGTGAAAAGAAGGCAAAGAAATTGAGTTCATAAAAAGAGAGAGAGAGTGAATATTTAATTTCAGTTCATCATCATAAATTGATTTATGACTAACGTAGGTGCCAACTTCTAGAAGTGAAAAAATAGAGCGTGCGCGAGCAGGCCACCATTTTTTAATTAAACAAAATCATACATAATTTATGAAAAAAGGGCACAATGAGGAAATTAAGTATTTATTAAATTAATAATAATAGAGGATTAAACTGTATTAAACGCAATATTAATTCTTAGAATTTACAAATGCTGTAGTGCAAGATTTTGCATTTGAGAAATTTTTTGTCAAATACATTCTCGTAACATTTCACATGTTGTCTGCATTTAACTATTAGTAAATTTTCTAATGTGTCATCAGACATGGTTGACCTGAAGTCAGTTCTAATTTTCTTCACTTGACTGAAGACTCTCTCGCATGCTGCATTACTGTGAGGGATCGTAAGTATTGACAGCATAACCTGAGAAAGTCGTTAATTCACTGAATTCTGTTTGTAAAGCATCAACAGCTTCATCTTCTGTATTATTGAACAAAAGAACAGGAAATTTTTCTGTAAAATATTTTAAGCTGGAAAATGATGCATTTTCAAAATTCGATATTTGTGTAACCTCTGCATGATGTAACACTTCTAACTCAAAAGGAAATTTATTGTGCATGTAGTCACATGCTGCTATGAAATAGCTTCTGACGTTTTCATAAAATTCATTTTTATCATGGATGTTAAAATCTTGGATTACTTTCAGTGTTCCATTTCCAATTAAGATATCAACATCATCTTTTTGATTACTCCTCTCATGATAGTGGACTTTCAAAATATCACTACATGATTTTATACGTGTTAACGTGTTTTAGTACCTTTTTTATATCAGTCTCATGAAATTCTTGAAGAATTTTCAACCTATCTTTTCTTTTCGAACTCTTTTGTAAGTAATAGTAAATGTCTACCAAAATTTCATCGATTTTAAATGGCAAACATGCAGCACTCTTTTCAGCTGCTAAGTTAATAAGGTGGCAGGAACAGCCCATAATTTCAATATTTTGGTGATGATTCTTTAACACCGCTGCTACACCTGCTTTTTTTCCTATCATAACAGGTGCATTATCACAGCTAAAGGCAACACAATTAGAAATTGGAAAGTTTTCAGATTGTAAAGCACTTACCAGAAGATTTCCAATATTTAACCCAGTAGCATCTTCTTTCAAAGATGGCATAGATAAAAGACAATTCACAATTTTTTCACATAAAGTATCGAAGAAAGTTTCCACTATTGGATACAGCTTTGAATCAACATCGTTGCTTCCATCAGTTGCAATTGAAAATGGATAGCACCTTAAATTTTCAACAAGTGATGAGGATTCCTTTGCAGACATTTCTTTCATAATTGCAGAAGTTTTGGTCTTTGCAGATCCATATTGTTTTGCAATACTGCTGTCAGGAAACGTTTTCCGAAAGAGCATCCCCGTGTGATCGCTGCAATTCATTGGCAAATTATGTTCGATCAAAAACAATGTAAATAAACATTCAGCTTTAATCATGGAGGTATCGTTAAATGCAAAAAATGAAGGCTTGATACTATGATTAGACTCTACAGCCTTGAACGTCTTCTTATGTTTAACAGTCTCAGAATGCAAAGTAATATCGCGTTTACCACCGTGAGTAATGCTTATGTCTTTACTGTAACACATGCAGAAAGCATATTTTGGCCCCAGTCTTGATTTTTGAATAAAATTAAACATCTTCATATATTTGGCTTTAAACGTTTGGTAGTACCTTTTATTAACGGTCGACATCGTTAACGTTGTTTTCAAAAACACCTAAAAACAAAACTTTCTTTCCGGAGCAAAGAAATACCAGATATGTCTAACACATGGCTTCCCTATAAAGAGTCACATGCTTGACCAAAACCTTAACGGTGTAGCGCATTCTTTCTTGCCTTCCCCAACAACTACAAATACAGATGCATGATTTCGTTGTGCAGGGGCATCACTCTACGTCATAGCTGGAGCTAAAATTCCACGTCACGCCACGCATGCGCCGTCAACGGCAGACGAATTTTTCTGGTGTTCTTACCGATATTTGCATTTATTTATGCATATTTATTATTAAATATGCACATATGCGCAAAAATTTAAATAAACATGCATCAAGAAAAATAGGTATTTAATTTTTTTAAAAAAAATCAGTATTTTAAAAAACACTGGGGATTTTAGATGAAATCTCCGAAAATTGGACGAAATCGTTTTCCGACCAGAAGATTGGAAGACCAATAAAAAATCGAAAGCCTTCCGGAAAAATCGGAAGGATAGGCACCCGTGGACTAATTACTGTTATTTAAAATCTAGAACTTTTTGTGCGCATTGAGCAAAATTTTTATAAATTTTAATATTTTATTTTATTTCTCGTTTTCATTTCTTAAGTTTTAAAAATTATTGAAGTTGTGCATATGTAAGTAAACTAATTAGTGTTTTTTTTAATTTTAGGTAAGAAGTTTCCATTTTCACTGAAGGGGATAATAATTCGGTAATAAATTAATTATTAATTATTATAAGTTAATTATTCGGTGATAATAAATTAAGGTTTGTACTATTTTATATATTAAAGTTTTTACTTTTTAGCATGGGTTGCTGACAAATATGGAAGACAATAGGGGAATCTTGAATGAGAAAATTCTCCAAATCTGTGCATGTATAAAATACTTCAAAAATTTCAACAGATAAATATAATAAGAAATTATACATATTTGGGAATTTACACATTATTTTTTCAAGACAGGCATTTATGCTTTTGCTAAACAAATGGAACAGGTACCATATACATCGATATAATTTACATATGAAATATAGTTTGTGAATGGGCATATTAAGATAGTTTAAAATAAAAGCTTGAACTATATTAAATTTAAATATTCTTCCCCAATTAGAATCACCTACGAAAATGAAATATCATGAATTACTTAAGCATGTGGACTAAACCGACTTCAACGCTTAAATAATCGAAAATTAGGGAAGGTTAAATATGAATAAACGCTATCTAATTGTCTTGAAAATAAATATTTTTTTATTTTGGGTTTTCTGTAATGCATAAATTTTAAATTTAGTTAGAAAATGAAAATAAACGGAAAATAAACCTGGATGTTCTATTTTTGTAAATTAAAAAGCTTTATAAATTTAGTTTCCAGTTCAGGTTTAAACATATTAGTTTTATAAAATGAATTTTAAAAGGTCTGTTGTTTTTTCTGATTCACTGAAACAGAAATTTTGCAAATGAGGAGAAAATATTTGTAAAAAAAAAAAAAATTAAAATAAAAATAATTTGAAAGACTAATTTAAAATATGCAAACTTTTATTTTTAAATGAATATCTACATCATTCTAATATATTCATACACATATAACATTTAATATGGTGTTAAGTGAATATATTCGAGAATGAATTTACGTGTGTTAAGGAAATATCTATTAGTTGAAGAATTCGCAAAGATTTTTTAAACTAAAGAAAAAAATGGAAAAAAACACACGAAAAGTGCCCGTATTTAGTAAAAGAGGAATTATTGTGTTGTTTTAGGGAATCCCGAACGTGGTCTCCATGTTATAATAAAGAAGGGTGTAGATTTAACAACAATAACGATATTGTGTAAGTAAGCATTGAAGGTTTCAAGAAAATTTAGTTGCAGTCAGGATCTAGGTAGGCAGCCAACGACAAACTCTTTAAAATTAAAATGGTAGAGGACACCATTTTTGAACATAATATTATGCTAACTGGTCAAAAAATAGACAGAAAGTTTTATTTTTTTAATTTCGGGTTACTGAAAAAATTATTTTTCGGGAAAAGTAGTAAGACGGCAGGTCTGAAACAACTTCATGGCGATTAGTAAGTGGTATGTTAGAAAGAGGTCTTGACTTTGATTTTGACAGCCATTTTTTACTGCTTTACTGCGATTTCTTCCTCTTACCATTTTTTTTAAATGGAGGCGCTGTGATATCAACGATATTTGATTAAATTCTACAACTTCTGAAATTGATCTTAAAAATTTAATTTCCTGGGAAAATTTTAATTTAAAAATTTAAAGCAAAAGATAAGTGACCCAGCCCCTTGAAAGGTTGCTTTTCTGCAGTAAAAACGCGCAGTGAAAGCAACCTCGAGGGGCAACAATTCTGTGATCGAAATTTTTGATATAGAACAATGCAATTAAAGGTTGTAGAGCTTTCATTTCCCCGATAGAAATCTATACAACAAAAACAAGCATACATATCTTTGCCGTATTAATCAACATTATCTGATAAATCTGGATTTCCTCGGGCGGTCTCCAAATATGGTAGATTCATCGGACAGGTCCCAGGGGGTGTGCGCTAACTCAATTCAAGCCAGGACATACTTCCCGCTACCAAACCATTAGAGATTTATTTGTGTTATGCCAATGGAGGAAAGATAAAACATCTATCTCTTCTTCGGAGGTCGATGTGGGGCCCGGGCATTATGGGGCAACTAATAACAAAAGATGATGTCCATTTGGTCCAGCTCACCTAATGTAATTTTGGGATGGCAGCAGAGCTACTAAATAACAGCAACACATACAAATATTTCTATTAGATATGAACGTCTAATGGCAGATAATATTAATTCATTCCTCGATGTTCAATTATCGAATTCAAGTGTATGAATGAAAATTACATAGAACATAAAAATTGCATAGTTTATTTTTATAAAAGTAAAAAGATATCAACGATATATTAGAATCAATTACTATATTTCATTTTCTATAATTAATAATTGTTAGCGTCAATCATTGGTTATTAATATTAATTAATAGTATATTTTAAATATTAGGAGATAGTAACGGAACGCTTTTTTCATGTTAAGGGGGACCTGTTAAAATAGGAAAATATAAAAATTAAAGCACATATATAAAATTGTAGTGTACAAGTAAGAAATATTTTCAGGAAATTTTTATAGAGCAGCAAAAAGTAGAAAAGACGAAGAGAAGGCATCGTCATCGTTTTTGATACCACATCGATGTATTCAACTATATATCGCGACGATTTAAAAAACAAACAAACATATATAGCCTAAAATCATCACCATTTTAATTTTAAAAATATCAACGCTGTTTAACTACTTTTCTCATTAAAACAATAATATTTGAAAAATTTCCTTCTTCAAACATTGATGTTAATATTAGAGGCTAGCGGGAGATGAACGCTCGCCGCTGAGGGGGCCAGACTGATCCTTCTGGGCATGTGCGTGGACTTCGCAAATGCAAGCCCGTCGCCTCTTAGTTACTAGTAATGCCGAAATATGCTATAAAATAGCTAAATGTTCTTGCATCTAGCTAGATTTACTGTCACTGGTGTAGCCAGCTCTCGGTATCCCCACTAATATAGTATTGATTATGAATTAGTACTTTTATAAATAAATCAGTACTTTCTGAATCACAGCAACCGAACTGGGGGTGGGGGTGAGAACCCTAGACCTCCCCGCTCGTCGCTTCTCGACTCATTCTGTTTCGATAATATTTGATGTGCGCTACGTAAATCAGTGACTGTTGAATCAGTAACTGTTGAATCAGTATATGTTTATAAGTATAAATTATAATTTTATCCCCTTGCCCAGGGATTTATACACCCCCTTATTGTTATGTAAACACACAAAATCTAATCCCCCTGCATCCTTTTCGTCAACAAACATACGTGACATCCATGTGCATGCGCAGAAATGCGACAGAAGAAGCTGTTTTCTTCTATTTTTCTGGCCAAGCAAATGGAACCACTGATAGGAATTTTTGCGAAGATCATGCACATGCGCAGAAGGATCGGCTCCTCAACGGCGGGCGTTCATCTCCAGTTACCCTTTAGTGATGTTCATAACCAAAAAATCATCCTTGTTTCAGTTTCAGAAACACTGCAGCTTCTTAACAAACTAAAAAAGGCTAAACATTGTTATTTAGGTTATAGCGGTATTAGGAGGTAGCATGACAGGACAGAGAAAATATACCTAAATTCGAACGCTATAAAATAATACTTTAATAATCTCGTTTTGACAAAACCCAGAAGCTTTGAAAACACGAGCGCATGACTTCTTATTATTGTTCCTTCTTCTCGGAAAAAAGTTAAAAAATACGAAATGTAATAAAATAAAATGTTTGGTTTACACACATCAAGATGGGAGCACAACAGGACTCTCCCCAACTAGAATTTAAGCCAAAGGCGAAAGATGATATAACGTAAGTGCGAAATGTCACTCATCGACCATATCTAGTTTTATACTGATTTTTATTGTGGTTGTGACGCGTTGGAGCTGGGCGTACTCTTTTTAGTTGCTTCTGGTGTACCTTCAATTTTAAAAGCTGGTTTTAATCTGTCCAAATTATGTTTGTCGGTTTTCCTTTTATATCTAATTTATAAAATTTCTCTGTACGATGAGCTACTTGAAACGGACCTGCATACGGTTGTGTTAAAGGCTTACGAACTAGGTCTTGTGTGACGAATACACGTGTCGTCTTCTGTAAATCAGCGTGGACGAAAGTCCTTCTTGGTAGACCTCTGGTCGTCGGTACAGTCTGTAAGTTTTGCATGTGATCACGTAATTTCGCTACGAATGCTGGACGTGTCAAATCAGTTTTTGTGAAGATTGAAACAGTTTACTAGCTAAGCGCAAGGTAGTACCATATACCATCTCGGCTACTGAAGCATTCTGATCCTCGCGTACTGCTGTTCGTAGTCCAAGTAAAACGGTGGGAAGTACGTCAAACCACTTACCAGTATTATGACACATGGGTGTAGTTTTCAAGTATCTGTGGAAGCGTTCCACCAGACCGTTTGTAACGAGATTGTACGCAGTGGTCCTAGTTTTATATATATACCGAGAAAGCGTGATAGATAATGTAAAAGGTTACTCTCAAGTTATCTATCCTGGTCCGTTGTGATTTAAATGGGTACTCCGAATCTCGAGATCCATCCTGTAAAAAGTTTTTGCTGTAATTTTGGAAGTTTAATCTATCATCGGGAATGATTCTAACCACCTTCTGAATCGGTTCACACATGTGAAAACATGGCAAAAACCAGAAGAAGGTGGCATGGCTCCAACCATGTATATATGGACATGAGCAAATCTGTCAGAAGGCAGTGGAAACACTCTTCAAGGGGTCTTCGTGTGTTTATGAACTTTTGAGCTCTGACAACTGTCACAAGGTTTGACCCACGAGGCCACATCTTTAGGTATAGTATTCCAAATAAATCTTTGTTTTATTAGCTTTGTTGTAGCTTTGATGCCGGGATGCACAAAACTGTGCAGAGCTAGAAACATTTCCCTATGACATTCAGGCGGCACGTAAGGACGGACTCCCTGACCTGATACATTGCACATTAATGTTACTCCACCTAGTGTTGATTACATGGGCTGTAGTTGTAGACCAGTGTTGTATGCTCGTAATGTGGTCAAGGAAGGATCTTTGCGCTGGGCGTTAGCCATTTTTTCGTAATCAATATTGCCCGATAGTTCAATCGCTGCAATACGAGATAACGCATCTGCAACTGTGTTTCTGTCACCCTCAATGTACTTAATGTCAGTGATAAACTGTCCGATAAAATCCATATGGCGCTATTGTCTAGATTGTCTTGTGTATGTTTATGGCTCTATTGTTTAAAAATAAAACTTAAAGGTTTATGATCTGACCAGACTGTAAAAATCCTGCCATCTAACATGTGGCAGAAATGTTTAATCCTACAATATATACTTAAATCAACGATACCTGTACAATATGTACAATATATACTTTACTCGGTCAAAAGTACTGTATTTCTTTTTGGCATTATTTAATTTGTGAGAAAAAATGCCAAACGTTGAGTAACGCCATCAACATGTTGTTGTAGCACCGCTTCTAAGGCTATTTCGGACGCATCAACCATGGCAGAAAGCTTTGCGTCCTTCCTGGGAAATGCCAATGTCGTGGCTTTAGTGATCATGTCTTTACACTTTTGGAACGCGGTGTTGCACTCATCAGACCAAACTAATGCAATTCTATCATTCTTTTTCTTACCCTTTATCATATCGTGCGATGGTGCCTGCATTTGAGCAGCATCATGAAAAAAACGACGGAAAAAATGTATTATTGTGAGAAATTTTCGTAATTCTGCAATATTCGTCGGCAGTAGATAATTTATAATTTCTTTTACCTTATTCGGCACGGTAGAGACTCCCTTAGCTGAAATTCCATAGCCTAAAGCATTTAAACGTTCGCGGCCTAATTGACATTTGTCTGCATTTAGAACTAATCCGTATTCGTTTAAACATTTGAAAACATTTTCTAGGTCTTGTTGATGTTGCTCTGGCGTTTCGGATGCAACTGGGATATTATCAATATAAACATAGCAATTACTGATATCTCGGAAGATCATATCAACAAGTCGCTGAAAAGTGTGATAAGTATTCCTGAGCCCATATACCATCTGTATATATTCGAATAAACCTAGAGGAGTAATGACTGATGTCTTGTCTTGATATCTTCTTTTGCAATCGGGATATGATTACAAGCACATACAAAATCGAGTTTCGAAAAATTTTTCTTTCTTGCGAGACTAAGACTGATGTTTTGTATGTGGGGAACTGGGCGTCTGTCTGGTTCTGTTATGGCATTTAAACGACAATAGTCTCCACATATATATGCTAATTATTCCCTCCTTTGGGGACGAGGTGGGTTGGATTGCTCCATTGACTTTTCGGAGATCGAATGATACATTGAGCCATCAGGGATTTAAATTTTAAAAAATGGAGAAATGTGTTCGGGAGTTTTAGGAATTCCAGTTTTTCAGGCGATAAACGTTTGGCTCGTGTAAACACAGGAGGGCCATGGGTGATAATGCAGTCGCTAGTTAGATTATTTTCGTTAAAGCCTACTAACGACGGATTTGTTATATTAGGATATCTGTCTAAAATTTCGTGATAACACGAATTTCCTGATAACGTTATCAGACGCGATACAAGTGTATTGACTGTGTCAGTTTTAGTCGTGAGTAGCGTAATCCTGTCAATTAAGCATTTATTCCTAACATCAATTAAGAGATTGTAATGTTTCACGAAGTCAGCACCAACAATTAGTTTAGAGACGTTTGTAATTACAAATTTCCATAAGAAACTTCTGGGTAAGCCGAAATCTAACTGTATTTCTACCGTACCTTGCGTGTCTATTCTGGTACTGTTCGCAGCGTATAGAAATAAATCCTGTTTTGCGCACAATCTTTTAATATAGGATTTGAGAAATACAGATAAAGATACACCACTGTCTATTAGTGACCTGAAATTTTATCTTTAATGAAAAGACGGCCTCTATTTTCACTCACGTCCAATCCCGTCACATTGTTCGTGACTCCACATTTCCCGATCGTGAACACGGTTCTCTGCATTTCCGGGCGTTATCACCAAATTTTCTGTGGTACCAACATAGGTTATTATTTGGATCCAAATTGCTGGAGTTGTTTCAGGAGTTGTCTCGTTGCCATTGGACAATTGGAGCTCGTCTGCCGCGACTGGGCGAACGACTATAAATTAAGCTTGTTAGTTGTCTAACTTTCTTTCTTAATTGACTAAGTTATTCTTGTAAAGTGTTGTCCGTGCGATAAGATTCTGAGGGTCGTTATACTTTGGTAATACTCCCATTCAACCCTGCTACTTCATGAACTTTATAAGCAATTCGGGCTAATTCGTCGAGATTTTCTCCTGCAACAGACAAAATCTGCTTCTCGTTGAGAGGAAGACTTCCCAGCCAAAGTCCTCGAAGCATAGAGTCATTCAGTTTACCAGACGATAGCTCTTGCATATCCCGGAGCAGCATACTTCGCGTTTTATCTGCGAGTGTCAAATTCTGCAAAAGTGTCTGGAGCCTGGTTGCTTCTG
>QLNU02015270.1:46809737-46821132 GCA_006491805.2 Dysdera silvatica | reverse complement strand
TTCAAGGGCTACTACGACACAGTGGAACTTCGTTCGGTTGTCTTTAATACCCAAAGTAATGAACTGGCTTTCCAGCTGACGAAACCCAAGTTTTGTATTGTTTTTCCAAAAAGACAGTGCTTTGAAGGGGACACATGACAATTCGACAGATGGGTCTGTATTGTCGCCCATGTTGTTAATTTGAAAGACGTTTGTATAAGAAGAAAGTAATTTTGGTAATTATTGGCGAATTAAAAAAATTACCTTGGCGACGTGATGATGTTTAATTCTTCAGCTTGGCGTTGCAATGCAGAACGATGTTGGCTATATTCGCTGGCTGTAAAATCCGACTAAGTAAATCGACAATTACGATTTCTTGGATTTCATTTAGAACGTCAGCTAATCCAGCGATAGATCGTTGATAAAATTCAGAAGATGTTTTAAATATCACGTACGTCGTCACCACTTTATATTGGTATTAGAAGGTAGCATGGCAGGACAGACAGAGAAAATGTACCTAAATTCAAACGCTATAAAAATATTTTTTAATAAATTCGCTTCTACAAAATCCAGAAACTTAGAAAACACGAGCGCATGATTTATTATTAGTGTTTCTTCTTCTTGGAAAAAAGTTAACAAATACAGAATGTAATAATATAAAATGTTTGCTTTTGACATGTCAGTGTGGAAGCACAACAAGGTAACGTAAAACCAATATTACTAAATATTATAAGAATATTAATTTATTGTAGATAAAACAGGAGCTCCTTAATTATTTTTAAAGTGGTTTGAAATACATGTTAAGTTTGGTTTTAAACCAGTTTGATTTACAAATATATTTGGCTTTAAATCACAACCAAATCTCTGCAGAAACCTAGAACTGTGTGAGAACCGCTATTAAGTGTCCTTGGCTTAATTACTCTTTCAAAGAACGAAATAAGAAAATGCTGAATACCTATGTTGACGATGAATGTGCAGTGAAGAAGAATCACGAGTTTCCAGGAAGACTAGTAAAATAAAATAATATAATTTCTTCCACGAGAAGTGAAATTGTATATGTTAGGTTTGTGTGGTCGAATTAGAAAAATACTTAGTTTAAGTTTGAGTATTATGGCAATAATTTGTCGAAAATGTAATTATATAAATAAAAAAGAAATTTCTAATTGAGAAACTAGTGGAGTAATATTCTTTAATGATTATAGTAAATAAGAAAACTTGGCATCCACTAGAACAGCAAACAATTACAACCTTCTGATTACAATAAATATATCCTGAAAGTTCTTTCATATGTTTAAGCTGATAATTGTATTGGATTTTCTTCAAGGGCAATAAATTTCATATACCTTTTAAACTACGACGTTCAGAAGCTTAATAGAACAAAAAAATAGTTGACTATGACAGGGTGCACAGTCGAGAGATTAAGGAGAATACGTTCCCAATCCAACATCGTTTGTGGCGGAGGGATTCAATGGAACACAAAAATGGATTCGTTCATTTATTGTTACATGTAAACCGTTGTTGATTTCGCCGCCGACACTCATATTTTTGCGTGCTTTTCACCTCCTGACCCTCTCGGCCACTGATAATGGTATACCCTGGATAGCTACTGAGACGTTCTTTCCGATGCTATGCGTCTTCTGTATTTCATGTTGGCATTTTTATGCGTTTTGGTTGATATTGTTAAAATTTTCAATGTCATTTCTTGTTTGACATTGTGTGAGTAACTAAAACTAGTTCGATGTTTTGGACTATACATGAAACGACTATATCTAATCGGGATCTAGGCTTGAGACCAAAACCAGAGTCGTGGGAGCTAGAAGTCACGAGTAATACTGATTGAAAATTTCCGCGGATGCCCGAAATGTCCGTTTTGCGAGCTCCGCTCCTTGCATACAACGCGTGTACTGCGGTGACTTCATATTTTGCCAAAAACGCAACTACAACTATATGCCGGTTAAAATGATAGTAGAATAATTTTACTCAGATTTGTAGTTTTGTAGTTATTAAATGGTTTTGGATAGCCATATATGAAAACGTTACATCAAGATTTCTGAGCTATCATCCAGTTTTGAAGTGATTTTACAGACGTATTCACGTCTAAAAGAAAAAGTTGCACGTTTTAATTTTCGTTATGCTCCATATTTTTAAAATCACGTGATTGTAACTGTTTTCCCGGATTCAGGATCAGTTAAGAAGACGATCGGAGAAGCATACTGTCCGTTCACGTAAAGAAGTCCGATGGAACAGTTAGAAATAACGGGGGTGACGTCACAAATGGGCTAGCAGCTTACAGCAGAGTAGGACTTCACTTTCAGAACTTATTTTTGGCGACGGTTTGCTGGCGCCAGAAACGAGCGTAGAATTTGGAGTCTAACGTTGTTGTAAGCAAATGGCCAGTTTGTGACGTCAGCACCTGTTTTTTCTAACTGTTCCACCAAACTTCTTTCTGTACACGGACAGTATACTTTGAATAAAATGTAAAATATACCATTTTATTTACTTTTGTAACATTTTTGCAATTAAAAATAATACTCATTAGTTTTATTACAAAATTCTAACAACACTGAATCCATTTACTTTAATGGCGGTTATTTGTTTTAAATTTTCAAAATAAACTCAAAGACACAGACACAAAGACTTGATTAGAGTGCCTAAGTAAAAGAATTGAGGAAAGAACTTGTGGAAAAAACAGACTGACCTCAATTTCAAAGACACTGAAGAAATCAGTTGATGGAGTTAGCGCCGAGATAAATTGTCACCCATTTTCTAAATGAATTTGATGATATCCTCGTACGAGGTTAAGTAGGTACTTTCTAAGTATTAGAAGTCCATCATAAGTAGGATAAAGAAACGCGTAAACTGCCATAAAAAGAAGTGAAACGACTTCCAAGGGTTAAGTTACACGTTTATGGGTACGGGAAAACAAAATGCTGAGTTTATAACTGCGCAAATATAGAGAAAATATGTAAAATAGTGTCATTTTGTTCTAGATTAAATTGCGCATTTCCTGCTGTAGAATGGACTTTGGTTTTGGTCTGATCCTCATGCTTTAATTGTACGTTTTATGATTGTTCTCTAAGATAGTGCTTCTTAACCAGTGTGCTGCGGCACACTGATGTGCCTCGAAAGCTTTGGAAGTGTGCCGCGAAAAATTTAACCGTAAAGTACTGATTATGGGTATCGAAAGGTTAGGTCATCCAGTGGTTCCTTTTTCGCTTTATTGCTCTTTTCTAGCTACGTACGTGTGAAAGCGAACTCAATTCGAACGAATTATTATTAGCGTATTTGTAGGGTTGTTATGATCAGTGATTCCAAAAGAATCAGAAGGATTTGTAGAATGACAATTCCATACAAAACAACGTCCTAAAGAGTTTGATTAGCGTAACAAAAATTCACACAGAAAATCGAAAAGAACACTTAACTTGGGACAAGAAATTTTTTTTTTACCGAGCAACAATAATTTTTCCAAAACAATCATGAACTGCTTTTTCTTTCTTTTTCTTCTAAATTCAAACGTACGTCATCTTATCATCCTAAGATAACGTAACTAACTAATGCATCAATATTATACACAAATATGATAAAAATAATAGTTTAACGTAAAATTAATAAAACTGCATTTATATAAATCGAACACTACGCAGATTAAATCAAACAACAATATTAATCAACGTTTATTGGCGTAGTGAGCCTGGCATCACTACGCCAATAAACGTTGATTAATATTGTTGTTTAAAACTGCATTAAACAAACGACGAATTATTAAGTAAGTCAAGTCAATGATAAAGTCTTTATATATTTATACATAGTTAGTAATACTGTTGTGTATAATTAATTTTACTTTCATATTTTCCCTATCACATTTTAGGAAATAAATGTTCTAAAAATTTAATCAGAGTTTAACTCAGTCGAATCTGACAATTTAGTTCATAGATGCAATATAAAAATTATGTCAAATATTTATCACTGATCATGTATAGATTAGGTAATTTTACTTCTTTTGTTTCATTTATTTCGTTCTTAAGACTAAATACGAAGATTCATCTGAAACGAATGTCCAGCTGAAATGTTTATATATTATAAGGCAAAATATTCGATAGATCTTATTAATTAAATCCCTAGTATAAAACAGAAGAAATCGATCGTGTTAATAGAAAACTGTTCTTTCATACTGTGTCGTGAAATTATTTATGCATGTGAGGTGTGCCGTAACGTGAAGAAAAGTTGGGAAGCACTGCTGTAAGAGTTCTTAAGTTATCATTATTAATGGTGATGATGGGCCAGATGGTGTTATCATTATTAATGGTGATGATGGGCCAGATGGTGTTATCATTATGGGCCATGAATGATCTTGTGGTTCTGATGCACACCGGTATGGTCATTATATTCTTATATATAGTTTCATCATCAAGATGTCTGTGTTCTTACATTGCAAGAACCGCAAATGTCATTATGTTTCCGCTGCAACACATTTCCGAGAGATTCGAACTTTCCTGTCAAGGAAACCAAATTCAGGATTCGGGTTGGCAGGAAAATGTCACGTGTTCTCGATGCCATCGGGAATCGAACCCGTTGTAATTGAACGACATAAGTTACAATTACTCTAACGTAACGTAGCCTATCTATATTTCTCCTAGGATTTCGAACTTCCTAAGGTCTAGGGTACGAACCTCCGAACTACAGCGAGTGATTTTTAGGGCCATTGGTGGTCGAATTCTGATTAATAAAACGTTAGGTGAATGCATTACTACTAGGTTACCACAGAGCCATTATCAGGTTGTACCATGCTTTTCAATCAGTTTGAGTTTTTATTGATGAAAGTATTTTTGCATTAAAATTGGCATTGGCATTATAGGTTTGGCATTTTAATTAGAAATATGAAGAATAAAAGTTTATTTCGTTGAAAGTGAAATTTTTGAAATGATACATTTCAAATTCATGATCGGTTGTTGAAAGCATCGAAATTTGGTGGTCTCCTTATTATTCTTTCAAATTATATCCCAAGCTGCTCTGCAGATACTTTTTATGAATTGATGATCATATTTAGGTATACATAATAATTCTATTTATTTATTTATTTAAAGCTTTTAATAAAGTAATATTTTAATTGGATGGAATCGCTGCATTTCTTTAATGTTTATATCTGCAATCGGTGACCTCGGACTAAAGAATTAAACCGTTCTGAACAACATCTACGCCACGTTGGTGACTTGTTTTACAGAATGAAATTTTTTGATATGCATCTACACTCCAACAATGGAAAAAGACCCTTTTCTGCAAGTGAGTCTTAAGACTGACGCAAGTGAGTCTTAAATCCTGATATTCTGACGCCCTAGAGTACTTGAATTACAAATTAATGAAGATTTTTTTCGTCCTGCGGAATACTTTAACCAGTGATGTGGGCACGGGTGCTCAAACGCTATTGGATATTAAAACTCATTATATTACCTAACGCTGCATCGCTCTGTATGGTCGACTTTCAAATGCCCCCTTTCTTTCCCCCAACCGCCTCGGCGGTTGGTTGCGCTGTTTGAGCATTCTCGTTGGGATTACAGTGATGCCTTCGGCGGCCACCCTTCCCAATTCTCCCTGCCCATTTATTACAAGTAACGTTGCAAGGCAGGACCTTCTTTAAAGCTATTAGATCCCTTCATAACTTTTGAATTGCTACGTCACTGATAAAGGTGTGCAAGGATACAATAGTACACTTGCAGTTATAAGTATCGAAGGTATGCAGTAATTTATCCAGTTTAAGTAATATGTATGAGTATGCTTTTAAATGTTTAGAATAGTGAATTAAAACACCAGAAGATAAATAATTAAATACAACGCTGAGTAATTTTGTACGCCTTTTCGGCGGAGTCTTCGTGGTGCGTGTGCGCACGTCGATGGTAAATTGAAGACTGATTTGATTTTAGAATTCGGAAAACAATTACACGTACTGTTGCCAAATATAAAAAGTGAAATTATAATTATACAAAATATGTTGCCAGATGCGGGAAGGTGAAATTATTTACATTTGGAAAACATGTAATAAAAGAAACAATTTGGCATTTTGCCAATTTTAGAAATTGAACTTATTAAGTTTGCTTTTCTTGCGTTTCTAAGTGGCAACAGTTAAGAAAGCCTGCGAAGCGAACTAGAATTTCTATTGTGGAAGTCTACACAGTCACTTTAAAAACTGCAATCAAAATGGAATGAGTGATTGAAAAATACGTACACACGTTTTTCATGGCACCAAACTGAAGCTACGAACTGAAATAATCTACTTTAGCTTTTTCCAACTTTTTTTCCAGAAAAAAAACCCACCCTGAGGTATTCTTTGAGACTCTGTGAATACCGCCGGCCTGCAATTGTTCTATTAACAGCTCACGATACGTTACCGTGGTTAATAAGTTTGGTGTTAAATCGCAAATAACTCCTCAAGGAACCTTAGAATTTTGTAGAGCCCCGCTTAAGTGACCTCGGCTTAATCACACTTTTAAAAAAACAAAACAAGAAAATACCGAATACTTGTGTTTCCGATGAATGCTCTCGTGGATTCAAGTTGATATTGGTATTGGATTTTGCTCAAGAGAAATAAATATTCCGCTCTCTCTTTTTATTGGAAACTAATTTTGTTTCGGTTGAAGTCGTCTTGCATCACGAATTCGAGTCTTAATTGTGAGTTAATGAGGGAGTCGAAAAGGAGTCAAGCAATGAAAGATCATTGACAAGTAAAGGCAAAGACATACTTCACTTAAGAGTTGATCCTTTCAATGCTTGAGTGGGTATGGTCATTATAATCAGAAAAGGCAGACAAGTGGTCACTTCAGAAAGCATACATTTACGCGTTTTATGGAAATGTGCATTCTTTCCATAAATACAAAAATATAGATAATCCATAGATATCCAATATAGATAATATAGATATCCAACTACATTTTTTTAAAGATAGTAAATTGAGGGTAAATATCTTTTATATAGATATGAATGTAAACCTAGATTAATAGAATTATTATTAAATTTGTTTACAGAAATAGAAGTATTATTAAAATTGTTTACAGACATAGAAGTATTATTAAATTTGTTTACAGACTATTTACCAAATCGTTTACATTGGTATTAGTAATGCGGTAGACTCGCGTTTTCACGGATCCCCAATTTACGAACTATACGTTTTTACGAACTATACGTTTTTTCGAACTATGCGTTTTCACGAACTATACGTTTTTACGAACAATATGTTTTTACGAACTATAGTTTTTACGGACTGTAGTTTTCACGAACTATACGTTTTTACAAACTATACGTTTTTACAAACTATACGTTTTTAATGAACTATATAAAGTATATGTTTTTAAGAACTATTGCTTTAGTCTCAAAAAATATTCTATAAAAGAATTGTTAATTTCTATTTATGAACTTTCTATTTTATGGAATTTTGCACGTTTGTTTTGGGTCGAAATATCGTTTAGAAAATCAAGAGTTCATCGTAGGGCAATTCTTTATTTTTGTTTTAAATATACAGAAAATTGTAGTCGATGTTTCATAATGTAAGTTGGATGACATCGAACAGGATGAAGTTTGGATACAGAGGAGTAAAACAACCTTACTCAAGCGGGGGCTGTTGACCTATAGCGATATGAATGTTGAGGGCTTCAAGACCTAGCACACTTGGTGGTATAGTTCCGGCCGACAGACAGAAACACAGACAGTGACACAGACATAAATAAATAAATAAATAAATAAATGAATGAATGAATGAATGAATGAATGAATAGCTAGTATGGAAAACGCTTATCTAAAATCAGAGAAAACAATTTTATTTGAAAGGTAAAAAATATCATCATCAGGAATAAATTATGCTTCATATTATGATACCAGCAAGGTTTGAAGAAATAGTGAACACATATCAAAGCAAGTGCTAACCATTGAAAGTTCTTCGGCTAATAATAATAACAATAAATATATCTTTCGAGATCAAAGGCGAATCCAGAAACTATTTTTGGGAGATGGGGGGCAAGCGCAAAGCTTGAAATATGTTTTTCGGGAACGAGGGAGCTCGCAAAGCTTGAAAATCAATGTATTTCTAGAGATATATAATAAATGTAAATTTTTTGCTTTTGGGGGTGGTCATGATCTGTCTATTTTAATCTGTTTATTTTAATTATTTACTCTTATAATCTGTTTCACACATTATAACGGTAAAATATGCGGCACCTACTGTAGAATCGACAATACGAGCCATAATCTTGCTTAATTCTTAGCCAAGTTGGTTCTAGGCACGGGCGCCTAGAGGAAGGTGAAATGTGCGGCATTTACTGTAGAATCGACAATACGAGCCATAATCTTGCTCAATTCTTAGCCAAGTTGGTTCTAGGCATGGGCGCCTAGAGGAAGGTGAAAAGGGGTGCATTTGCACCACCTTGGCTTATGAAAAAAGGGGAAAAGTGCTGAACCCACAAAAAAATTCGTGTAATGTAGAACATAATACATTCAACTGAAAAGTACCATCATGCATAAATATTAATTAACATTTGTTATAAAACTTTAGGAAATAAAAAAGTTTTGCAACAATTGAAATTTTTCCCGGATGCACCCCTTGCATATAATTTTGGGGGCGCCCATGTTTTAGGGCCGTGCTATTGCATAGACAAGCAAGACAAATGTCTACGCCCGATTTTATTTCAGGGGCTGGCGGGGTGAAGATTGATAGAAACTTCAAAATCATTGCTAATCAGACATTATTACTTTGCAAAAGCGAAATATTGAATTTACTGTTAAATATGCTTCAGTTCCTAAAGCAAATAAAAATTATATCTACTTTCCGTAATACTGAAACTTTATTGCGTATTTATTTAAAATTATCTATTTCCAACGCAGTGGGAGAAAGACCCTTTCCGGCATTACGACGAGTAACACATTATCCAAGAAATTTCTTAAGCCAGTCAAAATGAAGTTGTTTATATGTATTACGCGTAGAAGAAAGATATATTAGATAGCATTAATTGTGGAGTATTAATTGATATTTTTTTGAAGAAAAGAGCAAGAAAAATATATTTAATAAAAATTTTATAAGGTGTAAAATATTAACGGAGACTTCGAATTGTCATTTCATTTTTTTAATACTTAGAAATGATATTGTATGTTTTTTTAACCGAGGCTAACATAATGAAATAGGGCTTCTTGTATTTAAAATCGGACAATTCCTAAGAACTCTCACCTATTCAGAAGACATAGAAAAGTGTTCATAATAAACGCTTTCTTGAGTGAGGCTATCTATGTATTACACTGATAACTACGCTTTCTTGAATGAGGCTATCCATGGATTACACTGATAAATATGCTTTCTTGAGTGAGGCTATCTATGGATTACACTGATAACTAAGTTTCTTTAGTGAGGCTATCTATGGATTACATTGATAACTAGGCTTTCTTGAGTCTACCTATGGATTATGGATGGGGCTATCTATAGATCACACTGATAACTACGCTTTTTTGAGAGAGAGAGAGACTATGGATTACACTGATAACTACGCTTTCTTGAGAGAGAACTATTTGTGGATTACACTGATAACTATGTATTTAACACGTGTTAAATATTTTGCGGCGAAAATTAAAAGAAAATAAATAGCGCAATAAGAAGCAGCATAATCATAGATTGTTTTTCGAGTATCTGTCAATAAAGCTTATATATTTTGGGAAAATTTACTAACGCAAGTTGCTTTATATAATATTTTTCTTATTGAATTGAAATTTAAGCTGTGATATAATACGTTCATTAAAGTTTAAGTAAACTCTATTTTCAAATTCAGTTTAAACTTCAAAATATTTTATATACGTTGCACGTAAATATGTTACTTGTACCGACTTCATTTTCAAAGTTTGAAATTCCATAACGGATTTAGATAGCGAGCGGATATAGCGAGCAATTTCGATCCCAAACTCCTCGTTGATTCCGGGTCCTACTGTGAATACACAGACTTAATTTGCTATAAGGGAACTGGAAAAAAATTTGTCTAGGGCCCTACGAAATCTTAATCCGAACCTAGTTGATGCCAATTATTTTTTATAAACCATAATTTTTCACATTAAAAAACCCATTATTATTCACATTAATTAGTGTTAGTATTTAGTATGTACTAATGATTTATTCATTATAATAACATTCCTTAAGATGTTTAGAATATACACTAGGACCAAGATTATGAATTCAACTGGGAACATAGTCTATTTGTAAAGCCACATATCTCAAATAAGCCTACAACGAACAGGTTAAACCAACAAACATGCCTTTCTTCAAACGGAGGCCATTCTTACCTTTTAAAGAATTTATTTGACAGATCTGTTGAATTTTTTATCGACAAAGACACTTTGAAGTGCCTTGGACGGAAATAATTTCACCAAACAAACCGAGCAACAAATCTTGTTTCCTTTACTTATTAAGCCAGAGTGGAGCTACAAAAGGAGAAATATTGGTAATATCGCTCAAAGCTGCAATCGTGAAAAAAAAGGATATTTTTCTCGAATTTAAGAATTACAGTGAGTATCTGTACACAGACTAATACTTTCTTCGTTTCTCTGAAGTTAGATTTTTTCTTATTTTTGAAATGGAGCGATGGTACAAATGGAAAGAGTTTTTCATAAAGTAGTTGGATTTGAGATAAGCTTTAATCACAGACATAGTTAATTTTTGTTCGTAAGATAAAACTAATTATTATTTTCAATAAAAAAATACGAAGATTAAATTGAACGTAACTTAAAATTGATTTTCTTTGGCAAACGAAATTGTTTTTCGTTTATTATCTTAGAATCTAATACCTTAAACACAATTCTGTGATTATCATAAAAAATTATAAAAGTCTAAAATTTTGCATTTTTCCACGAAAATAGAGGTAAGTTAGAATTATAAATAAAATCTAAAATATGAAAATCTAAATAAAAATTGAAGTAAAAAGTAAAAACAAAACATTAGGTTTACGACGAGATTAAACAAAAGAAAAAACAGAAATATATATATATCCCCATCCGGCGCGGAATCTTTCAAGGAGACGCACTAAGCCCCCAGTGGTTCTGCTTGGCGTTAAACCCCTTGTCAAGGATGCTGAACACAAGTAAATACGGATACATGCTGAAGAAAGACAAGAGAAACCTACATAAAGTCTCCCACCTCATGTACGTAGATGACATCAAGCTATAATATAATATTGCTTAATAAGCTATAGCATAAGCGCCAACAATCACCCAACTCCGACAACTCATCAGTATAACAGAGACATTCTCCAAGGACATAGGAATGGAATTCGGCCTCGATAAGTGCAAAATACAGAAGAATAGCAAAGAAGATTTACCAGGCATCGAACTCGAAGACGGGAGACTACTGAAGACCTTGGACGAGGGCGAAACCTACAAATACCTAGGGATAATGCCAAAA
>QLNU02015270.1:46785355-46809637 GCA_006491805.2 Dysdera silvatica | reverse complement strand
GAAAGCGACAAATGCAGACACTGTCATGCGGCATCGGAGACAATCCAACACGTGATGGCAGGATGCAAGATCCTTGCGCAGTCAGACTACAAACATAGACACGATCAAGTAGCGAAAATAGTCCACCAGAAATTGGCAGCGAATGCTGGCTTTCTGACAGAAAAATGCCCGTACTACAAATATGAGCCAGAGACCGTGCATGAGAACGAAACACACAAGCTTTACTGGGATAGAGCAATCATAACAGACAAGACAGTCCCACATAACCGTCCTGACATAACCCTCGTCGATAAATCGAATAAGACCACGTACTTAATCGACATAGCAGTACCCAACACCAATAACATACAGACAACCTACACAACGAAAATCACCAAGTACCAAGATCTCAGACATGAAGTACGAGATATATGGGGTATGGAAAAGATCCTCATCATCCCGTTAGTCATCTCAGCAACAGGGATAGTACCAAAAACGCTTGCGACGAATTTGGAGATACTCAACATTGACCCAAACACCTACATTGAAATACAAAAAGCCACAATCCTAAACACGTGTCACATTGTCAGGAAGTTTCTAGACATGGCACATTTTTAAAAATAAGGAATGTATTTTTAAATAGATTTTTTCCCCTTAAAATTAGCATTGTGTGCATCTCTTAAAGGGAGTAAGCATTATATCACAAACTTGAAAGAAGGAAAATTTCATTTTAGTTTAGTGAATGAAGATAAAAATTTTCGTTCTCTCATTCCTATTTTCATCCATGAATATAAATTATAATTCCCTTTTCCATTTCGCGAATGAACGAAAGATTGAAATGAAAGAGAATTCGCCACCAAGAATATATTCTTTTAAAGAAATGAGAATAGAAGGATATTGTAGGCGCTTAATGAGATTTTAGATGGTTTGCTTTGTTTTGAAGTGGACTGTATGAGTTTTATTTAATTGTACATATTTTGAATTAGGTGGTTTCTAAATCCATACGTAAGACGAAGAACGAATGGCAACTAGAATAGATAATCCAATGGTGAAAAGAAACACAATACACTTGACGCAATACTTGAAACGCCAAATGAGATTTAATTTTCAATAATTAAGATTTACAACACTGATGCACATATCAAACACGAATGATGAATTTGATTTACTGAAGGACACAGCCTTCGAATATAAATAACCATTGAGGTTACTGAATTAAAATAACAAGACTTACAGATTTCGATTTTACACCATCAGCCAACACCCTTAGCGGAGACACTTGATTTCACAAACACGATGGATTCACCACGAATGATAAATTTGATTCCCTGAAGAACATAAACTTCGAATATACTTTCGGATTAATGAAATTATGGGAATAAGATTTAGAGATTTAAACCATGAACGGGGAAACGCCCTGATGCTCAGACGCTGATTTCAAAATCAGAACCAAACGCTTTTAAAAACAATGAAAAAAAAAAGAACAAAATATCCCAGTTAGTGGCGCCATCTACTATTTCGATTATACATTAACACAGTTCAAGACTGAACATCCTCCGGCCCCAGGAGAAGATCCAGCCGGGATATTGGGCGAGTGAGTTCTCCTGATTTAGTCTTGATAGTCACAACTGTAGAATGTTTACCAGTTCCAAGAAATGTCTTTGAGATTCGACCTAAAGTTCACCGAAGAGGCACGTTACTTGGATTCTTGACAAGAACAAGATCTCCAGGTTTCAACGAGGACATCCATTTTGGCTTTTGTTGTAACTGATGACGATATTCTTGTGACCAGCGATTCTAGAAATGGTTTTACATGTTTTGGATTTCTTGCCAACGTGAAGACAGAGAAATACTTGTGGAATTTGAATTAGATTCTGGTAAAGCTAATAGGGGAGTGCCGATTAAGAAATGCCCAGGAGTTAAAGCTTGAAGATCTGAAGGGTCAGAAGAAAGAGAGAGAGAAATTAGTGGTCGTGAGTTGATGCAGGCTTCAGTTTGGCACAGGAGAGTGGTAAGTTCTTCAAAATTTAACAGAGATGATTTACAGACTTTAGACAGATGAGCTTTCGTGAGTTTCACTTTAGCCTCCCATAAACCGCCGAAAGTGGGGGCACAAGGTGGAATGAAGTGCCACGAAATATTATGGTCGGCAAAGAAGTGTTGAATGTTCAGTTGTTGAGTCAATTTGAATAGAGCATTAAGATGGTGAGCAGCACTCACAACGTAAAGTGGTACTATTGCGTGAATACGCATCAGAAGGCAATCCACGGCGACTTATGAATCTTCTAAATGCAGCAAAGAAGGCTTGAGTAGATAAATCGGAAACCAGTTGAAGATGCACTGATTTGTTGCACATGCAAATAATTAAGCAAATATAAACTTTCAGCTTGATTTTGCTTCTGGGAAGATTGGGCTTGATCAGAATCGGACCGGCGAAGTCTATTCCAGCCTTCCTTGAAGTATGGCGAAAAGGTTATTTCAACATCATGGTGGGATGTTTCTGCAACCGAGTCATTAATCCCTGAAATGACTAATGAGGTGGGTGTAATGGGGAGGTCTAAATTTTACACACATCATTTGATATTAATGAACTTTGTGAACCATTGTCAATAGGAGCAGGAATGGGGCTGATTTCTCGTCTGGAATTCTTGACACGAATTAAGGGCAGTTGACAAAAGAACATTATTATTTACTTGACTGGAAAAGCTCTGTGCATGGGTTGAGTCAAGTTAATGTTCACTCACTGGTTGACATTGAGGAGTGTTTGAAGCCAGGGATGGTAGAACATGCTCTGAATATGGCTTAAAGGCATGAGGAAGAGTTTGGTGTCTTTTCTTATAAGATTTACATGTTGTTGTGATCAAAGATTTGTTAGAAAAATGATTGGCTCTGATGTAATTTACACGAAGTTTATGATTTTTTACGAAACTCCGCGGTTGCTCAAGGTTTATCTGTGTGAATTGTTCACACTTATGCAATAGATGATTATTTTGTTTGCATAGTTTATAAAGTGTGTTGTTTGATTTAATAGCCGCATTGTGAGATGCAACTTTTTAGGTTTGAATTTAGATTTATATTCTTTATAAAACACTTCTTTGGTTTTAACTTCTTTGACAATGATTCCCTTCAGGCTACGAGAATGTTTTTCCATGAATTGAAACAAAATTTCACATTTGGGAATATTTTGACTATCAAGAGAAATTTCCAACTGCTGTTTTAACGTATCACCAAGTTTGTTTTGTATAACATATATAAATATCATATCAACAAATGAATTTTTCTTAAACCTTAAAGTATTTAAATTTCTTAATGATTCGTTACAGGTATCCAAACTATCATATAATGATTTTGTATTGACAGCTTTATTTACTTTTAAATTTAAGATTTTTGAAAGTTGCGAAAAGGCCAATTCTCGTTTGTTGTCAAATCTGGAAATCAAAGTTTCCCAGGCCTGACAAAATTTTTTTTCTGAAATAGAAAATCCCTTTATTAAACGTGAAGCACCCAAAGCATCCAAAAAAAAACAAACCAAAAAAAACAAACAAACCCGATATACTTGATGCAACACGAAATGCCAAATCAGATTTAATTTTCAATAATAAGATTCACAACACCGATGCACATATCACACACGAATGATGAATTTGATTCATTGAAGCACACAGCCTTCGAATGTAAATAACCATTGAGGTTACTGAATTAAAATAACAAGACTAACAGATTTCAACTTTACACCATCAGCTAACATCCTTAGCGGAGACACTTGATTTCACAAACACGATGCATTCACCACGAATGATAAATTCGATTCCCTGAAGAACATAAACTTCGAATATACTTTTGGATTAATGGAATTATGGGAATAAGATTTAGAGATTTAAGCCATGAAAGGGCGCACGCCCTGACGCTCGGACACTGATTCCAAAACCGGAACCAAATGCTTTTGTAAATACGGAAGAAAATCTCGAATAAAATATCACAATTCGTTGCGCCATCTATTGTTTCGATTCTACACTAAAATAGTTCAAGACTGAACAGATATATTTACCGAAGTGAATGTTTTTCTTATCGCTACTTACGATAAAAAAAAAGTTAAATGTTTAATTAAGTGAAAAATATAAATTAAACTTAAAATACATGATCTTTTGTGTTTCTCGCCAAATTTCTCCAAAAAGGTGATGTCTTAGTGGTCATAATGACGCACAATACAATGGCATTCTATTACGACGTTATCATCTTATGACAAGGCAATGGCGTCATCAACGCAAGGGAAGTTTGTGCAGAATTTCTTGACGCATTTTCATAGGTTCAATTTCAGTGCGCAAAACGTTTTCAACGTTAATAGTACATTTATTTCAATGAAGAGTACGTTTCTTAAAATGAAATTTATATTTAATAATAAGAATACACTTTATACAAAAAGAACTGGATTTCTCTCTGATAATGAGAAATACATTTGTTAGATTACAGTTTACGAAATCGATACGCTCAACCGCTCATCGATAATACTCAATGTCGTGTTTTCCTGTATTCTGAAATAATTATTCATCTTCTTAAACTTGTTACAAGTAATAAATAACAAAAAAGATTCACATTTAATTAAATTTTCCATTTTGAATATAAAGTAGCCGAGTTTTTAAATTAAATTGTAATTACTGTACCTTTTCCTGCAGTAATTTTACAATTTAGCAATGTTACATGCACAGATTTTATTTAAGATTTTGTACTTTAAATTTAACAATTAACAAATTATTAGATATTATTATAAGAAAAGAAGCGAAATCGTCTTCTCACTATTTTTGTAAAGTATTAAATAACTTTTTCCAAGTGAAGGGAAGTTCAAAGCAGTTGCCAAGTTTTATGAAAAATAGATTTCTTAACAGTTTGATGAAAGGTTAAGCGTCTTTTATTATTTTTAAACTTCAGGAGTCCTCCAGAAGAAAATTACTATTTCTGCAAGGAAACGCGCAGAATTACCTTTTGACACAGAATTTAAAGGATAATCAAATTACAAAATATTTTTTTACTCTTTTGGCTCCCCAGGTTTTCTCATCCATCATTCAAACGTGCTTTTTAAGCCATTTTCGTGGCATAAAATTATGATTATAAATGATTCATATCCATTAATATAGAATAAAGTTCTCTATAGTTTTGTGATTAAAATATCACATTATTTATATTAAGAAACTATTTTCTTATTGTTCTAAAAACTACTTTCTTTATTACAAGAAGCAATTTATACATCTACGTTAAAAAGTCAATTTGCGCACTGTAAGACATAGTAGCCGTACTCTGTTATAACGAGTCCGGTTATAGCGAAAAACTGACAATTACGTTCAAATCCCGAAGTTTTCTAGTAATTTATTTGAGTATAATTATTTATTGGTTATATAAAACGCCACTTGGGTATAGTTTTAAAATTTCGGAGTTTTTTTTAATGCCGTTATAACAGAGTCGGACTGTATTTTATTTAACACGATAAATGTGTAAAACAACGTAAAGCGGGTAAAATATTTTTATTAGAAACGTGAGCCAGGCTTTCGGCTGTTCAATTGGACAGCCATCATAAGATGCAGAATATAAATAATGTTTCGTGCTCATGTTTCTAATAACGCAGATGGGGCTCTGTCAGACCTTATGGTCTCTACCCATAGCTGCCCGAGCAGATCGATTATTTGTATGTTTTTTTACACTGTAATCTCTAATTGTATCTGCTCGAAAATAAATTTGAATTGAAAAATATTTTACACGCTTTACGTTGTTTTACACATTTATCGTATTACTTCATCAAGCGGTGGTATTCTCTCTTTACTTGTCTCTGTATTTCATTTATTTTAAAAAGTTTCTATTTTATTTATTTTAAAAAGTCTCTATTTTATTTATTTTAAAAATCTCTATTTTATTTATTTTAAAGTTTCTATTTTACATATTTTAAAAAGTTTCTATTTTACATATTTTAAAAAGTTTCTATTTTACATATTTTAAAAAGTTTCTATTTTACATATTTTAAAAAGTTTCTATTTTATTTAAAAGTCTCTATTTTATTCTAAAAGTTTCTATTTTATTTATTTTAAAAAGTTTCTATTTTATTTATTTTAAAAAGTGTCTTTTATTTATTTTAAAAAGTTTCTATTTTATTTATTTTAAAAAGAACTGCCTTTTGAAGTAATTTTTGAAAACCACCTTGTTTATTTTAAGAAAATAATTAAAGCAAGGAAAATTGGACTCTTTTTAATGTAGCAAACGCGTAAGTCTCCTTTCGAGTTACTTAACTTCGCTCACACCATCTTCCAGTTCCATAAGTTCTGTGAGTTCTAATTCTTAGTTGAAAACAAAAGCAAGAAAAAGGAATTCTCTTTACTTCCCTTTATTTTTATCTTGTCAGAGAATGAGAAATAAAAAGCTGGAAACGAGGAGTTTAGAAAAGTGGAAAAGAGCGAGTTTGGATAAGGACTTAGATTCACATTCCTGGCACGTTTGCAACGAAAAGGTGTGTTTTTATTTCGATTCCGGGACACACTCCGGGAACCGTACGGATACCGAATAATTTTCCTTCACCCTTAGAACAAAAATTTCCGGGAAGCATGGAAATTTGGCGAAAATTGCCTCCAGTTATTTTCCGCAATCTGCCATCACCGAATATGTAATATAGATTTTCTTCTTTAAGTTCTATGTGACGGGAAAACAAGATTTAAGGCAAGTTTTATGTGACGGGAAAACAAGATTTAAGGAAAGTTCTAGGTATGCAATGTCCATAATCCGAAAGACTATTTCTTACGCCTTACGACGATTTAAGTACCATTTGAAACACGAACGCTTTTCTGAAGAGGATGCACATATTTTGGAGACTATTTTTTTCATGCAATTCTCCCCTCTACAATCGTAAATTTAATAAATGAGAACATCAAAACTACTACTTATGATTTCTTCGCCGATATTGTCCTGTTCATGTTTTGAATTTTAAGTATTGAAAATGTTTAGTATTTCTTAATAGTTTTAGAGTACTTTTTATCACATTACGTTTCATTAAATAATGTCTATAGACTATTGGAAAAAATAACTTTTTTTGAGTTTTACAAGATGTTCTGTGTTTGCTTCTATGTTGTTATTAATATCATAACACAATTTCTTCGAGGATTCTCATTTTAATATTAATTATTTTATTTAGCTTTGTTTTTAAAATTGCTTTTTAAGTAAGATATTACTACTCTTCACGCATGCTAAACACACATAATGCAAACTAAATGCACACATTTGCTAAATCATAAAATAATGGTCCACACTCTTTTTCTCCAAATATAAAAAAAGCTCTAGTTTGAGCTAAAATAAATACGTGGGTGGCAAAAATTATTGTATAATAAATTCCCCCACGAAAACTCACAAAAATCTCGCCCCGGAGGCTTTTCTGTGTTGACCATTATTTGGCAATTGTGTTATCCCTGTGAAGGGTAATAATATCTTACATCCTAATATACGGAGAAAAATGCGTTTGTTCTTGTCCTCGTTCGTCTAGTAGGTCAAGACACCGCGTGCTCAATGCGGGGACCCTGGTTCGAATCCAGGATGAGGACGGCGCCTCTTTTTCTCCAAATATAAAAAAAGCTCTAGTTTGAGCTAAATAAACGTGGGTGGCAAAAATTATTGTATAATAAATTCCCCCACGAAAAACTCACAATAATCTCACCCCAGAGGCTTTTCTGTGTTGACCTTTATTTGGCAATTGTGTTATCCCTGTGAAGGGTAATAATATCTTACATCCTCATACACGGAGAAAAGTGCCTTTGTTCTTGTTCTCATTCGTCTAGTTGATCAAGACACCGCGGGCTAAACGCGGGGACCCTGGTTCGAATCCGGAATGAGGACGGCGCCTCTTTTTCTCCAAATATAAAAAATCTCCAGTTTGAGCTACGTAAACGTGGGTGGCAAAAATTATTGTATAATTGCTTTTTATGTTAAAAGTGTTAATTATGCGGTTTATTATGTTGGTTGATAAACCCCCAACCTGTTTTAAATTTTATTATTTTTGATTGAAAAAAATCTTTTAATATTCTGATACAGATCAGGATTTTAAGAGATGACAATCTCCTTTTATTTATCATATCACATTTGAACACAGAAGGTAACAGATGGAATTACAATTATTTATTTACAGAACGGTTATAAAAGCATTTCGCGGTACTACTCAATCATACGACGGTTTTAAAGACATCGTGCTACATTACTCAATCTGAAGAAGGATTTAAAGACATAACGCTACATTACTAAATCGTACAACAGTTCTAAAAACACCTAATTGGACTACTCAATTATAAGACAGTTTTAAAGACGTTTTGCTAGGCTATTCGATCGTACGGTGGTTTTAAAGTTATTACCGTGCATTATATAAAAACAGTTGTAAAGACATATTGCTTATTTGTAATAATTAATAGCTTTTAATCGACAGTTATAAATACATTTTGGTAAATTACTCGATTGAATGTTGCTTTTTAAGACACTGCGATATATTACTCGAACACACGGAGGTTCTAAAGACATTACGTTATATCATTCGATTATACGACGCTTTTGAAAATATAAAGCACCAGACTGATAAATCACAAGACGGTTTTTAAGACATCTCACTGCACTATTTGATAATATGACGGCGTTAAAGTTATAACGTTACACTATTCGATAGACATCTCAGTGCACTAATTGATAAATTTAATTTATCAATTAGTGCACTATGAACGAATTTATAATAATAATAACAATTAATTAGCATCGTGAAACTCTGTGATAAAACTATATTTATGGAGAATCCATAATAAAGATGGCAATATGTGTTTATACGCCTAGTGCGGTAAAGTTTACCTTCACTTTTGTAACTGGATTCGACAAAGGCAGTCATTCACTGCCGAAACGATCGTCATCCACCTAATTAAATAATTTTAACTGTGGTAGTCGTGTTTAAATAGTTTATTATAATAATAAAAATATTATTAATAATAATTTATTTATTTTCTATATATCGCTTCACTGGTAGGCTTTACGATTCTTTTAACATTTACTTGTACACATATGTAATATTTTTTTAGTGACACCTGATTATTTGACATACATATAATTTCTATATAATTTTTCTATACACACACTTATGAGTTTTACCTACACATACATATAATGTTTTCATGTATATAAATATTTAAAGCCATACACTACATTGTTTGATCATACGATAGTCCTAAGGGCATCTTGCTAATCTGCACCATTATACATTTCTAAAGAAAATTTGTCATGTAATTCAATTACACGATATTTTTAAAGACATCGCGCCACATTACTCAAATATGCGACAGTTTTAAAGGCATCGCGCATAACTACTCCACGACACGATGCTTTTAGAGGTGTTATAAAGATCAGAAATTGCTGATTCATCTTAAAATGAACGTAAACGCTGTGTTTACTTTCTACTGCTATAACCATTTATGACTATTTTGATATTAGTAATAAGGCAAATAAGAATTAAAGTGTGTGGGTGGTGTTGCTTTTTGAAAAAGCCATTCGTGAAAAACTAATACATTGGATCGAAAAATTATAAAAGTCTTAAACTTTGATATGGAATATTAAGGCAGACAAAAAAAAAGCAGCAGCAGCAGCAGCAGAGATTTCAAAATGTTCAACATCCATGTTCCTCATATTTGAATTGCTGCGACTTCTAGCTGGGGAAAGTATCCATCTTTACCACGAAAACATTCGTTCCATAGCTAAAATAAAATTAAGCATATGAAAATAGATTGCTGCTATTTCATATAAATGTTACCTGAGACACTAATTACTTTGAATTACTCGTATCCAGGACATAATTAACTTAGAGGGCTCACTTAGTTAACATATTCTGTAAGCTCTTGCTTTGCAAAGCGCCCTCATTTCTCCTAGTGGCGAAAATGCGAAGCATAGTGCTTTCTCTATAATGTCGTAATCATTACCAATTATTTCCCTTTAATGGAATATTTTATGTGCCATATTTTGCGGTCTCGACAAATGCTTCATGGAATTACATATGCTGCAATCAACATCTTTCTCTGTTTAAAGACGTTTTCTCTCCTTCCCTTGAAAGACACTAAAAGGCGAAATTACTGCATACATATACAACAGAACCTCCACATATTGCACAAACATATATCGAAGATATCTACAAAATGTTTTTGTGGATTCTCGTTGTAATTACGTAGAAAAAGTGTTTTTATATATCGAAAATTTTTTGTATATGGAATTCTATTAAGATAAATTGGGACTTTTTGTTCGTTAATGTTCTAATGTGTCGTGAATTTTCAACTCGCCGGAAATATTGCTGACTTTGCATTTCACGGACTTAATGAGTGTAAGCACTTTCGCGTTTAAAAAAGGTTTGAGCATATTTTCTAGAACAAATATTTATAGGGACTGTGATTTATGGAAAGGAATGAGGTGTTTATGCTATCCCAATTAGTTTTAAGGATGGTAACGATGTGACTCAATAGATTGGAAGTACTTATAGAAGATTGAGTGTAAGAATTAAGGAGCACAAAGAAGACATACACCTTGGAAGGTTTAAAACTTCTTTAGCACAATTTGTTTATAATACTGATGCTGTACCATATTTTGATCAGACTAAAAAACTGCCCTTTGCAACGAATAACGTGAAATCGTTTAAATTTAGAGAATTTTAGAAATTTTTGATAGAAAAAAATTTCGCTTATAATACTGAATATTCTGTAGGTGTAAGTAGCGCATGGTCTTTCCTGTTAAATAGTTCAGATTGACGCTTAAAATATTCAATTTTATATTTTTAATTATTTTATTTTAAAATTATGTTTCGTACGCATTTTCTACATTTAAATCCTTTGAAAGATGATACGATTTATTTAATTTATTACGGATATTGATATCGTTTTGCTAGTAAATTACTGAAACGTTTTATTTTCATATTTTAACATTTGATGATGACCGTCAATTTGAATGGTTTAAAACGTGTTTATGTTTTATTAAAAAGTCTTTAAACACTTCAACGTTGTTAAAAACCTGTGTGAACACTTACATCATAAAAGTGTTCACACTTTTATGATGAACCGCTATTGAAATATGTCGTGCAAAAAGACACCAGAAAGCTCACAACACAAATACAAAGGCATATTCATACAGTCAATTCTCGTTAATCCGAACCCCGTTAATCTTAAAATTTGGTTAATCCGATTTATTTTTTCGGCTACGGCGGTAACTGACTGACAAGACGCAAGCAAATAGCGCAGTTATGTTTCCAACTAATTTAAATTTCCCACGAAAGAGGGGGAGAAATTTTCCGTCCATTCGTCATCTGTTGAACGATTTGGCGTGCTTGTACTACACAATATATATGTATAAAAAATATCTTTTCTATTTCTCGAAGTTTTTTATGTCTAAGTTCTCTTTCTGGAATCAACTTTGAAATATAGAGGTTCTACTGTATTTGTAATCATAAATCGCCTCTGCACGTTCTTATCTGTGCAAATATTAAATTCCGCTGCAATAGGTACGTTAGAAATCGCCAAGCAGGGCCATTTTAACTAAAACTGCTGTATACTTTTCAGGTTTGTAGCCAAGCCGGGGCCATTAGGGACTTAACTCTAGTTGCGCCATCGCGCTACATATATATATATATAACAATGCCCTGGTTTTTTTTACCCCATTTATCCTTTGCCTGACCCCAGTTACCCCTTCACCCTGTCTAGAGGCCTAATATTTGTGGATGTATGTAGGCAGGCAAGCGTATATCCGCGTGTTTTAATTAGCATCTACTGTATATGAAGTAACTACGAGCCATTATAAATTTTCTGCACAATCAAACACAATTAGTCTTCTATAAAATTCACGTAAATTAAAAACATGGGTATAAAGTATCTCTCCCTCTTTCTCATAGATCTTGTAATCATTTATTTTTATTCCTGGTTTTAAAGTGAGATGGAATTTCTTAATAAAGCAATTAGCTCTTGTCGAAGCCGAAAGCGATAGTGTGGTCCAAGGCACCATCGATCATTCAGTGAAGGTCTTGATTCCTCCAGAAATCGCGTAATAAATCCTGCTGCTGGACAAGGAAAGATGCCTCGAGCATGGACGGGTATTTTCGTATCTCCTCCCCCTTTATTTCAGTGACGCTATCGGGGGAAAGGTATATATTCCCCTGTTAAATGGGAGCACTGGCACGTCCTAAAAGGTTCCCTTAATTAATGACTCTTGGCCTAATTTTCGCTGTCTGCCGATAGGAGACAGATCCTGCTTAAATCCTCAGGGCCTCTGAAGTTCGACACCAAGGATCTTAGATCAAGGGGAGCCTATTAATCACGAGGTAAGCTTGCTCATTTCATAAGAGAAGATTTGCGTTGGTTTATTTTAAAGCTTGTAAATTGCCTGTTTACAAGTTTTACAAGACTTAAATTTTAATATCATTAATATATGTGTATCAAATAAGGAGATTTTTGATTAAATTTGTTTACAATTGATGGATTAAAGTAGCTGCCTGACAAATAGATATACTCAACGTATAGATAGTATACATGTAATAAAAATGAAGTAAAACAAACAATGTTAAACAATATTAAATGCGAAAAAAATAAAAGATAATTTAATACTTTTGCTGAGGGAAGGCACCGCAAAACGAACGATGAATATGTTAGATGACTCGTTAGAAAATACATAGATTTAACTCAGTTCATAAATAAGCGGGTCAAAAGACAAACCACAAAAATTAAACGATTTTTGTGAACGGCTGTTCTCGGTCATTAATTTTGGTTTGGTTTTGTACATAAATAAAATAAAAAAATAAAAAAATACATAACTCCTTTCAATTTAAATTTTTTCCAATTAATTCAAATTACTTATATAAACATTATTTTGATTATATGTATCTAAAAAGTGTAATTAATAATCCATTTCTACGGTCAGATAAATATTCTCCTACAGAAGCTGTTTTACAATAATAAATTTTAAGCCCCTGCTTAGTGGCCACCCTCAGACACGGACGCGGACACTATTTTCATGATTCATTCCATTAAACTAGAATACTTATATTGGAAAAATACGCTTGAACTTCAGCCTTCGTCATGGGCGCCCATATGGGGGCAGGGGGGGCCTCAAGCCCTTTTAGCCATTTAAAAATTTAATTTGCCCGAACCTGCTTTGCATTTACTTTCAAAAATTTTACAGTCACATTTTAAAAAAAGGAGCACTTTTAATCCATTAAAAATTGACAGGAAGTATCAATTATTTTTGTAGGAATTTGGTATCTTATACATTAAATAAATTCTCAACAACCTCGAGGAGGTGGTAATAATTTTTCTCATTCCCCAAGAAATATCCAATTTTTCTCACTAGAATTTTTCTTCTAGAAGTATTCGTATAGGCATCCATGACCTTCGCTAGAGGCGATTCTTACAATTGAAAATTAAGAGCAAACAGGATAAGAGCTAGAATATTCTTTCCCCCTCCAAGTAACAAAAAATGGCAATTGTTTCGGATTCGCTAACTCAAACATTTGATGCTTAATGAAAATTTCGGTAATAAATAAATCATATAGTGATACACTTTCAAAATAAACAATTATCAACACAAAACTATCACAGAACAAATTTACTACTGTCGTTTATTTGACTACCATACAGATCCTGTAAGTGTAACAACTGAAAAGTGGTGGATTTAATCTTGCAATTAAAAAGACTTTTGAAGGAAGAGGGGTGAGAAAACCCACCAAACAGCTATTGATCAACTTTTTATCAAGGTAAATTTTAATATTTAACGTTTTGTTGTAAACTCATGTTTGTAAAAATTGCAACACCATGAAGGAATCACTTGATTGAGCTGAAACTTTCAGGAAATGCAAATTAGGGTATGCTATTCAAATGATTAGAATTTCAGAGTCATCGCGCATGCGTGGGCTGAGCAGCGCCCTCTGAACTGCTGATGGATCCGTATAAATAGAGGGCTGTAGCGGGGCGTGTATGGTTATCTGCTAGTGGTAAACGTTACATGAGACGTCACTATGCCTCTACGACGAAAGAGGGCGACATTTCAGCAAGTTACGGAGTTTGAACGGGGACGAATGATCGGCCTTCGTGAAGGAGGGTTTTCTTATCGTGCAATAGCAGCTCGTATGGGGCGTAACAGCAGCACAGTGATGCGAGTGTGGAAGCAGTGGGTTCAAGAGAACCAGACAACTCAGAAATCCGGGAGTGGACGCCGAAAGGTGACGTCAGCACGGGATGATAGACACCTGGTCCGCATGGCGGTGACGGACCGTTTTGCTTCATCTGGACAGTTGGCAGAACGTTGGTGCACTGCTACAGGTGTATCATTGTGTGCTTCATCAATTCGTCGGCGTCTACTGCACCGTGGACTGCGTGCAAGAGTTCCTTTATACAGGATCCTCCTGACGCAAAACCATCGGCGCCTGCGGCTACAATGGGCTCATGGATATAGAGACTGGTGGCGTGCTGATTGGCAACAAGTGGTGTTTTCTGATGAATCCCGTTTTAATTTGGGGTACAGTGATGGCCGCATCCGTGTTAGACGCTATACCGGTGAACGCCACCTTCCGGAGTGCGTTATCCAACGTCATAGTGGACGAACCCCCAGCGTTATGGTCTGGGGTGCGATTGCGTATCATGGACGATCTCAGCTGCTACGAATTGTGGGTAATCTTAACAGCAACCGGTACATCAATGAAGTTCTGGAGCCCGAAGTTGTTCCCTTCCTTCAAGGCATTCCCGGAGCTGTATTTCAACAGGACAATGCCCGCCCACATATTGCCAGGAATGTTCAAGACTTCTTTTCATCACAACAGATACAGCTTCTTCCTTGGCCTGCCTATTCGCCGGATATGTCGCCGATTGAACATGTGTGGGATTTCGTTGGTCGGCGTCTCGCTCGTGATCCTCGTCCCATAGCTACTACAGATGAATTTTGGGGTCGCATACAAGCAATCTGGAATGCTCTTCCTCAGGCACACATTCAACATCTGTTTGATTCCATGCCACGTCGTATAGCATCACTTATTGCAGCGTGTGGTGGCTTCACCAAATACTGATTTTCGACATGTAATATTGGTTTTTTTTTTTGCTTTGTAATTTTAATCGTTTATTTGTATCAACACAGGTCGTTTGTACATTAAATTTCATTCAATTCGGACGAGTCCTTCATGGTGTTGCAATTTTTACAAACATGAGTTTAAATTTACTTATTATATTCAACAAATGCTTATGTTCGTTATCTTAAACTTGCCAGCCTTATGTTCGTTATCTTAAACTTGCCAGCCTTATGTTCTCAAAACTGCACAAGTTTTGAGATGAAGTACTTAAATGATAGAAATGTAATATTTTAGCTACTTCTGAATGACTTCTTGTTTACGATCACATCTTTTATGGACAAAGCTTTTGTCCACTAATGAGCGGGTTTCACTGTATTATTATAGGGAAACTAGTTCACAAAAGAACGAATTTAAAGAATATGCTGATCTTAAAACAATCATTCAAAAAATGATGACCTTCCCCACCTTAACAGAAAACGTCCGACATTTTTGACTGAACATGCTAGCCCGTCAGTAGCAGCGAGAGAGTTAAAATGCGAGTACAAGAAAATCCGTCTACAATAGCAAACGGGGGACCAGGATATAGATGTGGTGATAGGTTGTTACAGACAAGGTTGAATGCAATACACACTTTATATTTGTCGGGACAGGATGCAAAAATATCTTTATAGATGAATTATCTTATAGACAGACTATGGTTGTAGGTAGATTATTGTTATAGACATTCTCGTTAAAGACAAACTACGCTGTACAATACGATATGCGTTATATTGAATATTAAATAGTAGAAATAAACGTTGAACAAGCAGCTTAATAATGCATTCCAAATATATTATACTAATGGGTAAAATACACGATAATATATTACATAAATTGTGTCTCCTGACCGTCAAGAGTATGATGTGCGTACCATGGAAGCATTCCGTAAAGAATTTTGACAAAACAAACTACACTCTAATCCACTTTTTATAAATATTATTACCTTACACCCTAATCCGCTTGTTACGGGAGCCAGCAGCCCTGAATTATATCCTTCAAATACTTATAAAAGCCTCCTCCAAGCATTTAAAACTTATTTCCAAACTTTGCTCTCAATTTTTGGGGCTCTATATTTCATTTTTGCTTAGCTCTCTTGTCTTTTTCTCCTAATATAATTTATCATACTGTTTTTCTATTCCTAAGTACTCAAATCACCTTTTTACCCCATAAATTAGTTTCAGTTCTAAGCTTTTTTAATATGTCCCAAGATATCCTAATTATTATTCTTAACCAGCCTAAAAATTCTGCGTATTTTCTAACATGATAATTGGCCCCAGATCACCATGGATTTCCAAGTTGTACTTTGCTCCGATAATTTCTAGTGATTTCGATCAGCTGCTCTCATTGGCTCACCAATCTTTATCACTCTTCATCAAAGATCTTTAACTCCCTTTTTTTTCTATCACCTTTTGCACATTCGGTTGATTTTCTCTCCTATTTTTCGGTTTAAATTCCTTTTATCCCCTCATTTCATTTTCAATTTTTTAATTAAATTTCCAACACTTTTCTACCCACCATTCATTGTAGAATTTTCTTAACCTAGACCTTTACCACCCCAAACCAATTTTTTACCCTTATCACAATATTTAATTTGTTTCTTCATCCCCTTCCTTCTTAAACATCCTTATAAACAAGACCTTTATCATGCATCGAGGTGTAGTGCAAACTGCGTTGTTACTCCGTATCTTAAATACTAGTTTGGTTTGGTTAATAAAACAAAGTGATGGAAAAATGGCAAGAAATCAATACTTTTTGTATTAATCACAATTGAAGTCTAACCAAATACTACACAGTTTACGCGTTTGTTAATGTCTTTTAGAAGTAGTTTAAAATTAATTACACAACTTTTATGTGTTTAGGCAAAGGCGTACTATAAAATCTAGCCACGTTATTGGTTGCACTACCATTAAATGCCAAAGCGCATGTACAAAAATATATTTAAAACAATTTTGACCCATATGAAGCCATTTTACGTGACTTAAATATTACAATCCATGATAAACTTAGGTATTGCCAAATATAGCTGATGTCAAGAGGTCGATTTCCAAATAATTTTCAAAACTTGCGTTATTTTCTCATGGCACTATGTAATATAATTTTTTATATTAAAGTATATATTACATTGTATGTACATTTTAAATGACAGTGTTCATATCTGTGACATTGGACCCATGTAGAGGAAACTAATAAAACCTTCTTACATGTCTTAGAGGACAGAACGCATCAAAAATATGAAAATCTAAATTTTAGAATACAGCCTTATCAATATTTACGTCGGTATATAATACAAAGATAACAGAAAATTCTAAAAACATTTCAGATTTCTTAGCGTCAAAGTCGGTGTGTGTGTGTGGGGGTGGGGGGGTATCTGCGGGCTTAGGAGCTTTTAAGTGCGGCCTTTTGGATGAATCCAAATTTTGAAAACCAAATCCTTTTATTTTTATTAATGTTATTTTGTTCATCTTATTTTTTATTCATTTACTTTATTTTAATTATTATCTTAAATGAACGTATTTAAAATACACAAGATAAAAGAAATACAAAACGAATTAATTCCTCCCAAACTGACCGCCACAATTAAATTATAAGTAAACCAGATGGGCTATTTTTGTACGTTCAATATCTACCATTTGTATAGTGATTTACCCTCTTAAGGCTGGCGTATGCATTGGAAAGAAAATATGAACACTTTTACCGAAAGTATTGAACGAGTATCTACTAAAATAATAACAATAAGTACAGTTGGCCATTTCGGTTAAACGGAGTTTAACCAAAATTGACAGCTGAATATGATTGCATAATCTGGGTTTTGCTATATATCTAATCGGTGGAAAAGGGGCACAAGGCCCCACTGGGTAGCAAAATACACTGTTCCGTTTAACGCCAAATCATATGATTTGTTAAAAATTATTGGAGCCCCCCCCATAATTTTTGAATTGCTTCATCCCGCGTCTAACTGAAATTTCTTGAATGCGGCCTTCTTCAACTATAACTAACTTAATGAGGCTTTCCAACATGCAAAGGTTTCCCACTCCTGGTCCAAATTACCATCTACATATTCAAAATAGTTTCATATTGTCAAGGTATTCTTAAAAAGCAAATACACCTAGAACAGGTTCTCTCAAAGTGGGTACCACGGAATTTCGTAGTTCCACCACAATCTTCCAGGAACTCTGCAAGCAATTTGTAAAATATTGATGAAAATTTCAAGAAAATCTGTAAATTTTGCAATTCCATCCCCATGGCAGCATTTAGGTTAGGGTTTATCATAGTCGTACGCAGAAAATTCATGAGGGGGGGAGGGTTATAGGCTCAATAAGTGTGGTGATTATGGAGTTACAACTTCGTATATTCATATATATATATACAAAATTTTATAGCAATGGTGGTTATAACCAAAATTAACACCGCCTGTGTGCGCCAGTAGAGCTGACTAACCGTAATTAAAACCCAACAATAGAAATGTATTACTCACATTGTTATATTGATTTGTTACTCCATTTTTTGTGTATGTCTCAGTAGCGATAAATAATACCCTTTTAGGTTTTCTTAAAACAATTTGCATAGAGAGGTTTCCTGACTCGACATGTGGCAAAAAAAGGACTATAGAGGATAAGAGGATTGAGAATAGTTGCCCTACAACACTAATTTGTAAATTGTATGCAATGTGTTTCAAACGTCTTTAATGTAATTATGTTCTCCACGACTGGCCGCATTTTCCAAATTTGGATAGATTTAGATTTTAACCACTAGATTATTAATATACGCAAAGGTAAAAACTGACAATAAAATTATATTAATCTGAATAGTGTTCTTGAAATGTTTTCTGAAATGAGTCGTCATGGGTAGGAGTTGTGTGGTCTAATACAACTAAGGAGTTTTGTGGTCTAATACAACTAATACAACTAAGGAGTTGTGTGGTCTAATGCAACTAATACAACTAAGGAGTTGTGTGGTCTAATACAACTAATACAACTAAGGAACTAATACAACTAAGGAGTTGTGTAGTCCATGTCTAATAAGATAGCATTCAGTTATGTAAAAGTCGTAGACTATACTTAGAGACCTAATGGAAAGGCAACCCTAAGATCGAGAGTTCGATTCCAACTTGAGGGATTTTAATTGTAGTAAAAAAAAAAAAATACAAATTATTTTAATAGAGTATTTTAAACCGAACAGCATGACAATTTTCACAAAATTTAACAAAGCCCCATTTTACGAATACTAAATAAATGAAATATTACTTCAGTAAAATTTTCTCTTTTGATGTAAAATTTTTAACTGTAGTTACCTGAAGTCTTGCAATGGCGTCAGACGTTCGCCTACGCGCCGTTATCCCGGGTTTTACACCCAACAGTGAAAAACAAATGCTTACCTACTAACTGCTCACCGTAATCAGGAGGCTGGTTCCCTGAACCATCAGAGGTTCAGATTTTACGAAAACCCGCAGGTCCTGGCTCAGCATGACTTGACCTTGCGCCACAAAACTCAGAAACAAATCAAAATGTAGTTACCTGAAATCCCACGTGAAAATCCTTCCATTTGCAGTAATCACTCATTTGCTGTGATTTGTTTGACGTAGGAGTAGGTAACTTGCTTTGATTGATTAGGTTCAGCTTGAGTAGATGTCCATTTCTCCTAATGAAGTAGGCCAGGTGATCAATTTTGCCCGGCTTCTCGATCAGTTGCCGAATCCGCAACTAAGCTAATAGTTGTATATAATTTAGCATAAGCATCTTGAATTGATCCAATTCCCAGTTAGAGCTCACGGTGGATCTATACTTTGAGTTACCGTGTAGTTGATCATTGGGTATTTTGAGTAAATCTCTGCCATGTTCATCTGATTGGGAATGGATTTATGGATTTGTTAGCTAAATCTACAGGACATTTTTTTGCTTAATTAGAAAGGAATTATGATGGTAACGAGTTAGAGGTTTTATTCCCATCTAATAAGATGGGAATTCTTGTCTGATTGTTATAAGCGTTCGTAGCTTTCAACTAACCTTTATATTACTGGACTTTTAGAAATTTCTCATATTAATGCTTATTTAAATGGTTTCACGAAATGTTGTGTAGTGGTTTCAAGATCAGTGCCTTCATATTTTTTTTTAGATTCCATAATCCAAACATCCCACCCCAATATTTGCAATATTTCAGCAACAGAGAAATTCCTCTCCGAGGTAAAGGAAAGATCAAGGCAAATATTTAATATTAATTTATTCACCATGAGATGCATACTGAATAGTATACATAGAGGTCAATATAAGATATATACGGAGATTATGATATCGATCTTTTATGGCGGGGCATTAATATTTTTATTGCAAAAACAACGACTTAACTGCATATATATATATTTTCTTTATTATATATAAAACTACAACAACAACAATAAAAGGAAAAAACAAAAGAAAGCAAATTTATACCTTTCAGCCGTGAAGCCAAGATGGCTTAATTGTTAAAATGTACGCTAATTTATACCAAACGTCAAATTTTCAAAGTCAAATTTTCATCACATTCGAAGATGTGGTAATAATAGATGATGAATTACTTGCAAAGCAAAGAATGATTTCAGTAATTGACTGGCAATCAGGGGATTGTGTGTTCGTGTCCCACCAGAGTTTGATTAATCATCCTTTTCTTTGAGAGTAACTCATCATCAATTACTCAGAAAGCCGTGATAATATAATTGCTAATTTAGAAATACGCATAATACACGTTTTAAGATTTTTAATCAGACACACCAACAAACTAAAAAGGCAGAAACTACACAATTTTAAAGATCAGCATGGACTCGGGAGAAAAATTAACAAATATATATTGACTAAGATATATTAGATGTATATATTAGTATCTTTTCATTTGATAGATTTCAGACAGATGTGTGTAGCAATTATCTAAATCAATAATTAATGCGAAAGGACATAAGATTAAGGGTTAAAATTTTCTTCAGAAGGCAAAATCGAACGTAAAACAAATGACAAACGAGACTGCATCCAATTACGAAATGCAGAGAGTTATAAGAAACTAATATTACGTGGAATTATATCGAATACGAGGTTAATTAAACTTTATTGAAAACAAAGTTATTCACAAAACTAAGATCTGAGATGTATTTTTCAAGAGGTTATTAAAGTCTAATTTTAGGCGAGTTAGATTGGGAAATAGACATTACTTTTTAAGAGCAAAGTGATGGCAGCCTTTTTCGCTGTGCTAGCACATTTTTTGGCTACTATGCGAAGCATGCATTGCGGGTTTAACGCCAACGAGTACGTAGCCTTTGCCATTTCTTCTCCAGAAGATCCAAGGTTTAGTAGTATATGCGAAAGAGTTGCCGATTTGTCTTTAAAAATATTGCCTTGGCTCAACACTATTATAAACATCCTTACGTCATAAAATATAAACAAACAAACAAACGCGATAGATAACACATTTTGTATAAAAGTAAATCTTGATTTTCAGCATCAAACAACGGACGAAAAACGAAATTCGTTCGGTTTCGTTAGTGAGTTATTTTAATTCTATCTTGACCGTTTCTTCTTGCTCGTTTGTTTTTTACTGCACAAAGATAACAATGGTTTTACAGAGACAGAATCTAAATAAATCTAAAAATAAATCTAAATAAAATTTTCCTGGGAATGTCAATATCAAGGAAACCAAACTTCGGACAACGATGGGGAAGAAAACACGGCGCGCATCACGTATTTTATAAATTAGGAGTTGAATCGGTTTAATGAGACGATAGATAAATGGGTTACTACTACGCCAGACTAGGGAAGTAGACCTACATTTTCTCAAGAAATACGAATCGCTTAAGGCCTAGGGAACCAAACCCCGGACTACAGTGGGAAGTTCGTCAGTAAGCATTCTGTGTTTTTTGGAAACGTTGGGAGTTGAGCTCGGATTGACAGAACGTTAAATAAACGTGTTTTCACTGCGCCCCTGCAGATCTTTCTTATTTTCCTACGTAAGTTTTAATATTTTAAATTAACCTTTTCATTAAACTCACTAAATGAATTTAATATGGTCGCTTGGTTTTCTGTTCGCCGAGTTGGCTGCCTACTCGCCCTTTCAGTACTTCTTTACCCAATCCGAGATAACCGAGGTCTCAAAGGGGCCAGATGATTGAAATTATTCTGAACTGATGTAATTTTGCATATATATATATATCATCATCATCATATTCAACCATTATCTATCCACTGCTGGATGAAGGTCTCTCCAAATGCTTTCCACACAAGTCTATCAGGAGCAATTGCATTCATGTCACCCCAACCTGTTTTCTTATTTCATCCACCCATCTAGTTTGAGGACATTTTCTGAGTCTTCGGTGGTCTCTTGGAATCCAGCTGAGAATTTGCGTTGCCCATCGTTGATCAGACCTTCTTGCGATATGCCCAGCCCATCGCCATTTCAGTCTTTTTACTTTAACAATAATATCCTCTACTCCAGTTTGCTCTCTCACCCAAGTGTTTCTTTTTCGATCTCTCCTAGTTATTCCAAGCATGCACCTCTCCATGCTCCTTTGCGTTGTCTGTAACTTTCGTATTGCTCCAACTGTTAGACTCCATGTCTCTGATCCATAAGAGAGGACTGGCAATACACACTGGTTGAAGACTTTTCTTTTTAGACATAAAGGCAATTTCCCCTTCAGGATAAAACTGTTTCTTCCAAATGCACTCCAGCCAAGTTTAATACGTCTGTTGAGTTCTTTCATAATGTTGCCATCCATTGAAATCAGCTGGCCAAGGTAAATATATGAATCAGCAATTTCTAGCTCAATGTTGTCAACTTGTATTTTTGTTTCCTCTACGAAATTATTGAACATGATCTTAGTTTTTTGTAGGTTCATCTTGAGTCCAACTTCTTTACTTCTAGTTGAGAGCTCCTGTACCATGTCTTGGAGTTCTAATGGGTTCGTTGAAAAAATAACAATGTCATCAGCAAACCGCAAATGATTTAAATATTCACCATTTATTTTTATTCCCTTGTTATTCCAATTTATCTGCTGAAAAATCATCTGTAAAGCTGAAGTAAAAAGTTTTGGAGAAATGGTATCTCCCTGCCTCACACCTTTACCAATTTTGATAGTTTTGGTATCTTTATGTAACCGAAATTTTGCACTTGCATTTTTATACACACGTTTCACCATGTCAATGTACACATCCTCGATGTCTGTTGATCTTAAAGAGTTGATGACTGCTGATGTTTTAATAGAGTCAAAGGCCTTCTCATAGTCAATAAATGCAACACACAATGGAAGTTCATATTCATGTGTTCTTTCAATTAATTCTCTTAATACTTGAATATGGTCCACTGTACTGAATCCACTTCGAAATCCAGCTTGTTCTCTTGGTTGAGCTGCATCTAATTTTTTCTGCAGGCGATGTGTTAGCACTTTTGTGAAGATTTTATAAATAGCAGGTAACAAGCTAATTGGTCGGTAATTTTTCAAATCCTCTTTATCACCTTTTTTATGCAAAAGAATTACTGTTGCAGAATCCCATTGGTTTGGTATGTTACCGCTGTTAAGACATTTGGTAAAGAATTTTGCAAGTATGTCTTCTACATATTCTCCAGCTTCTTTTAGGATATCTAATGTAATACCATCATCACCAGGGGCTCTTCCTTTCTTCATATTTTTTATTGCAAATGAAACTTCTTCTTTTAAGATTTTAGGAGCTGTTCCTTCGACTATTTCAATGTCTTCGTTTAATTCACTGTTACTTTCGTATAGATTTTTGTAGAATTCTTCAACTCTTCTAAGTATTTCTTCCCTATTTCTTGTTACGGTGCCATCCTCTCCTTTTAATGCAATGATGTGTTTCTTCCCAACAGATAAACTTCCTTTAACAACCCTAAGGCTCTTGTTATTTTCAATGGCTTTCCTTACTAGCTCACAGTTGAATTTTCTTATGTCTTCTTTCATGCTTTTGCGCAGAGTTTTACAAAGTTCTATGTACTCAATCCTGGAACTGGTATTTCGATTGTCCACCTTCATATCTCTTCGCCTTTTCATGAGCTGTTTCGTCTTCTCAGATAATTTGCTATTGTGCTTTTTACAGGTTACACCACCAATTTCCCCAGCAGTTTCAACTATTGTCTTAACAATGTTTTCATTTGCTTCTGAGATATCACTTTCATCAATAAGTCCTTCCAGTGCAGAAAAGCGATTTTTTAATTCCAAC
>QLNU02015270.1:46746072-46770072 GCA_006491805.2 Dysdera silvatica | reverse complement strand
TGTCTACTTGTCGTGAAGGTAGACAAGTCTATAGAGCACATATAAGCATAATTAACATTTTTACTTATCTTACTACGAAGATGCAATTAAAATTCTTATTAAGTCTTTAAATTTTCAAAAAGTTCCATAAAATTTCAAGTTTAAAGTTAGAATAAGTAACATCAAAAGGGCGTAAACAACATGTCACTATTCTTTTGTGGTAAAGATTATAAAAAATTTAACTAACTTTTAACGTCAGAGATAAAACCTCTGTAAAAATAAACTAATCCGGTTGGAAGACACTATGTTCCGTATTTTTTTTGAATTTCTTTCGATTAGCGAAGTTCAATTCTAAAATATTCATTGAAAATTTTGGATTTAATACGCGATTAAAACTTTTCAACGGGAATTTTGCATCCTTCTTATTAACTACTACCGTGTTTAAAATCCCAAAGGATTAAAAAAAAGGGACAAATTTGGTTATATTGCCCTATATTTTTTTATGTTTTCCAAGCTATGTGAGATTAGATGCTAAAGCGCTGGAATAGAACTTGGAAAAGTTTGCAAAGCTGCTGATTAGACTCATTCGTGTTCAATTAATGGGACTCTTTTTAATCGCCGAGGTTTTTTCCCACGCATAATAAATTACCAGCAATTTCGAAATCTTGCGTCAAGTTCTGGCTCCTGTTTTAGCAAATTCGCGTAGCTGCGGTGATGTGATCGCACACAATCACGTTCTTTCTACGAGTTTTCTTGTGGTTTTGTTTTTTCTGAAGCTAAAATTCTTTACGAGTTGGGCTAACGATATTTTGCTTTGTATTAAAAGTTAGCTATAGACGGACTGATACATAGACTAATAGGCAGAATAAATTATAGAGAGAAAAGAAATAGTGTTTTTCCCTTTCTAAATGAATTTTTGTATTTAAACGCATATTAAGAATTGATTATGAATTTTGCTATTTTAGTTGTGTGGCCATTATTGTCGTTTATTTTATCTTAAGGGATTTTAACTATATCGATTAATTCAATTAAAATGATGTATTTCATTATTTACAATATCAATGAAGAAGCGGATAGTTAAGAAACACTTTAACTTTTAGCATAAAAATATAAGATTTGACTGATCTTTAAAAGGGAATAAGTTAATCATAAAATTAGCAAATTATGAAATATAATAATTTATAAAAATAAGAAAATTACGGGAATTAGTAAATTATGGAAATTAATAGACCGTGAAAATCACTAAATTACGAAAAATAGTAAATTGCTTAAAAGTAGTAAATTGCTTGAAAATTAGTAAATTAATTCAAAATCAGTAAACAAACTTTAAAAATGTTCTAACATTTATTATCTTATTATAAATGTAAAGCATTTTAAGAGCAATATCGTTGTAAGATATTATTACCCTTCACAGAGATAACACAATTGCCAAATATTGGTCAACACACAAAGCCACCGGGGCGAGATTTTTGTAAGTTTTTTTCTCCTAAAACAAAAATATTTCTAGTTTGAGATATTAATATGTGGGTGTTAAATTTATTTGTATCAATATCCTTAAAACAAAGAAACGATAGAAAAGAAAGTAAATTTATTCAACTTACGTTCAATTTTTGAAGATAATGTTGGATATATAATATTTACACTGGCGTATTTGAATTAAGAAAATTTATAATTTTATTTATTTACACATTTATTTACATATGTTAATTACACATTTAAAACACGCAGTAACACTAATTGAAAGTACTACATCACACGTGTGGGTCCCGATTAAATGCTGCAGCATAACCCACCCGAGACCCTGCGAAAACCAAAGTTAATGATTAAATAAGAAACGGAGAATAGCACGAAGCGATACGTTATCACAGGCTTACACCAGAGGGTAACATATTGTATAAAGCATACTTCACAATTCATCCTCACTTATATACATTCGGTTTATTATTATTTTATAATGAGCAACATATTTAGTTTTTTTTAGATTTTTTATATTAGTTTGTTTCCTCATTTGAGAAAGATAGGAGAAACAGTACTGTAACAAACCAATACAAAGTTTCATTGGGAGATTCTATGACAACGTTTATGTCCACACTGGCGTAAGATTTAAAATACGATGCTTCGAGAGTCAACTGCTCCCTCTGTCAATTGGAGAAATAATTTTCTGCAATTGAACTTCGAAACATCGTGATTTAAAGAGTGTTGCCTATGAAACATTTTATCTCACAAGATTATTTTCGATTAAATAATTTCTTTACTTTACTTTACTTTTTGGTTTTACGGCTCAAAGGCTACAGTGGTCATGCTGCGCGGGAAGTTTCGAGGAATCCGAACTCTTAAAGCCTAGGGAACCAACCCCGGTAACAATTTCATACCAGTTAAAAGGTTTTATGATATTCTGATGCAGGCGTGTAGCAAGGATGAAGGGGCCACTGGGGCAAGGCAAAGGACATATAGAAACAGCACACCGGGAACTGAGATATATATATATAAATAGCTCGATGGGGCAATTGGGGTAAAAGCATGGGGCAGATAAGACCAGTCCCTGCTGGGCAACAGACCTGTTCTGATGGATCTGCGAATAAGCGTGTTTCTGAGAAATTCTTGTACAATATTTGTGTGGCTCCATTTTATTAAATTTTTGAACAATTGTTTTAAAATTTAATTATAATTTAAGTAACATTAGTACATTATTATGCAACAGAAATTGGAACTAAAACAGGTCCAGAGTAAATACAATTAAAATGTGTAAATATTTCCTGAGAGTGTCGAGGGTGTGCTATCGAGATATAGCATTTTATTACATTACCTCTTAACATTTTATCTTATGTCACAATTTTGCATTTGTTGCTTTTGTAAGATAGCACTTTATTGCATTTCCATCAGCTTAACATTTTACGAAACATTTATGAGCCAAAAATTTATCAAAGCTTGGATGCGAATTTAAAAAAATTATCATATTTCTATTATTACTATCTCATAACATACTCTAGAATTAGTATTTTGTAGGGTTCGTGAATACGCCAATTTTTTACCATTTTGCCAGATTATTTGACCATGGTATTATAGATTAGTATTTCACGATACATTTAAGGTTCATTCTTAACGTATCGTTGCGAATTAGTATTTTATTATGCACTTGTGCATTTACACTTGATCTCAATTTTGAAAAATAGCATTGTATTTCGTCAAATTTCCTCTCACCAAAGTTTTGCTAATTGGTATAGCACCATTCATTCGATGGTCGGTGTTTCAAGTCTTTAAAAAAAATAACATTATAATTAAGGTTGGTCAGCATTTTTTCTGCATACTTATGCAGCTGGTATTCCTCGCCGTTCAGTATTTTACCACATTCTTTAATGTCAGAGTAGGCCATTATAATTCTGGAGGTTACATTGTGAAACTTTACTAGACTACAGCTTGTATTCAAGTTTAAGCTTCAGTTATTCATTAACTGCCTTTATTCGCTCGAACTTCCATCAAGGGCGCTTTAATCGGCCATCGTTGAATCAGCAAGCTATCGGAATTTAAGCGGGAGTGTTAATCTGTCTTTGGACCCTGTTGGTCGGAATGCAATTTTCAGACGAAGTGGAGCGTGAACTCAATGCGTAGATGGCAATTACGCCATCATTCACAGAAAACCATCAGAAACTTTCGCGAACAATACTAGTCAATTTACTGCAGGTATATCGATGGTGATGATATTGGCTTCGAGTTGCTGCTGCTGCTCCGAACTTTTTCATGGGTGCGAGCAGGGGCGGCTCGAGGTTTATTAGGAACCCGGGAGGCCTGGCATTGGCGCCCCCCCCTCCTCCGGCGAAAACAGGAGATTTTCACAGATGCACAGTGAGCCATGTAACATATAAAAGCGGCCAAAAGTCTCTGAAAGAATTTCTCTAAAGATGTCTCTAAAAATTTCCCTTTTTAGAGAGATTTTCTACCGTTGGGTCAATTAAAAAATTTTGAACTTGATTTCAGTTTGGCGCCCTCACCCAAACCGGGTTGCTGCTTAAGCCGCCCCTGGGTGCGCGGCTGGTGGACTTACTTTTACTAGGAAACACCAAATGTTTATGGAACTTTTTGTTAAATGTGAACTAAATTTTTATCCATACTGCGTGGAAAATGTGGATGGTATTTAACTAGACAAAACAATTTCAACGTTAATTTATTTTTAATTTAATTTTCACATTTAGTTTTCACTACTCTTTAAAATTTTGTCTAATTATTATATTTTTGAGGGTGCTGAGACTGAATCCACTGACTGTAGTTCTAAAAGTCATAGTTTTCTATAGATATGGATTCAAATTTAAAAATGTTTGATTCCGAAAAAATAAATACATATTTATAAGTATTTTTATATGCACTAAAAAATATTACTACAGTTTAAAACACTTAAGTATAAACTAACACAGTCTTACATAAGCTCAATTAACTGTTGAGAGCTCGAGCTGGTAACCATGATTTGGTAACCGTATGCTACTAACATTAGAACGACAGCTCAGTTGTTGTTTTGACACTAACAGTTCTTTCGGTAGAACATGGCGACAAACATAGCTGTTAATAGATAATTAAACCTGTTAAAACTATGCTAATTTGGTGCTATTTCGGTTACTGATATAGAATTACCATATTTTGTGCGATTTGTACCATGAAGACTGCGTATGGTTTTAGAGGGTACCATTACAATTATGTAATAAATATTCTTTTCGAGCTTACCTTGAGTAAATTAATGAAGAGCTTGTACATTTTTCGAGAGAGTTTGTAGTCTTTAAGTTCCTGTAACAGGCGTCAAATGGTGTTATAGAATATTAAAAAAATCAGCTTTCGAGAAAAAATTCGAACGTTGAGATTGCCCATTTTGGAGAAAATTAAATCGTGTTCATATAGTTTTCTAGGCGGTTTCCTTTCTTGAGATGTAAACAAGGTAACTAAGAGCTTTGGTTCAACCACATTGAAGGGCCCCCTTGAAGGTCCTCTCCTTGAAGGAACACCTACTTGGGTGTCTAAATCCTTTAAAGGCATTTAATTTCTGCTTGGATAATTAGGTATTTACGAATGCGGTAGTTTTCTTATAAAAAGCATCCTCCCTGTGAAAATGGGATTCGATGAGGGTATTTGGATAACATTTTCATACTCAACACTTCAAAAATCAATGAGACACAACTAGCTTCTTTCTGCGGGGCGAATGTTTATTCCGACTGGTATTTTTGGAATTAATTGGCATTTAATCTGGTCCCGATAACCGGAAAAACTCATGTAATTAAACTCGAATCAGGCCTGTCGCCAAGACGGGGCTAGCAGGGGCACGGCTACAGTTGCCTACGCTTGTGCCCAGTTGTTCCATAGAGCTATTTATATATATAGAACAATAATAATGTTAGGTTCAGCAGTCCATACAGATTGAGGATGAGGAAAATCACGCTTTATTGACATAGCCTGATCGTGCTACAGCATTAGCTGCACGAGCTAGGTCGTCCACGTTCCATACACGCGTACGTACAGTACAGGAGGGGACTCTCAGCCTGGCGATTTACAAGCAAGTGAGCGACACCGGAGAACAGGTTTCTAGTCGCATGTTACAAGGCGCAGCGCCCATGCGTCGCACCCAGGTCCAGTGCATTACACTATGTAGGTAACAAGTATATAGTGAATAAAATACATCATAAAACCCAACACCCCCCACACTGTATACATAATTACCCAAAATACAAATCAGTATCATCGACACCAATTGCCTTTAAACAATTATTATGCTTTGGAGAAGACAATGCCTTGGTTAAGACATCCGCTCCCATGCTCTCAGTTGGTACATAGTTAAGCTCGATTTGATCTTTAATTAGAGCTTCTCTCACAAAATGGTGTCGAACATCAGTATGTTTGTGCTTTTATGATAGACGGGATTTTCTGCCAATTTTATAGCTCCAATGTTATTAACAAACACATTTACATTTTGTCAAATCGCTATTACATAATTCATTAATTAGTCCCGAGAGGTAAATGGCCTCTTTCATACCATCAGATAATGCCATATATTCCGCCTCAGTAGATGAGAGTGCCACAGTGCACTGTTTATGGCCATCCCAGCTTATGGGACTACCGCTTAGTATGTAACACTATCCTGCATACGATTTCCGATCATCGACACAATTTGCTCAGTCAAAATTGGTAAATCCGAATAATGGTGTGTCGGTGTATCTAAAAAGTAGCCAAAAGTTAACGGTTTTCTTTAGATACCTCGACACATGTTTCGCAGCTATGCAATGAGAGTTGTTAAAATAATTCAAATACTGGCTCAATTGACTAACAGCATTGGCGACATCGGGTCGAGTGGAAGTCGCCAAATACATTAATCCTCCAACTAGCTCTCGATACGGGAACGCCCCTTCCTCACATTTCTCTGCCCTTTTCAATCTAACACTCACATCCATGGGGCTTGCAACTGGTTTTGTTTCCAACATGTTAAAACGTTTCAGTAACTCTCTTACGTAACTTTGTTGGCTCATGGATATCACACCCTTTTCTTGGCGAAAATTTATTCTTAAACAATATTTTCCTACGCCAGTATATTTTATTTCCAGTTCCTCTCTGAGGTGATTTCAAATTTCCTTAATTCAGGGACTCTAAAATTTTTGACGCCTTTCTGTGAATATTGCTATCAGGTTTGCTACTCATTGTTATTTTAGTGAGGACTTCTTCAAAGTATTCGGGACATTCTATGAATATCTCCTCTTCGAGATTTTCATTCTGTTAAAAAATGTAATCACACTCCTTTGATTGGTTGTAAATCAGTAGCTTTCCCCCAGGTCCGAGTAGATGTAGCTTTTGTGGACGTTCGCAAGATTAGCGATCTAGAACCTTAGTGATCAGATCTGATTGGCTCATTGTACAAATTATCTAATTGGTTGATGCTATGACTAACTTCAAACGTATATAAACCCATATAAATATAATAAAGCTGAGTTCAATTTCCGTATGTGGTTTGGCTTCATTTACTCACTGCTTTATCTTTAACATGGTAGCAGAGCCTGGTTTGTTTTATCGTCGGTTGTGAATCTGGAACTCCACAATGTTTGTGTTTTAATTGAGCAATGACAACTGGAAGTGATTCCTACTATGTTGTACCGTTCGACGGAACTAATTTTTCGTTATGGTGCCGACGTGTCGAAGCTGTATTTTAGGTGCAAGAATTAGACGTGTTTTTGGAAAGCGAAGCTAACGCTACCATTGAAGCGGATGTGGTTAAAGCAAAGAAGGCATATGCCTTACTGTTGATTTTATTGGATGATAAGGTTTTGACATCGCTTCAAGATGAAGACACTGCCTGTAAAATATGGAAGAAATTGCAATCAACTTACAAGACCAAAGGTGCGGTTAGTCAGATTCTAACGCGTAAACGTCTGTCAACTAAAAAGAAAAGCTATGCTGTATCCATGAGACAGCATATTGAAGAAGTAACTCAATTGGTGAGTGACTTGCGGCTTTCTGGTGCTGAATTAAGTGAAATTGATACCATTGTTTATATTTTGATGTCCTTGATGTACTTAATAGAAGAGTATGAAAACGTTAAAGTGGCGCTGGAAAATCAACCAAATGAAAATTTAACGTTAGACTTCGTGACGCGAAGGCTAATCGACGCCGACGCCCTTTTGCATGACCTTAAAAAGGAAAACCGTCCAGCTAAATCCTCTCTGGATAATGCAGTGTACTCAATGGCTCGTAAAGAATTTTTCTGTAATATTTTCAAAAGGAAAGGCCATACTTCTAAATTCTGTAAAAAGAAAAATGTTTGTTACTATTGTGGAAAACCTGGTCATTACAAACGCGACTGTAAATTCATCAAATCTCGTACAAATGCTGTGGAAAAACAAGCGTCTTCGGCAATCACTTTCGTGGTCGGTGATATAAAATTTGATAAATTTATGTAGATTCTGGTGCGACTTCACACATGTGTTCTCACAAGGAATGGCTTTCATCGTTTAAGCCGAGGTCCGGTATTATTAAATATGCTTCGAAGTCCACACAGCTTGATGTGAAAGGCGTTGGTAATATTTGTGGCAAGGTATCTACTGCCAAGGGACTAATTTTGAAAGACGTATTTTTCGTGCCAAATCTTAGAGGTTAATTAATTTCTGTGAAAAATATCGAAAGTGCTGGTTATAGAGTGATTTTTAAAAACGAAAGTGTTCATCGAAACGAAGACTGGCAGTATACTTTTTGGTCATCGTGATGAATTCCGGACAATATGTAAGTGACTTTATGCCCAATTCGGAAATTCCTCTTTCCACAAGTAAAGATGATTGTGATTTATGGTATCGAAGGCTTGGACATTCATCCAACCAAGCATTAAAGGAATTAAAACTTCCTACATCTTCATTTTTTTGTGATGTGTGTGTGTTCGTGCAAAGCAAAGTGCAGTACCTATGGGGAAAGGGTCCGAGAAGAAAAGAAATTAAGACCATGGTTAATGATCCATACGGATGTTTGTGGACAAATAGTCCTTGAAACACATGCATGTGAGCGATATTTCATGACCATTATTGATGACTATTCCCGTTTCACTAAAATGCGTTTACTTAAACGAAAAAGTGATGTTGTAGACGAACTTAAGGTGTTCTCTAAATCTAATTCTTCCGTTAGTAAAATAAGGTGTGATAACGCGAAAGAATATGTAACGGGTGAACTTGTCAGATGTGCTTCTGATGCTGGAATTACTATAGATCCATCACCCCCTTATACCCCGGCTTTAAATGGAGTACCTGAGCGAGCGAACAGGACCCTCTTAGATAAAGGGCGAGATATGATACTTGAGTCTAATTTACCAAAGAGTTTTTTGGGTGATGCAATTTTGACTGCATCTTATCTTAAAAATAAAATCCTGAGCAATTCAATTGACAATAGTACCCCCTTATTATTTAAAGTATGGAGAAAATCCCAATCTGAAAAATTTACGTGTATTTGGATGTAATGCGCACATGCATATACCACATTCGCTTAGAAAGAAACTGGATGACAAATCGAAAATGATGATTTTTGTTGGGTATTCCAAAATGGGATATCGTTTGAGGGATCCCATGACAAATCGCATTACAGTGTTTAGAAATGTAAAATTTAATGAAGAAAAGAATGTTAGTAATGATAGTAAAAGAATCTTCTCAGATTCTAGATCCCAGTATAACGGTAACTGAACATGACGATGTTGATCAAATCTATGATAATACTCCAGAGGTCGATCCAGAGCATGAAACTGAAAGAAGATTCTTTAGAGTATAAAGACAACCCATTAGATTTCCCGGCCCAGAAGTGTATGAGGCAATGTTTGCATGTCAAGAGGCATTATCTTTTGATGATCTTGCTAATTTATCTGAAAATGAACAACGAAAGTGGAAGCCCGCAATGGACGAAGAAATGAGGAGTATGAAAATTGATGACGTCTGGGAATTGCTGAATTACCAGAAAACAAACGATCAATTTCCTGTAAATGGGTATTGAAACAAAAGAGAGATGGGAAATATAAAGCACGTTTCGTAGCTCGAGGTTTTATATGAATTAACTACAATGATACATTTTCACCAGTTATTAATATTTCTGCATTACGTTTACTTCTATTAATTGCACTTAAAGAAAATCTCAATGTGCATGCATTAGATGTTAAAACTGTTTTTCTAAATGGTGACTTCAACGGGCTTATATGTATGGATCAACCTCAGGGATATGATGATAACAGCAAAAGGAGTTTGTATGGGATGAAACAATCACCACGTCAATGGTTGGAAAAGTTTCACAATTTAATTAAGAAACTAGGTTTTGATCAGTTAGATAGTGAACCTTGTATTTTTACACGGACGTGTAAACACAAACAAAATTATAACAGCTCTTTATGTTGGTGATTTGTTAATCGCAGGTTCGGATGTTCATGAAGTTAATGTTGTTACTGAACTGTTGTCCAAAGGATTTGAAATGTTTTAAATTGGAAAAGCTTCAGAGTTTTTAGGTATTCAATTAGAGTGTACCTCAAATAGTTTATTTATGAATCAAGAGTCATATATCATAAGGTTGTTGAAAAAGTTTGATATTCTTGATTGTAAAACTTGTACCACTCCCATAGAAACAAAATCTACCCCTGCTAATTTTCAAAAATGTAATGTTTTTCATGGACCATATCGTGAACTTGTAGGTTCCTTATTATATTTAGCTTATATAACTAGACCTGATATTTTATTTGCCGTCAATTGTTTAAGCAAACTTCAAGAACATCCAACGGATGTTACTTAGTATGCTCTAAGAAGAATTTTGAGATATTTGAAAGGGACTATAAAATTCCAAATTGAGTAAAAAAAGGATAATTTAAACGATTTTCAATTAATTGTGTATGTTGATGCTGATTGGGGGAGCTAATCCAAATGATAGAAGGTCAGTATCTGATTATGTGATAATGTTTTGAAACTGCCTTGTTTTATGGTGTTGCAACAAACAGAGACGTATTGCACTCTCATCAACAGAAGCAGAATTTATTGCTTTATGTAAGGCAATTCACCATGCTTAAAGAATGTAATTTCTGAAATTATAGATGTTAAAAATATTATTGGTTTTGAAAATAATTAATCATGTATTAAGAGTGTTAAAAACAACACTGGAAGATTGAAACATATTGATATTAAATTAAATTTCATTCGTGACATTGTTTACAAAAATGATATAAAAAGTGAGTATGTTCCATTCAGTGTTCAAATTACTGATATGTTAACAAAATCATTGCCTAAAATTAAATTGTGTGAACTTTTAAATTTATGTGGTTTAAAATTCAAGTAAGAGTTGAAATGTTTTCATATTTGTATGTATATATATATATATTTGTTTGACATTTGTATTAATATATATGTTTGTATATATATGTATGTTCTGAAATATCTTTTGTGAATGAAAATATGTACCATTTATATATGCATATATCGATTGTATTAACGTGCGATTAAGGGTGAGTGTTAAGAAATGTAATCACAATCCTTTGATTGGTTGTAAATCAGTAGCTTCCCCCATGTCCTAGTAGATGTAGCTTTCCCGGACGTTCGCAAGATTAGTGATCTAGAATCTTAGTGCTTGGATCTGATTGGCTCATTGTACAAATTATCTAATTAATCTATGCTACGACCAACTTCAAATGCATATAAACCCATGTAAACATAATAAAACTGAGTTCAACTTCCGTATTTGGTTTGGCTTCGTTTACTCGTCGAACTGATGGATTTTAACTCCAAGCTTCACCACCAGGGCCCCCCCCATTAGTCGAATGGATCCCTGTCGTACTATTGGGGCAAAGGTTTCACTAAAATAAATACCCGGTTTTTAGTTAAACCCCTTTGCTACAAATCTCGTCTTACGTTTGCAGAGAAATCCGTTCGGATTAAACTTGTTTGTCAATATAAACCGACACCCTACGTATTTTCTAGAACGGGGCTTATCAACTAACACACACATACACGTGTTATTGTTTAAAATACTATTCACTTCGATGACTAGCGCCATATACCATTCTGAAGACTCGGGTCCTTTCAGCGCACTCTGAATGGGTATCTAGGCTCCGAAGCAATCAACATGTACATGGCATGGACTCATGACTTGTTATGTTTCTCCCTACTTCTCTGCTTCGTAACGAGATAGTATTTTTATCACAACAGACGGGTTTTTTTTTAAATCTAACTCCTCTCGTTCACCTACAGGTCAGCCTCCATGGTCAATGGGGTCGTTTTCCACTCCCGTCTCCCCGCTCACGTCATATGTGGTTATCTCGGCTCCAAACTCCAGGGATCAACTAACGTTTGCTGAATGGGTTCACTCTTCAACAATAACTCAACTTCCGCATTAGATTGAAATATATCCCCCTCAAAGAACTTTACACTCCTAGAAACAGAAAAAATACATTTTTTTTCCGGGAAGTAAATTCTAAAAACTTTGCTCGTCTCGGAATACCCTACAAAAATTCCTTTACCGGCTCTCGCAGAAAACTTGTGCTTAGGTCGATTATTTAGACGATAAGCTAGACATCCAAACGTTTTGAAATAAGACATGTTTGGTGTCATTTTTTACCATAATTTATGTCGTTTTTCTATTTATGGCTTTGGAGGGACATCTGTTTCTGACATGATTAGCTGTGTTTATAGCCTCTGTCCACAAGTTTAGCGGTAGGCCTGATTAGCTTAACGTATAACGCCCCATCTCGGCTAATGTTCTATTTTTGCGTTCAGCTACTCCTCATTGTTCTGGACAATTGGGGGCTGTTACCCTTCTTTCAATTCCGTTCAACTTTAGGAAATCATCAAACTCTCTATTCAGGAACTCCCCCGTTATCGTTCATGAATGCCTTAAATTTAGAACCCTTTTGATTTTCCCACAGGGACTTAAAATCGAGGCTTTGAATGCGTTCACAGAAATTATGTCTTAGAAATTTTACAATACAATACATAGAGTAATCGTCTATAAAGGTAATAAAGTATACTGACTTACCGATCGATGGCACTCTCATGGGTCCACAGAGGTCAGTATGCACAATATATAACAATTTTGTAGCTCTTTTCGGAAATGGGGCGCGTGTTAATTTATTTTTCGCCCACACTTTACAATTGAAATTTGTCAATGGTTTATGAATTTTTATACCCCCGATGTTTCCCTTCCCCGACGATTCTAAGAGGTCCTTTATATTTAGGTGACCCATCCTAAAATGCCACTTTTTCAAGTTGGCCGCCTCACTCGAACTATCCATGGATTTGCTCTCATGTCGAGCCTCATACCCTATACTAGTATTTCCTCCGCACAAATAGTACAAATTGTCTCTCCTATCCGCTATCAGTTTCAAGTTGGCCTTCCGGTCCTTTATCGTTGCCTTGTTAAGCTCGAACGTCACTGTGAATCCTCGGTTACACATCTTTGCCACCGAAAGTAAATTTTTTCGTAATGCCGGTACGAGTAATGCATCGTGTATATCCACTTCTTGAATTTTTCGATTTACTTCGGCCTTCATGATTGCTTTTCCTGATCCCTTGACTTCGGTCGCTCCATTGTTGGTTAGGTTTACTGTTGCGATATCGTGTTTTGTACCACATTAAAATATGAGTTGTTATTGCAAAAATGCCTCGTGCATCCGCTATCCAGGCACCATAGGTTTCGGATACCCGCGTGGTTCGTGAAAAGCACATCATCTTCGTCCATTCTTTCGCTCGTTAGTTCAACTCTGTCTTTATTATGGCTCCCATTGCTTTTTCGTCGATTGTCACATTGAAAGGATTTGTATCCCATCGATTCGCACTTGTAACATTTGATCCTCGAAATATCATCTCTATCTTTCGGGTATTTATTTTTCTCTTTCTGGAACTTCACAGTTTTATTCCACGCTTTCTTTTGTCGAAAATGGTTGGCGGCAAAAGTACCCGACGCGTGCTAGCTGAAATGGCGTTGTGTCTCACTCTCTTCGATGATCTTGATTTTGAGTGCATCCGGCGTCGGAAGCACGTCTCGCGATTCGATCGCACACCTAAAGTTCTTAAATTTCTCTGGAAGGCTGTATAAAAGCCAGTAGGTCTTTGTCTATTCGGATGTCCATGTTAGACAGCTTATCCACAATACCGAAGAATTCTCGCTCGAGGTCACTTATATCGCCATTAGAGGGGTGGGCCATCTTGTGGTGTATCAGCGCCGTCCAAAGCTTGGCTTTTCGAGCTGGTCCTTTCGACTGATATGGCTCTTCAAATTTCTTCCAAATATCGTGCGACGTTATACAATTCTTTACTTGCTTCAACTCCGATGGGAAAATGCATAATACAATCCCGGCCTTCGCTTTCCCGTCCAACTTTTTACACTTACGTGGATTTTCAATCGAATTTTCATCTCCATCCACGGGTTCGGGTTTCGATACATTTTCAATATATTCCCACAAATCATTCTTGACGAGAATTGCCTTCATTTGGATGTGCCATGTTTCGAAATTTCCTTTGTCCAATCTTTCTTTTCGCATTGTTCCATGGGACGGCATTTTCTATCCCCTTGCGTTTAATTTCCCAGAAAAGATTATCCGATAATTTTCAGTCTTTCAATCCTCATTTCGCGCAGTGGAAGGATAGTTAACGCATAACCTATTAGGCTCAGCAGAAGTCCATACAGATTGAGGATGAGAAACATAAAGCTTTATGGACATAGCGTGATCGTGATACAGAATTAGCTCTACTAGCTAGGTCGTCCACATTTCATGCACACGTACGCACAGTACAGGAGGGAAGGGAGAGTCGTCTCAGACCGGCGATTTACAAGCAAGTGAGCGACATCAGATAACATGTGTTTAGTAACATGTTACAAGGCGCAGCGCACATGCGTCGCGCCCAGGTCCAGTACATTACACTATGTAGGTAACAAGTATATAGTGAATAAAATACATCATAAACCCAACAACTAACACAGTTAAGACATAGAAAATTATTAAAAATGAATACGAACGCGAAGCTAGCGGATATGCATCTGGCTTACAGGGCAGCTGAGTGCAATGGACGAGCCGCACAGCGATTGTACACACAATGATAGCCAATGAGGCGTACTCCCAGACAAAAAAAGTTTTGGACACCTACATCAGCGGTTAACTGTCAGGGGTTCCTTTCCAGAGAGCCGTAATGAATCGTGAGCGATCGGTACGGACTCCGGACATTAGGAAACTGTGCTAGATCTGGTACAGGAGAATCCAAGTTCGACTACGTGAGCTATAGCGTACCTTGTCGGGATTTCACGCTGCAGCATCTGGAGGACCCGTGAAAATGTGCGCGTGAAAACGACATACATCTATATCATCTACAGCGCATTCAGGCACTTGAAGAAGGTGATTATGCACTTCGGATACTTTTGGACAATGATATCTGCAAAAGCGCGCTACAGATTACCGTTTTCCAGCCTTTGTGTCGTTCACAGATGAGGCGTGGTTCACAAGGGAGAGAATCTTCAATCCTCATAATGCCCATGTGCGGTCGGTACTGAATCCTCATGCGACATGTAGTCATGCAGCACATAGAAGCGTTTTAAGGTAAATGTTTGGGCCGCCATTGTGGGGGATCACCTCATTGGACTGTACCTGTTGTCTGATAGTCTGACAAGTACAAACTACTTGCTCTTCCTAGAGAAAGTGCTACCACAACTGTTGTACGACGAACACGTTTTTAAATCAATGGGACGTTCAATGTGGTACCAGCACGATAAGGCCCCCGCCCATTTCAGCCGTGTTCATAACCACTTAGACGCCACATTTGGCTAACAGTGGATTGGACGTGGTGGTGCGGTGCATTGGCCTGCTCGATCGCCGGACCTATCGTGTCTTGACTACTTCTTCTGTGGATATATGAAGCCACTGGCTTATAACACCCCCGTTGACAGCGCCGAGGGCCTGTTTGCACGCATCGCAGTAGCTGCTAGGGAAGTCCGAGACACGCCCTGAATCTTCGAGAATGTCCGGACTTTCATGCACCGAAGATGTAAGGCCTGATCACAGCTCGTAGACGACAATTTGAACACCTCCTTTCACCTGTATGTAGTTGACCATGTTATTTTTGTTGATGTACATTGAATAATAAACCGCATAATCACTTACGTGGTGTTCTTTCCTTTCTTGTGTTTTGTGCATTTACTACCGCATCTAAATGTTATTTCCGACCCAGCATTGCTATGTGATTTCAAGCCGTCTAGGTGTACCCTATCCCTCCTAGATGTTTGTAACCCTGGTGCTGAGACACCCTGTATAAATTACTACTAATCACTTACAATATACAGGGTGTCTCAGCACCAGGGTTACAAACATCTAGGAGGGGTAGGGTACACCTAGACGAACAATATTTGTCATAGAACCTAGGGTCGCAAACCACTCACAGCGCCAGTTCTAAAACCGTCCAGCATGCACAAATAGTGACAACCAGTGCATGAGAAGCGCAAAATGCGATGTCCTAATCATCTATGCACTTGAGCAGCTGACCTGAGTTTTATCTGGCGCTTTTCACGCACTGGTTGTGCATGCTGGACGGTTTTAGAACTAGCCCTGAGTGGTTTGCGATGCTAGATTCTATTGCAAATACTGTTCGTCGTTAGTGTACCCTACCCCTCCTAGATGTTTTTAACTCTGATGCTGAGACACCCTGTATATATACAGGGTGGTTATAATTAAACTTTGCCTATTTAGAGCACCTTGAAGCTTGAACCTTTCAGCGGGATTGACACCAAATTTGTTATATAGACTATCCAAACGATGAGAAAAAGGAATCTGTAAAAAATTTTTACTTTAAAAACGTCCACTAGGTGGCGTTTTTTGCGCAATATGGCAAAAGTAACCTGTGAAATGACCAACACGCAACACAAATGACATTTTCAATATTTAGTAACACTTACTGCATCGAAACATTTAAAATGAACGTTGTACGAACAACAACAGTAAGCCTGCACTGTAGGCGTACAATGGAAAAAAAAAATGATTTTGCACATATAGACAGAGCTTAAAGAAATATGACATTTAAGCAGTTGTTAATAGTGTACAGGACGATGTAATGGATGTTCCTCAATGTGGACGCCGTCATTTATTTGTAACAATTCAAGCCAATGCAGAATGTGTTCAACAGCGCATCGCAACTAATCCTCCGTGAGGCTTTACATATGCAGTGTCATGGAATTCTTGGATTCTGCTAACATAGCAACACTTCCACAATAAACCAAATTCTTTAAATGATCCCACAACTAGAAGTCACACAGTGAGATTCGGCAAATGTGGGGCCAATGATTAGCAAACGAATGATTGACGACACACTCATGGGTGAGATGCTGGAGCAAAAAGTTTTGACGGATCGTGCGACATGTGGGTGCGCACCATCTTGCATTGAAATGGTAGATGTAACGCACTGTCGTTTCTGTAGTTGCAGCAAAACAAATGTCTGGAGCAACTAACAACACCGAAGGGCCGTCACAGAACATTTGACAGGGCCATAAACTTTTACAAGTGAAAGATAGCAGCTGCATTGAGCGATCTCCATTGCATCATTCTGTACACGATTAAAAGGTGCTTACTTGCTGCATTTCTTTACACGTTACCTGCTAGTGTAAAATCGTTTTTCTTTCCATAGTACGCCTGCAGTGCACGCATTGCACGCATTGCTGCAGTACGCCGGCATTGTTATTGCTCGCACAACGTTCATTTGAAATGTTTCGATGCAATAAATGTTAGTAAACATTAAAAATGTGATTTGTCTTGCGTGTTGGTCATTTCAGAGCTCGCTTTTGCAGTATTGCGCTAAAAAGCGCCCCATAGCGAACGTTTTTGAAGTAAATATTTTTGCAGATTCCTTTTCCGCATCCTTTGGATAATCTATATACCAATTTTGGTGTTGATCCGCTGAACGGCTCAAGCTCTAGGGTGCTCTAAATAGGCCAGGTTTAATTGTAAACAACCTGCGTATACATGCATGCATACATACATACCCACCCACGCATGCACAGACAGACATATATATATATAGCACTGGTAACATTACATTACTGGTAAATTAACTAATGCCCCTTAAAATAATTGTGGTATAACTACCACTTTTTAACTTCAATGTCTAAATTATATATCATCATGGAATTTCATTATGAAAACAAGTGGAAAACAATGCTTTTTATGCTAGGATCAAAATTTTCCATTAAACATTAAGCCAAAACTCAACAAGAAAGGCTAAAAAGCTTTACAACTAGGACTTTTATGGCCGAAACTACTCTGAAGGTTCTTCGCCTAGTTTTGGAGCGGAGAACAAAAGATTGCAAAAATAAAACTTTTGTATTAATTCGTAATTTTCCGAGTGCAACATTTTGAATACAAGCCATTGACTAATGGCATAAAAAACACAAGAATTAATTAATTTAGGAAGGAAAGAAAATATCAAAGGAAAGAAGGAGGCCATCTCTAATAGAAAATAATTCCCAATTTTTTTTGTTGTCTTCCAATCTGTGGGGAATCGACCGTGAAGGAAATTTAGACTGACTTACAAAATTACTATCAGTGGTCTTGGAAAGTTCAGCCAAAAAAGAAAAAGACGTCCTATATTACAGATACTGTTATCTGCCTATGACCGGAGGGCGAAATTTATATAACCTATTTATTCTGGTGTATTTTGCCCTGTGGGCATCCGAAAAAACAAAACAAAACAAAAGCAAAAACTCCCCTTGCGTTAAATTTATTTTTGATGCAGTTATCTTTAAATATAGTTCTTCCAATATTTTTGTTTGTTACTTGGAATTCAGGCTTTAGGGCATTTCGCAAATTACCAATAAACGAAGGAAAAAATACGCGGCAAAAGTGGATTTGTCCTCATTAGGCAGACAACAATACGTGGCATATAGCAAATACTATATAGTGCACTCTACGCCACCATATAACATGCGTATGGTATGCGAAAACAGATACATACGCATATAAATACATATAAAATTATGTATTACATATGCTTATCATATATATATGATAAGCATATGCAATACATAATTTTATATATATGTATTTATATGCGTATATGTCTGTTTTCGAATACTATACGAATGTTATATGGTGACGTAGAGTGCACTATATAGTATTTTCTGTATGCCACGTATTATTGTCTGCTTAATGAGGATAAATCCACTTTTGCCGCGTATTTTTTCTTCGTTTATTCGTAATTTGCGAAATACCTTGAATAAATGTATGAACTCGTGTTCAAAATTAAGGTTACACTCAATGTTATTTTTTAATAATATCTGGTGCTATTTACCAAATACCATGTGGAGACTGTGACAAGGTGTATGTTGGACAGACGGGAAGATCGATACGTCTACGAGGGAAGGAGCATATGCGTGCGGTAGCTAGGGGAGACGATTCAAACCAGTTGGCTGAACATGTCTTCAGGGAGGGTCACGAACCAGATTGGCATTCGATGAAAGTATTACATCAGAATGTGACGAATCTGGGGAGTAGACTTTTTCTGGAATCATGGGAAACCTACGGTTTGAGGAGTCGTGCAATAAAAAAAAACAAAAAACGCTACAGAACCTTACAGGATTTTTGCCAAATCTTGAGTCATGGGCACTCATCTGACATCATCGGGTGCGGGGGTTTACCCAGCTGGAGTTATCCTGTACCAAATGACGTCAGATGGGGATTCCCAACATGCGGGTATATAAGCTTAGGACTTTCACGAACTCTTCATTCTGCCTTCACTTGACAAAGGGAGCAGTTGGCTCCCGAAACGTCGTGTTTTTAAACCTTACGCCAGTGTCAAAATAACTGTTTGTTAGTTAATTTTAGTTTAAATTTAAGCATAAGCAGCTATTTCTAATAACATTATATAATTTAACCAAACGTTCTTTGATCTGCAAGGTAATTTGACGCATGTAGATTAGATTTCATCAAGAAAATTTTATTCGCAATCTCTCCTCTTCTTGATTCAGATGCTAATTAAATATCGATTTAAATTATTGGGTCATTAATAAACAATAGCTTAAATAAATTTCAACATCACGCTGCCTAGTGAAATTTTAGCAGAGGTCGTTTGATTAATGTACTACATCATAGTACTTGTAAGCTTTCTTAAATTTCAAATATTCCTTCCGCATTCTTTTGTCAACAAATGCGCACATGGCAATTGGGTGTTATTTTCACATGTCTGTCATGGTGGATAGATTCATCTATTAATGTATAAACCTATTATACCAGTGGTTCCCAAACTGGGGGTCGCCACAACTATTTTTAGATTTCATACTACATGTTTGCATTTCACATTGCAATATTCTACTAATGGTTGTTAATTTTATATCTATAATATACATTAATATATATAATTAATATAATATATAATTAACATACTATATAATTAATATAATATATGCAATCAATATAATACAGTCGAACCTCGTTAAGACGAACACCAAAGGGAACAAAAAATCTGTTCGTATTAACAGCAATTCGTCTTATCCGGAAAGGGTAGTATGTTATACACTCTGACGGGACTTCAGAAAACGGTTCGTATCAAAAATAATTCGTCTTAATGTTTTCGTCTTAATGAGGTTAGACTGTACATATAATTAATATAATATAATTTTATATTTCATGTGTTTTCTTTATTCTGCTAAAAACCTTTATTGTGCAAATGTGGCGGTGGCGGATTGAGGAGGGGGTTGCAGATTTTTGATTATAATAAAAAGGGGTCGCGGATTACTTGGCTACTATAAAAGTGGGTCGCGGCTTGAAAAAGGTTGGGAACCACTGTATTGTGCCATACAAGTTGATTCAGAATAGATACTATCGGAATTAATTTTTAACCATTAATCATAGAAAAAACTTCAAAAGAAAAAAATGCCCAGTATATATATGAGGAACTCGAATGTGTTTATTTTAAAAGAGGGTTTCATATGTCTAAAAATACGGAATTTAACTTCTTATACGGTACCTCTACCCGAACATTACTATGTAAAAAATATTGACCGATACCCCACTAGTTAAACGAAGTGAAATTCATATTCCTAAGTAAAATATTGGCCAAGTTTTAAAATTTGAATTTCTTAACTCATCCAGTTTTATCGCCAATTTGCGCGCGTGGCGACTTTTTTGGTGTAATAGTGACAACCTTAGGGGACCATTTTTGGGGATAAAATGAAGCGAACGTGGAAACTTGTTTTGAACGGCACACAAATTCAGAATTTAATAAAAAAGTTATTTTATTTTTCAATTTGGAGATGGCTCCTATATACTTGATGATTATATCCAAAATTATAATATACACACACACATGGGTGCCCATATGAGTACTTCTAGGGAGTGGCTGAAAAAAATTATTACCTCCTTCTCATAGCTGTCAAGAATTTTAGTGAATGTACAAGATACTAAAATGCTACAAAAATAATTGATACTGCTTGACAATTAGTAATGAGCTAAAAAGTACCTTATTTTAAAATGTGACTGTAATTTTTTTTAAAATAAATGCATAGCAGAATCAAGCAAAACAAATGTTTGAAAGGCTAGGGTTCTCCAGCCCCCGTTTCTACTTATATTGGCGCCCATGTATACATATGATATCTTAGCGACTATTTCACGTAAGAGCATTAAATCTTTTGTCCTTGACTAATAAGATGCATTGTAAACTTTTTCTAGATGTTAAATCAAGAGGTCGTGGGTTCGGATCCCACCAGGCGCTGAAAATTTTTCTTTTCTTTACGAGTAATTTAACCTCTATTATTACCACATCATCGGCTAATGTGAAAAAACTGTTGCTTTAATAATATTAATTCTAGTTCGTCTTATCGGACATTCTTGTTCCTTTGACTTGTTGCTTTGGTAACGAAGTGGCCACAGCACCGCCACACCAGTATCGAACTGGTCCATAAAAAGCCTTACATATGCTTGTAAAGGAAGAAATGATTGACGCCTGTAGCTTAGTTGGTAGAGCACCTGACCGGCAGTCAAGGGGGTTCGGGTCCCCCCCCCCCAGGCTCCGTAAAATCATTCTTTTCTTTACGAGTAATTTAACATCTATTGTTGCCACATCATCGGCTAATAGGGAAAAATCGTTATTGTAATAATATTTTTCTAATTGGAAAATATTTCGTAGAGGGCCCGCATAAAAGGTTAAGCTCGGTATTTTTACACATATACAATCCCTTATAAGCCCTTAAGTTGCCGCGTAAGATGGTCGTGCATGTCTAGGCATGCTTGGATGCCCACGATGGTTATTTTCAACATTTCGTGTAATCAATGTCCAGAGCCGTAGTCAGGTAGGGATAGAGGTGGCTGATCCTCCCCCCCCCTGGATGTGTAGTCTGTCCTCCTGGAAAATGCTTTTTTTCCCCCAAAAAATATTGTAGAATTTTATTTTAAATTTTTTGTTTTGTACGAAATTGTACATGACAATGGAAATTGTTCTTTAACGTTAAAAATGTATTCAAAATAGCTTTTCACGGTATTCTTTTATTCGAAGTTTTTTTACAGAGGTTTGAGTCTTCATTTACTTTATGATAAAGATGGAGGAAATTATAGAGAGAGGTATACTAAAATTTATAAGTTTTTAATGCAAAATTTAAGTTAAGAAATTTATTCATTGATGTTAAATATATTAGCCTACTTATATATTTAGTATTATTAAATATATTAATAAAATACATTAAAATATTTACGAACTTTAAGCCCCCCCATGTAGCTTGTCAGCTCCCTCTGTAACAAGCATCTAGCTACGGCCTGCTAATGTCCTGCACACCGATAAATGGACTGAGACATTCGGAACACCCTGTATGATCCAGCATCATATGTAGCACATGCTTCATTTATGCTATATTTGATTGTCTATACATATCTTTGTGATGATATATTTATTATCATGAAGAATATTGTAATGTGACTTATAATAGTAAGTGCGCGGTTCATATACGTATTCGTAGAGCCTGTGGAGACCAGGGGCTATGTATAAACACGTAGGAGAGAGTGAGATAGGAACCGACTTTCGAACGAGTCTCAAAGAGTGGGTGAGTCGGAGTAGAAGCTCCGACCTGTGGTCGTGAGATGAAAGGGGCGGGAGAGATAATAATGTATCTCTTTATCGAAGGCAATAAAGATGTTTTTGTATTTGAAATCGGAACACATATACGTCTTTCTCTAACGTATCGTTACGATCTTACAGAATAAAAAGAGTACGAATCCAAGTTTCAAAATGAGTCTATTCGTTGTAAAACAGATTGAGCCATGCACAAGTGAATATGGCGTCACATCGTAAGTAGAGAAGGACGTCATGTCATCACGATCTTCTCTAACTTTTCATGGAGGTTCAGTTATTTTTACGATCATTATATATAGGTACATGTATTCCTCGCAAGATAATCCTTACTTGTGTGTCTGAAGTTGACCTAGATTCGATCCCAATGGACGATAATGCCCGTCTTCATATAGATAAGGTGATTATCGTGTACTAGAAGAAGAGATAATTTAGGCAATGGGATGGTCTGCGTTTTACGAGACTTCTACCCGGTCGGGGAGCACCATTGGGATATCTTGAGAACGGTTATTTTGTCCCAATGTCGCTTCGAGCAAGTTATGGATAGCTTATACTTTACAATGGATAAGGTTTGCCATTTATTTGATACGTTACATGATTTGACCGAAGGCATAAATTGGTATGAACGTGCTAAGCCTGAATTCCTTCTAAAAAAATGGCTAATTTTATAAAAAATTTGATTGTGATATGAAAGCGCTAAACAATAATTTATTTGCTTTCTTTTCGTGAAAGCACTTTTTGCCTATATGGCTAATTCTTTAAGTTTAAGGAATGTCTTGAAGAGTAGTAAAAAAAAAATGGATTCAGAAAAACTGAGTGTATGAAAATACACCTTTAGTGGTTTTTATGTTATAGATTTAAGTAATTTTGATGACAAATTTAATTTTTTAATTCGTAGTAAATGTTCTACATTGTTGCATGCGAAATGTCAGTAACATAAATCGTAGATATACTTAATTAATTATACCATTTATCCTTTTCTTTCAGAGATGAGAAAATAAATTCTTTTATATATGTATCATGCTCCTTTATTTGTAAAAGCTTGCTGTTGCTTTGCCAAAGTTATTTTTTGAAAGCCTCGTTAGAATTGTTGGAAAATTCCACAAAGGAACTTGCCAACAATTTTCAAGCAATACCCCCTTTGGCCAAAAGCCAAACTATAAAGAAAAATTCGAAACAATTAACTGAATAAAGAAGGAAAAATAAACAGTTTTCTTTCAGAAAGAAAAACAAAACTAGAGCAACGAACTGACTGCTCTTTTAACATTTCACGCAGACGGACTGCGTTTGCAAGAGCAAACAAAGAAATGTTTGAACTGCGCTTAAGAAAGTTCTGGTTGCACATAATGCATGCATCACGGTTTCAGTTATCAATTTATGATTTTCAAATTTGCTTTCATGGAATTATTACATTCTCAGATTCGCCTCAGTTACTCTTCTCAAAACTCTTATCCGTAAGACCCTCTTCTTG
>QLNU02015270.1:46733301-46745972 GCA_006491805.2 Dysdera silvatica | reverse complement strand
CGAACATGAATATAAAAAAGTTCAATTGGCTATTTTGTTTTTGGTATTTCCTAATACGTTACAGATACATGCATATATCAATATATATATTACATATTTTGTATTATAAATAATTTTGAATGAATACAACGAAAAAACGCTAAATGTACCCATAATATATAATTTCATTTCATATAATTCTTATAAGATAGAAATTAATAAAATTAATTCTTAAAAGATAAAATAGAATTTCACAATATTTTTATAAACATAACAATTAATTTTTTGCTTATTACTCAATTAAATGTAGTTGAGTTTATGTAAAGAATGTAGTTAACAGTTCTGATCTGTTCACTGCACCTTGCCTTTCGATTGTACTCCAATTCAAGGGCGTCTCTGTAGAGCGTCCGACAGTAGTCTGCAAGCATTCAAGTAGATCGCTTTCATTGGTATCATTACTCCATCATAGACACACAATGATGGAAGCGTTTCCTCTGCTCATTACTGACCTTTCTGGAGTTATCCAAGAAGAAACTGAAGTGAGAATCCAGAAAGTGAATCTTTAGCGACATTCTGCAGCCAAATTTGGGAGACAGAGACGGTATCTTTAGCCAGATTGTCGTAAGCTGCCCTGGCATTCCATAAGAAGTTGCTACTTGACAAAAGGCATTCTATACATGTTTTTCGCCACACCACAGAAGGTTCTCAAGCTTTGGGTCTTGGAAAAGCTACTTGATCTGAGAAACAACAAAACATCCCCTCTTTAATTTTTGCTTCGTTAAACCTCGGAATTTTTTCGATATTTCCGGTTATGACTAATACTGTTGAATGTTCTATATACGAAGCAAAAATAAATTCTTGCTATTGCAATAGTAACCATTAATTAATTATATATTATTATAATAACAATTAGAATAGTATCTAATATAAGAAAAAAAGCATATAATCAAATAATACTTTTATTATTTTCGTACATTTCTATACAGTAATTTACTGTGTATTTATCATATCAGAAAGCACCATGTATCTGAAACGAGAGCCAATAAATCCTTTTTATGGCTATGTTCGTGTTCAAGGCATTAAATTCAAAAAGAATTGCGAACTTCTACTTCGGAAGCAAATTCATTGTTGTCTATTGAATTTCGCCAATTGGAAAGGACCGATGAAAGAAATTTCGACTTAATACATTGACTGTAAAAGATGAATGAAAACGTCAAGAACTGATATTAATGAATCCTTAGGAAGTGCTGGTCACAGGTTCTTTGTACGTACGTGGTCTTTTCAAGTCCTAGCATTTGGTTTAGGTTCTTTTGTGGAGTATTCTTCTGAAAATTTTGGAGGAAGTTCATTTTCCGAAGAGCTTGGTAATAATAGCTACCTGAACAAAATGATCGATGAAGAGGATGTGGTGCATCCTCTTGTACTTTGGACAAATTGTCCAGCTCTTGTATTTTCCTAACAAAACTTTGGTACAGAATAATTTTAACGTGCCTTCTGTCTCAGTTCTGCCGAGATAAATTAGCGGAGCTTGTGTAGCAGACAATTGAGTATTCTAATCGCCTTGTTGAGGTGAATTTATTCAAGGTATACTGAATTCATTTTTAACGACGCTATTACGAGATTTAACGCAACTGCACGCGATTCTATGCTCAATAAACAGGGTACACTGAAAGTCTGCACGCGAAGAAAAAGGTTAACTAAAATTGTGTGCTTATCAATCACTGAGATTTCAGCGACAAACAAGTTTGTAAAAATATACAAGAAAAAAAAATTCAACGTGTAGCAATGAAAGATATAGTTAGACAACTGATCGTAAACAATACAAGTTGCATGTACTACAATTAAACTAACAACAATACAGTAGATTCTCGTTATAAAAATACCGAAATAATAAAAAATCAATTATTACGAAAAATCCGTTATTACGAAAAATCCGTTATTACGAAAAATCCGTTATTACGAACCGTTATTAAGACCAATCCCCCTTTTAAATGCCATAAAGACAATGATTTCAATTTTTGATTTAACGAAGTAAATTTCTATAAATCCTCTTATAACGAAAAACCGATTGAAGATATTTTATTTTCAATATCATGAAAAGAAGTACTTCAAATAAGAAAATTCAAAATGCAAGAAATGATCACATTTTTTTGTGAATAACGATAAAAGAACAAGTGGCATTTGTACAGATTTTTCCACTCTTGACATTCTTTTTTCTATTATCTGATTCGCTTCCGATTTCCCAAATTCTCTGCCACTTTTACTGCAGGTTAGGTATATGGCAACCATCTGGTTAGAAGAGGGCTAATATCTGACAGTAAAAGATATAGTCGGCGCCAATTCTACTGTTGTCTGTGTCCGGTGTTAGTTGAGATTTCCTCCCAATTTATTAGGTAGTGGTACGGCTAAGGAGAAACGACAAAAGTTTTTTTTGTAAAGAAAAAAAACACACATAATTTCTGAGATTCATAAAGGACTACGGGTAAACTGTGTGGCCAAAATATGGCATAACCCCATCAAATTTATCGACATTTTTAACATTCATTAAAATATTTTTTTTTCAGTTACGAATTCACTTACACAAACAAAACTCACTCATTTTTTGAGGTTGTAAATAATAAATGCAGTTATGTAAATAAAGAGTAATTTTTAATTTTCAAATTTCGTATCACCAAAACGATAATAATGGAATAAAAGAGATAAAATAAAACTTTTGAAAAGTTGTAGACCATATTTTGTCCATAAACAATGTTGAATATAAAACAAATATTTCATTGAGGTTAAAATTTAAGCCTAAACATATTAATTGACAGACTCAGCAATATTCAAAATGGTTAACGTGGTTGTTGGTTAGACATAACTAAATAGTTAACTTACCTACAAACAGCTCGATTAATTATCAACTAATATTAAGCAAAAGCTAATCCTCTGAACATAGTTTAGGTATAATTTTAAATTCAGTACATTAAAAATTTTTATACCCTGATCAGTAGACTTATGTTATAGCAAATTTGCTGATAATTAATGTGACAAAATATCAGTACTGAGATTTTAGTTGAACTTTGTATAAAAAAGGCCATCTCTCTTTTTCTTTTTTAATGAAATCAATTCCAGGAAATTAGCTACACCCGCTATTTCTTAACTTTCACTTAATTATGGAAAACTAAATAAAAATGAATATGCTACATTTTTATTCTAAAAAAAATGAGCAGAATTATAGAACTATCCATATAAAATTATCAGGTTAAAGGGAAAACAATAAATATACACGAATCCTGCATAGGCATATGCAGAAATTTCATATGTGGGGGGTTATATGCACAATGAGGGGTATTACAGAGTTACAGCTTACATATTCCTGTACTAAATACATACAATTTCATTGACAAACCCCATCAACACCCCCTGCGTAGGCCAGTGGAATCCTATTATCTCTTTACTCTAACCTATGATTAAAATTACTTAAATTAATATTAATTATTTATTTTATTTGTTAATTTAAAATCTGGTTATTCAAAGATTTTTTTTACACGTTAGCCACTTTTCAGCCGTCCAGGTCACATGTATATATGTCTTACTCCATTTGGTTAAGAGCTAAGGTAAAAGGAAATGATTTTTCGTAAACTACTCGACGTGTAACTAGAAAACATTGCAGAAAGACTGTTAGAAAAAGGAAAAGTAGGCTCTATTTGCTACGAAAAGAAGCTTAATTAGGCATCTCCCACGACACCCACGTTCTGGTGGTTCTGCCATTCCGGTAAAGGGCGGTCCATTTCTGGCACCTCGCTATTTGCCCAACTGATCTAAAACTCCATCTTGGAACACCCGTCTAAGACCAATACTGGCATCACAAGCAGAAACCAATGATTCTATATTAGTGAGAATTATTCTATCTTAAAAAGTGTATCCAGATGTTGAAATAAATAACAAAAACAATTCTCGGGCGAGCAAATTTAATTTCGGGCTTGGGCGAAATCTATTTTCGGACGAAGGCTTTGAAGTGATTAAAACATGAATTATTTTACTGGCAGCAGAGGAGCATAATTTTCTTCAGAAGCGAATATTTACAGTTGTTTTGTTTCCATTAATGCTGTTAGATATCAGTTCAATCAAGTTTTTGAAAGCTCAAATTATCGGTTCTGACAGAAAGGAATTATATCGTTCGTTAGATAGAGAAAAATGAAAATATTCTAGCTCTGGGCCAAAATTAAACCATAAATATAGATTAAAAGAAAAACAAAACTCATTCTATATATCATATCTATAAAGTAAAAATATAATGTGCTGAGAATATACTAGGTAATTCAAAATAGACGTTACAGCTATTATATTTTTAACTGTTAATCATAGAAAAGACTTAAAAAAACTTTAGAATTATGAAAGTACGTTGAATATGTATTTATTAAATAAAATTAAACACATTATCACAGTTAAAATAAATACGATGGTTTATAGCTATTTCGGAAGCGCGTTTAGGCTTCCTTCTTCAGAACCCTAGTTACACTAATTGTGTATTTTTGTGATAATGTGTTAATTATTAATATTGCGCAGTGTGTCGTTTCATCTTTACTATGTTATTTATATTACAGAAGGTGGCATATGCATAAAATACGTAATTTAAACATTTATATGGCCCCTCTACAAAAAAATTCCAATTAAAAAGGTATTGTCCTATATTTACTTAGTGAAATAACACAGATTTCATGTTTATACGTGGAATGGTCGCTGAAAAATCGAATGCTTAAAATTCTGGAGTTGACGGCCAAATAGGGAGTATCGACAAATTAAAAAAAAAAAAAGCACGGTGACTGTGACGGGATGCGTAGTCGAGGGTTTGACGTGAATACGTTTCCTATCCAATGTCGTCTGTGACAGCGGGGTTCAATGAAACTCAGAAATAGATTGGCATGTTTATTATTATACAGAAGCCATGGTTGACCTAGTCGCCAACGTTCGCATTTTTGTGAGCCCTGCACCTTCTGACCCTCTCTGTCAATGACAATGGCATGCTTCTGGATAGTTTCTGAGACGCTCTTTCTGGTGCTTTGCATCTTGTGTATTGCTTGTTGGTACCTGGTGCGAGTTTTGACTATTGTGAAATGTTTGCAATTTTATTTTCTTGTTTGATATTTTTCCAGTCATTAAGATTCAATGTTATGAAGTGAATATATCTATTGGAGATTATCATTTGAGACCAAAACCAGCGTCGTAATTACTCGGAGTCACGAGTTATACTGATTGGAATTTTCGTTCTAACCCAAAATGTCCGTTTTGCGTCGAGCGCTCGCGTACGGCGCATGCTCGGCGGTGACATTATACAATATCTCGGCGGGAACACAACTATATGCAGGCCAGAATGATCCCCATTTCAAAATCATTCCTATGGAACTTGCAGTTTTGGAGATATTTAATATTGTTTTATCGGCATATAAACGTTTCGTCCATGTTTTTGAAATGTGACCCAATATTGGAGTGATATAAAAAAACGTTTACGTCAAAAAATGAGATAGCACTTTGATTAAATTTTAACTTTGTGTACCGTTCGATACAAGTTTTCACGCTTTAATTTTTATCAGAAATAATCCCTTAAAGTTTCCATTATTTTGCCAAAAAACCGCCAACATAGCAATTAAAGTGTATGTGATGATCCGTTTGGTTAAATTAATAAGAAAACAAAAAAAAAGATAAGTAAGTAGATAAGATTTTTGTGTGTATGTGTTTGTGTGCATATGTGAATCTTGGAAAGGTGGCCGAGCGATCAGCACTTCATTTCGAGGAGTAGATAAGTAACACGGGAAACATATTAATAATGATGAAAGAAAAGCCGTTGTAAAGTTTTGGTGATTAGTTTAATTAAGCCTTATTTTGGTGCAGTCGAAGTTTTCACTTAATTTATACAAAACGATGTATATTATTATACTTAATAGTTTTTATTTTTATTTGTATATTTATGGATTTCAAAAGTAGATCATCAGTTTCTAGATTTCAAGAGTAGATCGTTAATTTCTAGATTTTAATAGTAGATCTTCATTTTCTAGATTTCAAGAATAGATCATTAATTCTAGATTTTAATAGTAGATCATCGAATATATTTAACCATAGTGCACATTTTCCACAGTTAATGGCGGAAGTGTGCTTGAGACAAGGCTTAAAAGTGAAACGTTTCTGGAATTTAATTTTACACCTATATGACATCTATAAATTTAATTTAGCAATTTTCAACCTTTGTAATAATTATTCACCATTCTAACTGGGATTTTGAATTAGTACTTTTTAATTAAAAGAATTGACAGAATACGGGAACATTTTGATTTAATAAAAAATACAGGTTATGGATTAATACGTATAAGGCCCCTCCCCAGTTTATTCAGAGCATATTTTTTAAATTTAAAATTGTTTTTGATTCTAGTTATTAGGTTGGGCCATTCCTTAGCGAATTTTTCATTGGTTGTTGGTTGTTGCCAGGTTTCAAAATTCTATAACTCAAATCATTTGTTTTATTTCCTTCATTTTTCGTTCACGAAACCAAGTTCAAATAACGGTCGAGTCAGTTTTCATCGTAATTGGATTTTTATCAGTGGTTTGCAATGGTATTTGTTTCTTCTGTTCGATTGTTACTCTTATAATAAATGTTTTTCTGTGCTATTGTTCTTTTTTAAAGATTTTCGAGAGCTTTCCAGGTTTTTTTGGTCTTCTTAATAATCCGAGAAAAACACTGAAAAAAAAAATAATCGTGAAATATTGATAACTTGAAATATTTCTTCCATTGTGAACTTCCGTTGTTTATTTGTAACTCGTTAAAAGTTCTTTTGTGAATTACACTTTTTATGATTCCTTTTTTTTGTCATTGTTATGAATTGTTTCTTACAGTGATGAATGGATTGTTGCTTCGCTAACGATGTGAAACATTGTTATTGAATTAATGTGGAACATTGTCGACTTTGAATAAACAAAGAATGGCAAATATTTTCATTCACACTTGAAAAACATTAATCAAAGAAGGGTTTTTAATTAATTACGAAATTTTATTCCATGTATTATAAAACATAACCGAAATAAGATATCTGTTCCTTTCAGACGAATATTCATATTCATATCAATATTCAGAGCATGATGCATAGTGCAATTGGAGTAACAACTACACATTTTAAATGTACCAGTGAAGGTATGAATAGCGATTTTTAATTTTTAGAACTTTTATTTTCCGCTCTTGGTTAGGACAGAAAATAAATTTAAGTATTATTAGTTTTATATCGGAAATTCAATGATATGGTTGATTTGAAATTCACGTATTAATTTCTCTGTCTTCCGTTGCACAGTTCACTCTTTCTTTTAGAATGCAAATCAGCTTAACAGTTTAATGCGTTGTATATCTAAGTCATCCGAAATGAACTATTTAGAAAAGACCGGTAATTCGCAAGGACGGCTTGGTGACGTATGTGACGTTGTGGCCTCAGATGGGGGTGTAAACTTTGCGCAATCAACCACTATAGGCATGTGTATAGGGAAAGCTGATCATATGCAGTATCAGAGCTACCCGAACTCCATAAATATTTTTATCAAACCATATCAAATGATGTCAATCAGAACATTGCGGAAGGAGCCAATAACAGGCTTAGAGAATCTGTTGTGTTGTTGTTGAGCAGTTACAGATGGGAAAGGTGGCCGCCATAGATAGCGCTGTCTTCTCAAACCATGTACGAGGCATAATTAGAGAATAAACATCAAACTAAAGAGTGTGATCCAATTAGACACCAGATCGTTCCAACTGTTAACTTTTGCTCTTAATCTACGTAAAACTGTCTCACAAAATTCTTCACCACTTGTACACGCATCTGACTTTACAGTGGCGCACTACTAACGCGTATTTCTACTCACAGTTGTACGGGGTTTGGCTTTCTTGGCAGCAGCAGTTCGGAGTGCTTGGAAAATTGTATTTTCCAGCGTAGCATGACCTTTTTTGTTAGTAGGCTGTACAAATACAAATAAAAGTTCTTTGCAATATAAACCCACAGGTATTAAAGCAAAAGCTACCGTAGATATAACATTAAGGCGTGGTTAGAAGGTTTGAAAGTCTTTGACTTGATCTTTTCACCGAAGATGATGAAGCTTAAAATACAATATACATAAAACATTCATACGCATCTCTCTGACTTGTTTCGCACAGTGAAGTAATCTCGAAGTAATAACAGTAATCTCGGCTAATGTGGATAAAATTTTTTTTTCTTTGCTCGGAAGCACAAGCGTAGGGGCTCGTGGGTCTCAGGTACAGCAATAACTTGAAATAAATTGCAATTTTACAAATACCATAATATGTGTGCTTGGGCTTTCTTAATAATTTTAAAGTTCTACATTGACACTTGGGAGCGTTTTAAACTGTTTCCTCCCTATGCAAAATATGAAGTGATTTTTTTATAATATATGTATACAATGATTCCGATTAACTTCATAATGCACACATACTTAAACTCATTTTGTTAGTTACTGTCCTGGTTAACTAAGTTGCGGCTTTTGTTTTGAATACAAATGCAGACATGTGGAAGTAAACCAAAAACGGAACTTTTCGGGCCCATAGGAATTGCGCCATTAAAATCGTAATCTCTTTTTGTAACGGTTTGGAAATTAGATCTACGTTCATGTACATCAAAAGAAAGAAAACTAGAAATTAGGTGATTGACAAGAAGATGTATTAGTATTTATACACATTACACATAATGTATATATTATGTGCAATACATACATTCTCTGTATATTATGGGCAATATATATAATAATACACAGAATGTATGTAAGATTATGCAGATACATACGTATATGTGTAAGATTACATTTCTATTCAACCTATTTTTCCACAATTTTGGTGATATTATGATTATTATTATGATTATTCCATTATATGATATTTTGATATTTTGACGTTACGCTGAGAGTATTTAGGTCAGAGATGTTGACTGGTTGATTAGGTTAGACATGGAGGAGAGCAGGAAGCTGGAGCTTGTTACGAGGCTCTTCCTCAGATGGGTAATGTATTAGATAAATCGTTTTTTAGTCTTATTGTTTTGATAATTATGATGCATTTTTAAAGTTCAATGATGAAGAGAACTATAATTTTATGATACAATAATTTTTGGCACCCACGTATACGTAGCTCAAACCAGAGCTTTTTTGTTTTTGGAGAAAAAGAGAGAAAAAGGCCTTTGTTCTTGACCTCGTTCATCTAGTAGGTCAAGACACCGCGGGCTCAACGCGGGGACCCTGGTTCGAATCCAGGATGGGGAAAGCGTCTCTTTTTCTCCAAAATTACATAAGCTCTAGTTTGAGCTGTAATTAATACGTGGGTGGCAAAAATTATTGTATAATAAATTCCCCCACGAAAAACTCACAAAATTCTCGCCCCGGAGGCTTTTCTGTGTTGACCATATTTGGCAATTGTGTTATCCCTGTGAAGGGTAATAATATCTTACATCCTAATATACGGAAAAAAGCGTTTGTTCTTGTCCTCGTTCGTCTAGTAGGTCAAGACACCGCGGGCTCAAAGCGGGGACCCTGGTTCGAATCCAGGATGAGGACGGCTCTCTTTTTCTTCGAAAACAAAAAGCTCTAGTTTGAGCTAAATATACGTGGGTGGCAAAAATTATTGTATAATAAATTCCCACACGAAAAACTTACAAAAATCTTGCCTCGGAGGCTTTTCTGTGCTGACCACTATTATGCAATTGTGTTATCCCTGTGGAGGCTAATAATACCTTACGTATAATTTTATGTTAATTCATTGGCTCATTTGAGAAATTGAGATAATGGACAGGATGAGAGAGAGAGAGAGAGAGTATAATGTACATGTATGTACGTAAGATCATACACGTATATACATTTTTACATGTATAATGGTCATCCATGTGAGTAAAGTTATACATGTATAAATGTTTATACAACGACGGACTTAATTAAATTTGGTCATCCATACATATTTTATGAAAAAGAAAACAAAGGTACAGGAAAACATACCTTCGTTTTAAAACGTCATTAAACGCTACATCTCTAAAATAAAAGAACTGAAAAAAAAATGGAAAATTTAAAAAAGTAAGCCTACTCAAAAATAAAGCTATTTGCTATCCGTGGAGACTTTTTCCCAGTGGACATTTCCAAATTAGTTTTAAAAGCAATCTCTGATTCCAAATATTGTCCAAGCAGATCATTGTTTCCATCATATTCAGCGAACTCAGGGGATTTTCCGATCATATGTAAATCGAAACTTGGAATAAAAGTGCTTTTGAATGAAGTGCTAGATTTTCCGAAAACCATAACTCTTTTAGCTCTCCTCAGAATGCCAGAGAATCGATATTTGACTTCTCGAAACTCTCGCAAATTCAAGAGCTGAGTTTATTGTTTTCGAGAAATTTATTCGATCTTCGCAGTACAACCCTCTTCGATTTCAATTTGCCAGGAAGACAGATTTTGTTTTCAAAGCATATCGGCTTGAAACGTCTTTCAGGAGACTATTTTAAGAATTTATTATGCGTATGAACAAATACTTCTGAACTGCAGAACACGAGCAATTTTCATGGAAGTTTCTAGATTTTAAATTTGTCTGAAGAAGTTCTAGAGTTTTTGTTCTTTACTTCATAACAAAAAGGTATAATAAAGATGAAACGACACACTGCGCAAAATATTAAATAAAATAAAACACATTAACACAGTTAAAATAAATACGATGGTTTATAGCTATTTCTCGATAAGCTGATGCGTTATGAGGTTATCATTATACCACAGATTCATGGAATCATTAACACGTATCGGAAGTTCCGCTTTAATATAACATGATGATATTATAACTATGGCATCACTCTAGATAAGGAATTCCTATGTCATGAAACTTCTTGTCAAAAATGCTTGTTGGAATGATATACTTATTCCTACTGATATTATCATGGTTGTGTTGGTGGTCGGGGGATATAGCCAGCATCCCAGTGAAGTCGTGGTAGGCTGACATGTTGTTTGACATCACCAGGTATTTTTGCATGTGCGATATAGAACGCCTTTTTTCAATTTACTACTTTTCTATTAAATATGAAAAGGGGTATGTGCCATGATGATAAATGAACCTGTGATGTTTGGGTTTTTAATCTAAAATTTTAGCCACAAAGCTGGCATGATATTTGTATAGTGTGCAATTTTCTTCACGCTTTTAAAAATGACAACGAATTTTATTTTTTATTGTGAAAAAGAAAAGCGAATAATGCAACGACATTTAAATTTCTTCATTTGCAATTTTGTCAATTTCCAACATTCAAATCAGCAGCGTACTCCAAGGGAAGAGGTGTTGCGAAGTTTGCAGCCATATTCTGACTTCCATCTTCTCGGCGAATCGCATTATCACGAATTTAGTCTTTAAAAATTTTTCGGTTCTTTGGTGAATTTCGTCTACTGTCATACAGGTAAGTTTATTTTTCGGCGTTGAATTTCTTTCTTCACCTTACGAGAACTTCCTTTCTCTCTCTCAGTACAATAACTTCAGTTGGTAGTATTAAAGTGCATTAGGTAGAGTAGAATGCACTTTAAAAAAGTGAATACAACTTTAAATAATGCCCATTACATCCAATGGATCCCTGCTCACATAAAGGTGGAGGTGAGGGACGAAATAGCCGATGACTTGGCCAAAAGGGTAAGGCATAAAAAAACAAAACAAGGAACTTGTCTCCTGATATTAAAATATACGAAAGTACTGGCACAGTCTAAAATTTTTAATTTATACGGAACATGTCCTTTATGAAATTAACGTACGTTGAGACTTAATCACGATCATAACAAGACTGAGAATAGGACATTTACAGGAATAACAATAAACCAAAAAGGCATAAGAAAAACGTATACAAAATACAGGAACTTCTCTAGTTATCCGGATAATCCATCACACAGCTACAATAAATCGGCAATATATTGAAAGCATTTTTGAATGGTAATCTAAAATGCTGACGAAAATCTCTTCACACACATACAAACCAAATCATCGAAATGGCCAAAGTAGTTAGCAAAATTTAGGGTGAAATATATAATCATTGACCGATATGATAACAAAAGTACATTAAGCACAACATGAAAATTATTTCCTTTCATGATTAAAATACATTTTAAAACAATTAAATGTATTGAAATATATATTAACATGGTGAGCAGGTGAACAGAGGAAAATAAGGTAGATTTTAATGGAAATAAAAAGAAGGTATAAAGGGTATATGGAAATTGGCGGTAGGAGAGTGGAGAGGATGGATGGTCGAAGAAGGAAATAGGCGAGCCAGCTGTAGACAGGGTTTATGGTTCGGTGGCGCCAGTTTGGAAATATTGGACAATAGGGAAAAAACAAGTTGTTAAGTGTTTATGGCCACCATATATTCGAAGATATAAAAGTTCCAAGTGGAAAAGTAAGAGGAGGACCGTGTGCAGAAGGAGGCGGAGACAGGTTGTGGTCAAGTGCAAGTAGCGTATGAGCGGTGGTTAGGAGTGGGAGTTGATATGGAAGCGACATAGGATTGGTCGGTGTAGAGAGTGGAAACCTGGCAGTGGTCTGAGAGGGTTTGAGTGACAGTTGGGACTTGGAGAAAAATAGAGAGAAGGATGGCAGTGAGAGGAGAGTTCGGTCTCAGCTCTGAGAGGAGAAGAATCGGTCTGAGTTGGTCGGTAAGAGAAGGTGATTG
>QLNU02015270.1:46660772-46720199 GCA_006491805.2 Dysdera silvatica | reverse complement strand
CAACAACAATTTTACTAACAAGTCTTGCTATGATAAAGTTAATGTTCTTGCAGAAACTTGTTCTTTACACAGAATTCTTTAACGAACAGAATGAGGAATCCACCGAGCACTTAGCTCTTTCGTAACAGCTCTATTTGCAAACTTCTGTCAAATGTGTTAGTGTCAACGCTACCTGTCGGTGAATTTTGAACTAATTATTAGCGGGTTTCAATAGATATTGAACCCGCTATTGCTTTTGGTTTTTCTGTCTATGGTCAATAAAAAGGGTAAGGTAAATGTTTTCCGTAAATAAGACAATGATAGCTATTGATAGCATGGATATAAATTCTGCTATAACGAGCATGAATATGAACTCGGTTATAACGATCATGGATATAAACATGGTTATAACGAGCATGGACACGAATTCGGTTATAATGAGTATGGCTATGAACTCGGTTATAACAAGCATGGATATGAAGTCGGTTAAAACGAGCGTGGATATAATTTCGGATATAACGAGCATGGATATAGACGGTTATAACGAGCATAGATACAAACACTGATATAACGAGCGTGAATGTGAACTCGGTTATAACGAGCATGGATATGAAATCGGTTATAACGGTCATGGATATGAACTCGGTTTTAACGAGCTTAGATATGAACTTGGTTATAACGAGCATGGATATGAACTCGGTTGTAACGAGCACGGATATGATTTCGGTCAAAACAAGCAATCTAGAAATCGTTAAACAACTTAAGTTGTTCGTTATAACCGTGTTTATATAAAATAATTATTAGCGGATTGCAATAAATATTGAATCTGCTATTTTTTGTGGTTTTTCTGTCGACAATAAAAAGGGTATGGTAAAGGTCTTCAATAAACACTTTGTATTGAAATCCTTCCAGAACTTTGAAACCGTTTAAATTTTTCCAACACGGTCGAATCTTTTGAACTCAGTTGAAAGATTTGAATTGATTTTCATAAAATTTAAGCCCTAGCGGCCAAATTTGGAACTAATGGCCTATATTCAGTTAATAATGGGCGAAAATTCAAATTTGGACAGGTTCTACAGACAGTCATTCTCGTTACAGATTCCTGATTTGGAGTTAATATGCGTATGCGTGTGTGAGTTTCGTTCGTATGGGAGCTAGAGCTTCGATTTTATCTTTAATCAACGCATCTGGATGATTTACAGATAAATAAATTTTTTTAAACCGATCGGACTATTCCTTTACTATATATATAGAGAGAGAGAGAGAGAGAGAGAGAGAGAGAGAAGACAAAGTCCTAGCAGCGAAATCAGAAATTTTTTGTTGAAAGTATTTCAAAATTTTGAAACAGATTTAATTTTTAGCAGGTTTCAATATTTATTGAATTACGGTATTGGAAATTGTTGATTTGGAATTTGGAAGTTTTGAGAGCCGTAAATGGGCGATTTAGAATTTTGAAGTAAACGAACTCATCGAGTTTCAACTCTGTAAGTTCGAACTCTCTAACTTTGAATTTTCAACTCGTAAAAATTTTAGTGAATTGGAATTTGTAGCTTTTGCGAGTTGGAAATTTGCGATTTGCAGTTGGGAAGTAAACACCAACTCACCAACTTCGAACTCGTCGAATTTCAACGCGTCAAATTTTTGGTGAGTTGGAATTTGAAAGTTTTGCGAGTTAGAAATTGGTGAGTTGAAAGTTGGAAGAACACTACAACTCGTCAATTTCCAGTTCGTCAAGTTGCAAGTCGCCAACTATCAATAGTCAACTAGCCAAAATTTATTGAAAAAAAAGCAAAACAATAGCAGATTCAATGTCAATTGAAACCCACTAAATATAAATATCGACCTTAGACAATTTTCTCTTACTTGCTTATTGTTTCTTTCCAAAAAAATCCAGCTAAGATTTCTTTCACAAACCGTACTTCAATGTGACGATTTTTCCCTTCTTATGAGTTATTAAAGTTCATACTGACTTTTATTTGACTTTGGGCTCTATAACTGACATCGTATATATCATAATTTATGATAAAAAAATAGAGCCGTCTAAGTCAGTAGACGAAAAGACACTTTGGGTGAAATAATCCAATCTCACTTTTTCTCACTCCCTTTCTATACATAACTTTCCTTAGTTTCACAGCCCTTTTTGAGATCAGACACCAACGTCCCATCTTCCTCATTCTTTCTCCTCGACTCTTAATCCTCCGTTTGCCTGTGAGCGGTTTCTCCCGCTCTCAATAACTGACTCTCGAAGAAGAACATTTCTAGAAGATGAAGCCCCTAGGCTCAAAACTAGTCTTCCAGCATATCCCTCATGGGAGCTCTTCTATATTTCTTACCCATATAAAAATTTGTCATATTAATAATGCACGGGGATGGAGACGGGAGGGGGACAAAGGAGAAAATTCCTAGGAGCCAGGTATCGTAAAAGGCTCTTCGCGAATCTTGTTTGTTTGCCATGTTTTAAAAAAATTACGAGATCGACAATCCGTAAAATTTTAGCTCCTAAAAATTATTGGAGGCAGGGAGAGGTGTAGGAATTGGAGAGGCTGGGCCCATCAATATGCTAAATTTTCAATCCCGTCCCCGTCCTTAATAATGTATACTGAATTTATATTATATTTGTGCAATCAATCAATGAAATATGAATTTCCAATATAATAATTTCACAAATGAGCATTCCTTAACTCTTATTAGCATAAAATTATTTATTAATATAATAATACCAATATTTACATTCTGCCACTGAATTGTAGTATAGGCATATGTCTATGAATAAGTCTTTTATACGTGCAGAAGCAATTTATGTTGTGCGTGCTTTCCTCACAAAGGTTAATTTTTAAATATTTTGAAATTTATGAAAATATTTCGAAAGGTTCTTGTCCTCGACTTCTGATCTTACTCGTGTATATTGATAACCATAAGCACAAACTCCTTTATCTGATAAAATTAGCTATTATTAGCAAAGGATCTTTCTTGTATATTATTTTTATGTGAATGTAAAAGTTCAGTTGAACTTCACCTTTCTATCTTCATTTTTATTCCATTTCGTATGCACTTATACGAAGAGTTTACATGAAAACTATTTTCATGTAAACTCATCATTTCTGCACGCTTGAAGTAAATTTTGTTTTCATCGATTTTTCCAATAAAGGAATAGAAATATTTGTCGTAACTTCAGTGACCTGATACTGCTTAAATAAGAACTTACATGGGAAGGAGTAATATAAATTATGAAGGTTCTAAATATTGAAATAAATTACCATTAGAAGTAAAAAAAATTGAGCAGAAAAAAAAATTTAAAAGCAGATCAAGGAAATATCTACTACAGGGCAATGGAAAGCAAGTAACTGGAAAATGAATTAACAGACGGACTGGATCTTGTAAAAGATGGAAGAATCTTTAATGATTTCATTTTATCATGATGCAAGTGAAAAAATGTTTTATTTACTATAACAAGTAAGGTAATAATTACAGAGATAAAAAAGTTGAGGAAATAATGTGGAAAGTTTGGGGTGGGAGGTTGAAAAAAGAAGCGATGGAAAATAACCAGCTAGTCATTTCTGGATTCCAGTCTCAGAAATCCTGTTTTATTTTAGTCTCAGGTTTGTTATATCCGCACTGATATTTTCTTGAGATCTTTCTCTGTATAGTCGAATATGATGTATGTGTGTGGTGTACATTTGTTTTATGCAATACTAGTTGTCATGTGGTACAAACTTAGTTTGACGGTACAAATGAAGAATAAATAAAAGGAATTATTACTAAATGAACAGTAAATACAAGCCTTTTACGATAGGATCCAATAAAAAACCCGATTCATTTATTCACACTCCTTCCTTCCTTCCTTCCTTCATTCCTTCATTCATTCATTCATTCTCTCCCTTCCTTCCCGCCAGCTAACCAGCCAGCTCTATACGCACATACATTAACCGATGAACCACTTTTCTTTGTAAATATTTATGGGCTCTGACGGTCACGACTAAAGAAACATTTTAGAAAAATAAATGGCGGATTTAATTTTAAGAACGAAATAAAATGCATCGTCATTCCAAAGAGAACTGGAGACTTAGAAGTTAGTTCTAAAATATGTATGAAGAAGAAAACTCTTTGAAAGCAGAAAAAAACAGCTATGATATTTGTCAGCGTTTATTGAGCGATATTTTCTGAAAAAAAACCTACAGTTTTTAAAGATTAATATATCGTTTTTATAATCTCTATAAAATTTATGGAGTGCATTAATTTTTTTTCGAATGATTTGAAGGAAATTTCTCCATCTCCATAATATCAACTTAAAATAAGTTAGAGGGAAATATGGACAGAGAATAAAGCGAGACTATTAAAATAATAATAAGTTTCCACGTGTATCAATAGGCCAGATTGCTAGTTATTCACGATCCTAGTTTCTACATTTCAATTTTTATATAGAAGTAATTGTATAGCTTGCTTATATTCGATACGAAGTGCTTAAGTCTATACAAATATTTTGAATTTAGATATCGCGCATTGTCCTTCATAAATCAGACATATATACAGTGGGATATTGTAAAGTAACTACCTTTATATATATTAACCACTTGAATAAAATGAACACTTTTTATAAGAAAGAACTGGTAGAGTCTTAATCATGCGTACACCAAAGTCTGTCGTGCATAATGACCATCTGTCTACGGTTATCATTGTAGAACAGCCTAAAGGTGGTCGTTTTAGGTAGGTTCCGCTACATGCTCATGTTTTTCATGGCAAACTAGTACAGATCCTGCCGGATCGGTATTTGTAGAGCCCAAAGAGATCCGACCGGCTATCGCAGGGTTGTCCAAACTTTTTGGGCAGCTGACCACTTAAAAATTTTACATGGATTTCGAGGGTTAGCAGTTTCTGGACAAAAATATACCACTTATTGAAAGCCTTATTTCAGAGTTTCTTCTGGCTACTTGTTAACTTGCGACATGGAAAGAGGTGACCCATGATGTCCACGCGGGTTTCCCTTATTTCTGAAAAAAAAAATCTAAAATTTTTGTTTTGGACTTTTTGTTATCACAAATATTTGTCAGGGGCAGGATTAACACTGTTGGCTGCCCTGAATGTTACCTGCGAACTGTATATTTGACAATTCTGATCTACAGCACAGAAAACCAAACCTCAGAACACAGATCGGGTGAGAAAACTGAACGTACTCTTACCAGCAGGATTCAAAGCTCTTTTTAGAGATTTATTATTATTATCGAATCCGTAATATATAAATCAAATGTCATAAAACAGTTAAATCTCAATATAACGAATTCGGATATAACGAACATTCTGTTGTAACGAAGGGAAATAATAAACTTGTTTTGTTTCATTTCAAACAGACAAGATGAAAAAGATAGAGACCGTTTATTGCGAGAGAAAACATTCTCTAACCAGGAAACTTGGTTCTGGTTATATTCGGATCCTCGTTATAACCGAGTTCTTTATATTCGTGTTCGACTGTATATGAGAATTTATTTAGTAGTCTATATTACATTCTACGAGTCACTGTTGTGTCAAGAGACTTGGTCATTGGGCCAAAAAATTGTATTTGGTGCTATTATTTCTGAAACGGAGTATCTATGCATAGTAATTAGATTTTTCTATAAGCGGAGGAAAGTTGCACGGGTGACACAAAAGTCATTGACACATTCTGACGCGTTGGCAACTTCTGTGCATTTCATCGAATTTTTGTATCTCGCGAATAATTGTGATCTGCAGCATTTCCAGCTCACTTGAGTGTTGTTTAGAATCTACGGCGTGGTGTACAAATTCTGGATTCACTACCGAACCAGTGCTCTTCACAGCACAAACCTCCCTAGCTGCAGTTGCAGTAGCCAACTGTTTTGAAAGCTAAACTGTTATAGGCAGATGGTGAATTACTCGCAAAGATAAGAATAATTTCTCGACCTCTGGACACGAGCCAACGATCTCTTGACTGCTGGTCAAGTGCTTTACTGATAAAGTGCAGACATCAAACAGTCTTCCGCTTGCTAGAGTATATAAGAAAAAGTATATAAAAAGTATATAATACTGTAATAAGCACTCAGATCGCATATTTTTCGCGTGCAGAGCTTTTAGCAGCAGAATAAAAATTTCCACTAAATCATAGCAGTGTGTGCTCCTCTCTACAGTTTGATATATCACGATATTTCAAAGTGGCGATGACTTCTGTGTGTTTGTGTCTGAACGGAGTCAGAAGAAAAAAAGGCCAGGCAACGCCAAGGCCTACAGTTTTCCGTAGGGCCCGATCAAGCCAAAGGGGGGGGGGGCCCAAGGACTGGTATTCATTCGGGGCCCTCCTGACGAACTCGCAACAAAATTATTCAACAAGTAACAAATGAAAACCCTTGTTAATATATATTATCTGATTAATCAGTAGGATAAAGCCATTTTCAATGACGCCTAGGTTATAATTAAAAAAAATATATAATATAAATAAATTACTGTTATAATTAAAAAAACAAGGTTTCGAACTGACACTTTATACTTTCCATTTTATCGTCAAAAATACAAAATTTGGGGGCCTTAATAATATGTGGCGAAGGGCCGTGGCCCTAGAGGCCCTTACGGTAATCATACTCTGGTATTCCGGGCAATCAGAACCTCCGTCACCAAGGTAATCAAATAAGAGACTACAGCGTGCAGAGAGAAATAAAGATGGCTGTCTTATAATACCATTGGGCCTCAAACCCGGTGTAACCGCACGACAGACGAATGCATTACCCTTATGCTATTGCAGGGCAGTCTGGACCTACAATTTCTCGGAGAACCTGAATCCTTTAAAGCACAGGAAACCAAACCCGGGGACACAGTAAGTAGTTAGTCGAAAAGCGGTTGTTTTTGTATAGCTGGGAGCCGAACTTCTTCACCATTGAGCCGCCGCATGGCGCAGCGACTTTTAAATCACCCTATACTCGCGGCAAAGCTAACCTGGTACACTGACAAGGCGCAGAGTACTACGTGCGATAAAGTTAGACTTCTATTACGTTAACAGAGTTAATAGAAGATACATTTCGTACATAAAACATTAAAATAATGCTCAAATACATAAAACATAGGCATGTTTGTGTAATTAAAATCTGGTATTTATTAAATTTAGGAAAAAGAATCATTATAGCGAGCGATGACGTCATTCAAGTAACTGACCACTCAGAGGACTTCGTTTGCTTGGCGAGAAATTTGGCGCCTGGAATTTTGGCAACCGCGTTTTTCTGCATTCCAAATTAGGCGATAAATAGCCTAATAATGTTGAGGGCTATCTCATTTTTCGCCAATTTGTGAATGAATACTTGTTGCACGAGTGTGAATAGGTCACCGTAGCCTTAATAGTGCACCAGGTTAGCTTTATCGCGAATATAGCATTATTTTACATTTATGAAACGTGCACCTATTATGACCCTGTACAAAAAACAACAAACGTGCTAAAGAAACCATATCTACGTTGCAAATAAAGAGCATCGCATTAGAGATTGCCTACGTATAATGAGATATTGCCAGGTGTATAATTATCGTCGTGATACAAATCTTATTTTTAGCTGAGTTTGCGTGTGAATAATCACCTTTCCTTTGCAGAAAATTCATGGAAAGTAAATACAAATGTTTGTGTTTCATGGGTTTAAAGCATTCTGGGTGATATACTACTCATTATCCTCTTTAGGCAAGTAAGTTAACAAACACACATGTTTAGTGTACATACATTTATATTTATTCTTTAGACATATTTCGGAAACGAGTTGAACTATTTCGATTAGTGTGGTCCTTTGGGAATAAACATAAAAGACGTAAAATTGTGCCAGATTAGACAGAAATGCGTTTCACGAAATTTAAAATAAATATATTCGTTTAAAACAAAAGTTTCTTGATACTTTTAAAGACAACAATTAGGTTTTAAATACAGCAAATGACTAAAAAATAATTCCCATATGGAAAGTTTACAACGTCTTATCTCCTCGGGCCTTATGCACCATGTTTGACATTTGATTTTCCTAGTTATTTTTAACGAAGATCGTCAAGAGAAATTGCTCTTCCTAAATCAATTTCTGAAGGAATTTTATTTCTAGTTACACCACTGGAATCTAACTAACGTATACTAATATTAGCATATAATAATCACAGAGGTGTTTTAATGATCAAACGATCAATACTATCTTAACTTGTTTTTGTGTGTGTGTGTGTGAGGGGAGAAAAGAGTCTTATATTATTATTCAACAGTTTCTCAAGCATATTTTAGTCTATAGAAATATTTACACTTTTTTAGACTAATCTGATTCTTTCCTATATCATAATAGCCATGTGAAAATATACTAAGAATGAGAAATAAATTCATTCAACCTGTATACAGTTATTGTTGATACATCTTTTTCAAACAAATTATTTTAACGTTTTAAATGAAATTCTAAAGATTCAATATTATTGCTATGATTAGGTTAGAAATGGAGAAGAGTAGAAACCAAAAGCTTGTTTCGAGGCTCTCTACCAGTATTACATATTACATCAATAATTTCCTTGTTTTAGATTACTTCGGTACACTATATTTTCATGGTATTAAAGATTAAGAAAAAGTAAATTTTTGTTATCAGTACATACAGTAAAACCTCCCAACAACGATGTCCGATATAACGATAAATCCCTCTACAACGATAATTTTTCTCAGTCCGTATAATAGTGTTGTAGAGAGGTTTTACTGTATAATGAACCCTCCCTATAACAATAACTCCCTCTACAACGATAATTTTTCTCGGTCCGTATAATATTGTTATAGAGAGGTTTTACTATATATCTGAATGTACTATAGAAAAAGCATTTAACAATGCTTTTTGTTATATGCAGATTTATGACTTCATTTGAGAAACTGTGATATAGAGTAGGATGAAGCATTGAGTTGATGCATGCATTTCTACTTAGACAGATAGATCTGCTGGAGCCTAGGCAACGAGTTTTAGTTTAATTCTTTTATGAAATCACATTGACGTTATATTTTAGCATCTTAATGCCCTTTAGATTCAGACCATGTCATCTATCTTTGTAGCTAGAGAAAGAAATATCGGGAAGATAGAGGGAGGGACGGATTGCCACATCCTGAACATATATCGCAGGTTTGTTTAGGAAAAAAAACACATTTTCAGACAATTAAAAACTTTTGTAATTGGATATAGTTGTGCATCTGAGATTCCAAGATATTTAGGGAAAAAAAACCTGGACAGCCATATTAATTGATAAGCTGCATTTTGTCAGATTAAAGCTAACTAAACTAAAAGCGAACTACTAATGATGTTACGCAGAACTATCTGATCAGTTGCAAAAAATTTTGAGTTCAGAACCAGGTGACAAAATTATTAAATGAGTTCATAAGTTAACACTTTATAATTTGACGTTTCGGTTCACCTATGAGAACTTTTTTTTATAAAGCTTTGTAGTCAGTGATTATCGTCGACCGCAACTTCAAATTTTTAAGCTCATTCTCAATTATATAAACTTATATTTATCAATTATTGAAATGGAACAATTCTCATTACATTTGATAATGTGGTAATACTAGATGACAAATTATTCGCAAAGAAAAGAAGGATTTCTGGACGCCTGTTGGGGACAAAACCCGCAACCGCTTGAGAGACAGTCAAGTGCTTTTTCTCATTGAGCTACAGGAATCGATCAAACAGTTCTTTATTACAAATAAATTTGACACCCACGTATTAGTAGCTCAAACTAGAGCTATTTTTGTTTAGGAGAAAAAGAGATGCCGTCCTCATCCGGGATTCAAACCAGGGTCCCCACGTTGAGCCTGCGGTGTCTTGACCTACTAGACGAATGAGAACAAGAACAAACGCTCTTTCTCCGTATATTAAATTGTAAGATATTATTACCCTTCACAGGGATAACACAATTGCCAAGAGTAATAATAACAACTTACAACTTAATATTCGAAGAAAAAAGCGTTTTTTCTTGTTCTCATTCGTCTAGTAGGTCAAGACACCGCGGGCTCAACGCGAGGACCCTGGTTCGAATCCGGGATGAGGACGGCGTCTCTTTTTCTCCTAAACAAAAATAGCTCTAGTTTGAGCTACTAATACGTGGGTGTCAAATTTATTTGTAATAAAAAATCCCCCACGAAAAACTCACAAAAATCTCGCCCCGATGGCTTTGTGTGTTGACCAATATTTGGCAATTGTGTTATCCCTGTGGAGGGTAATAATATCTTACAAACAGTTCTTTGACTTGTGGTTTTGGTTTAAAATGTAGTCAGAGCACTGCTCCACTAATTTCGAACTTGCCCACAGTGAAGCTTCATATTCACTCGCAGAGGAGGCGGAGGAGAGGGGATAGGAGGGTTGATCAACGCCTGCTGCCTAATAGGAAAGCGCATTTGACTGGATATTAAGAGGTTGTGGGTTTGGTACCCACCAGGTGACGAAAGATCACCATTTTCTTCGCGAATAATTTATCATCTTATATTTATAATTTGGTCGCACAATTATGAACTCGGAATTTTTTATAATTTAAGATGCAATTTGAATATCTTCGTGGAATCATTTATCTGAAAAACTGTTTGGCACTCGTTTTGGAATGAGCAAATGAGGGTCTGGCGGTGTTATAGTTATGATGTGTATGGCTATATAATTGGGATAAGCTTGGCTGAATTTTTTTAGGCGAATCAAGTGGCTACTGCAGCTCCGTAATGCGAGGTGTTATGTCATTGAAAACTTCAGCTTCTCTGTGGCAAAATCCTGCTAATATTCTTCTCAAAAAATTAAACTGAGAACACTAAAAATTGGAAGTCACAATACCTTAAAATTGACTTCAGTGGTAGAGCAGTTTCCTTGAACAATATTTCAGACTATGAGGTCATAGAATGATGAGGGAAAACGGAAATTATAATCACTGTTGAACTCATTAATTTGATTTTTAATATCTCAATCCATACTTCGTTAATTTTTATTAATCGACTCTTACTTACTGCATTTTCTTTAAGCTGCGAAAAAAAAAAATAATTGTAGACCATGCGTTCATTTTCAATTTTGAGACCCGCGAAAAGTAGTTCGAGAACAAATAGATGAAAGATCGACGAAAGATTGACTTGGCTTCGAAGGAGGTGTTTTCGTGGTATCGTCAGCACTTTGAAAGCATATCTTAACCTTTTCCACCACTTTATTATGGACATCAAGAGGCCACGGAGCGAAATTGTGCTCCTCTTGGAAAAGGATCGCATCTATAAAAGTCTTAAATTTATAAAATCGGCCAGATCAAAATAAAAGTAATACAATTTTAAACGCTCCTTAAGCGCCCACTCTCCCTCTCCTTTAGGAAGGAGATCAAGAAGAAAAGTCTCCTGGAGGCTCTATTTCTTCGGAGAGTAATTCCACTGAAATATTCAAAAGCCCAAGGAGACGAAAAAAGAGAAAACCGAGATCAAATGCCACGGTGAATTTTCTGCTTTTCTTGTTTGCAATTCTTTTTGTCCCATTTCTTGTTTTGGTGAAGGAAAAGAAGAAGTTGCCAAACAACGATTCTGTGGTCTGAAAAATTCAGGATGTTGAAACCAATTCCTTCAGAAACTATTGCGCCGGTATGTCTATTTCATCTATTAATTGTGGGCGTTCGCCTTATACATTATCAGTTATTATATATTCAGTGTATGTACTATGTAAGCTGCATTATTTGAGCATCTGGATCGACAGGAAGTAATAGTAGTTATTAGCTAAAACAAGCAGCAGATTTGGCTACTTTTGGCTATAATAAACACCTCTGGCTTTTAAAGCCCGCAATATAGAACAGTGGTTTCAAGCCTTTAATCTATGAAACTCTCTTCTTAACAGATGCTTAAACGAAGGATACTTCTATAAATAATAGTAAAGGAAAACTTGAATTGCTATTATTTATAGCTGTTTGTACACAGGCCCGTAGCTTGACGCTTGTCATGGGGCTCTAAAAGTTACAACGATCTTAGCAATATCAGGGAAGCTAAAAATTCATAAATATTTTTATATTTTTATTAATATATTTAATAACACTAAATATATAAGTAGACTAATATATTTAAAATTAATAAATAAATTTCTTAAAATAAATTTTGCATTAAAAACTTATAAATTTTAGTATACCTCTCTATAATTTCTCTTATCCTTGTTATAAAGTAGAAGGACTCAAACCTCTGTAAGAATATCATGTACACAAGATCTATCGTAAAAAGCTATTTTGAGTACATTTTCAGCGTCAAAGAACAATTTGCATTGTCATGTACAATTTTATACAAGACAAAAAATTTAAAATAAAATTCTGCAACAATTTATTTTGAGAAAAAAATATTCCAGTGGGGCTGAATATATCCCTAAGAGGGGCACAGTCCTCTCTAGTCCCTATCTTGCTAACGCTCTACTTGTACATGTACATAAGCATAAAAATGAACATTAAACCAGTATAAAAAGGCAGGCAGTATACTTGTCTATTGTTTTGGGATATTGGCTATATTTAGCTAATTCTAAGTTGTTGTTACTGGAAAAATTAAAGAAGTTACAGATTTTCACGAAAATTTCGGCGACATTTTACAAAAATAAATAAATAAATAAATAAATAAATGGCAAACTCCTGGAGGGTCACCATGGCACCCTAGAGTTCCGCGGGACACCATTTGAGAAACACCCGATTTGAAAATGCCATTTGAGAAACGTAAATATGGAATATTTTTCCAGTTGTATTACGAAATGTAAGAGGAATATAATGCGTTTTGGTTTAGTGGTAATACTCTTCACCAAGTCTGTCTGTCGTTGATCTGAATCCCTTGTCTCTGAATCCCAAATCTGAAATTTGATTTCCAACTAATAATAACTAACGCACATATACATATATACACACAAAAAAAACTAAAGGAAGGGAGGAATGAATGAATGAAGGAAGGAAGGAAGGAGGGCAAGAAAGAGAGAGAGGGGGAGAAAGTGAGAGAGAGAGAAAGAAGCTTTCCGACAAACTGCTCACTGAAGTTCAAGGGTTGGTTCTCTAGGTCTTAAGGATGCTTGGATTTTCGAAAAAATCTAGGCCCGGGGTGGCATAGTGGTAATGCATTCCCCTATCATGCAATTAACCCGACTTCGATCCCCATTGGTACGGTAGAACGCGTGCAATTTCACCGTAATCTAGAGTTCCAATCCCTTCGCAAGCAGAGGTTCGCATTCCTCGGGAAATTGTAGGCCTCGGTACAACATAAACACTGATGACCTTGCGCCATAAAAATACGGAAAGGAAATTGCGAAACATTTTCCAAAGCTGCGCGAAGATAGAGAAGATTGAAAATATTTGAATTTCATTAGTTTCGGTCAAAACCATGCATTGTTATTGGATGTCAAGGCTTTTAAATATATATTTTATTTCTTTCTGGAATTTTCTTTTGACGTAAAATTTGACGATTCATCCCATTGCATCAAGGAAAAAAACAGGAACAAACAAATATGGAGAACCGTCTATTCGTGGACAATATTGAAACGTATGTGATAGTTTTTTTATGCCAGTTGTGTGAATAGGTAATGCAGCTTTCGCTTATTACTTATGCCTCTTTGTACTTTTTTTTTTCAGTTTCTTGGGCCAGGCGTGGGGTTCATTTCCTATTCCTGTGTCATACGTTGTTCGTTGGTTCGACCTCTTTAAAGGCCTTATTTTAATTTTTTCTTTAATTTCCTTTGAAAGGAAAAACACATACTGAAATTCAAGTACTTTTATTACTGTTTTCGTTGGCGACCTTAACTGCCGCTTAGGAGAATTTTAGGTGCTTGATAGGGCAATTTGTTTGGATGGGTGTGCTTTGTTAAATTACTCTCTGAGGTTGGATGGGGCATTTTGGCTCAACAAAGGGGTGGTGAACCAGAGACTCGCGTACAAGAAGTAGCACACTCGCAGATTTGTTTGTGCACTCGGAATTCCAAGTGTCTTACCGCCCGTTCTTTCTGCTAGGTGCACGTCACAACAGGGGAATGCCAAAATATTTCTAAAGAATTCGCCAACTTTGGCGAACACTTTCAAGAAATTTCGCCAACCCACATACTTCTTTATTATGCATATCTTTTGTGCCGATTAGAATATCGAAGGAATGAATAGAGGGTGGCAATCTTCCCGTAAGCGTAGACAAAAGTTGATAAAAGGATTTTTTACGACGCAAGGACGCCAGAGGCAAAGCGGCGCAAGGATCTATAGTTTTATAAGGAATATGAAGTCTGTCACCAAGGACACCAAAACCTGCATTAGGGTGTGCAGAAAGACGGCACTTGTTTTACGGTAGAAGTGGGAGTCGAACCCGGGTAGTAATATCACAGAAGAATGCATTATCCTACGTCACATTAGTATAGAACGGGTTCGGGAATGCCCCGGTACAGATTTACCGGGATATGGCAAGAAATATTCCGGAAGTGTTAATTTGTTTGTGTCTAATGGCAAGGCAGTAACTAAGGTTATTCTGCTTTAACACGTACATATTTCTTAGGATTCTGAATACTTTTGGTCCGGGATATCAAACTCCGGATTTTATCTCCAGGCATTTTTGTGTCCATGACGACCCTTGTACTACTACTAATAATTTCTATTTAACCTGACGTACACATTGAATGGCGTATATCGTGAGCACATATATGAGTCATATAAATGTCGATGACTTACTGGCACAATGATTAAGGTAGGAATGGAGAAGAATAGAAAGCCATATTTCGTTGCGAGATTCTCCTGCAGAGTTGCAAAACATAAATAATTTAAATTACAGCTTAAAATGGAAGGTCGCAATACAGAAGAAAAAAAACCCCTGTTTTTTAACCATTGATCCTTTTATTATATTTCTTTAGAAGTATAATCGAATAAATATAGTTTTAAGATTTCAATGCATTTATTGGTATTGTACAATTTTTGAAGATTTTTGGACCTCATTCTAGACAATTGCGATAAATGCGTGGACGAAGATTTATGAATAAAACTGTATAAGAATGTCAATGTAATTTGTTAAAAAAGGAGAAATTAGTTTAGAAATAATAATTCACTATTTCAGTTTTATTTATTAATTATTGATTTTAATGAGTTAATAATTTAGAAGGGGCTAGGGAGAAGGAACACCTTTATCCCATGAAATTTGGCAATTTTGTTAGGGAAAAACCCCGTAATTATATTAAGGAAAAGTGTTTTTAAATCATAATATAAATTTGCATAATTGTACTGCATGAAATAACAACATTTGCGATTAAAAAAGAAACTGTAGACTTAAAACACAGTGCAAATATTTTCTAGATTTCTCTACTTATTGTGAAGAGTTATTAATTTTGGCTGTTTAATTAAAGCTCGGTTAAAATTCGTTCTGAGTGCAAAAAGTAAGTTAAAGGTGATACGCTAGGTTATTATGTGAAAGGTCAGCACTTTATTGATTAACCATAATATTCGTATACGAAACCAATCATCGTTGCGAGAAGACAAAGCTAATTGAATAATTAGTTTAAATTTTTTAACCAATTGCCCACGAATCTCCGTTTTAAAATCTTAATTTAAAATTTACAATTACTTCTAAATTTGTATTTTTATTTCTATACCGTCAGTATCAGGGTTCCTCAATCGGGGTTCCGTTTGAAGAAATCAGGGGTTTTGTGAGGGATCGTGATTAAAAAACAACTTACTGATTGCGGTCATGGAACCCTGAGCAGTTCAACTCCTCAGTTCACAATCTCAACTTCGTTAAGGTTCTTCCAGGTTAAAAAGATCGGGAAAGGATAATTTCACATCTACCTATAGTCCAGTTGTTTCCATTCTTAAACATATAAACCGAATATAAACAAAGCCGCTTGACGACTCGTCGTAGTTTCCCAGGTCATGGGAGGTTCGGATTCCTCGGAAACCTGTTGTTCCCGGCGCGGTATGAGCTTCGTTGTCCCTTGCGCAGTACAACAGAAACAGAGACCCCCAGTAAGACTAGTTATAAGTGAATCTCATATTAGAGATTTTTTTGGTATTGGAGAAAAAGAGATGCCTTCCCTGTCCTGGAGTCGAACCAGGGTTCCTACGTTGAGTCCGGAGTGCCTTAACAACTGGAATAACGAGGACAGGAGCAACAGATCTTTCTCTGTGAAAAAAACAAAACAGGTTATTAAGATTGATGAAGTTCAAACTGGAATATCTGCTTTTACCTAATCTTAGTTCTTGTCAAAGAGTACGTTGCTTGTTTTTTAAGAAGTTAAAATATATAAAGGAACTGGAAATTCTTACTTAATGCTGAATAAACTTGGAAAGCCTGCTGCCTCAGTTTTGAAACATGCTGTATTCACTCACGATGTGTTGGAAAGTTTTAATTAAATTAAGCTTGTTTAACCCAAAGAATTCTAAAATTTATGGCCTTTCCTCTCTCATGCATTCAAAGTTCTGAGGAAAAATAAAAGACGGTATGCGAGAGAGCTAAAGTAACGAGAAATTTTCTGCATAGATAGAAATGTTCTGATTTGGAAATCCTTTCCTCGAAAGCAGAGAAATTTGGAAATACTTTCTAGATATATATAATTACGAATGAACATGACGAAGTAGTGTTTTACCTCACATAGACCTCTGTGTAATACAACGAAGCTTAAGTGCAGATGTGTACACCATTTTATATGATCATCAACTCATGTGTTAGTGGAAATTTAAAGTAAAAAGTCTATGTTTAATGAGAAGCAGATGAATGTTTGCTTCATTATGGAACTTACTAACAGAGGCAACATAGAAAATAAGGGACATTAAAATATCCAAGTAAATAATAAAAGAAAGATATTTATATTGAAGAGATAATAGATTATAAATTACAAGTGAGTGGGTCATATTGGAAGGTCCTGAGCTGATTACACGGGATGGTATTTAATTGGGACCCCTTACATAATATACGTTTAATTGCGTCTAATCCTATGTTAAGATAGATCTAATTAAATAATTTTAAATTATGATTATTAAATTACTATTGGTTAAATCGCAATAGTACGATAATCAGTAAATGTCGTTATTAATTATATTACATTATATACAATTGATACGAAAGGCCCTAGCTGCCTATGACCCACCATCGCAAAGTTTGGTGAGCAGGAAAAAAATTGAAAATACTGTCCCGAGCTGACATCGAGCCAGTGTCATCATTGTGTCAACTAGAGCGTTATACCACGTCGACTACCGTGACCCACTTGATGCTGTCTCATATATGTTTGTATAAGGTACTGTTACATTTCCCAGGGAGGAGTATTCTGTCATAATAATTGTTAATTTTAGTAAAATACCCAAAAAGTATCCCAAACCATGATGCACATGTCCTATAATACTGTGATTACTTATAGCGCAAATTGCATTTAGTTATGTTTTGTTGGGAAGAAAAGATATATGAAGTGTTCATGTATTTAATATAAATAATACATGAATTAAAAAAGAAGCGCCTTTAAAAACGTTGATTATAATGACAGAGTAAGCAAAGAAAACTTATGCTTATATGCATATATGCATATATCCTAACTTCATACTCCTTTCCGCAAATGAAACAGTGCCCGTTAGATCAATTTCCTGGAGAACTCGTTATCCGGAAAACTTGTATTTTTTCCCCCTTTTCCAGGAACAGAGTTTCAACAGAATTTCATTAGTAGAACCAAGTGATTTTCTGGAACTGGAAGAAGATGGGGGCGAAGAAAGTAGTTTTTTAGTTTCTTGCAAATGCGTGTGTGTATGTGCTTCTCTCTTAAGAAGGGTCGGCTGTAATTTACTCTTGTTCGTTTGGCATCAGCGGTACCGGCTGGCAATCAACTTAAAGTTTAAATCTGTCTTTCTTGTTTTGAAGAAAAACAATTATCAAAATTGGCTAAATAATTTTCTTTCCAAGGAAGCTTTTCACTCTTAATGATTTCCTTGTTCTCTATCAATTAGATTACGTATATATATTTTTGTCCCTTGAGTATGAAGTACGAGTTGTAAGACCCATTTGAACAGATTGTTAATGATTCTGTTTGCACAACTAATGATATTTAAAATGTTCGGCGATGTAGAAAATGAATTTTGCACTTGTTTAAAATTTGGAACTTGTGGATGGACTACAAGATGTTCTTTTAATCACATCCAATCAACTAGATATTCTTTTCATTATAATCTATCGACTAGATATTCTTGTCATTATATCTAATAAAACCGTTATTTTTATAATTATATCTAATCAAACCGATATATTTATAATTATGCTATATTAGATATAATGTAAATAACCAACTAGCTGCAGAATTCAGTGCAACAATCTAAGAATCTAGATATTGCAATCATCTAAAAATCTAAATATAAAAGTACTCCTCCAAGAATTTAAATATTACAGGGATTATTTAAAAAAACTAAACATTATATTAATCATCGAAGGATCAAAATATTATGGTAATAATATAAGAATTTAATAAAATATATCATATAAAATCATCTAAGAAACTTAGTGATTATCTAAGGATTCAGCACAAACACTCATGCCTTTTACTAATTAATCCTCATAATTCTGCTAATTATCCATGCCATGCACGGACACGTCACAGGGGTCATGACCCCCAAAATATATTTTTTCACTGTAAAAAATTCCAACTTTCATGATAAATGAAGGGTGTTATTCCAAGACCATGGCAAATTCTGTCCTTGACCCCCCCAAAATGAAAGTCTGTGTCCGCCACGGCTCTAGGTATTCTATCAATAATTCGGAATTCAAATAATCATCTAATATTTTATTTATTACAGTCGAACTCGTTTATAGCGAACATAAAAAAATACCCTCCCGGAGGCTGTCTTATATGAATTTGGAAATGAAAGAAAAATATCATTGGAATTAATAGTTCTTGTATGAGATATATTGCGTTGAACTGTGATGATAACATTAGACTCGAATTGGGACAGCGTGATGACTTTAAATGGGAAATCCATATTTTTGTTATAAATGCAAGTTCCCATAGAAGAACTTGCACATTTGACAAAAGAATGGATTTCCCATTTAAATTTATCACGTTGTCCTAATTTTAGAGCCTCATATTAGAATCAGAGTTCAACGCAATATAATCATTACTCAAATAAAAGAATGAACAAAATTGGAGGCGAAGACTTGAGCTTATTAAAGCCATTAAAGCATACGAAATAAGACTTAAAAATATTCCAGTTGCGGAATCCTTAACTGCTTTTTTTTAATAAATTCAATAATTTAAAAATACTGCTGCACTGAAATCTTTCCAGTTTGCAGGATTCGTTACGCTTTGAGCTTGTTTAACTACAAACTGGCAATGCTGTTTCCCCTGTAGCCCACCCCTCCACTCTCTTCCTTTTAAGATGAATTTTATTTTTATTTTTGTTTTTTGAATGAAGAGTATGTCCATATCTCACTGTAAGTCCTTTCAATTTGTTCTCGTTATACTTTTATTCGCCTGCTTTTTACTTCCTTTTTCACTCGGAATGTCGGAAGGCGTGGATTCTTTTAGCTTAGACTAATTTTCATACAAAAGCATTGATCTGATTAGGGCCCACGTGGCAGGAGCCTCACTAGATAAAGGTCCTACACGTGGAGTTCCATTTAAAAGTGTTAATCAATCTATATTTTCTTTTCTTTCAAATTTATTCCGGTCCTTATCTCACCTTATCAATTATTAATTAATTAATTGCTTACGGCATTTTTGTGTACCCTGTTTTCAAATGCACATATTTTCATCATAAAAAATGCACATGCGCAATAATTTTTTATGGAAAATTTATGCTACTTTCCATCTACTTTATTTTAATTTCATTTAACATATTAAGGTTACACTATATATATATATACATACATACATGCATTATATATTAAATCTATATTATAAAACTAGTCTAAAACATTTGTTAATTATAGCTATGGATTCTTATAACCGTCAAAGAATTCTAGTAATTTTAAAAATAGGATAACTTTTAATAACGAGAAAATCGCAGAAGATTTCTTTTCTACGTAGTCGGAAAATAACTATAACTCTAGTAATCAACTAACCTCCAGTAACTAATTAGATATTCTTGTGGTTGTTTTGTCGAATATCCAAGTGATTTCTTAATTAATCAGATATTCTACTAATTATCTGAACAATGAGATATTATAGCAATTGTCCAGATATTTTATTAATTATTTAGTTAACTCGATACTACGGTATTTGTTTGTATATCCTAGTAACTTTGTTCTAATTAACTTTGTTCTAATTAACTTTTGAAATCATTTGCATTTCCTTTAGCTAACATATTAGTAAAATATTCCTCTGAATAAAAGTAGGCTTTGCCTTGGAAATTTTGGTGAATAGGAATTTATAAATCATTGAGATGTGTAAAATGCGATCATTACTAGATAAACGTGTTTATGTGATTCACAGCACCACAATCGCGACGAAAAAAGAGGAAAAAGCGCGAAAAAAAATGAAAAAGTGCGAAAAAGAAGAGTTCGTGCCCGTGCATGGAAAATAAATAGTACTTTTCGTTAATTTCATCATTTTACAGGGTGGTCCCGAACTCTACCAACGACATAAGAGGGGTGATAGCATGTATACATCTGCTATTTAGTCTATTAGAAAAAAAATAATACACTAACATTCACAAGCCAATACTTGTTTAACAAATAAATGAAAGTAATTTACCAATTCATGAGTCAATTCCAGGAGTTAAAGTGGCTGCTGAAAGTGGTGTCCGAAAGTGTTGTTGTACAGCTGACACCATTGTATGAAGGATTACCGTACCCTCTTGCAGATCCCTGGTGTGTCATTAATCTTGTCAGAAGCAACAATAATTCTTGCGACTAGATTTTCAAGGGAGTCCACTGGCGTGTTATACACTAATGTTTTGAGGTGGCCCCAGAATAAAAAGTCTAGTGGATTAAGGTCCGGAGAACGTGGAAGCTAAGCCACAGGTCCATCATGCCCAATCCACCGCTCGGGATAAATCGCATTTAGAAAAATTTTCATTGTTTTCAAGTTTGCAGGTGCCCCATCATGCATGAACCACATAACCCTTGCGTAGTCAAAGGAGCATCACAGAGCAGATTAGGAAGCATGGTATGCTCACCCAGTCAGGTGATCTGGCAAGAGGTAAGGTCCTACCATAGAATCACCAATAATACCTACCCATACGTTGATAGAAAATCTACGTTGCTCTTTATGAAGGTTAGTGACGTGTGGATTTTCAACAGCCCAAGCATGCTCGTTGTGCATGTTGAAAATACTTTCCTGGGTAAATGATGCCTCATCGGTGAATAGCACTAATGCGTTAAATTCTGCGTTAACAGTGTTCATCAGGAACACCCATATTACAAAATCCAACCTTCGCGGATAGTCTGCTTCATTCAAACTTCTGTCCTGCTGCACGTGATGGGGATGCATTTCTGCCTCATGCAAAACTCTCAACACAGAAGTTTCACTAGCATCTAATTGGGATGCTATCCCTCGTGAACATATAGATGGAGATTCTGCAATAGACTGCAAAACACGTTCCTCCATTTCCAGTGCCCGTACACTTCGCAAACATCCAGTATCCTTCATTGAGGTTGCCAAGGTGCCAGTTTCATGCAGTCGTCTATTAACACTGGCGAGCGCAAATTGTGAGGAATGCGAAGATGTGGAAATCTCTCACGGTACAATCCTTGTGCTGCACGTCCATAAACATTCCCTTTTCCATAAATCAAATGCATATCCGCTAATTCTTCGTTTGTGCACGTCGCCATTCTCTTAACGAATATGTTTTGTAATGCTATTTCGCATATGTCGAAAAACCGCTTCGCTAGCTCTTTTAAATGCTTACTTGTTATGGACTCTGTTTTTTCATGTGATTTGCATTTTCCCCCTTCTTATTAATTGGCTGTCAATTACTTCAGCACGTGACGAGTGTTTCGATTTCACTATTGTTCTGACTGAACAAATACTAGACGTGAAAATTATGCAAATTGTTTGCCTTGACGTGTACGTACTATCACCCCTCTCATGTTATCAGTAGAGTTCAGGATCATCTTAAAATCTGCCACTTCAGTTGGAACCATGGATAGGGATATAATTTCGGTGAAGACCAGTCGCCAAACAGAGTAAGCCCGACGTCCGTTGACATTAAATAATTTTAAAACTTTGTGAAATGGCGCATTGTAGCCATTTATGGAAACCTTAAATGGGGTGGATGCAAACACTAAATTCGCTGCAGTGCCCGAATGGCTAATTTTTGGAAAAAAAATAATTCACTAAACAAAAAATTTTTATTTTGATGTTCTTCACCTGTTACACATACTTGGCAGTTCTCAACTCTTTTCTAGTGTGTTAAAAAAGGCAGTTTTAGGCTTATTTTCACTACATAGTAACACAGATCAAAATCAGAAAACGGAATTCCGGATTTCTTTGTCTCTACTGTATTATTAGCTCAATCGCTTAAATTATGTATCAAAAATTGTATTTAATTCATGCAATTGGCTACGTAGCAACGTGATAGACGTAAACAGTAGTTACGCTCTACAGCCAAACCGGACCCTTTGCGGACACGAGGATATGGACAAACATGCCTTATTTGGTGTCCCCAATAATCCCCCTTACTTTGTTAGTGGAGTTCAAACCATCCTGTATATGAGCATTAATATTTTTAATATTTTCAGTATGTAATCTTCAACGAAATCACCAATAATAATGAATTATGCATTAAACAAGCTAAATACATTCATTCTGAGTGAATAAATTCATACTCAATAAATAAAGGCATACTGAATAAATAAATTTATACCATAAGATTAATATAAAATATTTAATGCATAAACGTTTCAGTAGGCTTTATTTCATATTTTTTATTTATTGTTAATTATTGTTATACTTTTTGATTCTCAGTCAGACTTTCAAGTTTATTATTCAAATGCTGCGTAAGTGATGGGATATTATTACAGAGTGTATATATATATAATTATAATAACACCAACGGTAAGTTAGCAGTGTTATGGAAAGTTACAGATACATGCACTGGTATACGCAGACAATTTGTAAGGTGGATACAGGGTATATATATCATCATCATCACATTCAACCATTATCTATCCACTGCTGGATGAAGGTCTCTCCAAATGCTTTCCACACAAGTCTATCCTGGGCCATTCGTTTCCACGTCACCCCAACCTGTTTTCTTATTTCATCCACCCATCTAGTTTGAGGACGTTTTCTAGGTCTTCGGTGGTCTCTTGGAATCCAGTTCAGAATTTCTGTTGTCCAACGTTGATCAGTTCTTCTTGCAATATGCCCAGCCCATCGCCATTTCAGCCCTTTTACTTTAACAATGATGTCCTCTACTCTAGTTTGCTCTCTCACACAAGTGTTCCTTTTTCGATCTCTCCTAGTTATTCCAAGCATGCACCTCTCCATGCTCCTTTGCGCTGTCTGTAACTTTCGTATTGCTCCAACAGTTAGACTCATGTCTCTTGGATCCATAAGAGAGGACTGGCAATACACACTGGTTGGAAGACCTTCTTTAGACATAGAGACAAATTTCTGCAGGCGATGTGTTAGCACTTCGTGAAGAATTTATAAATAGCAGGTAACAAGCTAATTGGTCGGTAATTTTTTAAATCCTTTATCACCTTTTTTGCACAAAGAATTACTGTTGCAGAATCCTGTTGGTTTGGTGCTACCACTGTTGAGGCATTTGTAAAGAATTTTGTTTACATGTTCTCGAGCTTCTTTAAGATACTTCAATGTAATGCCATCATCGCTAGGACCTTTCTTCGTACTTTTGTATTGCAATGCTACTTTTCTCTTTTTAAGATTTTTGGAGCTGTTCCTTCGACTATCTCACAGTCTTCGTTTAATCCACTGTTTCCCTCATACAGCTTTCTGTAGAATTCTTCAACTCTTCTAAGTATTTCTTCCCTATTTCTTGTTACAGTGCCATCCTCTCCTTTTAATGCAATGATGTGTTTCTTCCCAATAGACAAACTCCCTTTAACAACCCTAAGGCTCTTGTTGCTTTCAATGGCCTTCCTTACTAACTCACAATTGAATTTTCTTATATCTTCTTTCATGTTTTTGCGCAAAGTTTTGTGCTCCCATACTGATCTTGCAACTGCATTTTGATTGTCCACCTTCATAAATCTTCGCCATGAGTTGTTTCCTGTCTTCTGAGATAATTTCCCATATTCTGTTTCTTTTACATATTACAATTCACCAATTTCCCCAGCAGTTTCACTATTATCTTAACAATGTTTCTCATTTGGTTTCTGAGATGTCAACTTCAATAAGTCCTTCCAGTGCAGAAACTGATTTTTTAATTCCATCTTGAATGCCTTGGTGTTTTCTTTTAATTTCTTAAATCCACCCCACATACTTGCTTTCTAATGAGCTTCTGCTTTCTAGTTTAGTATTTAAGTGCATTTGCTATATCAATTCATTCGATGATTACTTCCAGTATTAAATCTGTTCAGTACGCTGCAATCTTCAATAATTGATTTCTTTGTTTGTCAGCATATAGTCAATTTCGCTGGTTCCCTCCATTGGGGTGTTTCCATATATATATATATATATATATTGTTTACATATATATATGTGTGTGTGGAAAGCATTTGGAGAGACTTTTCATCCAGCAGTGGATAGATAATGGCTTTCGAATATGATGATGATGATATATATATATATATATATATATAAACAGACATAAAAAACCTTACAAATTTTCTGCGTATGCCAGTGCATAGATCTGTAACTTACTATAACACTGCTAACTGACTGTTGATGTTCAAAACAAAAGTTGTAGCATATATATAACATTTGTACTTAATTGGGGTCTAATGATCTAATAATCCCGATATCTACTCCCCATAACATACATATTATGTCCATCCCTGGACCTGGGAAATATTCCACGAAGTGCCATTAAAAACGGATGCATGGAAAGTCATTTATTAGCCATGAGTTCTGTTTAGATTATACACGATATAACAAACAAATCGACGCATCAAGGAGGAGTTGTCCGATTGCGATAAAAATTGGTGGATGTGAAGAACATACATAGAAAAAGAAACGATTAAAATTTCAGAACAATTGAATGATTTATTGCAGAGTTTGACCGTTACAAAGGGAGGAAGTCAATAAGGCGTTGGTCCACCTCTGGCCTGGATGCAAGCTGTCACCCGGCGTGGCATAGACTGATAAAGATCCCGGATGGTGTCCTGCGGAATTTCTTGCCAAATTGTCTCCAACTGTCGGGCTAAATCGTCAACATTCCGGGATGGTTGCAATCGCCTTCCCATAGCGTCCCAAATGTGCTCTATGGGAGAGAGATCAGGAGATCTAGCTTGCCAAGGAAGTGTTGGGCAAGCTTGAAGACAATTCATAGCAACACGTGCCGTGTGCGGCCGGACATTGTCTTGTTGAAACGTAAGTCCAGGGTGTCGCAAAAGGAACGGTAACACAACCGGTCGTAGAATGTCGTCTACGTACCGCTGTGCTGTAAGTGTGCCAGGAATGGCCACCAAAAGAGTTCGGCTATCAAAAGAGATGGCACCCCAGACCATAACGCCCTGTTGTGGGCATGTGTGGCGTGCGATAGTAAGGGCAGGATCCCCACGCTGCCCTGGACGTCTCCAGACACGTCTGCGGTTGTCGTCAGGACACAGTTGGAAACGGGACTCGTCACTAAAGACTATACGTCCCCAGTCAGCGCAGTTCCAAGTTGATCGAGCCCGGCACCACTGTAATCGGACTTGACGGTGTAAAGGCGTGAGAGGTAAGCGGCGTAACGGTCGGCGCGAGCGTAAATTCCGCTCTCTCAGTCGTCTGCAGAGGGTCATGTTGGACACATGTGTGCGGGCCACACGTTGGATAGTTGATAACGACGAATCCGGTGCTGTGACAGCTGCTCTGACAATCGCTCTGTCTTCCCGTTCTGTTGTGGCCCTAGGTCGACCGCTGCCGTCCCGACGCTGACATCTGCCGTTGTTGACCCACTCTTGCCAGCACCGTCCAATCGCCGCATCGCTTCGACCCACATGTCCAGCGATTCTTCGATTCGTCCAACCAGCCTCTTTCAATCCGATAGCACGACCTCTTTCAAACTCTGACATATGCTCGTAATGAGCACGAATCTTTCGGCGAGGCATTGTTACAGTCGACGTAAGATATCCGCAGTCAAAATGCAACAGAAATTTTGACCACATATTGAGAATCGCTCCTTATATACACCTGCTGAATGCGCAGTTCCGATGCGCTGGAGTTCCCGCTATTCATTCATTGGACACCAAATTTTAATCATTTGCATGTTCGGTCAAAATGTCTTTGCATACGAAATTTCATTACAATCGGACAACTCCTTCTTGGTGCATCGATTTTTTTGTTATAGAGTGATTATTATCCGGCATGTCGAGGCCATTCGGAAAAGCGCAATAGTTCTTATTGAGACATGTTTTTTTCTTTCATCTGCAAACCTATAATGATATATAAAGGAAAGAGCATCATGATATATCACTCGTTGATGCTTGAACGAAATGATTCAACTTTTTATGTCTTCCGGCTGTCTTTTCTTAGATGCTCCTTACTCCCGACATATGCATCATTTTATGTCACTTACGAGGAGCAGAAATAAAAGACATTTCTACTGCTCCAGAGAAGACGTAAATCATGCGTCACGTAACAAAACAGGAATTCCTTCAAATTTAAGTATCTGTAATGTCATATCATGAAGTGCTGGGGGGCTTTGGTGATGTTAATTTTAAATTTCCATAATTATATCGTTTTGGAAATGGATGTCGTGTTTTAGAACTACGTTTACAGCAACTATTAATACATATCACAAAACCGGATATAATAAAAAGATGTGATGAAAACAAAGCAATTGTCATAGAAACGTGCTGAAATGTGACAAGTCCCTGGAGGATTGACGCAGCAAATGGCATTTTGACATATTTTTATTTTACGGTACATGAGAGACTCATAAATTGTAACTTACATTTGCATGTCTTCCCTTTCTTGTCGGTTTCATCCCTTGCCGCAGTGTAGAAATTGAACAGTCTATTGTTTAATTCTGTTTCGCTGACAACAAAAGGTTTAACTGTTTATACGGAAACATTAATTAAACGAGACTTAAAAAATAAGGATGCGACACAACAAACAAAAATTCGCAAACTCACTCTTTCCAATTAGCTCCACTCTATTTTACTGGCGAAAGTTAAAAGCACTTTAAAATTGAATTTAATATTTGGAATAAAATTCGCTTGTTTGTTGTTCATTAACAACTCCATTTTGTCTACATATATTTTACTCCATATTTCAGGATCTCATTCTTTCCTCCCTCCCTAAGCTGTTTTTGTAGATGAAAATATTGAAAATTAGTATGGTTGCAGTTTAAGTCTATTAATTTATGTTTGCCATCCTAATTCCCCTCTAGTTTACAAACGAAAGAAGGAGAAATTATCCAATAATCACAGGGCACTTTATTTGAACTCACACTTGCATTTTGATACGAGGAACATTATTCAAAACCAGGGGATTTAATATAATTGCACTTAAACTCATAATTTTATTACGAAATTCTGGATAATTCTTCTACCGTCATGATTGTCATAAAGTTAGAGTAATTCAATTTAATGCCGAGTCCCCCTCTAAAATTATACCTATTAAATTAATTTATGGTCTTTAAGAAACATGTGACTGGAAGTAACAGAAACGTGTACCAGGAAATAGAAATATGTAACCAGAATTTCAACTGAGAATAATGGAAAATTCAGAGTTTCATTTTGTGGCGTTTAATATTTAATTTCCTGGATATTTGATTCCTGCGGATGGGTATTTTACTGAGAGTTTTGAATAATATTCTTTTATTAAATTTCGTAATATAATCTGACGCAGATTAATTACGCAAATTAGATTTATAAGTAAAAAGAACGTTATAAGCGTAAGTAGGGCGACTTACGCTTATGACGTTCTTTTTACTTAGAAGTTGAAGTTCCGTAAGTTAAATCACTTTTGAATTCAAAAAGGAATCAGATTTTCCATTGAATTAGCAAAATACTAATCTCGGTTCAATTTTGTTTTTAAAGTATCATTCAAAATTAAATATTTCAATATTAAAATTAATATTTTAATCCACACATAGACAAAATAAACGAATGTTTGCAGTCATATTTCGTCTCGGCCTGAAACGCAGTATGGAGAGTTTGCGATCCAAATTGGTAGTTTGATTATTGATAATTAGTTAAAGTTCAGCAAACCACAACCACGGTTGACTATTTCAATACGAAACGAGAAGGCCTTTACTCAATAAATATTGCAAACTAACGAAATTGCAAAATGCTAGTTGTGAGGAAACCCCGCATTTAAATACTTATTGCCGGTGTGCTTTAACGCAGACAGGTTAAAGCATATGCCAGATTTATTACTAGTTTAACAGTGCACCTTCCTGTTATAATTACTGCATAGTTGAGATGTAAATAACCTCGAAATTCTCCTCAGGTAAAAATCGTAAAATCTGAGGGTTAGTTCGTTTAGAATGGTGTCCACAATATGAGAACTACTTCCCTTTCCATTGTTCAACTAAAACAACAAAAACACATCTTTCAATGCACAGTTCAAAAATCTAAATACCATAAATTCAAAATAAGTTTAAAACGTTTCTAATCATTATAAACACGAGGGGCAGTCAAAAGGTTTGTTTCACACCTCAGTAAAACTTTAAGTAAAAGTTATATTTGGTTGAAACTTTGTGGCAACAATAAAGATATTTGTCAGCGGCACATGCAACAGCGGCGTTGACGTATTAGCATTAGTTCGATCGCTAATCTGTCATAAGCATTCCTCGACAGCTGGAGTGGGGTCCAAAATGTAAGTGCAGAGAGTTGTTCGTTTCTTGTGAACAAAAGATTGCAAGTTGCACTGAAAATTTTCGGTAGTTGCACGAAGTGTACGGTGATAAGGCAGTATCCCACCCAACTTTCAGAAAATGGATCCGAATGTTCGAGAACGACAGTACAAATGGAGTGGAAACATTCCACTTCCCAACTTGTAAAATGTTTCGAACAGTTCCATCTGCTTCAACATATCTGCTTCCGAACAGTTCCATCTGCTCAGTTCCAACTGCTTCCGAACAGTTCCATCTGATGAACAGTTCCATCATTAAGTTAATGATGACGTTGACGACAGAGAAGCTGCAGTGCATACTGAATTCATGTCGAAGGGGACCACAATTACTGCAGCGTCTTAAAACCCTGAAGCACTTGCGAAAATCACTTAAAGATCTACGGCCAGGTAAATTTTCTAAAGGCATTATGCTCCTGCATGACAATGCGAAACCGCATTCGACGACCCTAACGAAGAAAATTCTGTTTGAAAAAATTTAAGTGGGAAGTATGGGACAATCCTTCCTTATAGCCCAGACATCGCACCATGTGATTCTCAAGTCTTTGGTGCCATGAAACAAGAATTTGCAAAGAAAAGGTATCATTCCAATCAGGAGATGAAAGCTGCAACCCAACACTGGCTATCCCAAGTTGGACGGCAATTTTTCGTACAAGGCATAGAAAAACAAATACCACACCTTATATTACGTCTAAATGTAGCTTTTGAATTGTACTTTGATGTAAACAAAACATTGTTTTTCTACATTTTCGTCGCAGTTTTTTTCTTTTGAAGAGTGAAACTTGCTTTTTGACTGCTCTATGTAACATTAATTCACTTTCCGATGGTATGGTTTCATTGTGTACCATATTTGCAAATGTAATATACGTACTTATGAATATCGGTACATTGAGGTGCATTTTGTGCTGATTTCCAATAGCTAATTTATCGTATATTATAATTATATATTATTTATAATTATATATTTAATAAATGTAAATGCACCAAGTGGAATTGTTTAACAATTAGATTTAAAAACACTAATGGAATTTTTGTAAATTACGTTAATTATGATTCGAACTTTTCTCAAAATTTGAATTAGTAGAATAAATAAATCACTGCCGACATTTGAGGATGTTTTCATCAGGTCTAAAATATATTAATTAAAGGGAAAACAAAGGTTCTTCTAAATGTCGGTAATTTCGCGAAATTGGATTAAGTTCTAAGAAAGGAATAATTTGAAATTTTAAAGTCAATTATTTGATGTATGAATTATTTTCATACATTAGAAATTTAACGAAGAGTGAAGTTTACCAAAATATTCACTACCGCTGTTAGTTTTAGTCAATAACAAGTTTTTATCAGTCAATCAACAAATCAATTAATCAGATCGATTCGATGTATGGACGCACGGATAGACAGAAAAAGAGACACAGACAGATAGGCAAGCAAACAAACAGACAAATAAATAAATAAATAAATAAATAAATAAATAAATAAATAAATAAATAAATAAATAAATAAAATTCTAAAGAATTACTTTAAACCAGAAAGTCTAAAGCGCGTTTTAAGCTTTAGTCCTATTCTATTAATCAAGTTTAAGAAAGGAAAATAAAAGATAAACGAGAACTTAAAAGCTTTTCTGAATCCGAATTTTGTTGAATGGGATAAAAGTTGAAAAGAAAATGTGAATCGGGAGAGAGAGAGAGTCAGTCAATCCAGAGAGTTAGGCAAGTTCTGTATTTCTTTATGGAAAAAGATTTCTAGAGAAACTTCTTCCGTTTTCGAACATTACAAATTACACCAAAATCGGAATTGTTGCAGTTTATTGGAAAACTTATTGGAAAACCTATCCTCAAAACCAATTTTATATATTCCTTCGAAAAAACATCCCAAAATGTTTGGAAAAACACCTTTTACTGAGCCTTCTAGAAGGCGTGTTCACGCAATTTTGTTTTGAACTAGAAAAAATAACAAAAAACAGATAGCTTTGTCTTGTTGGTAAACCTAACTTTCAGATTTTGTTTTCTTTAAGACTTTCTTCTCATATTTTTTTTTCTTTTCTTCACTTTCCATTTGGTTAGATAAACCTATCATTTGATAAGTGTACTGCGTTCGAAACATTCATACTTTACAAATAAGGCTATTTTAACCAATCCTTGTTTCCTTGTTTATTAGTGAGCCGTTAAGGCTTCAGGTCTTTTACAAAACCTTGTAAACTTTCTTGTGAAAGATAGCACATTTAATCAAATCTGTAGTCAAAATGTATGGGCACTGAATAAAGTAAAATGTATTTTCTGAGCTCTCTTAACTAATTCAGAGGCCGTAGGTTCAATCACTATTATTGGAGCCCTTTTTACACGAACTTGTAAAGTTTTAAGTTTTCGCAATGTAAGAAAAGTATGTTATACAATAAACGAACTTCGCCAATTCGGCCCTCTGATGGGATTGGGGCCTAAGATTCGAATCCCGTTATTTCATTCGTTAAGACACTATCGTACATACGATTAAACAGTCCACAATGCCGTTTACGATGTCTTTAGGTGCAAAATTTGCTAAAAGCAAACACTTTATGCAAGTTTGCAGTACTAATAGCAAAGATGTTTAACGTTACAGATTGTTCCTGTGTGTCTTTTAAGAACATTGTGAAAAATAGAGAGTGTAAAGATGCAAATATTTATCAAATACAAAACTGAAGTTGAAAGCATTTGATTTTACAATCTTTCTGAAGAAGCGTAGAGAAAACGTCGAAATGTTTAGTAAATACAACTGTGAACGCAGCAAAAAAGATTCCTAGTCGTCAACAAATAGATTTACAAAAAGAACAATAATCAACAGATTAAGTACATGAGGTACATACAAATATATATATATACTTAAATAGTGCGTAATTTTGTTACGTTTCGCTTTAAAAAATACAATGTGTCTTCTCGATGTGCACACACATATACTTGTATTGTTTTGAAAAAAGGTAAGCCAGATTAGGCGGCGCCAGGGTCTACAGTTCTACAGTTCTACAGTTCTATTGGTCTACAGTTCTACAGTTCTCTCAGGAAGCTAAACTTTTGCTATGTGAAGAATTAAACCTCGAAATCTATATGGATAGAAATATGGTAACTGATAGGTATTGAAAAAAAAAATACACGTTACCACCATGAACGCTACCGTAGGGTCTTAAACTACAAAATTGAATTTTATTAGAACGGAGAATTATGAAGTTAAAAGCTTGAACGGTGGGTAAAACTTGCATTTCCATGACTATGATCTTCGAATAATTAGAATAGTAATCAGGACCCGATCACGCCTTTGCGGGGCCCTAGGCCAAGCACATATTTGAGGCCCTTGTCCACAGAGAAATTTGGAAATGCCCTCAGTAGAGAGCTGAGCCCATTTGGGGGTTACATTGCAGAATTGGTCCCATCGTAAGTTGGATAGGTAAATCTAGTGTTACCTATTGTAAGGGATTCCTCCAAATAAGGGATGATTACTCTGATCCGTAGTATATCATAAATAAAACATATGGACTAGGACACTATGTAGAATATACAATAAAAAAATGTAAAACTAATAAAGGTCAGGAAAATATAAATTATACAGGTGTTAAAATTTGAAATGAACTTCCTGATACAATTAAAAATAGTAGAAATTATATGCAATTTGATAAAAATCTCTCAGCACATTATTTAAAACAATACTAAATGTAATAGGTGACTTCAGAAACGGCATGTAGCTTTGGAAGTTCCCTGTGGGTGTATGTTCTTTTAATTCGAAATTTTATTTGTCAGCTTTTTGATCGTATACATATCTAGAAATAGGGGTACTATATTGTGTTTATACCGGGAGTGAATATTGTATTTATATCTTGTATTTATTTTATATGATTCTAGTTTATTGTTTTATTGTATGAAACTTTATTGTGCAATATTGATACTATTGATTTGTGATTTTATAGGTGGTATGTTCCTAAATAAATTTTACTGATAAGATTGGAATAGCTGTACACTCACGAAATAAATAAATTTGTAAATCAACATATGTACCTCCGAAGTAGGGACACCTTCATTTAAGGGGCAAAATATCTTGACCCGTGGATGTCCTTTATTGGGAGGTAACACTATAATAACAAATGTACAATTCTACTTCCCTGCAATACTTTTAATTTTTTAGGAAAAGATTTGGTAATAGTAAAAAATTTATACATAAAAATGAAGTAACATTTTGGATTTTCTGGGGCCCCTGAAATTGCGAGGCCCCAAGCCCGGGCTTTGGACGCCTTTGCGGTGATCAGGCCCTGATAGTAATAGTTGTAAATTACAATAGTGATGATTGTATATTTGAATAATTATAAGAGTGATATCTCTAGATTGCGTTAATTACAATAATTACAATAGTAAAATATAATAATCAACAAAAAAATTTCAGGTAGTCAGCTTTGTAGCAAAACAATTATTTATTAAACAAAATTGCGTTTTCCGAAACAGAGTTTTTTCTGAAACAGAGAATTTTCTGAAACAGAGTTGCGGAAACAGTATAATTACGTTAACGTATTTATACTGTTTCCGCAACGTATGTATATTCTACAATTTTCTCAAAAGTTTTTCATTTAATTTAACCTCTTCTGATGATGATTCGCACAGCTCGAATCGAAACGTAAAGTTTTAGCAATAAATAATCGTTTTGCTATACAGCTGACTACCTAAAAATTTGTTGTTGATTATTATAATGCGCTGTGAAAGTCTACGTGAAGTAAAATATAAATTTCAATAATAATACGTGTACATTCGAATAAATATAATATATATATAAATATAGTAATATCTAAATTAGATGAGTTACAATAGTTACAGTTGTAAATTTGAATAATTACAATACCTATGGTTGATAATTAGAATAGATGTAAGTTTAAATAATTACAATAATTGAAAATTCTAATAATTACAATAGATGTAAGTTTAAATAATTACAATAATTGAAAATTCTAATAATTACAATAGCAGTAAATTCTAATAATTACAATAGCTGTTGATTCTAATAATGACAATAGCCGTAAGTTCTAATAATTACAATAGCTGTAAATTCTAATAATTACAATAGCTTGAAATTCTGATAATAACAATAGCTGAAAATTCTAATAATCATATTAGCTGTAAATTCTAATAATTACATTAGCTGTAAATTCTAATAATTACATTAGCTGTAAATTCTAATAATTACAATAGCTGAAAATTCTAATCATTACAATAGCGGTAAATTCTAATCATCACAATAGCTGTACATTCTAATCATTACAATAGTAATAGCTGTAAACTCTAATAATTACAATTGCAATAGCTGTAAATTTAGAAAATTGCAATAGCGATAGCTGTAGATACGAATAATTACAATTATTACATTATTACACAATAGTCTTTTTCAACGTAGTGGGTCCAAAACAAAACTAAGATCTAACTTCTGTCAAAATTGAAATTTGTACCCCTCCACGGAAATTATTTCGATTTTACCGAAGATTAGGTTCTGTCAATCAAAACTATTTTTGTAAAGAAATTAAAGAAAAGCTAATTTAAGAATTTTTTTAAAACAATTTCAGGCTTACAAAATATTCAGTTTTTGCGCAGCAAGTTTGCATTTAGCGTTCCTGCAAGTTTGTGTTCAGTTTTCACAAACATTTCTAGCACATCGTTTTCCCATTTTTATATGTAGACATTCAGCTTACGTTTATGCATTATACAATATTACGCATCCGTACTTGATTCCCGGACTTTCTAGAATTTTCTAGGAGGTACTTTGAAAAACATTGCAATAGAATGTTATTACTGTCTCGAGCTCTACTGGATATAGATGACAGTGAATATCTCCTGGACTAGATAAGGGACTTTATTCCAATGTCCCTCAGCTCCTCTAGGTCCTTCCGAATGCCTTTATTCAATTGATGTCTTACGTCAATGGGCTACTTTGCGTTACTGAGCACTAAGCCAGTAAGAAAGTTTTTCAAAGGGAAAGGTTTTTCAGTAAATATTTATTTTTTCCGCTTTTCTAGTTTCATAGAATTTAGTAGTTCATGCTAAAAATACTTTGAAGTTAAATTTTTAAAAAGAAGCCGATGTTGAATGGGTGTAGAAATGCATGGAAAAGAGTGTAAAAAGAAAATTCGAGAGTTCACGTTTTAGTTTAAGTAATATGTAAAATATATTAAATTTCATTATTTATAGATTTTTATCTGACAATTTAATTTCTTGTAGGATTTATGAGTATTTTATATAGGTTTTATGTTTGTTTCAGATTTTTATATAATATTATTTTATAAGTTACATACATACATGTGTTTTAAATATTTTATACAGACATTCAGTTGAGTCTCGTTAATTTGAACCAATTGGGAAGGAGGCATGTTCGGATTAAAAAATTTGTGGATCAACCGAAATCTTTAGTATAGAATTTGCTGTGAACTATAATTGTTTGATATTTGTGTGTTTTCGTGTGCAGGCTTAACAGACAACAGATGACGGAGAAATTTTCCTTCCTTAATGAGAAATTTCAACCAGTCGGTAACACATATTGCGCTGTTTGTTAACATCCTGTCATCATTCCCGTGCCACTGAAAAAAACATTCAGACGACAATACATATATTTAAAAACTATTATTTATTTATTAATTATTTATTAATATTTATGCAAAAAAATTGTCGAGGATTAAATAGTTAAGAAATGGGAGGACCTATGGAAGCAATTAAGGAACAGCAGCATGAAAAAGAAATTTTTCCCAATCGTCAAAGATAGGACGAATGCAAGTCATCTAGGATTCGTTTACAAGTTAACCCAGTTCCCAATTGGTCATGGAAGGTTTGGTCAATATTTGTAAAGATTCGATCTGCGTGAATCTTCTTTTTGCTTCTGTGACGAAACTGTCGAGCAAACGGCAGAGCATGTTATTTTACTTGGTCCAATACTGGAACCTGTTATAATCAACGTGCTTAGGAAAGCAGCAATCTACGATGAACAATGGCCTCTTGCACTTAAAGAAATGGTTTCTAAACGGTTTTTCGGTTACTTTTTGGATTTTTCATTTCAACTGGACTTTTTGTAGATCTCCTCACTCTAGGGCGTTTTCAAATTCAACTAATCAACTGGACTTTTATAAAACAATTCAGTAAGTGTTATAAGCGGTTTATATGAATTTAATTGTTTATCTTGTACATATTTGTATATTATATACATATACTATATATTTCAATATTTTTGTAAATGTGTCATACAAGTTGTAAAAAGAGAACATCGAAATATGTAATATTTAACGGTGCATGTTGAGTAATTTTCCTCTGGAAAACACACACACGCACACGCACACACACACACACACACACATACACACACACACACACACACACACACACATATATATATTCACAAATCGCGGCGAATTATATTCACGAACGAAGAACGATACTTGCTACTCCAACAAAATAAAAGAAACTCTTAGAACCTAGTAGGAAAAGTTTTCCTACTAGGAAAGGAGGAGGAGTAGTTTTCTACTACTCTCGCTAACTGCAAAAACCTAGTAGCCAATCGCTACTAGGCCTAGGGATTTGTCGATTTCTGCACATTTTACATGCTTTGCACATACATATTTTATATGTATCACATATACGTATTTTAAATGCTTCACATATACATACTTTAGGCGTCAGTTCAGTTTAGGGCGTTTTTGGCGCCTTTTGAAATTGGTATTAGAATCGCCGTCAGAAAGACGCCAATCTTAGAGACGCACCCGATTCAAGATGGCGGCCTTCAAGTTTGGTTTAAGGAGAGAGGTTTTCAAACACGCCCGGTGTTCATTTTTTAATAAAAAATGAATTTCAGATTCATCAGAATTTTTTCCTGGATCAGTGATTGCCTAGTAGGGAGGGACCCTCCCATAACGTTCTCCAACTCTTGCATAATATGGAATGTGTGAATCCGTAATTCGTGAATCAGTTCTTGTTGAATCAGTAAAATTGACCAAAAAAATTTATTCCGATGGAAGTAATTCAAGTTTATTTATTTATATAAATCGAACACTACGCAGATTAAATTAAACAACAATGTCAATCAATCAACGTTTATTGGCGTAGTGATACCAACGCCGATGGTATGGCGTGATTAGATGGTGAAACGTTCGAAAGAAAATAAATATTTCTGCCTTCGGTGGGACCTGAACCCACGACCTTCCACTTGCCGGGCGGAGGCTCTACCCACTGATACATTCGTAAGGGATTAGATATTGTCGATCATAGCTAAATATTTATTTTCTTTCTACCGTTACACAATCTAATCACGCCATAACATCGGCGCTGGTATCACTACGCCAATAAACGTTGATGGATTGACATTGTTGTTTGATTTAATCTGCGTAGTGTTCGATTTATATAAATACATATGCTGCAACGTGCATTTCGATCAATTTAATACCAGTCTCTTTGCAATTTGGTTTAAATAGTAGTCCATGTACTACACCATTCTGCGAAATAACTGGCAACAATATATATACGTTCGTAAAGAGATTATATATTGTCCTTCGTAGCTCAGTGGGTAGAGCCTCCGCCCGGCAAGTGGAAGGTCGTGGGTTCAGGTCCCACCGAAGGCAGAAATATTTATTTTCTTTCGAACGTTTCACCATCCGATCACGCCATAACATCGGTGTTAGTATCACTACGCCAATAAACGTTGATTGATATTGTTTAATTGAATGTAAGTTTGTTTTGAATTAGTTCAATTTTTTTAAGTAAATTCTATTTCATTATTAATTAATTGACTTTATTTTTTAAGTATATTTTAAATTTTGTTTTGAAATGATTCAATTTCATTTAAAAAAAATTCAATCTTCCTTCGAAGTATTTCAATTCACTTTTCAAGTAATTCAACCCTGCGGTGGCGCAGTGTGGTAACGCGTTCGCCTAGTACGCCGTTAATCCGGGTTCGACTCCCAACAGTGCACGTCTTAAGAGGTTCGGATTCCTCGGAAAACAGTAGGTCCCGGCGCAGCATGACCACTGTAGTCTTTGAACCATAAAACCACAAACTTCAAGTAATTCACTTTTGTTTTGAAGTAATTTAAACGGATACGACCGAATACACTACACCGTTGAAAGAACAGAATCAAAATGGTGAAAAAAAAAATGGCTGATACAATCAAAAGTGAGTAAGCAAACGAGTAGTAAACTGGAATTGGCGATTAAAAATTTGGCTCTTTCTCTTGGCGAAGAAGCCCTCTAAACTGGATAAAGGCCAAAACTTTACATGTTTTGCATACTTCGTTTACGTCTTTCAATGTTTTAATCTCTATAACATTTTTGATGCAATTAGGCCAATATTTCGTCTCTACCCTCAAGAACCGTTCAAGTATTAGGTAAGCATATTTCTGGCCATTTTATAATCACCCTCCCCACTTATCAGAAAAAATAAGCTAATGTCTGATTCCCACCCCTTATGCTTACGTAAGATTTTGGTTCTCTAAATTTTTGGTTACTATTATTACAAAACTATGTATATATATATTAAATTATAAAGGAAAATAATGATATTTTATTATAAAGTATTTTTTAAAAATTTTGTTACATATTAATATTTCTTATAATGTGAGCAAATAGTGGATAAATAAGAAGTGGATTTGATAAAATGCAAATTTTAAAAATAATACATTTGTTATATTTTAAAAATACCAGAGGGGCCACGGAGTTTCTAGAAGGTGGCTCCCGAGCGATAAAAGGTTGACAGCCAGCCACTGGTTTAAATAATTAAATATTTAACTGTGATTACGTGTATTTTATATCTTTTACACGTAGTGTGTTGTACATCCAAATATTACAACTCCGATAGGTCAGCTATTACTGCCTGACTATGTGTGCTAGTTTTATTATCTTCTGTGTAATCTTTTCATTCTGGTATCTTTGCGAAAGCATGGTTCAGACTTACCCCCTTTCCCGTTGTCAGCAAAATAAGCAAATCTTAAGCCTCCCTCCCCCAAAGATGCTTACGTAATACTTGCAAGGCCCCTCAGTAGAGAAAATTTCTTAATTGCAAATAAAATTCAATAATATTCAACATATGCTACACATATTCAAAGAAAACCAAACGTGAATGTGAAAATTCAAAATATGAAAAATCGTTTGAGCTTAAAAGTTAACTAAAATGTCGACGTGTGTTGCAATAACAGGATATAAAGTGAATTTTTTTATTTAGCACTTGCACTACAGACCACCATTGAGATTCATTAACTGTAGACTATTATGCATTGTTTGTTTTGTGTTTTAAGGTTAAAGAATAATTCAGGACATGCTGCTCCAGGACCTAGGAATCCAGGACAAGGAATCCGAGCTTTCTTTGGTGGGGAACCGAATATCGGATTACAGTGATCGGAAAATCGGGATATTTATTAAAATCGAATCCGGTTTACCGGATCGATAGACGAAAGTATTATAACTTTGTATTTCCCATTAGGCCGACTAGACCCGTGCCTAGAGCGCAAAATTTCTAAATATAAAACAATTGAAATTTTTTATTTAGAAACGTAAAAAGCCAAGAGCGAAATGAAGGACATATGCACAGCATATATTATTTTATGAACTAAATCCTTTTTTACTATTCTAATATGTTTGACGTTAGCGCAAGAAATCTAAAAATAAACATCTTTCCCATTTGTAATTTTTCGTACCGTACTTGTAACATCCAGTATGTAGTATTTAGCTGCAATAAATTGTTGATTCACTGATTAAGCTTCATTTAGTTAAGTTTTATTTTTAATTTAGGGACAGAGGGGTGGAGAAGGAGGGAACAGGAAGGGATGGAATTGTTGGCGAGCGCCGACAGCAAATGTGCCTAGGGGCGCTGAGCTTATAAATGCGGCGTTGACTATAGAGATACTTCATATGTATTAGTATATTAACTATATTATAGTAAGTAATATTAACTATATTATATTAAGTATATTCTGCTATATTATATTAAGTATATTAACTATATTATATTAAGTATATTAACTATATTATATTAATATTAATTATATTATAGTAAGTATATTAACTATATTATATTAAGTATATTAACTATTATACTTGATAGTCAAATTTGGATACCAGGTTAATTTATATATTGATTTTAAGACATCAAATCAAGGTAATTTAATTGCAAAATTTTGCTATTAAATGCGGAAATAAAATGTTTTATTAGTCGTGGGATCTTCAGCATATTTTTTATATAACCGGGTCATAATAATAAACTGAGATATCGAGAATAAAAACTATTTAGAAAAAATACGACGTTGTTTTGAAATCAAGATATTTCCGTCTCTTCTTGGATGTTGAAACGTCCGCAGAGAAAACGTTTCCTGTCACAGAAATCTAAGCGAACTCTCAGTCACTTCCGCAACTTGACCACGTCCGTCAATAGTTTCCGGAACCATTAGAATCCGTACAGGTTTAACCGAAGTTGAGACATCCAGAGATCCGAAAAAAAATGGGAAATCGGCTTTCGAGAAAATACGAAAAGTTCGAAAACCCGGATCAACTTACGGGATTTTCAGGGGACGGATTTCATTGCAAATACTTTATGTGTTTTCAACAATCTTCTACAATTTTCTTATGGGCTTAGATATCACTTATAGATTATATAATATTCTGATATGATTATCACAATATATATTTATAGAAAATATTTAAAATATATAAGTAAATAATGTAATAGAATGTAAAGAGAACATTGGCAATAATAATAAATAATAAATAAATATATATGTGTGTATATATGCACACATCATCATCATATTCAACCATTATCTATCTACTGCTCGATCAAGGTCTCTCCTAATGCTTTCCACATAAGTCTATCCTGAGCAATTCGCTTCCACGTCACTCCAATCAGTTTTCTGATTTCACCCACCCATCTTGTTTGCCTTGTTTGAGGACGTTTTCTAGGTCTTTGATGATCTCTTGGTATCCATATATATATATATATATATTGGATTCTAAGAGACCACCGAAGACCACATGCAATAATTGTAAACATACCATAACACACAAATGGTTTGATCGATTATGATATATTGCATATTTAATATTTTGTTAAAAAATAAATTACGTATTTATTTTCAAAGTACTTTTCTTTTTAAAGTAATTTGATTAGGAATGCAGAAAAAAGACTTACAGATTAAAATTTCCTATGCAATCATTGTAAATAATTTGCAAAAATAATCATTCAAAGTAATTACACAGATAATTCATTTACCTCCCATGAAATGTAATTACATTTTTAATACTTACAGCTGTCCATCTTTAGAGCAATAAACACAAAACAGTAGTTATTAGATGATAACAATTCACTTTTTCAGATACTAGTTGTGTTTGTTTGTTTGGCTTTTTTATGGCGCAAGAGCATCTGGGCTATACTGCGCCAAATTAGTTGTGTAAATGTGTTATATGCAGGATACATGTGTTGTGTACGTGATATAATGCGAAATGCAGTGAATTGAATTACACATATGTTATATGACGCTGTAAGAAAGATCCATCCATCCATACGCACGCACGCACGAAGGCAGGCAGACCGACAGTGTGTGTATGTGTGTCTGCTCCTGTGAATTCGCTAAGCCTAATTGGTTTGTAGAACAGAAATGAGCTAAATACGCTAAGAATGAGCCTGAAAATAGTCAACCTTTGTTGAAAAGTGTTGAATCCTGTCCAGACCTTGCGGTGGGGAGTGGTAATTAGTTTGCGTAATGCACCGTTATCTCGGGGTTGACTCCCACTGGTACTAAAAAAAAGAACTCACCGACTAACTGCTTTCTGTAGTCAGGGGATTGGTTACCAAGGCCATAAGAGGTACGGCTCCCTCCGAAAACTGTGGGTACTGGCACAGTATCACCCTTGCTGTCTTTACTCCGTAAAACCTCCGAATCTTGTGAAACAGCGACACCTGTTTAACATGTGCCGCTACATTTTACCTACTATTTAAAACAATGCTCAAAAACATCATTACTGTAATTTAATATATGATATTTATATTTTTAAAATCTTAATTACGAGTTCAGTTTATTTCTAAAATTAATATTAATGAAATTTTTTTATGTCTTTGCAGGTAAGAAAATCCTTTTTTTTGCTGCCATCTTCGTCAAAAGGTTCGTTGGTTCTATCATACAAATAAAATGATTTTTTTAATGCAATACCAATTAAAGTTTAAAGGCATTCATTTATCATTTAAATGCAATTCTAATTTGCAAATTAACAAGAAATGCACGTATTATTTAATTGCTATCAATGCTTTCTTTTAATTTGAGGAAATTAAGGGAAAAGGCGATTAAAACACGAATTCGTATTACTTAGTTATTTGGTGCTTTTTTTTGTGTTCACAAATGCAAATTTCGGGTGTTTTAAAGGTTTAAATTTCAGTTACAATTGAGCTAAATTAGCTTAACGTAAAAATTAGGTTGATATTCAGACCACGCTTCTCATTATCAAAGCGAGTGTAATTTTCAAGATTTTAATAATGAAGTTTCATTTTTGAAAACATAATCATTATTCTCGAATGATGCAATTTCTTGATTTTTCTGCAATTGCTGTCATCATAATTAAAATAACAACCAGATTTATTATGTCTGTTTACTATCTTCACTTCATTCACGACCGGTACAGTAAGATGCAAAGAAAAGCTGCACTATATACATTGCAGTACAGTGGAGCTTTCTAAGTTGATCACGAGAAATCCACATTTCTTGGTCAATTTAGACAGGTGACCCACTAATGAAGGTCCCAAAGGTTACTTCATAGGATTCTTTGGTTCCATATCAAGTTATTAAGGTAAGCGAGTGTCTATCATTTAGCAGATTTCACTCTATTTTGGGATATTACGACCACAAGTATTCTAAGACTTTTATAAGTACAAAATCCTACTCAATTCTTAAATATATATAATTTTTCTTAGTAACAAATTTTGAAGGTATTCTAAAAAGTGAACTGCAAGCGAAAATACAGTCCTAGTATAGTCGAAATACCATACTAGTGTCGCCAAAACATAGTATTTGTTAATTTGAATTTCTGGGCGTTTATTAATAATGAGTGGTAGTAGCCTTGTAGGGTGTTTATATAACGTGATATGCGTCGATGTTCAACATTTGTTTGTCGAGTATCAGCAAAATTAGCGTGCTAAGATAGTGACATGGTTCATTAATAAAATATATAGAAGCTCATATATATTTTGCACACGAAAATGATGTATATATTTTTCACGAGACCAAGCTATCAAAGAGAAAAGGGTTGGATGTACATATGTAACGACCATGTGATACCCTCGCCCCAGCAGAAAAAAGCCAGACATTGGATAATATAGGAAAATAAGCACAAAAGCAGCCCCCCTCCCATCAAAGGTGCTTACGTAGTAATACTTGAACTCTCCTAAATAGAGCTTTATAGCTTTAAACTAACTTGCACCTAAAAGTTCTAATCGAAGTAGAAGAGTCGTAGCTGAACCATAAAAGTTGTTTTTAAGTTCACACGACGGCAGTTTGTTCAAAAACAGTTAATTCTATGTAATGAGAGTTCGGCATTCCCAGTAAGGGTAGGTTTCGTTGCCGATGTAGAGGGCCGCATGATGACCCTTCTACTGACAGTATCTTTCCATGCAGTCAAGTTATCCAGCCATCGCCATCTTTCCAATTTTATTTGGAACATTTCGGCGAAATGCTCATCAATTTTTGTGGCTGAATTTTGATTTAAAGGAAAAGTTTAGGCGAATAGCTTAATCCCAGATTTGCATATATATATAAAACGCAAACATACGTAGAATTTAATTAACCTATTAAAACAGAAAATTGTTTTAAAAATTTAAAATTAGTGTCACAATCCTAATACATGTAACATGAATTAAAATAAAATTCTTGTCCAAATAAATTTGTTTCAATAATAATAATAATAAATTGCTATTGATAAAATTATACAAGTGAAAAATAAGAAGTGGGGGTAGAGAGGGATTGATTGAAGAAGAATGATGCGCGTTCTATTAAATTTTAGGCTTTATTTACAAAGATCGATCGATCACAGTCATGATTGAATTGGAAGCAAAATTATCTGATCTTATCAGTTGTTGAAGATGATAGTATTCCATTAATAGCCTCTCCCCAAGTGGCCATACAACCCAAAGGAAAAGCATCAAACAGAAAGCAAGTAATGGGAGATACACCGTCTAATCTTGCTCGACCGCAATCAACCCTTTGAACATGAGTAGCTTCGTTTGAGAGATTTTCCCGGTCTTTTTTCCCTTTCCTGAATTTCCTTCTCCAGGACGTAAAAAAAGGAGGGAAAGGAATTGCTATATCCTTCGTTTCCAGGGCGTAGTTGGGAGCACATAGTCTCTTCTCCTCTTTCTACTCCTCTTTCCCAACAAACTTCTCGTAAAGAAAGGATGAGGGGTGGTGCTCGGAGTTGCTTTTATTTGCAGTCGAAAACCCGCGTGAAAGCGCAGAGCATTCTTGAAAACATGTTCGGTTAGCTTAATTCCTGAGAGCTTTCCGTTGCTTCACTTAAAATCCCCGGAGTGCAAAACTTTTCCGCTGATCCGATTTATTTATTTATGAATAGTGATGAAACAAGGAAACAACATGGGTTTCCTGCCTTTACTTCCATGTACTCCAACGTAGTTTCCGAGAAGTATCTTTACAAACTGCGTTACACTTCCCCTTTTTCTGATGGCTGCTCATCTGCGAATGTTTTTAGATTTTCCAACCAAGTGAGAGACTCTTTGGGCGTTTGGGAATAAAGATAAATATTATATCTCTTAAAGGAAAAGCAAGACAAATTCACGAATTCTACGAGAACTTTAACCAAAGAGAACTTAACCACTGCAGTGCATATTTATTTTAAAATTCAATTACATTAGAAAATGTTTGGGTGAGGATAATTAAGTATTAAATGTAATGTAATTTGATTTTCGTTCCTTTGTATTTGCAATCAGATTTCTTTGTACTTGCAATCTAATGCGTATCAGAAAGCATGTATTTGTATACCACTCATATTTTTTGAAATGATGAATTTCTGAATACTCCAATTTCAAATTTTTGAATATATCAATTTCTAATTTCTGAATATATCAATTTCTAATTTCTGAATATTTCAATTCCTAATTTCTGAATATATCAATTACTAATTTCTGAATATATAAATTTCTAATTTATGGATATATTAATTTCTAATTTATGAATATATAAATTTATTCAATTTATCTATATACATCAACTTCCAATTTCTCAACATACATCAATTTCCGATTTAGCTATGGTTTTCATTTGTAATATATATATATATATCAGTTTTAATTTCCCAAGACAAGCCTACGTCACTTTTAAATTTTTGAATATATCAATTACCAATTTCTGAATATACCAATTATTGTTAGTCGTAAATCTTCAATTGAAAAGTATATCCATCAGCTTTATTTTAAGATTTAGCACCAGCTAGAAAATAAGTAATATTTTAAAAATTTGTGCTGCGCAAAGTAATATATGTTTAATATGCGATAAATAAGTAAATTTTTATGTAGATACTTGTTGTAATGCTAAAGCTCACGATACTTCACTTTCATTTCACGATACTTCACTTACAAAACTTTGATGCTTGATAATACTTTAATTTGGAAGTTGGATAATGCGATACTTTACAACACTTTAGTTTGAATAGTTTTTAATGTTTTATGAAACTTCAATGTGCATATATTAGGATGTTTCACAGAATACTTTAATCTGGATACCGTGGTGTTTTATAACACTTTAATTTAGATACGTTGATATTTCATAAAATAGTTTGTTTAACATAAGACAGCTGCAGATTCATTATTGCTACTAATCATGCACTGGAAGCGAACTACACTTACTCAGCTCAGAGGTATTACTTCTTGTCCTACTGTGATTCGTTGCAAAAATATCTAGAAGTAAAGTATTGAACAAATCCCCTTCTTTAAGCAGATCATCAGCTTAATGTATTAGTGCTTGGCGTTTTATTGGCGTCTCACGGTTGAAAAGCAAACGTCAAGATTACAATATATCTAAAATAGAACAACAACATTAATAACATTAATTAGCAACATATAGGGCAACCTCAATCAGTAGCACAGAAAAGGGAGGAGCATGGGGTTTCAAGCCCCCTTGGATATCAAAACACATTATTTTCTTTAAGGCCGCATTAGACGAGTTTTGAATTGCTACGTTATTGACCTCCATAATCCGAAATTTGTAGTAAGCCGAACTGATGAAGAACTTTTTAATCCCAAAACGAAAGAAATTTTTTTAAATTCCAACATAAAAAAATAAATCCAGGAAGACTTTTCTAATTCTTTGATTTAAAATTGATATATTTTACAAGTTACATCAAATTTTCGTTTACTTGGACAGTTTGGAGAATTGAGTGAGGTGTACATTTTGGTTTGTAGATTACATTAAGTGGTATGGATGCCTGTGGATAGCCTTTTGCTAATATTGAAACGTGACATTACAACAGCTAATAAATTTTCTTTAGCTTCGGTAAATGCTTATTTTTTATAACTTTTAATAACTCGGCAACCCCAATTCCTCCTCGTCCGCAAATTTTACAACTGATAAGCAGCAATAGTCCAATGGCGATGATCGCAGCATCTAAACGCACCAGCTCATGTTTATAGTTTGGTTGGATGTAAATGAATAGTGGCTCGAAACTCACATTAAAGACGACGTTGGGGTATGTCCTTTATAACAAGTCATACATTGTTGGGACGTAAGGAAGGTAACAAGCAAATGCAGTCGTAACGCCTATTGTACTGTTGAGTTCGTCTTCCAATGGTGGAAAGCAAAGCAAAGCAAGCAAGCAGACAGGCAGGCAGGCAGGCAGGTAGGTAGGTAGGTAGGTAGGTAGGTAAGCAAGCAAGCAAGCAAGCCCGTGGACTCAATTCCCAGACAGCAGTGTGCAGATATAGTCGGTAAGTTAGCTAGTTAGCTTACTGACAAGCTGCACACTGTTACCAGGGAGTTGGGTCCCTAAGCCTTTGTTGTCCTTGTTGTCGACCTTTGTTGTCCTTGCCCCTCAAAAACACATAGTTTGAATTGTTTTCCCAATGCTTTGAAAGCGAAAGTTATCCAATTGGGTAAAGTGTCTGAAATATTGGACATGTTATTGAAATTCCAAATATTAAAATTTAGTAATACATTTTACATTAAGAGTAATCACATTATTTTGGTTAAATTATTCAAAAGTCTGAAAGAGATAAATTAAAAGAGAAACGCAAAAGAATAGATAAGCCTTTCTTTCTTTCATTTAGCCCCACATGTATTACCTTCCCAAATCGAATAATTGCGTGTTTAAACCTCCAACTACATAATCAAGATTTCAACTCGCTAATGAGGAAATATCGTTAATTCGCGGGGATTCGTATTGCGTTTCGAATCAACTTCGCAGAATAAAGTATGGCAGAAAATTCGTTTATCTCCAAGGGCAACCCATTTCGAAGAATTATTTAATTATCTTAAAATTATCCGCATTTACCAAAAATTTCAGCAGCTCCGTCTGCAGTCTCTTTTCATATTATAATGTTCGTGTTGGAAAATATTTTTATTATTCCCATCTCTATGTGCACATACACACATGCACATACATATATATATATATATATATATATGTATTCGGGTAAAGTATAATAATGAATAAATATACCATTGGGCCATTAAAACCGGATTTGTAGCCTGCTGACGACATGCCAGCATCCGGAACGCCGTTGGGATAACTATCGGTAACCCAGCGACGTGAAAAAGGCTATCTCAGACTCTGATGATATGAACCATAATGAAAATATGAATGGAGCATCGGTTGTCTCGCTCTTAAATCAGAACCGCGTTCGAGTTTTAAGCAGAGGGGCCAGTTCGAAAAATATGCAACAGTCTCTCCTTGGAGGTGTCGGCGGTTGTAGCGGCGCCTCCAACTGTACGGCTACTAGAACCAACACAGCCCAAAGTGCTTTGCAGCCTAGTATAGGTGCAACCACTAGGGCTGAAAGACCACGCCAGCGCATGTCATGGACAATAGATATGAACACCTACATCATGCGCACCTACTATACGATTACAAAGCTGGAAACAGACATGACAAATTACAGACCCACACTTCACGCCAAATTCGCACAACAGTACCCACACCTGGACATCAGTATAGAAAGGATAACAACCCAACGCAGGAACATAATAACCAGAAATCTCTTAGCAGAGCCCATACTACAAAGGTTAAGAGATGAAGTCGCCAATGACCTGGCAAACACTTCAACCAGTGTGGCCAACCCTGAAGCACCAGCTAGTAGCGCAAGAGAACCGCTCCAACCAAGCATAGAAGAAGAAGAGAGGAGGGACGTGGAGAAAATGGAAGAAGGTTTCCAATGTGCCCTGGCGGAATATGAAGGCTCGGATGCCGCAACAAGGCCAAGAATACCACGCCAACCGGCATCTTGGAAACTCTGCAAAGCAACCAAGATCCTCAATGAACATACTCTACCACTACACCTACAGAACCACAACTCCCTACAGGAAATACACACCGCCATATACTGTGCAGCAGTAGCGGCATCACGCGCCAATGGGTACGAAGTAAGGAACGAAGGCCGAAGTAACAGAGGAAACAAAGCCCAACCACCATGGCAAGTGAGACTGGAGAAAAGAATAGAAGAGCTCCGCAGCAGCATAGGGCGAATAACCCAGTACATGCAGGGAAATAGGAGTAAGAAATTAGTGAGGAAAGTGAAGATGGCCCTTAAGAGAAATAGGATTCATACAAGACACGAAGAGCCCAATAAACACATCAGCGAATATCTGGATACCCTCAAACAAAAACTGGGTGTATACGCCAGAAGACTCCGAAGATACAAAGACTATACCAACAGAAAACAACAGAACATGCAATTCCAAGCAAACCAGAAGGCCTTCTACAGGAAGCTTCGAGAGACCCCAGCGAACAAAGACAAGTACGAAGCCCCAAAGCCAGCAGAAATAGAGACCTTCTGGAAGACACTATGGTCCAATGAAGTACAGCACAAAAGCGCCCCCTGGATTCAGCAAGAAATGGAGGCTACGAGAGGAATAGAGGAGATGGAGTACACGGGCATCACGATAGAGGAACTCCAGCAGGTAATCCAACGTACGCACAACTGGAAAGCACCCGGTATTGACGGCATACACAACTTCTGGTACAAGAAATTTACCAGCGCCCATGGCCCATTAGCCAAGGAACTTACGGCGATAATTGAAGACCCCAGCAAAATGCCTGAATTCCTCTGCAAGGGAATAACTTACCTCCTACCGAAGGACCAGGATACCAGTAACCCAGCGAAATACCGACCCATTACGTGCCTTAACACCCTGTACAAGATACTCACGGGGTGCATCTCTGAAAAAATAAGCCGGCACAGCGAAAGCAACAACTTAATGACGGAAGAACAAAAGGGATGCCAGAAAGGGACTCTGGGATGTAAAGAGCAGCTTACCATCGACTCAGTTATCCTGGAACAAGCAAGAAAACAAAAGCGAAAACTCAACACCGCATACATAGACTACAAGAAGGCTTTCGACTCTGTTCCGCACTCGTGGCTCCTTGAAATACTCAGCATATACAAAGTGCATCCCTCAATCATCCGATTCCTACAGAGCAGCATGAAACAATGGAGAACCCGGTTACAGCTAAACACGCCAGACAGTAAAATAGAAACGGCCGAGATCCCCATCCGCCGCGGAATCTTTCAAGGAGACGCACTAAGCCCCCAGTGGTTCTGCTTGGCGTTAAACCCCTTGTCAAGGATGCTGAACACAAGTAAATACGGATACATGCTGAAGAAAGACAAGAGAAACCTACATAAAGTCTCCCACCTCATGTACGTAGATGACATCAAGCTATACGCGCCAACAATCACCCAACTCCGACAACTCATCAGTATAACAGAGACATTCTCCAAGGACATAGGAATGGAATTCGGCCTCGATAAGTGCAAAATACAGAAGAATAGCAAAGAAGATTTACCAGGCATCGAACTCGAAGACGGGAGACTACTGAAGACCTTGGACGAGGGCGAAACCTACAAATACCTAGGGATAATGCAAAAACGGCAGCAGGAGCACAAGAAAGTCAAAGTCCAGCTCACGCAAGCATTCCAAGAAAGACTTAGAAGCATTGTGAAGACGAAACTGAGCGGGAAGAACACCACGCAAGCAATTAACGCATATGCGGTACCAGTGCTCACCTACTCCTTCGGGATCATCAAATGGTCCAACACTGAACTAGAACAACTCCAGCGGAAAATGAGAACCATCCAGAGAAGAGCCGGACAACTACACCCTGCAACGGCAATTGAACGGCAAACACTACCCCGGGAAGAAGGAGGACGCGGACAAGCGGACCTCAAAGACTTACATGACAAGCAGATCCAGAGCATGAGGCAATACTTCCAGTTGAAGAGTCCCCGATCGCCACTCATCCAAGCCATAATACAAGCAGATGCAAATTACACGCCACTAAACCTGTGTAGTACCGAAGAGCGTGTCCTGGAAACAGCCAACGAACAGAAACTGAGAACTTGGGCCGGAAAACCATTACATGGCAGGCACTACAATGACCTGCAACAACCACACGTTGACAAAAAGGCATCAAATTCTTGGCTGGCCAAAGGCACTCTCCAGCCAGAGACAGAAGGATTCATGCTAGCCATCCAAGACCAAGTGATCGCAACAAGGAACAATCAGAAATTCATCCAGAGAAAAGACATAGAAAGCGACAAATGCAGACACTGTCATGCGGCATCGGAGACAATCCAACACGTGATGGCAGGATGCAAGATCCTTGCGCAGTCAGACTACAAACATAGACACGATCAAGTAGCGAAAATAGTCCACCAGAAATTGGCAGCGAATGCTGGCTTTCTGACAGAAAAATGCCCGTACTACAAATATGAGCCAGAGACCGTGCATGAGAACGAAACACACAAGCTTTACTGGGATAGAGCAATCATAACAGACAAGACAGTCCCACATAACCGTCCTGACATAACCCTCGTCGATAAATCGAATAAGACCACGTACTTAATCGACATAGCAGTACCCAACACCAATAACATACAGACAACCTACACAACGAAAATCACCAAGTACCAAGATCTCAGACATGAAGTACGAGATATATGGGGTATGGAAAAGATCCTCATCATCCCGTTAGTCATCTCAGCAACAGGGATAGTACCAAAAACGCTTGCGACGAATTTGGAGATACTCAACATTGACCCAAACACCTACATTGAAATACAAAAAGCCACAATCCTAAACACGTGTCACATTGTCAGGAAGTTTCTAGACATGGCACATTAAGAAGTGATGTAAAAAGAGGCTTGGGAACATGGCGCTCTGCCCGTCCCAAAGCCTGTTTCCGCCAAGAATGGGCGAGGAAAACTTTTTATATATATATATGTGTGTGTGTGCATGACATTTACTGCATAAAATAATATGTATATACAGGGTGTCTCAGCACCAGGGTTACAAACATCTAGGAGGGGTAGGGTACACTTAGAAGAACAATATGTGTCATAGAACCTAGGGTCGCAAACCACTCACAGCGCTAGTTCTAAAACCGTCCAGCATGCACAAATATTTACAACCAGTGCGTGAAAAGTACCAGGTAAAACTCAGGTCAGCTGCTCAAGTGCATAGATGATTAGGACATCGCATTTTGCGCTTCTCATGCACTGGTTGTCACTATTTGTGCATGCTGGACGGTTTTAGAACTGGCGCTGTGAGTGGTTTGCGACCCTAGGTTCTATGACAAATATTGTTCGTCTAGGTATACCCTACCCCTCCTAGATGTTTGCAACCCTGGTGCTGAGACACCCTGTATATGACTAATATGCCAAGATGCTGAGTCTTCAATATTGGCTATATTTGTACGTATATGGCCAATATTGAATTCTTAATATAATACTAACGATGGATAATAATCAATTCACGTGACAGAAAATGACAGTGAAATTCGTTTATAAATTACAGAGATATAATGAATTTATGTCTATAACACATTATTTAGGTTATAGTTTATTATAATTCTGATCTAATGTATAATATATATGGTTATGGCGGAAAAGGACTGTAATGCAGAAAACCCTCCGATCCTTCATCGTTTGTTATAATTGGATTTAAGTGTATTTGAAAAATGACATCGTCGGACTTTTCTCCTCGTTCTCTAATATTCTCCTAATTATTTGCTGTTTTAATTAGGATATACAACACGCGGACACTATTATTGCTTGTAATTCTCTTCGGTGTAAATAGGCAGTATGGAATAATGAAGTATTTCATATAGATACCTAAATTCATGTTCAATAAGAGGCTTCGAACAGCACTATTTAATGAAGCTGTTTTTCCCGGCGCGATCAACGTTCTCTGAACTATGGGATAGAAAAAGATTTCTGTTGGATAAAAACATCGTCGAAAAACGTTGTGGCTATGAAATACGCAACTGACGATAAACAGAAGACAAGAAATTGTCATTGATAAAACAGAAATGAAGAAATAGACGAAATGAAGAAATGAAGAAATAGACGAAATGAAGAAATGAAGAAATATAACCCATAGACGTGTACTTACTGTTATTTTTTCTTTTCGACGCTCTTCATCTTTTCAACTTGTGTAAATCATATCGGTCTTTGTTTTTATATATTTTTAAAGTATATATGAAAAACATAGTTTTTATGAACGTTCTATGACTGTTTCATGCCCCTACAAATTTGCTGTGTTTGCTCAACTATATACATCATTTTTTCGGACTCAAATACAGAAGTTGAGGTCCAATTTGAATTACCAAAACTTCAGATATTTTATAAATATAATTATATATATAGTGCGTGGGGGCAAGATGGACATAGTTATTTGTATCTTATCTGCAGCTTGATATATTGAATAAATTTGTACAAACAGTATGTGATATTGTAGAATGAACCTTTATTGATACTGAAACTCAGATTTTTGAGTGAATGACAAACCATTTTTATGAAGAAACAAAATAAAGAAAGCATTGTAAAATGCCCATCTTACCCATAGTATGGGTAAAATGGGCCCCCACGTAGGTATAAGATGGGCATAACAGTTAACATCAGTTATAATCGCATACTTGGCATACTGTAACGTAGCTAGTAAAATTCGAGACAGGCAATTGACGCTTGGAAGAATTAATTTAAAATCACATTTTATTCATTGAAAATAACTTTCCGTTCTCTATGTATAGGCCGCCCAGAGAATGCTGTCTAATGGTTGCGTATTTCTTGGCGTCCAGGCCCCTCTCTGGTCTCAAGTCACTGTTACCATCCTATCCCCGGATCTGGTTCACACATGTCAAAGGTCGGATTCCAGATGTCAACCCAGATCCAGGGACTGTAATTTTATGTTAGAAATTCGAGTTGTATGGACGGAGTGTAGATCAGTAAATCTTCATGCTATGGCTGAGTTCGAAAGGGGATATAGTCAAGAGGCAAATGACATATCTCACATGGCTGTTAATAGGGGGGTGGGTACAATACAAAGCTTTTAAATCCTTTGGTTTCTGAACAAAATTTTGTGGAACCATGTATTGCACTCTTGCCATAAAAACCGCTAAACAAATATTAACAATTAATTTTCCAAAGTTTTCAATACCTCAGACGCAGATTTTTACCCCTTCTCACGTTCCCCTCTTACGTCCCTCTTCTCACGTCCCCGTCCCCCTTCTCCACCCCCTCCTGAACATGCATCAATCCCTGACAATATAGTGTTACAGCCTACACACTAAAATTTTTTAAAATAATATGCCTATAATATGTTATTTCGAGGGCCCCATCGTATTATTTACATCGTGTTATTTAGAGGGACCCACAAATTTTGTGCTCGTCTTACCCATAATATGAAATTAACAGTTATGCTATCATGCCGTAAAAGGTTCACGATACATCGCTCACTTTTTGTACCGCAAATTAACTTAAACGCCATATTAATTTTCCCTAAACGCTTCATGTAGCTTTCGGAATAAATATATGAAATAAAGCTTACCGAAGTAAGCATAAAAATTATAAAAAATACTTCCTTACACTGATTTTTAGAACAGCTGCAAAATACTTCTCTCCTGACAGTTGAAATACCTTTTCTTTCTGGATACAAACTCATGAACTGAAGTACATCACTATTATGGGGAAAAGGGATGTACAGGGGAAATAACGTGACTGTGCTGATCTTACCCGCATGCCCATCTTCCTCCACTGAACCTGTATTAGATAGTAACTGCTTTTAATGGCTTTGATAAATATTTTTTAATGTTCTCTGATCGATGCATTTCGAATTGCTCTAATTCATGTTTTATAAATTACTTTAATCCATGTTTTTTAAATTGCTCAAATCGATACACTACAAATATTTCTAATCAAGGAGTTTTAAATTAATCCAATCAATAATTCATTATTATATTAAACCATTTAAACACGACTACCACAGTTAAAATTATTTAATTAGGTGGATGACGATCGTTTCGGCAGTGAATGACTGCCTTTGTCGAATCCAGTTACAAAAGTGAAGGTAAACTAACAACTTCACCGCGCTTGGCGTATAAGCCTTGCGCGCCTGCCCGATATACATTCTTCCACACTCACATTGGATGTTATAAATTCCACAGTTAAAACGGTCAGGAATGGGATCTTTGAATTGTGAGACCCCAATTTTGTTAATCGGGCGGAACACAACCCAGAAATTAAATCTACGTAAAATAGAAGCAATTTTTGCCGAAACCATAGGAACAAAAGCAATACAAACACATTCCCTATGCGGTGGCGACTCCGGTGTAAGTGTAGAAACAGGTTGCCGTTTCGACAGTTTTCCAAAGGCACGGTCGATGATGGATGGATTGTAACCCCGGTTAATTGCAATGTTCTTAATGAATGACAATTCACAGTTCAGGCTGTCAATCGACGACGGAAGTTTTGAGGGCTCTAGCCGTAAGCCAATAAAAAGCACTAACTTTCTGGGAGTGTGGATGAGCGGAGGTTGTGTGAGGTGGTAGACTAATAAAGTTAGGTTTTCTGAAAATACTGCTTTGGAAATCCTTTTCCAAACGAGTGACCAACCGTCCAGAAAGGCCAATGTGGAGTTGTGCTCCTCTTCAACGGTAAACTGAATATGGAAGTAATTATATTAATATGGAATTAAGTATACTAAGCATATGGGATGTATCGGCATATGGATCCGACATAATAGCAAGAAGGTCATCGACATGGATCCGACATAATAGCAAGAAGGTCATCGACATATGGATCCGACATAATAGCAGAAGGTCATCGACATATGGATCCGACATAATAGCAAGAAGGTCATCGACATATGGATCCCGACATAATAGCAAGAAGGTTATCGACATATGGATCCGACATAATAGCAAGAAGGTCATCGACATATGGATCCGATATAATAGCAAGAAGGTCATCGATATATGGATCCGACATAATAGCAAGAAGGTCATCAATATGGATCCGACATAATAGCAAGAAGGTCATCGACATAACGGAACCAACACTTGAAAGTAAGCCGGTGGTTGATAATTTCTTTTGCGTAATGCAGATAAATATCACACAGTAACGCGGACAAAGGGTTACCCATCGCCAGGACATCAACTTGCTTGAACAAACTGTTCTGGAAGGAGAAAACTGTATGGCTGATACAAAGTTCAGTGAGACGGAGAAGTTTACGTATTTCAAATGCAGAATAATAACATTCTGTCAACCGTTTTAAAAGTGACTGAAGTGCACCTATGGTGGGTACATTCATGAACAAACTTTTAACATCAAATGACAATATTCTGGATGGACTGGGAGGAACCAATTTTAGGCGAGAGACGAAGTCAAACGAGTTCTTTACCGTAAAACAATAATTGGTACGAACTGACGAATGTCTAGTGAATAAATGCTGTGAAAGTGCGTGGGTGGCAGTGCCGATGTTCGAAACAATAGGCCGGAATGGTACGCTGGGTTTATGGAATTTGGGCAGAGCGTAGAGCCGGGCAACATTGGCTATTGACGGACTAACCGGTTTCTTATTACTAGCGCCCAACAAAGGACATTCTTGGATAATAATCGTGTTTAAATGGTTTAATATAGTTTTAGCACAGTGTTTCACGTGACTAATTAATTCATTATTAGTTACTTTTGATCGGGAAGTCCGAATTGCTCTGATAAATAACTTTTAAATTGTCCCGATAAAAATTTGGTAATTTTTTTAAAAGCTATTAGGACTAATACTTTCGAAATACTCGTAAAATAACTTTCGTCAATTCATTAATATTTTTAATTGTTATTTTATATTATTCGTTTTTTTTATTTTGTAGTAAGTTTCAAACGCACTATTCTTCTATGGAAATTGCTCATCTGTAAAGCTATTTCTAGGGGGTTTCAATTGTAGGAGGTGTACGCTAGAAAAAAGCGATTGAGTATTTGCTGAGGTAATTTTTTAACCTTTGTAAATTTTCAAAGTATGTGGTGGGATTCTATAATGAGAGAGGGGCAGATTGTAGGTCAATTTATGCTAAAAATAAGAGGATTCTCCGTTTTTATCTCTGTTTATGTCTTTTTTTACCAACAAATTGGTGTACAACATGTGATATTTCATCAAATTATATGTATTTCGTTTTTTTTACTTCTAATTCCTGATTCAAGAGATAATAAATAATTAGGTTGTTGCTTAAGGGAGACTTCGTTTATGATAAAAACTTTTATAAAAACTCTTTTTTTTTCAGAGCTGTTGGGAGAGGGGATAAAACACAAGGAAAACTGCGAAAAGGCGGGCAAACACAGGATGGTCATTGTAAAAGAGGGAAATATAAAAAAGTTAGGAAAGAAATGCCAGAACAAAAGAAAAATTGAAGTGAAGACAAAGCTAAATGTCGGTGTCCAACGAAGTTGAAGTTCGATAGAATAGATACGGGCACATCTACTAGTGGAGTTGAAAAGGGAAAAGGATGTCGGCGAGCGGGGAAAAAAGTGGGGTAAAGGAAATAACTTTGTTCACTATCTGTTCCCCTTCCTGATTTTTTCTCCCTTTTCCAGGATGCTTAATTCCCTACCCTCACTTTTTTTCTGCAATTGTCGCCAAATCATTCCAGGAAAGGGACCAACAAAGGAAAAAAAAAAAGGAGAGATTAAGGGTAAGAAAGGTTTTTGTCGAAAAAAAGGAACGGAAGAAAAGTAAGAATTGGTGAAATGGGCGGAACGACGCGGATAGCCCATTAATGCCGCGCCATTAACCAAACATCCCCTAACCCATCTCCTCATTCTATTTGATTTTCTTCTTTTTTTCTTTCTAATTTTGTTTCCTCTCCCCACTTTTATTGGCGACAACTTTCGTTTCCAAATCCATTGTGTAACGGATATGAATCCACCCTTTGGCGACATTTACACCTGAATCGCTTGTTCATTACTTTCAGTTGATTCGGTAGCCATCTTTGTGTTAGCTTACAAGTGTTTCCTCCATTCTAATGTAAAACGACGTTATCTGGACTATGATTTCAACACAGATTAGAATATTTTAAAATATGTGTTTAAAGATTATTGGCGTAACTAAGGGAGGGTTAAGAAGGCTTGGCCTTTATTAGAAAAAATCTAGATCCCTAGACTCTAGAGAAACAAAAATTATAAATGAAAAATATATGCCGAACGTTGAGGTCCTATTTCCTTTTGGGCCATAAAAATGCTATTACATGATAGAAGATAAAGCTTAACTGCTTAGAACAACGAGAGACACATTGCGATATACAGTCATAGAATTTGTGATATATAAAACATATGATTTAATGTATATCGAGTTTTTCTACTTGGCTGTTAATAAATCTATTTGTTTTAAAATACGGGATATAAGATTTTCAGGCGTTAAAATTTTTTTAAGTATATATTTATTCATTTTAAGTGCATGTTTATGCATTTTAAGTGGCTGTTTTAAAGTCCAATAGTGCATATTTTGCTGGTTTCTTAGTGAATATAATCCGGGCTCTAGTCATAACTGTAGTTTCACCGTGTATTATGTGCGCCCATATGAGTACTTCTGGGGGTGGGGGATTGAGAAATATTATTACTTTCTTCTCAAGACTGTCAAAAATTTTAGTGAATGTACAAGATACTAAAATGCTACAAAAATAATTTATACTGCTTGGCAATTAGTAATGAGCTAAAAAGTATCTTACTTTAAAATGTGCTTCAAAACTTTGAAAGTAAATGTATATCAGAATCGGGCAAATGAAATTTTGAAAGGCTACGGGTTGGGGGATCCAGCCCCCTCTGCCCCCATATGGGCGCCCATGCCATGCCATGTATAATTAAGTAAATGAAATTAGAATTAAATGAAATAAAATCGTAATGGCGGAAATCCTGTTCTCAACAACGCCATTTTTCTCATAAGAAGTTGAGAAGAACAACTTTGATTTAACCTCTAGACACGCGTCTTAATACTTAGGCTGTGCGCGCGTGGGTGTGCGTATGGTGTACACGCACACATACGTTAGTGGGAAAATGCTGAAAGGTTATTGGACGTCATTGGATCGTTGTTTAAACAATATTTCCGCGCGAAAATCGGAGCTTCTGGATAAATCTTCGAGGAGGAGAGGATGTTTATGTCCTGCTCCGACTGTATTAATTTTTCTAAAACTCCCGTCGAACTATTATTAATATCATTATTTTAAAGAGATAATCCTTATTGTTGAATAAATAAAACTTAGAAATAAAAAAAAAGGGGGAAAGAGAGTATTTGTCTATTATGGGGTATATAATCAATGGGATTATTGGTGAATTATTATTATTATTAATAATTATTATTGAAGTATTTATCAGTAAGAATATATCGCTTGGATATATATACCAGGACGTAAAGAGTTTAATCGAATTGTAAGTACTGTTTATTCTATTTTTGTAGAATTTATGAAAAATAATAATTATATAGATGAATGATGGTAAAAAATTTATGTTTGGAAGCCCGATATAATATCTCAAGTGATATTAAAAAGTTATAAATGATAAAAGAAGTTCGCAAGAACATTTATAAAGAATATTAATATATATTGTTAAAAAATGAGAAATAATAAGAACGTAAGAAACTGATAAATAAATAATCAGAAGTGTTGATAAATAAATAGCCAGAAATGCTATTGAATAATAGTTCGAAGTGTATAAAGAGAGTGGAACTTTTCCTAATGTAGAGATTATTTCGAAAATATTTTTAACAATACAAATGTAGCACGTGAAAGATCTTTTTCAATTTTAAAACGCGTTACAAAACTATTTAAGGAGTACGATAGGAGAAGACAGATTGAACAACATGGCCATATTATACCTAGAACAAAAAATTTTGGATGAAATAGATATTGCAAAAAGTAATTGATGAATCTGTCAAAGAGAAACCAAGACACAAATTTATATACAAAACATTTTTAAGCACTAAGGTAATTTATTACTATTAAATTTTTTGAATAAATATCTGATTTTTCTTGAAACGTTGAGTTTATTATTAGTTACATATTGCCGGTTTAAGGAACTCACTAAAAATTTACTACTGAAATCTTCCCGAAAAAAATCC
>QLNU02015270.1:46632588-46660672 GCA_006491805.2 Dysdera silvatica | reverse complement strand
TTTTTGAATAAATAGATGAGTTTTCTTGAAACGTTGAGATTATTATTAACTACATATTGCCTGTTTAAGTAATTCACTAAAAATCTAATACTGAAATCTTTCCGAAAAAATCCTCAGTTCCTTACAGAATTTTTTGTTTTGGGGTTTGGGTCTCAGGTCCTTGAAATTTTTACCGCCAGGGGCCCCAAATAAGCTTAGTCCGTCTCTGAACGTCTCGGCTAGGGGCGTTGGTTGACGGCGAAAAATCGAAATCTGTAAGTCTTGTTTTGTTAATTCAACAACCTTGATGGTTATTTACATATTCGTAGTTTGTGTACTTCAATGAATCAGATTCATCATCATTCTTTTTGTGGTATGTGCATCAATCAGTGTTGTGAACCTCATTCATGAAAATTAAATCTCATTTGTCGTTTCGAGTGTTACGTCAAGTGTACTGTGTCTCTTCACCATTGGATTATCTATTCTGGTTGACATTCGTTCTTCATTTTACGCATGCATTTAAAAACCACTGAATTCAAGGCATGTACAATTAAATAAAATTTATACAATCCACTGTTTAATAATAAAGCAAACCACCTAAAATCTCATTAAGCGCCTACGTGGGCGTTTTTTGGTCCTGTTGACCTGTAGAATAATAGTTTCTTTTGAACAAAAGTAAATATATATATATTTCTAGTATGCCCGTAAAACTTCATCCGCATTTAATAAATTGCAGCAGTGGTGCAAGGAAACGAAAAGGCTTGTGCACAATGTCAAAATTGAAATTGAACAGGAAAATTTTTGTTTGTTAAAAACTTTAAAAATTAAATTGCAAAATATTGATTCAAAATTTGATTAAGGTATATACTAATTTTTCTCAAGTGGAAGCAGATGATCTGTACGAAAACTTTACGGAAACACAAGACCTGTTGATAAGAACACATGCAGAAGTTGATTTTATTTTCAAATAGGAAAATTTTCAATTGGAAATTGTTGAAAAACGTTCTCACGTTTCTTTAAATTTACTAAAGTTAATCTACCTGTCTTTAATGGGGATCCAAACAACTAGTTGGATTTTAAGGAAATCTTTTCAAATTCTATCCTTCAAAATAATCGGTTGACAAGTTTACAAACACTGCAGTATCTTCAAAGCTCGGTAGAAGAAGATGCTTCACGATTAATAAAATGATTTTCCATTTAAGAAGAAAATTTTAGTCAAGCATGGAAACTGATTTCCGGATTCGACAATAAACGAGAGTTGGCCTTTTCGCAACTTTCAAAAAGCTTAAATTTAAAAGTAAATAAAGTTGCAATGCAAAATCATTATATGATATTCTAGATACCTGTAACGAAACATTAAGAAATCTAAATACTTTGGGTTTTGAGAAAATTTTTTTTTGTTGATATGATATTGATTTATGTTATACAAAACGAACTTAGTGATTCGTTGAAACAACAATGGGAACTTTCTCTTGATAGTTAAAATATTCCCGAGTTTGAAAGTTTCATTCAATTCGCTGAAAAACATGCACGTAGCCTGCAGAGAATTATTTTTAAGGAATCTAAAACCAAAAAAGTGTTTCATAAAGACTATAAATCAAAATTTGAACCTAAAAGGATTGCATTTCAAAATGCAACTATTAAATTAAATGACACACTTTGCAAATTGTGCAAATAAAGTAATAAGCTCTTACACAAGTGCGAACAGTTCACACAGATGAACCTGGAGCAACGGTGGAATTTCGTTCAAAATCATAAACTTCGTGTAAATTACATCAGAGCCAATCATTTTTCTAACAAATCTTTGATCACAACAACATGTAAATCTTATAAGAAAAGACACCAAACTCTGCTTCATGCTCTTAAGTTATATTCAGAGCATGTTCTACCATCCCTGGCTTCAAACACTCCTCAATGTCAACCAGTGAGTGAACATTAACTTGACTCAACCCATGCACAGAGCTTTTCCAGTCAAGTAAATAATAATGTTCTTTTGTCAACTGCCTTAATTCGTGTCAAGAATTCCAGAGGAGAATTCATTCACATTCGTGCTCTTATTGACAATGGTTCACAAAGTTCATTAATATAAAATGATGTGTGTAAAGATTTAGACCTCCCCATTACACCCACCTCATTAGTCATTTCAGGGATTAATGACTCGGTTGCAGAAACATCCCACCATGATGTTGAAATAACCTTTTCGCCATACTTCAATAATAGTACTTTTAAAACTCGTGCATTAATTGTGGAAAAAGTCACATCTGACCTTTCGAATTTTAAGATGTCAAATTTTGAATGGTCTCATCTTGAAGGCTTGACTCTTGCAGATCCGAACTTTAACGTTAGTAAATCTGTAGATATACTTCTGGGAGCTGTCGTGTTTTGTAATTTGATTGTTGGCCAGAAAATATGTGGACCAACTGGGAGTCCTGTTTCTTTAAATTCGAAACTAGGCTGGTTATTGTCTGGTAGAATCTTTTCTAAAGCTTTTCACTCTAAATCAGTGTTAAGTTTCCATGCACTTACACAATTAAATGATGATCTAAAGCAATTCTTTGAACTGGGATCAGTTCCACAACATGCACCTATGTCCAGGGAAGAGCATGATTTTGAGGAAAACTATAATTCTACCGTTACCAACAACGAGTCGGGAAGGATATATTGTACAACTTCCTTTTAAACAAAATACGCAATTGGGTGATTGGAAACCACAAGAACTGAAAAGATTCCATTATTTGGAAAACAAATTAGGAAAACATCAAAATCTTCGTATGCAGTACTGTTCTTTTATCAAAGGATGGGAAAACTTGCACTACATGGTGCTCATTCCTGAAAATGAAGTGGAGAGTCCAACATCCAGTGAGGACTATATTCCCCACCATGATGTATTCAAAGGAGATAATACTACCACGAATTTGCGAGTTGTGTTCGATGCATCTTGCAAAACTTCACAAGGCTAGTTGTAGAATGATTTTCTTCATATTAGTCCTAAACTCCAACCTGATATTGTGAAACTTCTTCTTAAGTTCAGAACTCATCCCATTCCAATGTCTGCTGACATTAAAAAGATCTGCCGACAAATTTTGGTAGATCACAAACACACCGACTTCCAAAGAATCTTTTGGAGATCTAATCCTCAATATCCCTTGACATCATACAGACTGCTCACCGTGATGTATGGTACAGCGTGTGCTCCATTCCTGGCTTTAAAACATTACATCTGGCAAAGACTAACAAGAGCGAGTTTCCCAAGACCCGATCAATCATTTTGACTGACTTCTATGTTGATGATCTGCTGTCTGGTGCTCACTCTATTGAACAAGCTAAATCTTTGATCAGTGATTTAAATCAGATACTAAAATGCTGTGGTTACACTGAGAAAATGGTCTACTAATGTTCCAGATGTGATTTATGATCTTCTCAAGGAACTAAAATCAAATTCTGATTCTATTCAAATTCATGAGACATCATCAATCAAGGTACTCGGGCTTAGATGGAACTCATTCGAGGATTCACAATTCAAGATAGCTGAACTGGCAGAACAGGCATTGATGAACAGGCAGGTTCTTTCGAAAAGGAAGCTCCTATCCTTTATCGCTAGGATTTTTGATCCTTTGGACTTCCTATCTCCAATTACAATACTTCTAAAAATTATGATCCAAGATTTATGGAAAGAGAAACTCACATGGGATGATCATATTCCAATTGCTATTCAAACTCTTTGGCAGAACTTTCAAGCACAATTGGTGTTTTTGAAATTATTCAAACTTCCTCGATTCTTACATACTGTAAACATAACTAACTAATGGTGTAACTATTCAACCGCATGGATTCTGTGATGCTTCTTCCAAAGCTTATGCATGCGTCTTCTATATTCGAGCAATTTCTGACTCGGGAACAATCAAAACCAATTTAGTGATGGCAAAAACTAAAGTTGCATTATTGAAACCCATCACTCTCCCAAGACCAGAACTGTGTGTTGCATTATTATTGGCAAAAGTATACAACTGCATCATTGACTCACTTCAAGTACATATTTATCAGACATCCTTGTGGTCGGATTCAACCATTACATTGAGTTGGATTGCATCACCTTGCACGAAAGGAAACCAATTCGTATCAAACAACGTTGAAGAGATACACAGGTTAACATCCCACGCCATGTGGAATCCCATTTCTGGGAATTTGAATCCCGCTGACAATGCTTCTCGAGGAATCTTGCCCGAAAAGCTCTTCACTACTCCACTTTGGTGGAAAGGTCCTGCCTGGCTCTTTCAAAAAAAACTTGTCCTCCTTTTCTACTGTCAATTCTTCAGGATCTACTGAACTTGAACCCTCAGAATCAAACTTGCTGGAATGTGTGGTAAACACAATTGAAATTCAACCTGTATCAGAATTCATCTCAAAGTACTCATCATTCTCGAAAATGCAAGAATCGTAGTTTATTGTCTTAGATTCATTCACAACTGCAAAAATGTGTCAGAAAAATACGCTGGAAACTTAAAAACAAAAGAACTAGTCATTTTTATTCGTTGCATTGTGAAAATTATTCAACGTTGAGAATTCAGTATGGAAATTCGGCTCTTTCAGCAAAACAAACCACTGCCAAATCGAAGTAAACTGTTTCCTCTCAACATATTCTTAGACTCAAATGGGCTCTTGCGTGTTGGAAGAAGACTCATCAAACATCAAACTCTGAATATGGATCAAAAATTTCCTCTGTTGATTCTATCACGTCATGATATCACTAAAGCAATAATTAGACAGTATCATCTTCGATATCTGCATGCTGGTCCTCAGCTATTGCTGTCTCTCGTACGATAAAAGTTTTGGTTTGTCAATGGACGATCGGTTGTGTGTTAAGAAATCAGTAAGTGTTTAACTTGTTTAAAACTCAAGAAGAAAACCTGTCAACAACTCATGTGTGGTTTACCTTCGGACAGAATCACTATGGTCAGAGCTCTTTAGAATGTTGGGATAGGTTTTTCTGGTCCCATTTTGATCAAACCCAATCTTCCCAGAAGCAAAATCAAACTAAAAGTTTATGTTTGCTTAATTATTTGCATGTGCACAAAACAGTGCATCTGGAACTTGTATCCGATCTATCTACCCAAGCTTTCCTCGCTGCATTTAAAAGATTCATTAATCGCCGTGGATTGCCTTCTGATGTGTACTCAGACAATGATACCATCTTTAAGGGTGCTGCTCACCCTTTTAATGCGCTGTGTAAGTTGATTCAACAACAAAACACCCAACATTTCTGTACCGACCATAATATTTCGTGGCACTTCATTCCACCTTGTGCCCCCACTTTCGGCGGTTTATGGGAGGCTAAAGTGAAACTCACGAAAGCTCATCTGTCTAAAGTCTGTAAATCATCTCTATTAAATTTTGAAGAACTAACCACTCTCCTGTGCCAAATTGAACCCTGCATCAACTCACGACCACTAATTAATCTCTCTCTTCTGATCCTTCAGATCTTCAAGCTTTAACTCCTGAACATTCCTTAATTGGCACCCCCTTTTAAACTTATCAGAATCAAATTCAAATTTCTTTAGTATTTCTCTGTCTTCACGTTGGCAGCGAATTCAATACATGCGAAACTATTTTTGGAATCGCTGGTCACAAAATTATCTCCATCCTTTGCAACAAAGGACAAATGGACTCACTCTCTCACTTCCTGACCTGGAACTCGGAGATCTTGTTCTTGTCAAGAATCCAGTTAACGTGCTTCTTCATTGCACTTTAGATCGAATCTCAAAAACATTTCCTGGAACTGATAAACATTCTAGAGTTGTGACTATCAAGACAAAATCAGGAGAACTCATTTCAGAGAGGAGAACATTCGTTCTTCATATTGCGTATGGATTTAAAAACCACCGAATTCAAAGTACGTACAATTAAATAAAATTGATATCGTCCACTATTTAAAACAGCGAACCACCTAAAATCTTATTAAGCGTCTACAGCAGTCATCTCTTACCACTGAATTTAACTATGTATGTATTTTGTATGTAACCTCCATAAGACGGAAACCTGCATACTACGGAATTTTTTTTCCGGTCACGTGAGTTTCAGTTTTAGACAGATTTCGCTGTATACAAAATTGTATCGCAATGGGGAGCTGTGGTCCTCATCAACTTCTCCCTCCTGCATACGTCACTGGACGCAGGGTGTTAATCAATGGCTATGTATAACGGAATAGTCTGAAAGAATAACATAGTTTTTCTACGCATTAACGCTGTATTGCGAGACTGAAAAATTAACTAATTGATTTTTGGAGGAAATCAATTTCCATAAATCATTTTGGGAGCTATTTAGATGGAGAAATTCTGACATTTTATGGGGATGGATAAGAAAAGTCAAGTAACGGTGAACAGAAACGCAATTAGAATTTATTATACTTTTTTAAGTGCCCTGTTAGACAAACATTAATTTCCTCGATCTAACGTTGATTAAAGTGAAGAAATTTGGATAAGTTATTAAAGTTTTTTGAATATCCGATAGCTATTTACTGATTTTTTTACATCCAGAGATGTGAAGCTATAATTTAATATAATTATTAAAAATATGTTGATATAATTGCATTCTAAATACGTGTGTAGCGTATGTAATGTGTTTGTCATGGTTCGTCAATATACGTGATAGCTGGTGTATGTTAAGGCATGTTTTCAACTGTATGTTAACATGTGTGTGTAATGGTATGTTAACATAATTATTTAAGAATTATATATTGCGTTAAATTATTGATTGTTTTAGGTGCACTAGGAAGATTATCATAATACTCTGTTTTGTCCACAAGCCGCCATTTAATGGCAAATTGTTCTATTAGACCTGCAAATACGTTGGTGATCGTTAGAGCATTTCTTAATACAAAAGTACTCCTTTGAATGTTAGAATAATTTTTGATGTAAGAATACTTCGATGATTGTAAGAATATTAAATAGTGCACATTATATAATATACATATTTAGTTGATAACCGTTAGATTACTCCTAAACCTGTAAGTAATCCAATAATTTAAAGAGTATCATTTGCTCTATAAATACCCTGGGATTGTAAGAATACTTCTTCAGATGCAGGTACTGTGAAGATCATCTATTTAGCATAAGAATACCTTGGGGATATTTCGGGTAATAATAATCAGGGTTGATTTTCTGCCGGCAGAAACTAGTTTTTGCCGTGCCGGTAGAAAAATCTGGTTATAACCGGTTTTAACCGGCAGAAAGTGGGAGAAACTGGCAGAAACTGATAAAAGTACAGAAAACAGTATTGTATCATTTAGTAAATGAAAGATTACAAATATATATTTTATTACAATAATTTAGTATATCATGCCGGTTATAAAGGTATATATTAATTATTTCAATAATTAGAGTACGTTAAATTAAAAAAAATACTCCGGGAGAATCACCCAAAGTACTTGCAGATCATGAAAATGATATGAGTGATAAAGGAGCTGTCAAGTCACAAGTAATTAGCTAATTAATAAAGACGTAAAAAGACTTGTTGCAGCTTTTAAAATCTATTGCTGTTGCTTTGTGTAAGTTTCGGAAATATAACTTTTTATTGCAGATGCTTATGAAATTCGATGGACCATAATCGAGATAATATCATAGAAATGAATGAAAAAAAAGGGCAAACAATAGACTTAATCGGACAATAACTCAACATCATATATGCCAGTTTATAGTTTTCATCCAAAGTACATCTGATCTAAATTGTCGCATGAGCAGGAAGAAAATACTAGGAAATTCCTTAATGTCATTAATCCAAATTTTGAATTTTACATTGCAGCTTTTTGGGCAAAATCATCTTCTTATCCTGAAATATAATAATCCAATAAAATCTAAGAAAATGTAACAGCTTCTGTGTGGTGGTAGTCTAGTTTAAAGGAAACAACTATAAATGATGATTTTGTAACTTTTGTTCACTCAGTGATAATATTGCCTGCAGTATTGGTGGGCTTGGAAGAATATTTTTCTTAAGCTATTGGTCTATTCATAATAAATTAAGAAATTGTTTGAATTAGGAAATAGCAGCAAAACTAATCTTTTGCTATAGATTACTTCATTGGAAAGATCAGCCTGAACTTAAATGCTAGTGAATTTGCTATGATGTAACCTTTGAATAAATATGGGGGACCGGGTCTAGTAATATTTTCTTAACGCGCAGGCACAAAAATACCGGGTGAAGGGGGGAAGAAGTGAGGACTCAATACTCAGCACCCTCATGCGGAAGAAAGTGACTGTGACTGTTTTTGTTTCGTGAGGAAAAATAAGTTTTAAACCATCGAAAGTAAATTTTTAGGTTCTTGTTTGAGTGTCACAGAGGAATTCACAGCTGCACTGTTTTTCAAATAAAGTTATCATGGTGTTACTTAGTTAACAGGTAAGAACTTTTGTTGAAAGAAATAGTTGTAACTGTAACCAGTTTATTATAGTTGTGAGGTTAGTGTGATGGCATCGTTTGCGTCAAGTTGATAGAGTTCACTTGGGTCAGGTTGATATGGTATATCAACTTAACCCACAAGAGTTATGATACTTGTTTCGTTATTTTTTTTCTTCAGAAATGCCGAGGAGCTACAAGAAAAAACTAAAAAGGGAGAAATACCCATTGAAATGTTCGAGAGAGATTACGCCGAAATTCAAAATGGCAGAATGTCTCCTTGGGAAGTTGCAAACACGTTCTTTACAGATAAAATGACTTTTATAAGGCATGAAAGAAAAAAGAAAAGAATCAGCAATTGGGATATTAATTCCAGTAAAGAAAAGAATTGTAGACCAAACAAGAGAAAGAGAGGTGAAGACATCTATCAAAAAGAAAAAGAACAAATGAAATTATTTAAATTATTCATCTGTGAAAAGAAAAATGTCAGTAATAAACTCAGTAAGCATGGGAAAGGAGAAAAAACGAAAAGGTTGAAATCTAAAAGAAAACACAAAGACTCTGGATCGGATTCTGATGAAAATGGAGATTCATTTTGTTTGGTGTGTTTAAAAACTTACTCTACATGCAAACCGGGACAAGACTGGATTCAATGCATTTTCTGTAAAATGTGGGCACACATAGATTGCGGAGAAGACAGCCCTCCTTACACGTGTATAAATTGCCAATCACATTTACGCTTGTCTTCAGAGTTTGACCGATTATTCAGATCCCAAACATCTTTGATTGATGCTGTACAGAAATGACTATTATCATAATTTTTGCATATCAACTTGACCTAAGCTGGGTAAAGTTGATAATACACTTTGCATTTTTTTATAAAACTTTTTTTGGTCTCACAGTGTTACTTCAATAGTTAAAAATAAATAATGATTAAAATAGTTAAAATAATTTATAAAGGAATAGTCATAGTACAGTAAGAAATTTTACTTGAGCCCATGATTTTAAAAACAAAAAATTGAAAAATCAAAATGCGAAAGTGTATCAACTGGTCTCTCCAACTATAAACATTGTAACTAAACCTATTTTACTTTAACATGCATTCCCCTTTGCAGTTTGGGATATTTTAATAAGTTCTTAAGGTATGAAATAATTATTATTTTCTGGGTTTCTGCTGGTTATTGCCACTTTTGTGGCAGAAACTAGTTTCTGCCATGCCGGTTTTAACCGCTTTGGCAGAAACTTGCCAACCCTGATACTAATGTATAAGCTCTCTGATTGCATTGAAAGAATACCTTTTAATATATAAATATCATATATTAAAAGTACATAATATATAATACTTATATACGGAAACATATGTATTACATACATATCATGAATAGATAGTAAATTCTATGCCAGAAACAAGATAAAAGGAGAATTATGAAGAATTATTAATTGATTGAATTGATGAACGATTCTTTCCATCTAGAGTAGGTGGAGAATATTTTTCGTTCAGCGCAATTCTTCGTTCAGTGAGCAATTTTGCGCAAATTCAGATGAAAGCGGTTCTCTGTTAAAGGAAGAATTCAGTTGGACCACTTAAGAGGACGCATATAATATTTTTTAAATTTACAATAATTTACATTGAAAACTTTAAAACCCTTGAAATGATGAGAGACACTACCAGCACATAATAATAATGATTTCAATCGAATATTTCAAGGACGGTTGCAGAAATCTTCGAGGATAAAGAACTGTTAATAGTCATTGAAAGAAGTCTATGATAGAAGGAACATTCACCAACTTTGCCAATTAATCTTCCGGTAAAACCATAGAAGATGATTGCCTTTAAAAGGAATTATTGGTGGCAATCGGACATCCGAAAGTAATTTCCCTTAGTGGCATGTGAGTTTCGTGGATAAAAAGCGCTGGCAAAAAGGCAACATTTTTTAGGAGCAATGAGTTTCAGGAAAGAGAAATAGAAGAGGCCAAAGGTTATTGATGTTTCCAAAAAGATAAATTGATTATTTGGAAATGACAGCACACCGTAGAAAAATATCAAAATCTAAACACCAACAAATAACAACCCTTTTATTGGGGTTAGTAACAAACTTTATAACAAACTTTAAACCTAATGATTGAAATACAAGTATGAACTGCTTTTATATATAAAATTTACATATTATATATAATATTAATTCTGCAATTAATGCGGCACATTAAGACTATAATATTTGGATGTTACGGTGAAATCTGTTGATAATGGTAGTTCCTAGGATCCTGGCAGATTTCCTATACTACAAATGACTACCAAACTTGTCAATAACGATAATTTGTTTTTAAAAGAGAGATTGTATATAATGAATATAATAATATAATAATAATAATAATAATATAATAATAATAATAATAATAAATAATAATAATAATAATAATAATAATATAAATAATAATAATAATAATAATATAATAATACAATAATATAATAAATAATTTTGTGTCAAATATGTTGCGTTTAAGACTTTTTAAGCAATACAGCTTTTGACAATGGATCAGTGCTGCACAAATACAAATAATCCTAGAATAAGAAGAATAGTTTTTCAGCTTGTGAACAAATGGGTTTTTGCCCCATTGGATTGATTTTTGAAAATTTTTAATTTTTAGTCTTCAAACTCATGAGATAACGGCACGATTTTTGGCTTTCTGTTGGCCATTACATACATACCTGATCTGCAATATTATTTAATAATTTTTATAACACGATATTATTAAAAATAATGTTACATGCAAATGAAATGACTTTTATTACCGAGTATATCTATTAACTTGGCAATAAGGGAACCTTTTCTCGGTTCCTAAAATATCGTTAAACAGGTTTTACTACATATAAAAAATTAGTTAGTAGTAAAAATTCCCTTTCAGAATTAGAAACTAATAATAAGTAATATCAAGACGGATAGTAGATTATTATATACTTATATATTAATAGTTAATAATTATTGTTATTAATAAATTTAATAATAATAAATATTTTAATTTTAATTTAATTAATAATAAATTAATAATAAATATTTTATTTAATTTAATAATTATTATTAATAATAATAAATATTCTTGGTATTATATTTATTAATATATTAATTAATTATTATACTTATATTAATAATAATTATTATACTTATATATAATAATTATTAATAATTATTATACTTATATATTATAACTATTAATAATTATTATACTTATATATAATAACTATTAATTAATTATTATACTTATATTTAATAATTATTAATTAATTATTATACTATATATTTATAATTATTAATTAATTATTATACTTATATATTAATAATTATAATATAATTATTCTGATAATGTAGTTTTTTGGGGCAAAGGGAAATTAAAAAAATATATATCTGCGGTAAGGGCTATAAACTAAAATTTTGTTTTGTAATGGAAGATTTTGCTCAAAATTGTTTGTCAGTAGCAAACTTTGTTTCTCTCTAGTCAATGTCGTTAAAAAACCCGACTGATTTAGAGGACTAAAGATTACAGAAAACACTTGTTGAAAGAAAATTTCTAACTTTGTTTTGACTATAAAATATTAATGAAGGCCTGCATTAAGAAAATATACTTGATAATGAAAACATATATGAATAGACTGTTTAGATAAATATAATTTATTTTGACCAGTTTTAAATCTTAAAACTGGTCAGACTTATTAAATTAAAAAATTAAAAAAAAATCAATTACACCTGTTTCATCTGTGAGTATTTCAAAAATTTATTATTATTAATGTTACTATTATTGTGAATTTGGTTTCGCACTTTTTTTAAGGCGGAAGTTCGTGGAGCAATTAATCAAGAAAATTAAATTCTAGCTATTATTCAATGTCATTTCACCTGTTTGGAAAATTTTTCGCTTCACAAAAGAGACGCCACAGACGAACAAATTTCTTCTCTGTATTAATGAACGGATTTGTGACCTGGGATATGGCAACGTTGTCTGACATCGTTTGCCAACAAAGTGAGTTTCGTTCTGAAGATGGTAGCGCATGGCTTCCGAAATAACCCTCATCATTTAAACTGGGATAATTTCTATTATTTTATATAAAATTGTTACGCAGTGTGTCCTAATAATTAGCTCATTTGTGACTTAGATTTCACATGATATTCTGGGTACGAATATAATTTATTTTTGATAAATTATTGCGACACAAACCACAATAACACCCATTACTAATACATAGTAGGTGTTGCGATGCTTTGGGCCTGTCGGTGTATAACAAAAAAGGTTAAATTGTGGTACGAGTACGGCCATTTTTGATTGGGCACTTTCCCTTCTTATATTGTGACGCCATACTGGGTATGGGAGAATAGTTTTTAAATAATTTAGCTCTTTTTGACGCGTATCTAAAGGAAGACTCGCAAAATCGGGCGCATAATAAAGTATGCAAGCGTGGTATACATTTAAGCTAGTGCTTTTATTGTCGATGCATGAAATATTGATGCTAAAGCAAAAAGCTTTCATTCAACCCGAAAACTAATGGAGAGCATGTAAAAACACGTTTATGCTTCTTTTTAGACGCTTATAAACGGAAGAAAATGGATTATAACTTTCAAAGAAATCGTAGATTCACGAAAAAACATTAGTTTATAATTATAGCATACGGAAGTCATTCCTTCTTTACAAAGGGGTTGTGAATTTTATCTCCTGCAGTACGTATATGCATGCCGTGTCACAAAACGAATGTTAAATAAATTTTCCATGGGCATCTTCTTGGAAGAAAAGATTTAACTTTTGCCCCAGTGGGCAGAAATGGGATTCCAAAGACTGGGCAAACTCAATAAAGGAATCAATTAGAGATTGGCAGAGACATTAGTTATCGTAGTCGCATTAACGGTGGGTTTTCTCGGCGTATTGCCATATATTTGAGGAATAGTTGCTTTAGTCAGGGGCGGATTTCTAAGTAGGCACACAAGGCACAGGCCTAGGGGCGGCACTTCTCGTGGGGCGGCATCAAAGAGCTTAAAAATAAAATTTTCCAAACTCGACAGGGTTGAAAATAACGTTCTTTTTGTAATTATTGTCCTGTCTTCTCAATGTCGATAATATAAGGTGATTAATTCAACTCGTTTACAAATACGAATTACAAAATCAAAAGACAAAGGACTATGACCATATTGTTTATATTACGATATTAGACACCTCCCACCAGAGAAGCGGTTGTATTTGGTATCAACACGTGGAAATCGCTATTAGTTGTTGATTTTAACTTCCTGACTTTGAGAAAAACCAGAATGGATACGTTTTGCAGGCGCCATTAATGGTAAACAAAACACTGGTTGATGTTGGTTATGGGCTTCTTATGCAGCAGATCGGTTGAAAATGGATAACATATAAAGATATCATATAAAGATATCATATAAGGATATCATATAAGGATATCATATAAAGCATAGAATAAAAAGGCTTAAATCTTAAGCGGCTGACGCCAGCATCAACATAGAGTTTTTAAAATTATTGGGGGCCCCAAGCACACATTTTGTACATTTATACATTACAGTATATGTAAAATTGCAATTTATTTCAAATGAATGGGGGGTCTCGGACCCCACGGGACCATATAACTCTATGCCTACGGACGCGAGCGACATTTCATATCTATCACGGTTACTGTGCGGTTAACTGCAGCTTCAGTATTATTTTGTAAGTTGGTTTTTAATATTAATCGATAAGCGAGATAATGTTTTTTGCGTTCTTGCTATAAGTAGAAAACATAAGCTCCGCCTTGAAAAAAAGTAGCGGGAATTTCGAAAATTTTAAATCGAATAAGCTCTGCATGTTTCCAGGGATCTAATTCTAATTGAAATTTCATTCAATCAGATTATCTGACACAATAAGACGCATCAAGTACTAAAATGAAGCGAATTATATTTAATTGCAGAAAAACATTTGTCTCTTGCCTCTAGGTGAAATAATTTATAATAATTAAATATGAATTTATAAATAAAAAATTATGTAATCGTAAGTAATAATTTATTTAAATTATAGCTATTAATATATTAGTCCAGTGATTCTCAAACTTTATACCCTGATCCCCCCCACCCACCACCTGTACGCCCAAATGCGAAGGTTGCCTACCCTTACACCTACACGCAGATGTTTTTCCCTCTCACCCCCCCCCCTTCTCGACGTAGTATATGAAAAAAATATATTTTGTTTGCTTCGTCTACGTCTTTTTGTATACATAAATGTATATGCACATTTTAATATTTTATTTATAAGAAAATTAATATGTGGTTCAAATTAGAACTTTTTTAAATAAATTCAATGGCTAATCCAACAAAAAATAATATTTTAGCTCTTATATAAACGTATCTGTATTTTTTTTAATTAAACAGCACTTATTAGTTTGAATACTAAATGAAAAATCATGTTTTTACATATCAAATGTTAAGAGTATGATATGCGGTTGGTTTTTTTTTAACAAATATTCCTCTCTTTGTAAAGGAGGGAGGGGGCGGCAGTACAGGCTGTGCCTAAGGGCGGCAATTTTATAAATCCGCCACTGCTTTTAGTTGAGAATAAAATACGAAGTTTGTGGTCTCAGAACGGCCTAACGTATATCTCCATATACAGAATTGTTGTATGCAGAAGTTCTCTCAAAACGGCCCCAAAGGGAGTGCATTTTTCCATTGATATATCGATATATAATGTATCGAATATATCGATATATAATATTACTGATATGCGAGGTATTTTGTGCTATCCTTATATTGTGTGGATATGCATTATTATTGCAATGACAGTTGTTCTCTGCGTAGTCCATGAGGGTTCGTTTGAATTTTTGAAATGCATTTTAGGACGGACTGGAGAGAGACATATATAAGTATGCGAATGATGTCTTGTAGTCAAAGAGTAAGTAGTTCAACAGAACGTTTATTCACAATATAATGACAACAGGAAATAATAAGTAATAATAATATAAATTCTCTGCAGCAAATATTTAGCGTTCATATTACTCGATATCACCTGAAGCCTTAGTCTCTGTAACTAGTGGCGAATCCACGTGAAGATGGAATTAGGGAAATTTTCCCTCCGAAATCCATAAATATGCGGTGTAAATCGGTTGTAACGAAAGCCGATTATAGCGATCAACCGCATACAACGACGAAATTCGTACAAAAAGTTTGATTTTCTATTTTATATTTTTGACTATCTTGTTAAATCAAGTGGTTTAACTGTATTGCGCTTGATCATTCTGCCAAACAAAATCAATGTTTTCCTTGTTATATCTGGAAACTCGCTAAATGCGGTTTTTATAAGTATGTCGTATTATATTTTACATTCCCTCCACAAATCCCTCTCTGGATCAGCCTCTGCTGTAACCATCGTGAACTGCTTGCAACTGGGTGTCAGGGTAGATGATAAATTGTTTGAATTATTACCACATCATCGGCTCTGATGAGAAAAAAGTTTCCGTATTTTAATTAAGGGTTACGTTTCCTGAGGTCCTAACTTCCAGCTTCTTCCTAAATAGCGATACTATTATAAGAACTAATAATAGTCAAAGGAATGCTGTCACCAAGGCAAGACAAAGTGATACTAATGACATTATTGCATTCTACACTTAAAAGTCATAATTTTCTAGATCAGCATTTTTGATCAAATTTGATCAAAACTCTTCATTTCATCAATCATTTTCGTGTAATTTGTTTGCGCTTACATTTGTAATTTTCTGTCAATTTTAGAAACTGTACGACAATTCCTAGCAAATTAAATTTTCTAATTATGAAAAGTATGGATTAACGGTTGTTATCAATTAGCTAGATGGAATGTTTTGTTTTAAAAGTAGAAATAATATTATTACTTGCACTAAATAGCGCCAATTCAATCAATGCTTACGATTCAAAGCTTAAATCTTGGAAAGTTTGATAAAAATTTATAAAAACACACAGTTCGTTTCGCACAAGCGTTGATTGATAACTTCAATAATGAAAGATGAGAGTATATGTAAATTCTTGTTTAAAATTCGAACATGATGATTGCAATTTTATAATTTAGAAATTTACCATTTGTGCAAAGTTCGAAGATTTCGAGGATTGCATCTTGTAGAAATAAATGGTAGTTAGCTAGAAAAAGTCGAAGAAGCGTGTTTTTAAGTGTGCATATTCTTAAGAGATTAAATTTATTTCGATTTAACGCAATTTTTTAACCCAGTACTTACTAGTTAATAGGTATTACAATTTGTTTACTTGCTTTTATTCTGTAAATATGCGCTGTCTCGGCACTAAGTCGACGATGAGAAAAGTTTTTCGAAATATAGTTTCAGGGCAATCGATTTTCGTCCAGTTTTATACAGTAAAGTAAAAATTCCGTTACTTTTGTGAAATTAAACACAGTACAGTACAGATAGATAACTATGGAAGCTATGCTTAGAGAATTCGATATTAGGCAGGTCTGGTTTTAAACCTGCCTGCGATAATCAAAAGGTCAACTCTAGTTTGCAGACAGATTTCAATTCCCATTTAGCACAATTCTAATAGATTTGTAAAATAAAATAATCTCCTGTGATTGTTCTTCATGTCAGTGTTACCATCAAGCGCGGACACAAGAAGTAGATTACAAGGGTAATGTGCCCCAAAATATATTTTTTCACTGTAAAAATTCCATGATAAATGAAGGGTGTTATTCCAAGACCATGGCAAATTCTGCCTTTGACCACCCATAATGTAAGTCTGTGTCCGCCTCTGGTTAACATTAAGATGTAATTAAAAATTTCTCGATGAACAATATTGATTTAAACATCGCATTTTGCATTATGGTTTCTCAAAGGTAATTTTTGGCTATGTGATGATTCCGTATAAAAGTTTAAATTGAAGTGACTAGAAATTATGTTCCATTTTGTTGGAAAATTGCCCTTTTCAACATCTACGTTCAGGACCGGGCTTACGGTGTCAGCGGCCCTGGGCAAAGCAGTTTTTTAGCGGCCCTGAGAAACGCTTTGACAAATCAAAACTGATTTCTTGGTACTTGCAATACCTTTATGGCAGCCGCCCAGCTCGCATCCCCTAAGCACGGCTCTGTCTACGTTCTATGACCTAGAATAGAACTCTTGATCCACTGTTACGAATTAAGAGTCTTTAACTTTCTACAGAGAAATGAGCTGGAACGATGTCGCCAGCAATTGTTTTAACACGGAAACATAACACCTTTTTCAGAAAATCTTTCAAACTGTTTGGAAGATTTTATGACGAAGGTGGGGCGTTTCTCTATCGAAACAATTGTAAAAAATGTCGTTTCAGCACACTATATACTGTGCTCGTGTGAATTTTGATTTAAATTACACTATGCTCATAATAATTTTAAAAGATTGTTTTCATTGCCATCGATAACTCAAGATTATATTGACCTGTAAATTAGGAAATTTTCATGCTTCCGTCAGGTTAGCATTGTCAAAAGCAAAATCATTGAGAGAAATTCTTTTATAATGCTTCTTTCATAATGCCTCATGGGCTTTTAACGGGATTAATTTGCTATACAGTTAATTATTTCTCTTATGACATATTTATGCAAAATAATAGATTAAGCTCATATACCTTATTAATAAATGATAATTAATTAACTTTTGATTTGAGTCATGAATAATTTCTTAAGTTTCATATAATATTTTAATTACTGTAGACAAAAATTATACCACTTTCTGAAATTTGCTCTTCGTTTATAAATATTACCGGACTAGTCTAAACGTATTTTAATTATATTTCCAAATTGGAATAAACAAGTGCGATTGGGTTTAAACGAAGATTTTGAGACGTAAATTATATTCATATTACATTCATTTATTTTTGGTACAGCAAAGCGGAAATAAACGGACAAGAACACATGTTTATAATTACGAAGTTCCTTATTTCAACATTTCCAATTTTTTAGAATAATTAAAAATGTAATTAAAAGGCAGAACTTTTCTTAGTAAATCAAAACTGAAAAGGGAAAACACAATTTGTTTGAAATTTAAAATCATTTGCTGGAAAATAATATTTAAAAAAAGAAGCTCAATTAGGAAAATGTGATTTTTTCTATTTTAAAGATTTTTTTACTTGTTATTATAATTGTGAATTTCTTTTTGCCTGAGATTTATTTATTATTCAAATAAATTTCGTTGTCAAATTACTAATAGAATTTTCATAAAAAAAATAAATTAATTGACGAATAAAAAAATTAATTTAGTTTCTTATTAGTATATTGTTTTGTTACCTAACACTTCGGTAAATGACCTTTACATACATGATATTAAGTTATATTATTGCGAAGTAATTATTTGTTTAAAAATACTAGTGATGTTCTTAACCTACTTTAAGAGTTATTTTTAATAGTTATATACAGGGTGGTTAGTAAAGTCCTTATACACGCAGATAACTGTCGAACGGAGAGAGCTATATGTATGAACGTGATGTATAGGTATAGTAAAGTGACTGTCTGCTACAAAATGCAACTGTGTACAGTGCGTCTAGCACACACACTCGCATCACTGTGCTGCTGTTACGCCCCATACGAGCTGCTATTGCACGATAAGAAAACCCTCCTTCACGAAGGCCGATCATTCGTCCCCGTTCAAACTCCGTAACTTGCTGAAATGTCGCCCTCTTTCGTCGTAGAGGCATAGTGACGTCTCATGTAACGTTTACCACTAGCAGATAGCCATACACGCCCCGCTACAGCCCTCTATTTATACGGATCCATCAGCAGTTCAGAGGGTGCTGCTCAGTCCACGCATGCCTGATGCTTCTGAAATTCTAATCATTTGAATAGCATACCCTAATTTGCATTTCCTGAAAGTTTCAGCTCAATCAAGTGATTCCTTCATGGTGTTGCAATTTTTACAAACATGAGTTTACGTACTACGTACAGTATGGTGGAAAAAATCGACGTTATTAATTCCGTTGTAGAAATGTTATCATTTTGTGTTATCATGATCATTTGGTATAATGCGGTAGCAATGACAACCCAATTAATTGCCGGGCCCAATTAGTTGCTAGGCTAACGTCTTAACCAACTACGCCACCGGTACGCCTACCGCAGAATAAGGTTGTCGTCGCAACCGCATCATACTGAATAATAATGATAATACGAAATAATAATATTTCTACAACAGCATTAATAACATCGATGTAATATGATGATTCGATCGATGTGATGATGTCATCGATGTAATGTGATGAACAATAACACAAGAATGAATGATTGAAGTTAACATGAATTTTGAAAATTGAAGTTAATGATTGACGTTAAATCGGAATTTTGACCAACAATGGCGTTGCTGGACGGATACCTTTAAAACCTCTTAAATCGTGAATTTTGACCTATTAAGGTGGTGAAAAAAACACGTTTCTTACTAATTAGTTAGTGCTTAACAACTTTGTAATTGAAAAATTTTCTATATCTCCCTTAGTTCCAGAATTAGGTGCAATAACTTCCCAATTTCGCCACAGATGACGCTGCCGTCGATCTCATTTCATCGGCCATGGGCACTTCACTATACTCGCACCTAAATTTTACAGCACTAAAAGATTTCGTTTAAAAGTTATTTGTGAAACACCGGACTTTAGAGAGCACCCTGTACTTATATAATGCTATATTTTTTATTTATATGGATTAACATTGTATATCTTATATATCAACATGCTTAAGTTTTTTTTTTTGGTGAACTGTCTGTCGGCGCCAAAATCAAGTTGCTCAATTGAACTCTTCCTTTGCTGAAATGGGATAACTCGTTTGTGACGTCACTTCCCGTTATTTCCAACTGTTCCATCGGACTTCTTTTCGTGAACGAACGGTAGAAAAGGAAGAAACGTACAACTGCAAGTATTTTAAGAAACGGTGTCGATAAACCAGACATGCTTTCAAGACACCAATGGCGGATTCACAAATTTTTGAAGTGTGAGGTGGGGGTGCGATTTGTTCCCGATTCCTAGTTTTAGACAAGTATCCGATACTTTTCATCTCACTTTCCATGATATAATCCTGGCTTAAGGGAGGGGGTGGTTGCTTCATCGCCCCCCCCCCTGGATTCGCCAGTGCAACACAAGTTAGCAAAAGTTCAATTACTGACATCGGAACACTTTTTGTTTTCGAATTTTAATTTTCCAAATAACAAATGAAGACTGGTTCTGTGAAAGTGAACTATACCTATAGGGTCCAACTAAGCTTTCCTGAGGACCATACTCAGTGGGCCTACTCCCCCCCTCCCCCACCCCATGACGTAGAGGATGGATTGGGGTTGAAAACCAATCCATCCTTTGCGTATCCCAAACTCCATCAATAATTCCCAATCATTAGAGTTCTTTTAACTAGACCAATCTAATAGTGATAGTAAGTTGTTTTTTTTCACTAATTTTTCAGCATTTGGAGGCCCCATAAAATCGGGGGCCCTTGGCCCCGTCCACGTTGTCCCCTGCCTTAATATGGTACTGCAAACGAGTATATTTGTTATTCTATGGGACTGGGCCTACGCTTACAAAAAAAATAAATAAAAAATAAATAAATAGAATAACTGGCCCGCGGTCTCGTAAAGGTTGAGAAACACTACATAGCATATAAATTATGTGTTACATAAGACTCGCTATTCAACTGAGGAAACAGACAGATACAATCGATTCTGGGCCAGAAATGAGATTAATTTGACGTCATGTCATTCCAATACTATTTATGTATCTTTAATATTCGGGCAACCAATATAGGATTTCGAATATAAAATAATCTTCAGACGGGATTGCCAGAAACCAACAAACAGAAAAAGTGGAACAAATAAGGTTCTTGTCGGATGATTAACTGCTAAATATGCTATTTTCATAGTCATGTACATTTCGATGCCTACGGGTAAGAGACATGTTGCTTAATCCTCAAGACCGGAAGTAAATCGAACATCAGCCTTGGGAAAACCCTTGACCTTTCTAGAAGCAAACTGTTAGCAATAGTTGCTGTTTAAGATATTATAGATATTACTCAAATATATGCTAACTGTATTAGCATTATTTAATACAAAATATGCTGCGTTTATTTCGCAACGAAATGTATTTTCTGCTCAAGACATTGTGGATATTGTTCGCAATACCACATTTGTTACTGCAGGTATTATGGTTACTGCTCAAAACATTGTGGGTGGTGTTGAAAATACTACATTTGTTACTGCAGCTACATAGTTGCTTTTCAAGACACTGTGGATGTTGTTCAAAATACTACATTTGTTACCACAGTTACATACTCAAGAGAATGCATATAACCATTTAATTATTAATAAAATTTAAAAGTGTATCTTGTTGTTGTTGTAGAAAATGCTTTATATAAAATTTTTACGAAAGGACTATGTAACTTGCTTTCGTCGAATAGAAGTTCTTAAAAACCAAATCGTGACTCAAAATTAATCTAATGTATTCGACCAAAACTAACAACCTTCTATGCTTGATTAAAATTATCAATTTTCATTTAATCAGTTTCAGTACGGCAAACATCTCTTTAGAAAAATATTGTAAAATATAAAAAAGGATGGATTTGGTCGCCATATTTCTTCTTTATGAGAGGAAATTAATTTTTCAGCTGGAATTTTTAATGAAAATTAATTAACTAAGCACATAAACCATTTTTTTTAAGTTGTTTTTAATTTGCATGATAATATAAATAATAAAAGTCAGTATTTAAAAGAAAAAGCAAAAAATACTACTCTATCCTCCATCCAAAATGCTAATCAGTTTCGTTGGCCAATTAATTTTTCTTCTTTTATGAAACTCTCTTAACCTATCATTAAATATGAGGGTTTTTGCAAAGCGCGGGCTTTTAACAATAAGTTTACACATTGAGTTTTCCGCCAGGGTGCGCTTTTCTTTTAAAAACTTTAAAATTTAATCAGAGTCCCGAGAAAAATATTTGAATCTGTCAAGCATAATTGATTAAATTATGCAAAAACAAATATGCAAAAATAAAGAGCAAGGATTTTCAAAAAAATATGGAAAGATTCATCACTGATTTTAATCCTTCATTAAATAATTAATTTTTGCTGATATTAATTTTTCTTTACTGTTTTGAATATTCCCCATTTCTTTATGTCAGTACTAATTATAGAGTAGTGGGATTTTTATTTTATATGATCCGAAGTGAACTTTTTATCTAATTAAAGCTTTTAATTAGATTAAAAATTAATAATAGTAATTAGTGATAGTAATTAGACCAATTCTTCCTCTTTTTCCATTAGTTTCCAGTGTGAAGTAAGGTTTTCATAAAACAGTCCCATTTGCCCCATTTTCTAACAGTGTATTTATCTCATCAGGCCAATCAGAAATAATAATTAGTTTTTAAAGAAATAGTCAGGGACATACTAACGTTTTAGAGGGGGGAGCGAGAGACCTTAAACGGCGACAAACTGATGGCACGATCTATTGCCACAAAATTCCAACAGATATTATAGAATATTAATTAGATAAATTAATTGTTAATTAGATGTTAATTAGTTAATTAAATAGTTAAAATAAACTGAATTACAAAACAACAACCACTTGAACGATTTCAATTTTACTGATTTCGCAGAGCACCAAGCTTTAAGATCGATAGTTTCACAAAGACTGAAAAAAAATGTACAGGTAAAGAGACGCTAATTTTTTTAAAACAATAAATAGGCTAGGGGCACTGTCAAAGTAGCATTATTGACGGTATGGTACCGACATTTATTGACAGAAAACGAAATTAGAATCTAAGTTTCTTTCAGCTTTGCTACATTAGTGGCAATGTTTAATGATATTTTTGAAGTTAAAATTTTAATAGTATTCCTCAATAGTGTGGGGGTGCGAAATGTAGCTTTTGCCCCTTCTGCTCCAAGGGGCGAAACTCTCTGCACCCCTATTGACACGCGCCTGGAATTAATGATAAATTTTTATTATATTTATATAATCACAATATCATCACAATCAAAATATTATCACATTTCATATGCCGTTTAGAACAGCGAATTTCCATATCGCTTTGCATATATTTTGAACGTCATTAATTAACTGAGAGGCAGATAGACTGATTGACTGACTGATGGATTGACTTATCGAACGATGAGTGAAAAGGCAGAGTCGGATTAAGTGATGTCTCATAAAGCGGCAAGAGGTGGGGGGGGGGATACATCGTTTGCAACCAGGCACGTGGGCAAAGATAAAGCTAATATATATGAATATTTATAGAAATAACAAGGCTAGAAAGCGTGGATGAAATTACGTAGTTGGAAAATAGTACCGATGTCTCATTTAAATTGCTGAAATTTTTCCGTGACTTTGTCTAAAACGCCTTACTACTACATGCCTTTCACACATGCCCTACATCGCCTGTCTACTATATTATTAACTTTTACTCATTTTTTTCTAAATACTTCCTTAACCCTACTTCATTATAGAGCGGAACCTCCATAACTTGAACTTTGGTAACTCGAAGTTATTGGTAAGTCAAATTGATTTTCAGTCTTCTTAAACTTTTCGTGAATCTCGATAACTTGATATTATCGGTAAGCCAAAGCGATTTCATTCCTCTTGAAATTTCTTTTCGAATCTTTCATGAGTCTCTATAACTCGAACTTTGATAACACGACGTTATCAGTAAATCAAAGTGATTTTCATCCCTCTTGAATCTTTCGTGAATCCTGATAAATTAAACCTTGATAACTCGAAGTCCTTGGTAAGATAAAGTCATTCTCATTCCCTTTGAACTTCTCTTGAACCTTTTACGAACCTGAATAACTCAACGTGCTCGGAAATTCAAATTGATTTTCATTCCTCTTGAACTTCCCTTTATCTTTCTCGAACCTTGACAACTCGAAGTAAAATATTTTTCCCCTCACTCATGAATTTCAAGTTCACAAGATTCCACTGTAATCTATAATTAATAAAGTTTCTCAATGTTGACAACTTACGTAGTTCTTTTAATACTTTTGTTTCATTGTTTATTAATTGGACGAGGAAAGTACGTTCTCCCATTCCTCCAAAATCAACTTTTCGATGTTTGTGAACCTGATTTAACCTCTACGGAACTCCAAAGTTTTTATTTCTACACATTTCCAACTATTTCAGGAATATTATTCGCCGAATATAAGGCATTATCGGAACTAGGCTCTTACAACCATAATTTATAAGCATTTTACGGGATATTCAGGAAAGTTTATGACAACGGTAAAGCAATAAGATTCGTTATAAAGATGCGAAAACCGCGGCAAAGGACGGGAAAAAGGAATAAAGCGAAGAAAAAGTACAAAAAGCATAAAAGTAACGTTTCAAAGGAAAAAGTAAATATTTAAAATACCTCTATCACGATTTGTATCGCGATGCTATCCCGCACTTTTCTCTTTTATACCGATTTATAGTCCAGGTTTGAGTTTTTAGTCGACAGGGTATAGATAAGTCAAATCACTAAGTAAACGAATAAATGAATGATTTGGCTCATCGATCTTAAACGAGAAGCCTGCTTCATTATATGATCAGCCCAGAGCACAAGTACTTTCTTCAGAACGTACTCGCGAACTATATGTAATTACAGCGTTATATTTATACGCATATTACATTTAATTAGTTTTCTGCGGTCGATTGCCATGTTATATATATTTGAATAATTAACACGCTCCTACCTTAATTAGACATTTCGTTGAATAGAGGCCAAATTCTTACTAGACAATTAATTAAAATTGAAGCAGTTTTTGTTAACAATCCCCAACTCTCTTTTCCATCAGAATTGAAATTGATTATTTATAAGTGCAATATATATTTAATATACTTGCGCTATTGAAAAAACCGCATGGGAATTGCATTTTTGATAAGAAGAAAAGCAATTTGGTTTAAAGGTTCATAACAACATTTACTAATTACGCTATCCTTTAATAATAAATGCATGCGAAATGCGCGTAAATTCCCGTGAAACCCACGAGAAAACATTGCCAGTTTATTAGTTTTCCGATTATATCGTCACATTGTTTATAATGTTACAAACAACTGTAAAGCTAAGGCCTCACATGGTAGCAGCAAGAAAAACGAGCAAGATCGCGTGTTCTGCAGTTATTGCGCAGTCATGGTATGTCATAGTCAGCAGAAGGCCCTAGGCAATTACTCTGTTCGCATATATTTTATTTCATATCTAATGCAGATTTTAATCCAGTTTCTATTCTCGGATTGAGGTAATTGACAAAGACAGTTTAAAAGGCCTTAGTTTCCATTACTTGGATGCATATTTATCTTTATGAAATGACCTAAGGCAGCTTCGAAGGGAAAGTGCAGAAATGATAGGAAATGTCACTTTTGATTTCTCTCTTCTTCTCGGATCAATTTCCTTTCAAAAGGAAATTAACGAAACGGATGCTGAATACATTTTCTAGTCATGGAACCCATAACTATAAATGCGACGGGTGGGCAGACAGACAGACGGATATTTTCTAGAAGGATAAAATTATTATACAAAGACGTATTTTTTACACTTTAGCCACGCCCACAATTCTTTCCCGAAGTTTTAGATTTGGGGTTGTTCAAGTATTACGCAAGAGAGAGAGAGAGAGAGAGAGAGAGCACATTTCTGGCCATGTTATTCTCCGCCCCTCCCATAGGCGTAACTACGACATTTTTCTGGGGGCGGGCATGGCCCCCATAAAAGCTTATCGATTTTCTAATCGACGTTTTCAAAAAACGTATTGATAATTCTTATTCTAGAAAAACGTATCTATATACCTGCTGTTTTTCCAAACAATAATCCCCTTAAACCAACAGTTCATTTTCCATTCATCTTTTTAAGAAATTTTTATAATTGCAGCCATCTTTAACTCCAAATTGACCACCATGTCCCGGTTCTATTTCTCATGCACGCACAAGCCACTTTCTTTTTCAAGTTTTATCCGTTTTACAAGCCGTAAATAGCATTAAATAGAATGTATTTTTCTGAATTCAATTTTTTTTTTACATAAAATAATATAAAATTTAATAGAAATAAAATACAGGGTACCAGGGAGGAAATTACATAAAAAGGTTAAACACTGGTAAAATAGCAATGAAAAAGATCACTCAAGCTTTCGGACGCATCAGCAGCAGTCCTTCATCAGGAGTAATGACGATGTTATGTTTCTGTCTCTTTTTTATACTTGAAATTTCTGGAAAACCCTTCATCAGAGTAGTCCCGCAGAATGGGAAAACCCAATGAGAACCAATGGGAGGCCTCCAATAGAATCATGGAAGAACCCAATAGGGACCAATGAGAAACCCATACTGCGGGGCACCTAATTTGGGGATGTCTCATACATTTCAGAGTAAGAGTTGTTTATAAGTTTCTGGAAGTGGTTGTGATGTATTAATGGCTTTCCCGTGTAGTTTGTAAGTTTCCCAAGATTCTAAGAAGAGTCTACTATTCTTGTTTGTGATGTGACGGTGTAGTATTTTTGTTGAGTCCCAGTCGGGTTCGTGTCCGTGTTGTAAAGCGTGTTCTGCCAGACGTGAGGCTATGTCTCCTTTCGCGAGTGCTTGTTTGTGTTCTTTTTTTCTTGTTTTGATCATTCTTTTTGTTTGTCCTATGTAATGTTTGTTGCAGTCTTTGCATGGTATTTGGTATATGGCGCCTGTGAGATCTTCTGGTGGAACTGGGTCTTTAACTTTTGTAAGTTGTTTGCGAAGTGTTGTGACAGGGGAATAGAATGTTTTGATATTTGCCTCTTTAAGGATGCGAGAGATTGTTTCGGAAATGCCGTGAATATATGGAATAGATATGCGGGTGTGAGATGTATTGTTTAAAGATGTACTATTGGGTCTACAGTTTCTGAGAATGAATCGTTTAGGGTATCCATTATTTTTAAGTGCCGTGTGTATGTGTTTTGTTTCTGTGTTTGAAAGTGTTTCATTACTGCAGTGAGAATTCGCTCTAAGACTTAATGTTTTAACAACGGAAGCTTTGTGGCATGTTGGATGATGCGATTTAAAATCGAGATATCTGTCTGTATGTGTGGGTTTACGGTAAACTGAGGTGAAGATAGAGTTATCGTGAGATCTGTGTACAAGAACGTCTAGGAAAGGGAGTTTATTGTTCTGTTCTGTTTCGTATGTGAATTTTATATGTGAGTTTAAGTTATTAAGGTAATGGAAGAAGCTTTGGAGTGTATTAGTTTTAAGTACAACAAACGTGTCGTCGACGTATCTTTTCCAGAATTTAATGTTAAAATTCGGTGAAGACAAAGCAGTTTCCTCAAATAACTCCGTGACCAAGTTAGCCACAACACTTGAGACCGGAGATCCCATGGCAGTGCCAAAAACTTGTCTATAGATAGAACCATTTGAGGATTAAAACTAATATACTACAAAGCTTCTTCCATTACCTTAATAACTTAAACTCACATATAAAATTCACATACGACACAGAACAGAACAATAAACTCCCTTTCCTAGACGTTCTTGTACACAGATCTCACGATAACTCAATCTTCACCTCAGTTTACCGTAAACCCACACATACAGACAGATATCTCGATTTTAAATCACATCATCCAACATGCCACAAAGCTTCCGTTGTTAAAACATTAAGTCTTAGAGCAAATTCTCATTTCAGTAATAAAGCACTTTCAAACACAGAAACCAAACACGTACCGACACTTAAAAATAATCGATACCCTAAACGATTCATTCTCAGAAACTGTAGACCCAATAGTACATCTTTAAACGATATCTCTCACACACGCATA
>QLNU02015270.1:46557059-46626521 GCA_006491805.2 Dysdera silvatica | reverse complement strand
AAGGAACTAGACCTTGGAATTTTTTCTGTATAAATAATACTCTAATTCATACGGCTCGGTTATCTGGTATATTACTTTTGCAACGGGTTGTTATATGAAGGTTTATGCATATTATGGAAACGTTTTCAGCTTTAAATCGTCCATAGTACGCCATTGAAATATACATACAATCCATGGAGTAACTCTCACGAGTAACTCTCACTCACTTTCTTCCACTTGCATTGCTGTAGAGAAAAAGCATGTCTAAGCTCTGAGCTTAATTCACACCTTTTGGTCCAGCATGACCCTAGTCGTCCTTGCACTATTAAAATCTATCCAGCCAGTCTTAAATCTCGGATTCGTGTATGCAATACATATTTAACAATTCGCTTTGATAGCATGATGTTATCAGTTAGCGACGCGTAATTGAAGAATGTAATAATGGAAATTCAAGTAGAAAAGAGAGGGAGAAAAGAAGAAAGGAGTTTTCAAGTCCAGAAAATGAAATCTTTTATATAACGTCGTACACCCCACTCAAATTCTCGTATTTACATCCAAAGTGCGAATGATGGAAAATATACGGTAATAATTTTTCGGCTATACGGCGATAAGTGTTCAGTTATACGGTGGTAAGTTCTCAGTTGTACGGTGATAAGTTTTCAATTATAATAATTATAATAAAGTGATACGTTTGCATTTATACGGTGAGAAGTTTTTAGTTATACGGTAAGAGGTTTTCAGCTATACGGTGAGAAGTTTTCAGTTCCATCGTCATTCGGGTCTTAACGTTAAGTTATCACACTCTTTATATCTTCCCTTTATTAAGATATAAGATCTTTTGAAAACAATATTTATTGAATAGGCCAATCATAGTTTGAGAAAACATTAAAAAATATGAATTACAATAAAATAGCCCTCTGAAAGAGAAGTAGTGTGGGTGGCGCAAATTATGAATAGCTCAGCAGGAAATCCTTCGAAATGGCGCCAGAAAAACGGCGCCAGGAAACAATGCGTATAAACATTTGCCGTCTGTCAGCATGACGCTGTTCAGAGATAAAACAGAATATAGTAAAATCCCGTTATAGCTAGCTCGGTTGTAACAAATAACAATCCAGTAAATTACCCCTTAATTTATAAATATTGTAATAATAATTCAATAAATATACAATAATAATATAATAAATATATAATAGTAATATAATAAATATACAATAGTTATATAATAAATATACAATAATAATATACAAATATATAAATATACAATAATAATATAAATAATTTATATCAGTTGAGTCCGAAAAGAGATTTATTTTTAAAACCATGACATCCGACATATTCCTACTTCTGAATATATTGTCACAGAGCCATAAGATGCAAAAAATCTTGAATCAGTCAACAATTGCAATGTGAAATTATACTTCAACCAACCATCAATTTCTGTAACATTATTAAAACGCGATGAAGATATGTAAAATTTTGATATTTAAAATGTAGTACACCAAAAGACGCAGGCCTGCAAAAGGGTTGCTGGTATCTAACTGGAAGGAGACCCACACGCTGAACGTATGTGACGATGTGTGGAACCGGCCAGGCCAGTAACCTAGTGTCCTACCCCGCCTTCAAGTGGTGCAGGCTGAGCTTTCTATTTATGTGGCAAATTAATATTTGCTGCACGGATAGAAAGGCGGAAGGGGAGGGCTAATTCACCAACCCGTCTAGCCAGCGTGGTGAAATTATGGCTAATTCCTCCATTATGTTGACACACCAGAAACCATGGCCCCTAGTCTCCAGGTGCTGGAGTGCTCCTGATCAAGGCAGCGGTCAGTGTGGCATGAAAGCAGGGGGTGCTAAGAATCACTGGAATGGCCCAGGCTGCCGTTTGTTATTGACCTTGGCTACGTTTAATGGACGATCCCTTGCTTCTGAAGCAAAACTTCAGGAATTGGAAGAAGAACTTGACAAGATCAAATGGGACATTGTAGGACTCAGTGAAGTTAGAAGAAAAGGTGAAGAGTTGGTGGAACTTAAAAGTGGACATTTGTTTTATTATAGAGGAACGGAAACTGGAAGAACAAGTGGTGTTGGCTTCTTAATCAACAAAAGAATTAAAGACTGTCTTCTGGAAGTTGAAAGTACATCAGATCGAGCAGCGAGGCTTGTTGTTCAACTAACCCAGCGATACCAACTTCAAATAGTACAGGTATATGCACCAACATCAAGCCATACCGACGAAGAGGTTGAAGAATTTTATGAAGAAATCAAAGAGTTACACACCAAAGGGAAACAACATATCAAGCTCATCATGGGGGATTTCAATGCAAGAATTGGACAACAGGAACAAGGAGAGACATCGGTTGGTAAATACGGATATGGGGAAAGGAATGAACGTGGCGATCAACTCATCGAATTTGCAGAAGCTGAAAACCTTAGCATCATGAATTCATTTTTTAAGAAGAAACCGCAAAGAAAATGGACATGGAAACACCCAAATGGGGGAACTAGTGAAATTGACTATATCCTGGCAAACAAGAAATCAATTATTGAAGATTGCAGTGTACTGAACAGATTTAATACTGGAAGTGATCATCGAATGGTGAGATGTAAAGTGCACTTAAATACTAAATTAGAACGACAGAAGCTCATTAGGAAACAAGTAAGTAAGAGGGTGGATCTAATGAAACTGAAAGTAAATACCGAGGCATTCAAGTTGGAATTAAAAAATCGCTTTTCTGCACTGGAAGGACTTATTGATGAAAGTGATATCTCAGAAGCAAATGAAAACATTGTTAAGACAATAGTTGAAACTGCTGGGGAAATTGGTGGTGTAACCTGTAAAAAGCACAATAGCAAATTATCTGAGAAGACGAAACAGCTCATGAAAAGGCGAAGAGATATGAAGGTGGACAATCAAAATACCAGTTCCAGGATTGAGTACATAGAACTTTGTAAAACTCTGCGCAAAAGCATGAAAGAAGACATAAGAAAATTCAACTGTGAGCTAGTAAGGAAAGCCATTGAAAATAACAAGAGCCTTAGGGTTGTTAAAGGAAGTTTATCTGTTGGGAAGAAACACATCATTGCATTAAAAGGAGAGGATGGCACCGTAACAAGAAATAGGGAAGAAATACTTAGAAGAGTTGAAGAATTCTACAAAAAACTATATGAAAGTAACAGTGGATTAAACGAAGACACTGAAATAGTCGAAGGAACAGCTCCTAAAATCTTAAAAGAAGAAGTTTCATTTGCAATAAAAAGTATGAAGAAAGGAAGAGCCCCTGGCGATGATGGTATTACATTAGATATCCTAAAAGAAGCTGGAGAATATGTAGAAGACATACTTGCAAAATTCTTTACCAAATGTCTTAACAGCGGTAACATACCAAACCAATGGGATTCTGCAACAGTAATTCTTTTGCATAAAAAAGGTGATAAAGAGGATTTGAAAAATTACCGACCAATTAGCTTGTTACCTGCTATTTATAAAATCTTCACAAAAGTGCTAACACATCGCCTGCAGAAAAAATTAGATGCAGCTCAACCAAGAGAACAAGCTGGATTTCGAAGTGGATTCAGTACAGTGGACCATATTCAAGTATTAAGAGAATTAATTGAAAGAACACATGAATATGAACTTCCATTGTGTGTTGCATTTATTGACTATGAGAAGGCCTTTGACTCTATTAAAACATCAGCAGTCATCAACTCTTTAAGATCAACAGACATTGAGGATGTGTACATTGACATGGTGAAACGTGTGTATAAAAATGCAAGTGCAAAATTTCGGTTACATAAAGATACCAAAACTATCAAACTTGGCAAAGGGGTGAGGCAGGGAGATACCATTTCTCCAAAACTTTTTACTTCAGCTTTACAGATGATTTTTCAGCAGATAAATTGGAATAACAAGGGAATAAAAATAAATGGTGAATATTTAAATCATTTGCGGTTTGCTGATGACATTGTTATTTTTTCAACGAACCCATCAGAACTCCAAGACATGGTACAGGAGCTCTCAACTAGAAGTAAAGAAGTTGGACTCAAGATGAACCTACAAAAAACTAAGATCATGTTCAATAATTTTGTAGAGGAAACAAAAATACAAGTTGACAACATTGAGCTAGAAATTGCTGATTCATATATTTACCTTGGCCAGCTGATTTCAATGGATGGCAACATTATGAAAGAACTCAACAGACGTATTAAACTTGGCTGGAGTGCATTTGGAAGAAACAGTTTTATCCTGAAGGGGAAATTGCCTTTGTGTCTAAAAAGAAAGGTCTTCAACCAGTGTGTATTGCCAGTCCTCTCTTATGGATCAGAGACATGGAGTCTAACAGTTGGAGCAATACGAAAGTTACAGACAACGCAAAGGAGCATGGAGAGGTGCATGCTTGGAATAACTAGGAGAGATCGAAAAAGAAACACTTGGGTGAGAGAGCAAACTAGAGTAGAGGACATCATTGTTAAAGTAAAAGGGCTGAAATGGCGATGGGCTGGGCATATTGCAAGAAGAACTGATCAACGATGGACAACAGAAATTCTGAACTGGATTCCAAGAGACCACCGAAGACCTAGAAAACGTCCTCAAACTAGATGGGTGGATGAAATAAGAAAACAGGTTGGGGTGACGTGGAAGCGAATTGCTCAGGATAGACTTGTGTGGAAAGCATTTGGAGAGACCTTCATCCAGCAGTGGATAGATAATGGTTGAATATGATGATGATGATATATATATATATATATATGTTTAATATTTTATCAATTAAATTTTATCATAGATATGCATATCACAGCTGTTCCAAATCTTTCCTTGAACGAATCATTTTCCATAAACGGGCACACTCATTCAGGATTCGGTAATGGAAAGGTTGGTATACTGCTGATGCATATAAATAGAAATTATAAAAAATATGGGGTTCATTACTATCCATTGTAGGTCTTGAAGCTTGTCACTTACATGGCATGTCACTTCGCCAAACCAATATTTTGCTAAAGCAATGCAATATTAGGCCTCGTTTGTAATAGAGAGCTTATCCATTGAATTTCATGGATGTAGATTACACTTATTACAGATTAATTAGCATAACATTCTAAATAATTGGCGTAGTAAAATGAATGGTTGATATAGCATAATTAATGACAGTATAATTATCATAATAAACGAAGAATATTGCATAACGATAGTGGTGATTGATAAAATGTTTTTCTTTATGATACATAATCAATTTCTTCGCGAAGTTGCAAATTTCCTTAAAGCTAATTATGTCGTCCGTTATAAAATTATATTATGATAAATACGTGTTTTTTATAATCAATGGCAATTTAATTAAAATTTGACACCACCAATAAATTGTTTTGGTTTTATCATGCAGAAAAAGTGATTTTAATTTTGAAATTTTTTTTTGCATAATGAATTTACCTTGGAGATATCAGTTACTTGGTAATTTAAAATTCATGAGCTCACACAGCGTAATGAAATTATTCAAATTTAAGAAGCCGATGCAAAAGCCTGCTATGTAAACAAATTTCCTTATCACTTCCAACAGCTAGCAGAGCGGTTAATAATAAAGAACGCATAATAATATTGACTGCGTATGTATAATTATTACTGTGGGAAAGTTTTCCATTAAATATTTATTTTAAAATTTCATTTAGTTCTTTTAGAGTTAACCGGTTTTAGAATATAAATTAAAATTATTAAATTAAAAAGTATGCCGCGAGAATAGTTTAAATTTACATTGCAAAGCTACGAAATTGAAAAATGGAATATGTATACGCAATATTGAAAAATAGCGTTTTAATATATATATATATATTTATTTATTTTGACTGATAACAGTCTAGTGGTGCTAGTTGTACAATGGTCTATCATGATGGATCTATATTGAATGTTTCTTTTCGTAAGCTTAGAAATGTTACGGTTTATTTATGTTTCTGCAAACTAACGTAAAATAAACGATATGATAATCAATCTCTTGCCATTTAATTATATCTGTTTTCAGTGAAGTAAAATTAAATAAAAATAAAGATATATTTCTTTGTTTTTATTTATGAAACTCATAACTTAGGTATAAAATAAGTTTTTTACTGAATTTTACCTGTTATAATAATAAATAGCAACATGCAAGTAATCAGAACTTAAAGAGAAAATTTAGAGTTTTATAAAACTGTGATAAAATACCTGTCCGATTTTCACCTCTGATGAAACAATGAATAAAATTTACATTTACAGTTATTTGTAAATAAATACATTGATTAATTTAAAAGTTAATGATGTAACATAATTAATTTTATTTCAAAAAAGGGTTATTAATAGAAGGACTTGACAACTTTAAATTTGTAAATTTATCATCTGTTGAAATTCTACTACTTTTATTACTTATTATTACTATTTATTACTAATGAAATTTTCATGTATGTAATTATCTTATATCTATAAATTTTACTCTTCTATATCTTATCAACACTCTTTTTCGTCTACGGGAATGAAGAATTTGTGACCCTTTGGATGAAGCTAAATTTTTTAGAGGAAAACTCTTGTTATCATTAACATATTTTTTTCTTCTTTTTTATATTTTTATTTTCATCTTAAAATGAACGTAAGTAAAATATAAAAGAGCAAAAGAAGATTTAACAAAACACTTTTTTCTGATTCGCCGATACAAATAAAACATGAAACTTCTTTTTAATACAGCTAACTTAATGTAGCCTTTCAATATGAAAAGTTCCATCCCATGTTTTGCATCAATAGTCCTTAAACTTTTCTTGATCATGCAGCCTTTACATTATATCTTTCAAGATGTCTCATTCTTCCTTTGAAGATTATTTAAAGGAACACCAGTAGTATTGTTACAGTTCTTCTAATATTTTGACTCCATAATTTCCATCCTTCCTCTCGGAAGAGTGAAATTTTTCCTAGTTGAGGATATTTTTCGGTATCATATGCACAATTGTTTCTTCTCTATCTGATCTTAAATTGTTCCTTTTCATATTTGCATTAGTGAATTTAGAGAAAAACGAATGTGAAAATTACGCTCGTAAATATAAATTCCATAAATCTCTCTTTCTCTCTCTCACACACATACACACACACACACACGGCTAAGGTCTCCTGGGGAATAGGATCACCAGCATTAAAAATTATCTATGAAGGTGCTATTGTTCCCTTGATGACCTATGTGGCACCTGCATGGATCACAGCTTTAGATGAATTATACAACAAAAGGAAACTCAAGTCAGTTCAGAGAAGCATCGCCATTAGGATAATCAGAAGTTTAAGTACTGTATCCTACGACGCTGCCTTCTTGTTGGGGGAAATTTCTCCGATCTGTTTAAAAATTAAAGGAACATCAGAAACTGATTGCTACATGAAAGAAGCTAGAAAAATATAGAGTCACGACTTACCAATTCTCTTCAATAACTGGTTACATGCTGGTAAAATGATTTACATATTTCATGCGAATGACATCAATTACGAATTCCAAGTATTTACAGATGGAAGTAAAATTAATAACTGCGTTGGATGTGCTTACATAATTTACAAAAATAGTCACGAAGTCACTAAACGAAGTTTCAGGCTTCACCCTCTTTGTTCCAATAACCAAGCGGAAGCAATAGCAATTGAAAAAGCTTTAGGAAAATTGGACGTTTCTGTATTTAGTGATTCCACAAAAACAGCCATTATTTTCACAGACCGTCAGATTACAAACCACTCAATTAAAAATTACAATTGACATTTTCCTCATTACGGAGAATACACTATATAAATAGCATCTACAAAACTGGAAAATAAAACTGAAATGGGTAAAATGTCACAACGGAACTGAATGTAACGAAAAGTGGATGCATTGGCCAAGCTGGCAGCACAATCAGACGATCTGCCATTAATATATGAAAAAGTCCCTGTCATAGAAATAAAAAATATGATCAAAGATTCATTATCCAGCAAATGGGAGGATCATTGGCAACAAACTGAGAACGGAAGCCTCACAAAAAGATTTTTCCCTTCCGTCAAAGATAGATTAAACGCAAATCACTTAAAAATCACATATCAGCTAACGCAACTCCTAACAGGACATGGAAGATTCGGTCAGTACTTTCGACGTTTTGGCATTCGAGAATCGTCAGCATGCTCCTGTGATGGAACTGTTGAACAAACCGTGGATCATGTCATACTACGCTGCCCAACTCTGGAAGCAGCTAGAATTGGCCTACTCAAGAAAACAGTTGCCCACGGTGAACTATGTCCATTAGAACTAAATGAACTGGTCTCAGAACGTTATTTTGGCGACTTTTTAGCTTTCGCTAAGAGTTTGGACATCATGCAAATTTAATTTTTTCTTGCGCTTCCCATTGATCATTCTTACTCCAATTGATTGTTGTTGTTTTTGTACATACCTTGTATATATCTATATGTGTATATTTATATGACGTAAACTTTACCAATTGTATAACATGTATGTCTTAAACGAGGAAATCAAAACATGGTATATTTTATGGGTCATGTTAAATAAATCTTTAAAACAAACACACACACATGCACACACATGCACACACACATGCACATACACATGCACACACACACACACACACACACACACACACACACACACACACACACACACACACACACACACACACACACACAGCCTTGGCCAAACACTCATGGGTATCGGACCATAAATTCTCCTTTGGTAATTGACTGGAAAAGTTTTTCCCTACCTGTCTACAATTCCTTTAAAGTCATTCACATATTTGCTAATGCCGATATTACTGTTAATCATTAATTGATTTTAATTATATTTTTCTAGCTTGGAAAAAATCGCTTCCTATTTAGAAAAACTGCTTCATAACAAGAGACGCTTCAACGGTCCCGCTATCTATTTCTAGTATTTCCCTGGCCACGTAGTTTCGTCTACAGTTTTAAGCAACTCTATCTTGCATTGTAGGTTGAGCTGCATTAGTTGTCATTCTGACGATATTAGTGGTACATGGCTACACCGAAACAACTGTCAATGGTTAAATAAATCTATTTAAAACAGCGTTAATTTTGTGTGGGCCTTGGTTAATAACATCGTTTAAACAGTGTGCCCTGAATTCGCTCAACTAATTAAATGTATTTGGGAAGTATGCAATTGACGAACATAGTTAAAGAGTGTTTTGCGTGTTTACAATTTTTCTAAAATTGATTATGAGACAATAACTTTCACGCTCTATCTCATAAATTTCATTGTTCAAGAAAACGAGCAGCAAAGAAATCATTTTCCGACAAATCAAGTTAAATTAGAGGGCGCGTTGTTTTGACGTCGGCATCTTCCAAATAATTAAAAACTTAATTAAACCGGGACACGTTTAATAAGAATTCATCGCAAGAACTAATTTGCATAAAAATTAAAAGCTTCAACGCAAAATATCCTGAAAACCAACGCAAAAAAGAAAATTTATATATGTGGAGAACAGGTGTATAAATTTCCCCCTTTTTTGTGATTAAATGGGGAAATTTTCGCAAAAAAATAAAAAATTGCTACTTAACTGATAATTTTTTTGGATATAATTTTCTTTTAAGTAACCAAATTACGTTTAATTCCTTTGAAACGTTAAGTGCTTATCAGAGATTTTTCTGGTTATTATTTAATTCAATCTTTTTCTTTGTAGCACATGTAATAAGTAACTTTTTACATAAGAATATGTAACATCTTGATAAGTAAAAAGTGATTAAATTCTTCTTATAAAGAACAATCCCATACAAGAGTACATAATTTTACCCCGATGTTGATAAAATAATAATATTTGCACCTAAAACGATTCAACACAATATATAATTGCAAGTCTCAAATTAGAAAACATCTATTAAAATAGGTGAGATATTTTCGACAGTTATGTATAATGGTCAAACTAAATCTGCAACTGTAACATCGCAAGATTTGGTGGGATATAAAGAAGAAAGAAAAGCATCGCCTCCGGAGTTGAACCAGCAAAAATCCCGGATGGACAATACGGGAGTGTCATACCAACTAGACCACCGGTACAAAGGAAACGATGCCTTTTTTTCACATATAAGTTTTTCGCGATACTTTCTACCCTTTTCATGAATAACACAATTACCGAAGTGCTTAACGGATAAGGACTGAAAATTTGGAAAACGGAACTTGAGTGCATTGGCGTACGCAGGGGTGTGTTGATGGGGTTCGTCAACCCCCGATTGCTATGAAATTTTGCATATTTAATATTTTGCATATTAACACAGAAATGTGTGAGTTGTAGCTCTGTAACCCCCCATTGAGCCTATAACCCCCCCTTATGAACTTTTTGCGTACACCTATGCTTGCGTGAATTAATTGTCCGATGGGAGAAGAAGGAATAAAAAATACTGCGTTCCATACACAGCCCCTGAAATATTAATGCGGCATATGAGGGCCTATACATCTGTTATAACGACTCCTTCTAGAAGCTATACAGTTCAGTTTGATATACAGCGATTACTTTTAGAAGCTATACAGTTCTTACAGAGATTGGTTTTAGAAGCTGTACAGTTCTTACAGCGATTCATTCTAGAAGCTACACAGCTTTTACAACCATTCCTTCTGAAAACTATACAGTTCTTTCAACAATTTCCTTTGAAAGCTATACAGTTTTCACATTGATTCCTCCTGGAAGATGTATAGCTCTTGCAACCATTCCTTCCGTGAACTACATAGCTCTCACAGTAACGTTATATAATAAAGATGCAAATAAGAGATTAAGCAAGATGAAATAAAGAAAGAAGGTAGAACAAAAACATTTATAAGGCATAAGTAAGACGAAAAACGATATAAATAAGAAAACACAAGAACACCAAAACGAATAAAGAAAGATATAACATAAAAAAGGACATAAGTAAGATTAAATAAAACGAAGATATAAATAACACATAATAAATAAAATAGAATGTTAACATCCAGTTTCTATAGGCTTTTCAATTTCCAAAGATTTCTAAAAAGCTGTTTGAGAATAACGGCTCAAAGTGGCTTTTGAGCTACAGTGGATGGACTAGGGCATGATGAGGGCTAAACTAAGCTGTGGACATAGGTGTAGCCTGGGGTCGGTTTTGGAAGTTGTAACCCCATCACAATGGAATTTTGTATATTTAACTCTGTATTGTATGTAACTCTGTAACTTGTATAAGTTGTAGCTCTGTAACCCCTCCCATTAGGCCAATAACTCCCTTATAAACATTCTGCCTATTCCTATGGTTGTGGAAATCCTATTTTTAAAAGCTTTTTTTATAAACAATCAGACAAAACAATTTGGCTGGACATAGATGCAACTTCAAAATATATAACAAACCTATGCACCTGTGGAGATTTGCCTTTCAGAACTTAAAATATGATACCTGTAATCATTTAGTTTTAAGACATATATGAATAAGAAAATAATAATAATTAATAAATAATTCGTTCCCAGTGTGCCGAATATCAGAATGTATTTAATTCCCATGAATAAAATACTCTTATTATCTTATGGTTATTTCAGTAGATGAAATTTAATTTTTAAATTATAGCAGGATGGATAAAATACAACGAAAGCTTTCTGAGTTTTTTTAAAAGACTCTCCCTTTAGAGTGTGAGATTCTGGTCCATAGCGTGCTTAGGTTAAATTAGACCCTGTGAGTAACGATTTATACCAAGATGCTACAATATTGTATAGGGGAGACACGAAATTTCCTTCCACCTTACAATATTATATTATCTTGTTATTTCTTTTCACAATTCTATCCATAACTAGATGAGAAAGATATTTTCCAACACGCAGGTACCATAAATATATTGATTATATCTTTCGACTTATTGGTTGGTTTCATAGTTATCCATTTTCTGCCCTTTTTCGATTATTCAGATATAAAATTTTTTCATAGATGAGAAGTTTTCAGTGTGTACAAACGTGGAGACAAGGATAAACAATGAGTTACTGACCTAACCGATTCCACAGATTCTTATTAAATTCATAATTGTGGGCTTGTTTCTAGCTGAAAACCAGCACCACTTCGAATTATTTTTTTCATTGATTGCATTAAAATACAAATACGGATCATTAGCGACGATACTTTTTAAGAATTAGTATCATTACCTTAACCATGGCCATAAATGACTTTTTTTTAACATTATCAATCCTGTACCTCTTCAAGTGTACATAGTGCCGTCTTAACGGCTGGGCTAACGACACCTCGACCCAACCAAAGGAAACGATTTGGCAAAGTTCGTTTCCATTTTGCAATAGGAGCTTTTTAATCCGGTACGTTCGGGACCACGGCCGTGCCGGATTACCGAACGTCAATGTGGTTTTAACGGGAATAGCAAAGAAAAATTAATATAGTACAATGAGATCTAAAACAAGTTGTAATAATCTGCTCTATGGCCAGAAAAAATACGCATGAAAAAAATCTCTGCTATTACGTTGCATTCGTGATTCGAACCTATTCTTCAAATATCATTACGAATTATATACAAATTTATGGGTTCCGCAGAGTTGTAGCTTTTGTTGGATTCAGCAAATTTTATAAACGTATTTAGTTGCATCAGAAGTCTTACCTGTTGCATTAGAAGCCTGTTTTCACGAGGCTTTAGCTTCATCTGCCATAGCTCCTTCTTCTTCATTCGATTCCACTTCCTGAACCTGGGCTTCTTGTTGATTCACAACGCTTTGCATAATCGGTTCGTCACTCAGTTTTTCGACTACTGGCACATTTTTGTCGATTTCATTCCAGTCTGTAACTTCCTCACTGGGTATACCTGTAAACGGGTGGTTTGGCACAGCTTCTACCAAATCTACCACCAAATTTTGACCTTCGCTTGTAACATCTGGATCTTGATTCGCATTTTCATCATTAGGCCAATATTTGCGGCAGAAAAACCACTTCTTTCATCTGATTCCATGCTAAGGTAATTGCGAAAATGGAATCTTTGACATCAAACTGTTTTTGGAAGTCTTTTATACCACAGTCAGAATCCAACAGGCCTTACACCAAAGATCTTCGATAAAAATACTTGAAATTTGGAATAAACAAGCGCCTGAATCCAAAAAAACAAACAAACAACCAAACCCCCGAACGCAAGTGGCTCGATCTCCCCCGGATTACAGAATACGCCTAACTGAAGAACGTTAGATTAAAAAGCTTCTACTGTCTATTATATTTTTATTATTGGGAAAAGTCTTGCCGATTTAAAAGTGAATGTAAAAAGGGTACTAAAAACGGCGATCAAGTCCAATGACATCGAATGCATCAAGATGACTATAGGTGAAAGCATCCTAAACCATTAAGACCATTTTTTAGAAATAGACATTAATCGGGATCCTGCTTTTGTCTACGTGAGTTATAGACTAGGCTCTTGTCTATAATGTTTACATTGAGTGGGCGTGTTCTTGCGAAGGTCTGTTGATGATAATAAAAGAAAGGGCTGATTGATGCCCGCAATATTTTATGAGGGATATTGTCTTATTGACATGCATGTACCAAATACATGTCTTAAACATCATAATAGATCATAGTGTATTGTGATGCGTATGCACTACGGAATTTTAGTTACAAACTAACTAGTGGTTAATTGATGAGAAAAAATATTATGCATTGGAAATGCATTTCACTTAAAGTTTCGTTTTATTATATAATTAAGTTTTTGACAGAATTTATTGATACATCGAAATTATTGAATAGATAGGGTTTTATGTTTAAAGATAGAAAATGGAGGAAAATAAATAAGAACTCCAAATAAATATGAAGTACGAGCATGGAAATTTTGAGCTATGGTTGAAAAGTTCAAAATGATTTAGTATGCAGTTTAAATAATATTTTAAGTGTAGAAACTGCTAATTTTTAATATCCAGAGGCAACTTGATATAAAAAATTATTTAGAACTTTAGTACCACGTTCGGGCGTTCCATGATTTAGTTTTCAACCAGCAGTTAACAGGGTTTATTTTCCAACCAGTAGTTAATAGGATTCAGTGTTTAACGAGTAGTTAACAGGATTTAGTGTTTAAGGAGTAATTAACAGGAAAGTCGAGTAACAGAAAGAGAATATTTGTAAGTCAACTATTTTCCATTTATCTGAACCAGGAATTTTAAATACAGTATGCGTGTTGTAATTTCTATTCATAAAATCATGTTTGGTCATGAGTATTGTACCATGTACATTAAAAACCATAATTTTATATATATATATATATATATAAGAATCACGGGAATAGCACAGGCTACCGTTTGTTATTAACCTTGGCTACGTATAATGGACGATCTCTTGCTTCTGAAGCAAAACCTCAGGAATTGGAAGAAGAACTTGAAAAGATCAAATGGGACATTATACGACTCAGTGAAGTTAGGAGAAAAATGAAGAATTGATGGAACTTAAAAGCGGACATTTGTTTTATTATAAAGGAATGGAAACTGGAAGAATATGTGGTGTTGGTTTCTTAATCAACAAAAGAATTAAAGACCATCTTCTTCAAGATGAAAGCACGTCAGATTTAGCAGCAAGGCTTGTTGTTTAACCCCGCGAAACTAACTTCAAATAATGCATATATATGCACAAACAAGTAATTCTTTTGAAAGGGGATAAAGAGGATGTGAAAAATTATTACCCATTACCTTGTTGCCTACTATTTTTAAAATCTTCACAAAAGTGCTAAAACATCGTCTACAGCAAAAAACAGATGCAGCTCAACCAAGAGAACAAGCTGGATTTCAAAGCGGATTCAGTACAGTAGACCATATTCAAATATTAAGATAAATAATTGAAAAAACATATGAATATGAACTTCCATTGTATGTGGCATTTATTGACTATGAGAAGGCATTTGACTCTATTAAAACGTCAGCAGTCATCAACTCGTGAAGATCGTCAGACGTCGAGGATGTGTACATTGACATGGTGAAATGTGTGTATAAAAATGCAAGTGCAAAATTTCGGTTACATAAAGATACCAAAACTATCAAAATTGGTAAAGGTGTGAGGCAGGGAGATACCATTTCTCCAAAACTTTTTACTTCAGCTTTACAGATGATTTTTCATCAAATAAATTGGAATAACAGGGGAATAAAAATAAATGGTGAATATTTAAATCATCTGCGGTTTGCTGATGACATTGTTATTTTTTCAACGGACCCATCAGAACTCCAAGACATGGTACAAGAGCTCTCAACTAGAAGTAAAGAAGTTGGACTCAAGATGAACCTACAAAAAACTAAGATCATGTTCAATAATTTCGTAGAGGAAACAAAAATACAAGTTGACAACATTGAGCTAGAAATTGCTGATTCATATATTTACCTTGGCCAGCTGATTTCAATGGATGGCAACATTATGAAAGAACTCAACAGACGTATTAAACTTGGCTGGAGTGCATACCGAAGAAACAGTTTTATCCTGAAGGGGAAATTGCCTTTGTGTCTAAACAAAAAAGTCTTCAACCAGTGTGTATTGCCAGTCCTCTCTTATGGATCAGAGACATGGAGTCTAACAGTTGGAGCAATACGAAAGTTACAGACAACGCAAAGGAGCATGGAGAGGTGCATGCTTGGAATAACTAGGAGAGATCGAAAAAGAAACACTTGGGTGAGAGAGCAAACTAGAGTAGAGGACATCATTGTTAAAGTAAAAAGGCTGAAATGGCGATGGGCTGGGCATATTGCAAGAAGAACTGATCAACGATGGACAACAGAAATTCTGAACTGGATTCCAAGAGACCACCGAAGACCTAGAAAACGTCCTCAAACTAGATGGGTGGATGAAATAAGAAAACAGGTTGGGGTGACGTGGAAGCGAATTGCTCAGGATAGACTTGTGTGGAAAGCATTTGGAGAGACCTTCATCCAGCAGTGGATAGATAATGGTTGAATATGATGATGATGATATATATGATCTGATTAATCTCAGATCCATTTATGACCAGTCGTAGTTTAATGAACTTTATCTCAATCGATGTAATTTAATTGGCATCTACTTCCTACTTGCTCGTTAAAGAATAAGTACCTAGATACCATGAACAAAAGTGCCATGGGTCTATGGACAAAAGTGTCCTGGGACCATGAACGAAGTGCTTATGAATAACAGTTGAGTCCTGTTTATGGACAATATACAGAAAGGTTGGTTACGACCGGATGGTTCTCTTCTTCGAAAGTTAATATTATAGAAATTTAAGCTCTAAAACTAGCAGAACATGGAAAAAATAGAATTAGGGACAAATCTTAGAAAGTAGTATTTGAACATGGCTAGAGCATCTATTAGTTTTAGACTAATTTAGTTTAAGTTAATCAAATTATGAATTTAGCATAAGCTAATCACTGAGAAACGAAGGAAGATCTTAACAAGAGGAGTCGCAGGGAAGAAAAGGAATTGCAGAGAAAAAAAATAGTTATGGGGAATAAAAAAGAGCATCACAAAGACTGCTGCTAAATGTCATAATTTTGCGAGGCCACCCTAAGACTCGACAATGATGTTACCATTCTTTGTGTTAAAATTCCATCAAAATTCAACAGCACTTGCGTTGTCATCTTTTATAGCTGCAGGTAATTTCGCAAATGTGCGTCTCAAATAATAAGTTCTAAAAGCTGCCATAACTCCGCGATCCATAATAAGGATATTGCAGAGAAGTTGGGTTTAATGCTTAAAATAGGCACTTTCATATATTGGAAAAGTTTGTTGATGGTGGAGAAACAATTTAATGAGTTGCCCAAAAATAGTTTAATATTTATATCATTCTTGTAATATGATTTTTATAAAGATTTTTAAGAGGTTTAAAATATTTTGCTGTCATACAATTTCTTAATTTGACCTAAAAAATTCGTACCTAAAATTGTAAGTAGATTAAAAAAAATTCAAATGGAAATTCGAGACAGAATCGCTCTGTATTAAACTTTAAATCCTGTGTTCTGCGGATAACAACTGGCTATTTGATCACACGTCCTCCATCTTTGGAGTCGGAGAAGGGGGGGGGGGTATTAAGGAGGTAGCTGTTGGGTAACGTTCTTAAATATACCCTATTCGAAAAGGATATGCGTGTTTAACACCTACACTTTATCCATACCCGGAAATAACTGATACGCAAAGCAAAAGAAAAGTGCAGCAAGTTTATTGTACTGTGTATAATTTATTCTTTGAAATACTAACTGTCCAAATTACTGATATCTTTAAAGGGCCTATTTAAATAACAACCCCTTTAAAACCTCCTTCACGCTGTTCCTCCGACTCCATTTTAATTGGTATGAATATCTAAAAGGCGAAAGGTAAGTCTGCAGTCAACCTTCCTCAACTGCAGTCAACACTCCCTTCCTCAACTGCAGTCAACACTCCCTTCCTCAACTGCAGTCAACACTACCTTCCTCAACTTCAGTCAGCACTACCTTCCTCAACTGCAGTCAACACTACCTTCCTCAATCAATTGCAGTCAATACTACCTTCCTCAACTGCAGTCTGGCCTTCCAATTATATGATTACATCTGATAAAAATAATCTTCTTAACGTTATTGCTTAGATAAATCATGTATGAATCGAATGACATGACAACATGCGGAGCTTCAAAGGGCAATTAATATTGTGAGGTCGGAAAGCAGAAAAAAGCCTCGCCATAAGCTGGGCTCCAATAAAAGAGTTCTGCTAATTATATCACTGAAACCCAGCTACCAAGGCCTTGTCTTTTTCCTTGTAAATTTAGATCTGGCTGTCTAAAGAGGTCGTCGGATCAAGCCTAGCTTCACTATAAAAACTGCTTTTTGAGACACTGCGTACTGAACCACTCGTGGTCAATTGCTAAACAACTTTTCGGTAACTATGATGAACCTAAGAAGGGCTATAACAAGCAAGTGAAAGAAAATTGCCTAAGGTCGATATTTAAATTTAGCAGGTTTCAATTAAATTTAATTCACAACTCTCTAATTCATAACTCTATAATCCTCAACCTTGTAATCCGTACTCTCTAATTCGCAACTCACTACTCCGCCACTCTCTAATCCGCAACTATCCAATTCGCAGCTCCCTAATTCGCAACTTCCTAGTCAGTAACTCTTTAATCCGCAACTCACTAATTCGCAACTTCCTAGTCCGCAACGCTTTAATCCGCAACTCACTAATCCGCAACTCTCTAATCCTCAACTCTTTAATCCGCAACTCTAATCCACAACTTCCTAATTCACAATTCTCTAATTCGTAACTCAAATTCGCAACTCTCTAATCCGCAACTCTCTAATCAGCAACTCTCTAATCAGCAACTCTCTAATTCTCAACTCTTTAATCTACAATTTTCTAATTCTAAATAACTCGGCAGATTTTCAACGTTAACAATAGCCATGATTACGTCATTTACGGAAGACCTTTACCTTACCCTTTTTATTGCGTACAGACAGACAGACAGACAGAAAACCCCAAGCAGTAGCGGGTTCAATATCTATTGAAACCCGCTAATAATTTATAACGTATAGCCAAAGAGCTCTGTCCTGAGCCAAAGATCTCTGCCATGAGCCAAAGATCTCTGGTTTGAGCCACAAAATTAATTTCATTTATTAATTTCTCGAGAAACTCTACTTCAAAAGGTGTAAGATTCAAACAGACAAATGGATGGGCGGACGAACCAACATTTTTATTATTTCCACAGCTCTAAAATTTATTAAATATTCATGAAATATATCACATAAAAGAAGGATGTTATGCCATAAAACGGCGTTGTGATATAATTATAGGTTACAAAAAATTACACTACGGTGAAAACAAAAGCAATTATCGGATTATTCGAGTAAGCCCTATGCCTATTTGATTGGAAAATCAAGAGCCCATCGCATTTTGTTTTTATCTTCAGCGCGTAATAATATGCAAATTTGAATTGGCAGGAATATTTTCAGGGGGTTCATTTTTATGGGCTGGATTCAGTTTCCTGCAAGTGTGGTTGTGTGTATAGATATTGTGGTTCGGGGTATGGTAAAGCCATAGATCCCATCTCAGATGACTCATAGCGTAATTTTTGAACGCAAAATGTACAAATAAAATAAAAAAAATTATTACGAAAGGAGTTCAAAACCTAATACTCCTACTTGTGTTGCGAGTTCCACACATTTTCATTCCCTTTAGACTAAACTAAGCGTTTAGAAATAATCATTCGCTTAGCTTCTCCTGTGAGTAAAAGTTCAAACATTTGTAGTATACTTACGCAATCAATTTACTGAGTAGATCACAAAAGTAGGGCGCGAAAGAAAAGTAAGAAAACTGCAAAAGTACCTGCAAAGAAAAGGAAAAAAAATAGAACAACACTTTTTCTAGTGAAAAAAAAAGTATATTTTCAAAACATTTATTTAAGACATAAATGCTAATAAAAGGGAAAAATAATCATTTGCTCAAAAAGGTTTCATAATAATCATACATTGAGTACTTCCTAAACTTCCTAAATACAATGAGTATTACTTATTAAGTAATTTGTGCATTTTTAACCGCCATAAATAAGTTTATATGTCTATTATCAGCTGAAAATAGATATAAAAGCATGTCTTGAAATTACGTCTTGACATTTAAACTTATGCATAACATAAAATGTTATGTTACTTCACTTGCATGCATATATATTGATACAAACTATTCTTGAGGCTGAATAAAATATTATTATCGAACATATTTGCATTCATTTTTCAGTTTTTCATCACTTCTCGTTTTTCTTTATCATTTTTCTCATGTTATCTTGTCTACTCAATGTGCTTAATTGTTATTAAATTGCAATAATCCTAGCTTCGTGAATATTTTACAACTAAGAAAAGAAAATCCCTTCCAATAAATCGGTTGTGTGATTATTTAGAAACTGATGAATTGGTTTGGAAATGGGGACCCTTGAAAATCATTTTATTTCAAATATTTTTCACGAATACATTTTTTCGGGTCATGGTTTTTGATTGAGTTTACTGTAATATAGTGGCGATAATCATTTACTATGTTGTTGCCACTTTTTTATGGTAATATTAGTTTTGATATTCATTTTTTAAATTTCCAGTACATGTTGTTTCCCTTATAGTATTGAAACGAACATTATTTGTAAATTTAAAAAATAAACGTACAAAGTTGCATTTAATTACTTTGTTCTGAATGAGAGACAATGCGAGTTACCAAAAACATCTATAAAATAATTAAGCAAACATTTCTTTACTCGAACACGTTCTTGAAAGACAAAAGGAAGTAAAAAAAGTAAAAGATAAAGGAAAGAAAGAAAAGGACACAATGAATTGTTTACTTGCTTTAGAAATATCATTCGAATGTAACAGAACGAAATGAACCGCGAGTTGTTTTGTGGGAATTAGGTAGAATCAATTGATTAGTGATTTGTTTTTTCTTACCTTTTTTTTCCGCCTTAACTCATTTTCTGTCCTTTTTTTCTGATGCTTTTTTATTTTATCTGTTCTTAGTAATTAACTGTGAGAACAATTTGTCAAGCACACAGTTTAGTGGTTCACGCGAAATCCACAAACACAAAAAATGCAATAAAGACAACGCGAGTGAAGCAAAGTCCTTAATTGGCTCCTTTGTAAACTCTTTAATTAAAGAATTGAAAAACCGCGTATTTCGTTAAATTAGTAAAAAAAATCCCCCTTTTTCTGCTACCAAATAAAATTGGATTATTTTAATCTTCTTTTGTAAAGGTGTTCAACTGCTCTACTGCAAGATAACACCGTTGAATTTAAGAAGCCGCATAGTAAAGCAGCCTAAGACTTTATTTCTCTACTGTGTAGTTTGTGTTCTACTCAACCACTCAACTGTAAAGTTTCTTAAAGCTTTAAATACAACATAATTATTGTTTGTTTCTATATTTTATATTCCAAGACTAGGCTTTGGGTTATTTAGACCGTGACTGAAGATTTATTATCTCGAAGCAACGCTGTATATTCACATAACCAAATTTATTAGAAAGTTTAAATTATTTAAACCAACTATAATATGGACATTGCAATGTTTTCTGACAGACGAGTATATAAAAAAATTGAGAAGGTCACGAAATATGAGGACTTACACATAGAGGTGGAGAGATTTTGGAGGAGCGATACAGTTGTTGCGGTTGTAGTGTGTAAATTGAGGCCGTTCCCAACGAGCTGGAGCGCCACCCCAACACATTAAAAAATAATAACAGATACTGTCACCAAATCCCAAAAGCCGTACTTCTGGGGACAACTCACACTATACGAGGTGTGATTGGGAAGTTTTAAGACAGGTGGCGCCACTGCTTAATAAAAGGGTCTAGATTTGCAGTTGAGTGTGGAAGGTTGAACTTCCTTTATCCTTGAAATATCCTGAAAAAATTACCGAGATATCTTTGTTCAGTAAAAAGTGGCATCCTAGTGAACGAAAACGTGTGTTCTGTTTTCGGCGGACTTTTGATTTAGCAAAATGGATGAAAACATGGAACAACGCGTTTGTGTCAAATGCTGTTTTAAAACCTGGAAATCAGTTTTGAAGGCTCATGAACTTTTCAAATCAGTTTTCAGTGATAAACGTCTGAGCCGATCAAATGTTTTTATCTGATTCAACAGATTCAAATATGCCGCAAATCAATCGAAGATGACACCCCATCCGCCCGACCTTCCACTTCAAAAACTACTGAAAACATTGTGAAAGTTCGCGATTAATTAGGCCAAACTGACCTAAATTCGTTAAACAAGGTTATTGTAGGCTATGAATCACCGGTTTATGGGTATGACCCAGAAACAAAAGCAAAATAATCACAGTGGAAGGGTTCAAGTTTGCCACGACCGAAAATATCGTGATAAAGTCGTTCAAATGCGAAGAGAATGCTGGTGTTTTTTCGGTTCTACGGGTATCGTGCATCACAAATTCGCTTGTAGGGGGCAGATAGTCAAGCAGTGTCCTTTAGCGTTTGCGCGAAATGTGTGGAAGAAATACTTGCACTCTCCCGAGACAAGAATTGGGTCCTTTACCACGACAACTCACTCGCGCATTGTGCGTTCTCGATCACGGAATTTTGGCCAAATTCCTTTGCTCCGCAGTCCCCCTATTCCCGTGATATGGCCCTATCTGACTTCTACCTGTTTCTTAAATTGAAAATTTCACTGAAAGGGAACGGATATGACTCAAATTAAATACACCCAGGCAAATTCATTTCCAAAAGTGAAAACATCGTTGAAGTCGGTGTGTGCAGTCACAAGATGATTACTTTGAAGGAGATCTATCGCAATTGGATGTAAATGCTGCCATTTTGAAATTACAAGCCCAGTTTTAAAACTTTCCAATCACACGACGTATGCAGGTATCTCTATCTGATGTTCTTAGAAAGATGCTGATAACTAAGTGGATGAAACCAGCCAAATATAACATGAATTGTGAATGTACATAATAATAACTGAGGACATGAAGCAAAAGGAGTTACTGAAAACAATCAAATGATTTGTTTTGGAAATTTCGTCTTCAAACGGACAAACGTTAGAGCATAATACACCAGGTATAACAGAGGTTTAGAAAAAACAGGCGATTATCACTGACATCGCAATGCCGGGTTACGGTAGAATTAAAGAAAAGGAATGTGATAATGTTTCCAAACGTTGAGATTTTGCAACAGAACTTAATATACTCTGGGAAAAACAAGTAACCGTCATTCAAATTGTGACAGCTCACTGAGGGAGTGGGCGCCCATTTGGGGGATGCAGCCACCCTAGCCGTTTAAAAATTTTATTTGCCCGATTCTGCTATGCATTTAGTTTCAAAGGTTTTACAAGCACATTTTAAAGTAAGATACTTTTTAGCTCATTACTAATTGTCAAACAGTATCTATTATTTTTGTAGCATTTTAGTATCTTGTACATTCACTAAAACGTCTGACTGCGTTGAGACAGAGGTAATAATTTTATTCAGCCACTCCCTAGAAGTACTCATATGGGCGCCCAAGACTCAGAGCCGTCACACCCAACTCAAAGAACTTCTTATAAAAACTGGACATTACTGACATACTACAGCAGATTTACAAAGAAAACCTTCATAAACATCGCCTACATACTAAGAAGATACATGGAGAGTTATCATATTTCTGGGGCGGATTTGAACCGAACCCAAAACTCCAGATCAAGAGGGTAGTGTTTATGCTCTTGATGGTGTGGGACATAACAATTTATAATGAAAGTAATAGAACAATAATAACAACTCCAAAAGAACTTGGAAATACTTGAAATTGAACCAAACACATATATTGAGATGCAAAAAGCAACAATACTAAACACCTGTCGAAGAATCAGAAAATTTTTAAACCTGGCACCAGAATGAAACATACAAAATTATTTTCACACTGAAGGTAGACTTGAGAACTTGGCACCGCCCGTCTTAAGCTTAATCCGCCAAGTGCGAGAACACACACAAAAAAATAATAATAATAATTTATTTAAGAGATATAAGCTGGAGAGAAGAAATAAAGAACATTTCCATAAGCCTAAGTGGAAGTTCAGACTAGAAAAGAAGATAGTCATAATCAGGCGAGACCTAAGCAACTTGAAAAATTTGAAGGAGGGAAGGCTAAAGAACTTCAGTGTCATGAGAGAGCTCATTAAACGACTGGAATTAGACACAAAATCAATTTCCGAAGTCAGCGAAATCCTGAAATAAAAAGTGACTGCAATCTCAAAGAAAATAGTAAGATGTGAAAATAGAATTGCCCAATTTAGAGATAACACCCTTTTCAGTAAAAATCAACAGGCCTTTTATAAAAATCTGCCGAACCCTGAAAAGAAGCCTGTGAATTGCCCTGACAAGAAAGAAACCCTTGTCTTGTGGAAAAACCATTTGGGGAAATCCATCACAACACAATGAAAATGTCAACTGGATAAATGAAGCCTAAAAGAAGTTTAAAGAAAAGAAGATGGACAAGTTGGTGGTTGCTGCAGAAATGCTCACAAAACATTCAAAGAAACTTAGAATTTGGAGTGCACCTGGAATTGATAAAGTACATGGTTTTTGGCTTAAACACCAGCCTCCATAAGAGAATTGCTGCCCATTTCAATACTATCCTCCACACAGCTAAAATAGAAAACTGGCTCACGACGGGTAAAACATACCTCATCATAAAGGAGAAAGCAAAAGGCCCCATTCCTAGCAACTTCCGTCCAATTCCTTGTCTACCTACAACCTATAAACTTCTTACTAGTACTATTGCCAACTCAATCCATGAATACTTGTGGAAACATGAACTCTTCCCATTGGAACAAAAAGGTCATTACAAAAACTCGCGTAGACAAACTCGTTACAAAATCTCGCTAAAAAGTTCCTGGACGCAACCTATAAATAATTTATGGAAGGAAATCTTCTGTACTTGGTACTGACTGTCTCAAGTCTATACTTCTAAATGTGAGAAAACATACAAAACCTTGATAATAACTGTATAACATCTATATGAAAATGCACAAACGTTTGAATGGGTTTTCGTAAACCAAAACAATTGAATTTATTAAATTGCTTCTAAGATTATTAACTACGTTAACAAGTTTAAAAATACAAGTTACAGGAAATTAGATTGAAATGAAATTAATCCTGGAAACTTGACTATTGATAGTGAATCTAAATGTAAATGTTCAAGAAAATTAATATTTGTTTGAAGATCTATTGACATAAGAGTCGATATTCAAATTTCAATTTCCTCTAGACGTGAAACAAATATCGCAAAGCTTTTTTGTTTATTCTAAATTCGTTTATTATAGGGAATTAATTGTCAGGGACTAACGAAGATTTCCAATTTTGGATTACGTTGGATTCTGCATTTGAGTGATTTTGTTGCATAAAAGTATATTTGCTAGTATTCATAATTCGTCAATAGGATATAGCGTCACTGGGGAATGATTCTTAAAACAGTTGGTGAATTGTGTTTGCGCAGATAAATTTTACCAATTGTGCATTTATATATTTTTTATTTCTTATTTAAGTTTCCATTCTTATTAAGGAAATCTTTAAATGTGAGCGGCTGTCACTTCCTTTATTATCGTATTCGCGCAACTTATTTGACAAGCCCAATAAAAGTTGTTTACTTTGATAAAAATTATTATTATTGTGTTTATAATACAATGTTATATTGCATAGCATTAGGGAAATGTGCTCTATCCTCTTGATCTGGAGCTCTTTGTTCAGTTCAAGTCCCGCACGGAAATGTGAGAACTGTCCAAGTACCTTTCTAATGTGTGGGCGGTCCCCAGTAAGGCTGTTTTTTGTAGGTTAATGTTGTTATTATTAAAATGCCACTTATAATATAAAAGTGAGGTAACACTAGGTGACACTAAGGACACCATTTGGTGGAGAAACATATGGATTCTCCCTATCCCGCTGCCTATTGCTGACTATGTACGACAATTATTAACGACTGCATGCAATTATTACTTGCTATTCATTCTCGAGAGTCAAGAAATAATAAAATTCATTCTCGCGAGTTAAGAAATAACAATATTCGGTCTTGAGAATAAAGATATGATAACGTTCAGTCTACAGAATCAAGCAATAATATTTATTCTAGAGAGTCAAGAAACAGTATTTATTCTCGAGAGTTAAGAAATAATAATATTGGCTCTCGAGAATGAATACTATTATCGCGTCAATATTATTATTTCTTGACTCTCGAGAGTGAATACTATTGAGAGTCAAAAAATAATAACATTCATTCTACAGAGCTAATAAATATTATTTCTCGAGAATCAAGAAACAATATCCGTTTTCCTGTGAATCAAGAAATAATGATATTCATTTTTAAGAGTTATTAATAATAATAATATTCATTCTTGAGAGTTAATAATAATAATAATATTCATTCTTGAGAGTCAAAAAATAATAATGGTTTTAATTTTTATCATTTCATCCGATCCACATTTCCAAATCTATCGTTATATTGTATCGAAGAGAAGCATACTTCTTATCTTTCTGTCCAGTTTTGGATTTGTCATTAAGCCATGTCCTCGCATTTATAAAGAATTTCTAATTGGGATTATAAAATAAAAGATAGCAAGTTTTATTTAAAAAAAGCATGAAAAAAAAGGCACGTCTAGGTTTCCAGATATCTAGATCTATGCCAATGTCGTTCTAAGTAGCTAATTACTCATGTATTGTACTACGAAGCAGTCTTCGCACTCTTCTATTTCGAAGACTGCTTCGTACTGTACTACGAAGTAGTCTTCGAAATAGAAATATCCTTATCATATTCCTAGTTAGGGCTGGATTATTTATATTAGCATGGGCTAATCGGAAACCCACCCGAAAAGGCAGGCCCGTATATAAAATTTCAACAGATGTAGGAGGTAGCTAGAATATCTCTTATAAGGAAGTTGATTTTATAATAAAATTATTTAATATAAATAATACAACAAAATTATTTAAATGAGGGGAATTGACCACTTGCTGCGCACGGCCTTGACGAAAGACTATACTTTTAGTGATTGGAGAAGTAAGAGAAGGACATTTTTATCAAGAAATTCAATTTTAGGATATGCAAATTACCGAAACAAGCTTTCTGTCTCATCTAATGACACGGAAAAATGTTAGAAAGGTAGTACAGGGTTTGTCCCAGAAGTTCCCGGAATGATTTTTTGTAGTTGGCAACGCTGGCTGACGGGGCGGAGAAGTTGGTGGGGGATCTGAGCTTGGAAACGAGACCGGTATCAGTCGCCTGCGGGCAGTTGTTGAGGCAGGGTCACGCTCCGCGCAGAGGTATCTACTGCACCCTCGTCGATCAAAAAATGGACCAGTTTTTGGAGCAGCGTTATGCAATCAAATTTTGTGTGAAACTGGGTAAAAACGGGGCGGAGACACTCGAAATGCTTCGGAAAGCCTACGGTGACGGGGCGATGAAAAAAAGCCAAACTTTCATGTGGCACAAGCGGTTCCGGGAAGGTCGGGAGTCCGTCAACGACGACGACCGCTCTGGACGCCCGTCGACATCACAAACGGACGACTCGGTGCAAAAAGTGCGTCAAGTTTTGGACAATGACCGACGATTAAGTGTTCGGGTGATTGCAGAGGAGTGTGGAATACCCAAAACAATCGTTCATCGCATTTTAACGGAGGATCTTCAAATGAGGAAAGTCTGCTCGAAAATGGTGCCAAAAGTCCTGACGAGTGAGATGAAGGAGCAGCGTTTGTTGAAGTGCCAGGAATTGCATGAACGCTACGAAACGGACCCAGAATTTTTGGACAGAGTGATCACAGGGGACGAGACGTGGATTTTTCAGTACGATCCCGAATCAAAGCGCCAGAGCAGCGAGTGGCACACCAAGGAGTCTCCTCGCCCGAAAAAAGCAAGGATGAGCAAATCGCGAATCAAGGCAATGCTCATTGTGTTTTTTGACAGAAAAGGTGTAGTTCACAGTGAATTCGTGCCACAAGGACAAACAGTCAACAAGGAGTTTTACTGTGAAGTGCTCAAACGGTTGCGCAACAGGGTTCGACGCGTCCGAAACGAAATTCGCGACAATTGGATCTTGCACCATGACAACGCGTCAACCCACACCGCGCTCATTGTCTCCGAGTTGCTGGCCAAAATGGGTGTGGCAACGCTGCCCCAGCCGCCGTACAGCCCCGATCTGGCACCAGCGGATTTCTTTTTGTTCCCAAGGATCAAAAGAACCCTGAAAGGAACTCGGCATGGGACGCTGGAGGCGGTAAAAGCAGCCGCGACGACCTCACTGAAGGAGATTCCCGTTGACGACTTCCAGGGCGCCTTCAATGATTGGGTGAAGCGTTGGCAACGGTGCATCGAAGCAGGGGGAGAATACTTTGAAAAGTTCTGAAAAGATTGTAAACTGATATTGAATAAATGATTTTAAAAAAAATCATTTCGGGAACTTTTGGGACAAACCCTGTATTTATCAAATTATTTCTGAAATTCTAAAGAATCATTCAAATGAATCATTAAAATGAACGAACCATTCATTTCCGTTTTGGCAAAACTTCTTTTATAGCTTCAGCCAAAAGCTTCAGACCTTGATTAATAACAAGCCAAAGAAAAATTCAAAACAATTTTATCGCTGTAACTCCCGTTTATGCAAATGGAGAAAGATTTTAATTTTAAATAAGATATCATCTTTTTGCTTTCGAAAGAAGAAGCTGGTTTTGCTAGAAAAATATTTAATGTCACCTAATTAAATGCAAAAACACTTCATTAATATTATTTTTGCTGGAGCTATATATTACCAGTGAATGAACAAACAAAAAATTAAGCAAACAGTAAAGCGCTTGACGGAACTCAAAGTCCAATAAAGACACTCTAATAAAACATTTATACTTCATGAAAGCTTATAAGGATTAAAATTAGCCTTCCAACTGCATTTTCTGCGGTTTTCGTCTTCTCAAAAAAAAAAAAAAAAAAAAATTCTAGGGAGTTGCACTGGAAATAATCTTTTCCGTTTTAAATTTTCGCTCGTGTTTAAATTCCTTTATTTAAAGTCAAAAAAGTAGGAACAATTAGCCAAGCATTCGCATCTACGCTGCTAATTAAACATGCTTATTTTTCTTCATTAAGTATCAGCTGGAAATGCTTTAATCACGTGCTTTATTTGAATGTGTGCATACATACATAGCAAACAAAATACTCGCACCACTGTATCTTTGTTTTATTCTTTTTGATTGGCCATCGGAAGTTTGAAGTGGTTTATATTTAGGGAAGAATATTCGATAAGTGGTCCACATACTCTGGGCCTTCCAAATGCACTTGCAAAGTCTGGGTTCGACCAATCCTTAGGGGCCGTTTCTTAAACTAACTAATAACTCTCTAATTTTTAATAAGTAAAATATATGATGAAAAGCTTCGTCAATTCGGGACCTTATTATACCACTCATTGAACCATTGCATATAATTGCCATACTGACTTATTACGAATAATGTTTTTCTACAATGGAAACATTTGAAACATTTACATATAATTATTATTATTATTATATGTAAATTGTTTATTTCTCTCATTTAATCTGGTGTCTCATGATTTAAATAAAAAAGTGTCCATTATTAAATTGTGACTGATTAAAAATGTATTCTTTAATTTGTTAAAACCATTTTAAAACCATCATTATTATCAGTAGTAATAAATAAAAAGCATAAGCACTAAAATGATAATTTATTGATATTTTTATGAAATAAAAACTTTTGAAAATAACAAAAGTGACAGTTATTATTCTACGTTTAAAGTTCTGATAATTTTCATGTGAACGCATCAGTAGTATGTTCTCGAAACTCTTATTTTATTTGTCAAATCCTGAAATCGCTAAAACTCTAGAAAATACAAAAACGAAATTCATTCTTTTATTTCTAAATGTTTAAAAAAATATGTAGTACAAGCTGCACGATACAGAAATGTAAAGAAAAAGTGTCAGCAGCATATGCTTATATGTAGCGCAGCGTGAATATGAACAGAAAAAAGGATAAACACGTATTATAGATTAAAAAAAGCAATTTTCGACATACATGTGTATAAGTATTAGATGGGCATGTTTCTGACAGGATGCAGGCCCATAAAAAGCATAACCCTTGTAGAAAAGAAATTTCTAAATAAGGGCACAACCAATTTTTCCCTCATATTTCTCTACTATTTGTGAAACTGTCACTTCAAGATGCGGTCTGGGGGGATAATTATCAACAATAACATGCGCAGCCACAGCCAAAAAAACTGATGAAAAACGAAGTTTAAAAAAATGCCGAATTACCATACTTTAAATTTAAAATTAAATTATTCTCTCTCTCCCATTTCTCCTCCCAGAAACAGGATATGGTTGAAGAAATAAAGAAAATTGCTAAATCTTATTTGTCGTGGGGTAAACATATCTCGTTTTTTTGTTACCTACGTTTCCGTCAGTTTCTGTCTTTCTCCTCCTTTCTGCGTCTTTATACCCATTCACAGGAAAATATTGTTAGGAAAGTGAAATAGATCGAAGTTCACTGAAGCGTCGTCTGAAAGAGACCCATCTGCGGTTAAACATAAACAAACCGTGAAGAATGCGGCATCTCCATTCGTTACAATTTCCATTTATTGACGCCAAAAGAAAAACCTTTTATTAATTTACAAAAGAAAGTAATTTATATGCGTTACAAATATGGAATATATGATGGTTAATGCCTGATTTTTCAAAATTCGTTTTAATAATTTATTTTATCATATTTGCTGAAGAGGTGTTAGTTAAATGGGAAAGTGATGGTTTTTTTTCGTTTTAATGATAGAAGGTTATAATGAAGAGACAAACATTAAGATAGAAAAATTAAGTAGAAAACAATAACAGAATTTTTCAATGTAGTTACAATTTTTTTGCCGTAATCATTAAGAACCATTATAATTTCCGCGTTCTATTCAAATTTACGATTAAATATATGAATATATTTATTCATTTAACAGGCACTTCATTCGGGATAAAGTGATTTCCGTATTTTTAAAAATTAGATTGAAATTAGGTTATCTTTAAAAATTAGATCTCTTTGAAAGTTTAATAGGAAAAAGTCTTGTAAATAGCGTTGTTAAAGAGAGATTTTTCAAGAGAAATATTGAATAGAGAACTGGAAAAATTCCGTCAATTTGTTATGTAAATTTGGATAAGAAACAAAATGCCCAGAATTAATTATGAGAATTGTGTGACATAGGCCGTTTTTTATTATTTCAATAATTATAATTCAAAAATTGAGTAATTAGGTATATATATTATACAATAGGTTGAAAATGTTTTAACTGAGGTTCATCTATAAAATTTGTCATTGAAATTTTGCAAATTTTTTTCCATGGAAGATCCATAACTGGGTTCAAACTCCCACTTCAAATAAATGCTGGTTATTGATAAACCTGTGCTCCAGCCAGTGAAGCACGCTCTCTCGACTGGTGTGTTTTGAAGTTTTTATACAAGGGCCGTCCGGAAAGTACCACTTTTATATATAAGAAATATTAACTACTTTATAATAGTACATATAAATAAGCATTTTATTTTATATTTTAAATTTAATACAAAATTATAATATATATAAATAAATATTTTACTTTTATATGTAAATAAATATTAACTTTTATATATAAATAAAAGCATAGTTTTATGATTAAAAAACAACCAGTAAACAATTTTGGAAAACTTTTCATTTAAGAATTCCTTTATTCAACCTATCAGCAGTTTTGTTGATACATTCTGTTGTGTTATAATTTCAATATTACGTTGCATAGTTTTGAGTTCAAAGATGGTGGCTTGTCATTAGGTTAAAAATAGAGGATAGCAGAAAGCAATAGCTCGTTACATGGCTCTTCTTCTTCGAATGGGTAGCGGGTTACATAAATCGTTCTTTGCTGCCTTGTTGGTTTGATTTTTAAGATGCATTTATGCAAGTTTAATGATAAAGGGAACCAAATTTTTTTGTGAATTCATGCCCTCATTCGAGAAACTGTGATAACGGACAGGATGAAGCCTGCTTTGATGAAGGTATTTTACATTCAAATATGTATTATAATGGAGTTTAGGAATGATAATTTTGTTTTTTAAATTTTAATTTATGACTTTTCGATACTCAGTTGCCCTATGTTTGATGACTTAATGTTTAGAACATATAGTTTTGTTCTTTGTTGACGTTAGTGGATAAGGAAAGAAAACGTGCATTTGAATTTGACAACAACATACTTTAAACTACTTTTCTATATGGCCACCACATAATTTCACATACTGGTCATAGTTCGTAATGAGGTTCGTATTCCTGCCTCATATCCCTCCGCCGCCAGTTCCTTGAGAAAAGTAGTTACCATTTTTCTCAGATTTTCATTACTGCAAAATCCTCCAAAAAGTTTTCAATTTTGTAAAAAAAGTTAAAATAAAGAGCCACATGGGCTGCGAAAGACTTTTAGGAGGAAAAGTTTTCACAGTATTTGCGAACAAGTTTTTACCATTTTCAAGGATGTGTATTTCATTAACTTAGTGTTTTCAAAACTAAGTAACTGAAGTTTTCAAAACTACTTAAGGGTGGGGGGAGGCTTAAATGCATGTTATCCATACATTATAATCTGGGTAAATTTGAAATTTATTTTAAACTATTTGGGGAGGGGTTCAGACCCATATAAATCTGCCCCTCTGATGTGAATGATGAAGTAAATGAAGCGATGAACTTAATAATTCCAACCAGTTTTCCTTTGAAGAAAAATATTTACCAAATCAAGAGATTAACATCGCATATGGAAATTTTTAATTTTCTTATGTATGTTTTCTCACATCTTCTCATTTTGATGTTCTGGTTTTGATAATCGCGTGTTTCTCAATATTTTTAAGTATACATTAATTCGTATGCTTTTACACATTTAGATACGTAAGTTGACAAGCTTTTATGTGTGTGCATCATTATCTTTAACTATGTAGTTTTGAGTGAATTTTCCTAACTTGTTTGAATATCTTTACATCTATCCATTTTTTGTAGTTTCACTTTCTTGATATTTCCACTTCTTTTCTGATTTCATTCATCTCGTTTGTGATATATATGTTTTGGAACTTTGATATTCTTTTGGTGCTTAGTTGAGTGTTGTTACCTACATTTTACCAGCTCACATTTAAAATATATTTTGTGTACTACCGTTTCCGACTTTTTCTCTGCAATACTAATGCCTTTAATCTTTGCTTACTCCAATAATTAAACGCAATCATGGTTTTACCCATAAATATTATTAGAGAGAGAGAGAGAGAATACGAATAAATAAAGAATTAAACGATCTGAATATTAAATTCTCCTTAGCAATAGTTACTAAAAGCAGACATTATTTAACTCTGCTACATTGTAAATAGTAGGATTTTATCAGATGCGGAAAGATTTCGTATAATTTTCATTAAGACCAACACAGGTTAAAATATAAACTTTTGAGGAAATTTTTCCTTTCTACCACTGTTTGCACTATTTTCATGCATCAGCATCTTTTTATGCCTGATCCCAGCTCTTATTTACGCAACCTTGTAGAATGAAGTCTTGCGTTCGATTTTAAATTAATTTGGTTTTGCCTAAATAATTCAGAGAGTCCACGATATGTGTTCTAACATTAAAATTCTCCTTTAGTCGACGTTAAGCTTTGAATGTAAAACTACAACTAATTTTTGTAGATTAGTATTAAACGTAATCTTATGCCCCAACATATATTTACGTTTAATTATTTAATGGTTCACATTATGGCAAATAACACCACATATTTAGCTTAATGGTAATTCATTGGGCATTGAAGTTTTTTATAGCAACTACCCGTATATAATGCATGTTGTATTATTAAAAAAATATATATGCAAAACCATATTTGTAATGGAACATAAAGAAAATATATGAAAGACATAAATGTAAACGATCACACCAGAGTGAAAATAATGAAAAGATAAGCAATAAATGTGATTTTGCAGTTCACAAATTCCCAGCTTTTAGAAATTTTCCTTATTTTGTGGTCCATTTAGAAGATACGATATGCTATTATAAAACAAATAAAATAACGCTCTATGATGAATGAAAAATGTATTTATTTTGTATAATGGCATTTGTAAGTAGTTTTCTTTTAGGGTGGACGGGTCTTTCAATGGAGATATCTCTGTTGACGACCAGCACCCCAACGAAGGCAACTTTATCTATCTCGCTTTGAAAGAGGAAGATTCTTTCTTGGCAAGCCTTCCAAATCCTTTACGAGTGTCAAATGTTTCCATTTCAACCATCTTTTCCCCTTGTCACTTAACCCTTGTCACTTATCCACGATTTTTGATAATTCAGAGCGATTTGGAAAAAAGGAATATACTTGCTAATTAGTGTAATAGTTCTTTGACCTATGAAGTTGCAGAATACCATCACTGATATCTGACATACAACGACAGGGATCTAAGCACATTGGCGAAAAGATCTTTTTAAAAAGATTCCAACATATGTTACATATTATTAGTAGTCTAATTAAGTTATGAAAGAATTAAGATATGGATGTGGAAGTGGAAGAAGAATTGTCTAATAATTTTGGAAGACAAGAACAAGTCATATTGTTAGATGCAGGATATTGTAAGATTGCGGGAAAAGTACTAGCTGTCTTCTAAATAAATATACACAGGGGCGGACTGGGCCGCCTGCCCAGCGGTTCCTGGGCCGGTGTGCCCTCATGGGCGATAGGACTCGCGCCTCCGAATAGGCAAGGACTTACGCCCTCAGATAATCCATGGCATGCGCTTTTTGAGAAGACCCAGTCGGGCGTTGAATATTTATTAAATAATTAAGGTTCCAAATAATTAAGGAAAGGATACTATTTAATGACTTCAATATGTTTATGTGCAAAATAAGGCTAAGACAATTTTTCTATGTGGCACAAAATCTCAATTTCACATGACCATTTTAGAAGAAAATACTATATCCAGATAGATGAAAGAGAGAAAGCAAAATCAATGTCAAATTTCGACATGGATGTATAAAGGTGAAATTGAGTTATTTTGATTTAAGTTACATTATTTTCATTTAAGAATTTACTAATAAGCGTAAAAATTGTCATTATTACAAATGATGTCATAGAGATGCCACTGAAATCTACTGAAAAGCGTTAAATATTATATTTTTGATGCGGAACACGAGTAGAGGGAAAGTGTCTGTTTTTCTTCACTGGCTAAGCTGGCTCAGCCAGGTCCCCTCAGGGTGGGGCCGCAGAGTGGAATCGAGGGGTTGTCCTCAGGGTTGCACAAATGTTTGGCGCGTTTTTTCATCCGCTCGAGTATTTGGCGACTTTTTTCAAATTAATTACAAATTCTTACCCTTTTTTCTTTTTTACACTTTCATGATTTTTTTCTTTTTTTTAAACGTTTTCTTTTTATTTTTTTAACTCTTTATATATTTTTCTTCTTTTAAACTTTTGGCAATTTTTTTCTAACTCTTTGTTTTTATCTTTTAACATTTTTATCTTTAAACCTGATTTTGTCGCGTTATATTTTAGAGTATTTTGCGCTTTTGCCTGCATCGCTGGGGGTGCATGACACCTTGCGCCTCCCCTTCAGATCTGAATGACGGCCTAGGGGTTTAGTTCCTCTTAAAATTGAGGGGGTTTGCACCAAAAATACTAGGTGCCAGCCCTTTCCCTAAGCTCATCCGGAGGATCAACAGCAAGTGCAAACTAAGTACCGTTAAGGAAATGACCATCGGCTCTCGTAACACAACCTTTGGGTAAAATGTAGTGCTTATCATCCAGAGGGCATAACGCAATTTTGTTCAGCTGGATGGTGCTAATCACTTGTTTTTTGACCGAAAATTTGCGGGAGGTCTCTCTGGTTCTTTACCTCATGAGGAGACACTCCCTATATTTCTGAAGCGTTAGTTGTTTTTTTTGATGATCGTTTTAGCTGCCCTTTTGCAGTTTCCTTTCCCTCCGATTCGCTCAGCAGGCTGTATATCTTGCTCTTCAACCCAACGAACCAGGAAGCGGGAACAGAAGCGATCTCGTCTTTCATTTTACCCAGCGTCTTTTTGTTGGTAGTGTGGGGGTAGTTAAATTATATTAAAAACAGTAAAGTAATGAAATAAAATTAGAAAATTTAATCGAAAGGATTATAGAAACGTTAAATTTAAGAAAATTAAAATACGGAAAGTAATTATTATATGTATAGAAAAAAATAAGAAAAGCGTAGATCTTCTCTAGGCAGGGGCTGGGGAGAAAGTGAAGTCCAAAGCCGATGCTTGATAGAAATATGATTAGTATTACCACTAAGAGAGAGCTATGACGAGAAGTCAATCACACGAAAAAATAACTAAATAACGATTTTTAAGATATTGCGATGTGCATACAAACGTCAATTTGCTGGAAATTCTAGCTACAAAAGTGCTAATTAAGTAATTGTGACACAATGAGGGAACCGGAAGCATGAACGAGTGGGGGAGGGGACGTGGCGGCGTCGCACTGTCTGGTGGGAAGGAACATGTCTCTGACATGTTTGGAATCGTCCAGAATTGAAATCGATGACAATAAATGGAGTATAAATTGAAATACGGATTTGAATATAATTGAAATTATCTTATTAGGCTACTAATTACAAGCTTATTACAAAATTGTAATAAATGTGTTTTTTTTTTGTTTTTTTTTTGCAAACTTTAAGGGAAATTAAAGAATAAACTTCTGTTTAAAACTTGTTTCAAAACAGCGCGTATAATTTAAACTAAGGTATTAATATTATTTAGTTACGATTATTTAAAACAATTTAGACATAAATTTTAGCTTTTCACTAACCTTAAGGAACAATTTAAATATTAAACATTTGTATAATACTTAATTTAAAACGGGAAATCATTCTTCTTCATCTCAAAAATAGAAATAGGACTTTCGTAAAAAGTGAATAACAATGTGTTTTATAAGAAAAAAAAAATGAAAAGTTTAAAAAAGATAAAAAAATGAAAAGTTAAAAAAGATTTAAAAAAATGAGAAGTAAAAACAAAGTTTAGAAAAACAAAAAAAATGAAAAGTAAAAAAAAGTTTAGAAAAACAAAAAAATTATAAAAGTTTAAAAAAAAAGTTCAAAAAGATTTTTTTTGGAAAAGTTAAAAAAAAAAAAAAAATAGAAGTTTTAAAACTTATCTCTATTTATATTTAGAAAAAAATAAAAAAAAAAACGCGCCAACTCTTCGTGCAACCCTGAGGACCACCCCGCGATCCCACCCTGGGGGGACCTGGCTTAGCCAGCTTAGCCAGTGGCGCAGAACAAACACTTTCCCCCTACTAACATATTTTAGAAATAAGATTAGTGCAGGCTTTTATGAATATTAAAGTAGCGGGATCTGAACGTCTTGGACATTTAAGTTATTCATTGGCATGGAACATGCTTGTTAAGAATAATTTAAATCTCTTACAGTATGTGTTGTGACAGCTGACAGAAATTACTCTGGGGAAGAAACGATTGAAAGAGACAGAAAAACACGATATTATGAAGTAGAAACAATAAATTAAAAATAAATTAGAAGCTGACGTTCGAGGGTATTTTTTAATGTTGTTTGAAATTCACAGGATCTTTTGTTTGAAAAGAAACGTATTTTCAATTAGGAAGAAGATTTATTAAAGCAGATCTTTTTGGGAAAAATGTTGTTAATTTCAACAAGAAAATGAAAGATGCAGAGACGAAAAACGTGTTAGATTTATCGAGAATACGTATAACGTTTTCAAAAAGATGCTTAATGATCTAAACAATTTAATTCAAACTTTTTTAATTTATAAAAATATAAAAAGCAAATTAAATTAATTTTCATTTGCTTTACAAGGAAAACAGGTGCATAATTAAATTAACGTGATTGTACTTATAATGAAGAATTATTTGGAACTTTAAATAAATAACATCAGAAATATTTTGAAACTACATTTCGAATTTTTAACGTGGTCATTGGTGTCTTGGTAGGCATTGCATATTACGTAGTGCTACCATTGAAATTGGAGATTGATATTGATTGATTGATTCATATTAATTGCATAAAGTTTTCGTGGTTTGGTAAGAAAGTTACAAAGAGCTTGGTTAATGTTCATTTGCAATGTTTCCAAGGAAATTCTGTTAAGTGAAATGAATAAAGGAAAGGGAAAGCGAATTGGCGAAGAAAAGAGCGATTGTTTTTCTATTTAAATATTCATGGTCTAATTACTCGAAGGTATAATTCTCTGTCTTTAACTGCTTTGGAAGGATTTGTGTTTAAATTATTTTAATTTCTGCTTTAAATCTTTTAAAGTTCTATCTTTTCAAATCCTTTGAAACACCGAGACTTTGAATTCCTTTATTTAAATTAAGCAAAAGCCACCAAAGGGCGAACTAATTATAAAAATTTACGCTGATCATTATAAAAGCCAATTTTCACTGTCATTCATTTACTGTCGAAAAGTTTTATAATCTTCTTCAGCTGAATGTGATTTAATTAAAAAGTAAATATATTATATGAAAATTCTCAGAAATATATAGAACTCCAAAATATAAAAGAAAATTATAAAATGGGCATATAAAACCTATTTGTTTTACAAATGTTCGTCAAACAAATGTTTTACAAATTTAAAGGTAAGTGTCCATAAGTACTATTTTAATATTTATATATAATAGTAATTATTTATAATTATTAATTATTAATTATTTATAATAATAATTCTTTTACCAGTGGACGACAGCCCATTAAAATTCAGTAAAAGGACAAAAAACAGCCAATAGTCTCTTTTTTTTTCACTTGCATACAAAAAAATTTTGTAGGCTTTTCTTTGTATGTATAATATTGTAATTATTTCAACAATATTAGACATTAATTGGATTTAATTACTAATAAGTTACAGATTCCAAGTGAAATGCTGCTAAATTAACTTATAGATAAATTATGTCACAGATTTCCTTAATTCAAATGCCCTTATGTCAGCGTCATCAGTCATACATATATATATATATATATACTGTAGGATAAAGATCTCTCTCTGATATATACAGGGTGAGTTCAATCCACCGCACTAGAGAAACATTTTTGAAATAGCCATCTGTTCACTGATTGGACTAGTTTCACCAATAGGCGCTAACGAGTAACTACTGGGTTGTTTATTTTTCCGAGATAACCTTTTCATTGGTTCTATACTATCAGCAAAAGGGTAAGCCCAATTTGGCGACTTTGCATGCTGTCTTCACCGTGTTACGAACAACGAAAATAAAATTTACAATATTCTTACGCGCGAGAATGATCAGTTTATTAGAATTGGCGGCCCATCGCTATTTTTTAAATCTCTCCCTAATTAATAAATATAAAAAACCTCAGTTTTTAAATATTATGCACTAGAGAACATTTAGACATCGTCCAATTTGCCTATCCTAACGGTGAGAGGGTGGGGGGTCGCGAGGATTTGACCTCCATCGCCTAGATTTTAACGTGCATTTTTTTAACATGGTTAATATTCTGGATTGTGGGTTGAAATAAACCTCACCCCCTTCCACTTTCTGGGAATGCTTATGCACCGTCCTGTAAATTTCGAATTTAGTGACCTTTTACCCTAATACAGCGTTAATAATTGTTATTATCTGATTGATGATATTACAACTAATCAATGGTTCCGAAACGCATCTAGTTTTTATTGTCGGTGGAGGGTAGTCAAGCTATGCTCCAATCAGAGACTTTTGTAAAATTATTACGAAGTTGTAAAACAAGTTCGCGATCACTTTTTATATAACCTAGCATGAGTAGTATATCTTTTTGTGTTTAAAAACTGCTCGGTTTTGGGGGAGAGAGGAATGGCTTCAGCTAATGTCCGGCCCTGAACATTTGGTAGTTGTAACATAAAAACTATTTGTAATAGCACCGGGAGCAGGGGTTAGTCATAACCCCATTGACTTTCCATTTTCCTGTATACAATTAAATTTTGATTGTCGAAACTCTCCCCACCTCTTAGTACACCCATAACCCCTTATAAAATGTTTGCGTACGTTACTGAAACATTGTATTTTCTTTCACTTTATCCAATAGATACACTGAACATAAGACACGTTACGAGTTCCACTGGCACAAAGTCAAGATTCCTCTTTTTCTCGTACAAAAATACGTTGCCTATTAACTACGTGTGGTGGGGGCCTGGACTTCACCCTATGTTGCCCCCTCCTATACTTCGGTCTTTATAAGAAGGCTAAATTTGAATATAATATTCAATTTTTGTTGCTTTTCCCCTAGTTATTACAGGATTTGGGAAGTAGGGGGAAGCGTGTAGGCACCGGCCGGCCTCCCTTGGAGAGATAGAGAGGATTGCCTCATTGGAGGAATTTTTAGGAGATTGGCTCGTATTTACATTACAGACTGAGAAAGTCAGGAAAACTCACAAGTAAACCCCCATCCTCAAAGCTCACATGCCGAATCTAACGAATTTAATTGAGCTTAATGTAGACACATTAAAATCCTTAATGTATGAAAATTAGCAGCTATATTCCCATGGAAATCGAGAAATTAAATATTAAAAGGTAGTTAAAATAGAGCCAATTGCAACCCTTTTGGCAACACGCGGCGGGATAACAAGTTGGTCGAAAAATGTGAAAAAGCGAACGCGGGATGTATTCTAAAAGTTTAGAATACGTTCAGTAATACAGAGCTAGCGTTAACTTGTTAAATTTAAACGTATTAGATTTTGAAGTAGCTGTAAAGGTTTTTTTTTTCCTATTCGTTAAATTGAAGTTCTATATTATTTTTATTTTATTTCTGAAAGTCGCAGCAGAAAACAAATTACTTTAATTTTTATAATCACATTGCAAGTTGCAATTCAGTTTGTGCATAAGAGAAGCATTCATTTTATTTTGAATCCCGCATCAAATGTTTTTTTCAGTGAATGTTTTTTTCCGAAATAATTTCAGCCGAACTGGTTTGTTTCTTTTAGAAAATTGCATTCAAGAGTTTAGCGAGCTTTCTTGGCGAATGGTGCAGATTACACCTTTATTACAATTAGCCCTGTCTAATTTATTATATGCGTAATCAGTTTCTAGCAAAAATATGAAATCATTCCGTTCAGTCTATTCCGCGTTGAATAGTCATAAAACCAATAATTAAACCTTTTTTTCCGTCATAAAATGAAATACTGCCGTAATAAATCTTATACTAATTTGGCTCTACAAGTCAAAATATCTCGCCAAGTGGGCGTGTAATCTTGAAAAGAAGGTTGGCCTCCCCTAACCCATGATTGGCTGAATCAGCAAATATAGTCCGCTCAAAAAAAAAGCCCATATAAAATTCCATTTTTCGACCCAACATTGATTTGCAAATAGGCTGATAATAACATAAGGATTTCAAAAATGTATCGGAGGTGCGGTGGATTAAACTCAGCCTGTATATATGGTATAGTGAAAGAGAGAAAGGAACTCGGAGTTTAGCCTTAAATTCGTCACGTTGGACTTAGAGTTTAATGGGAAATTTGAAACTCGGTTCCACCAATAAACGCAATCCCCACTACGGGAGACATTGTGTCATTTTCCTAGTAAAAGCCCGAAGTGCTAAGTAATATAGTTTCGGGGACCGAATGGAAAACGGCACTTGCAGCAGAGGATGGCCTTACACGGTTAAATATCCAAAACTCGAAGTTCAAGGTAAAGAGGCTTTACTTACGAGTTACTTACTTTGCGAATAATCGAGGTTCAGTGAAAATAAGAATCACTTCCCTTTATCAAGGTTTTCGAGTTATCAAGATTCAAGGGGGAATTCGACAGGAATAAGAATCAATCCAGTTTACTAATTTTGATAAAACATTTGATTTGATAATTTGATAATTTTTACTAAAACATTTTGATTTGTCAAGGTTCAAGGGGAGTTCAAAGGAAATGAGAATCACTTTGACTTACTGAGAACTTTGATTTATCAAGATTCAAGTTATCGAGGTCCAAAATAACCATCTATTATTATTATCATTATTTATTTTTATTATCATTTTATTATAATCATTTATTTTTATTATCATTTTATTATCATTATTTATTTTATTATCATTTTATTATCATTATTTATTTTTATTATCATTTTATTATCATTTTTATTATCATTTATTATCGTATTTATTTTATTATCATTTTATTATCATTATTTATTTTATTATCATTTTATTATCATTATTTATTTTATTATCATTTTATTATCATTATTTATTTTTATTATCATTTTATTATCATTATTTATTTTTTATTATCATTTATTATCATTATTTATTTTTATTATCATTATTTATTTTATTATCATTATTTATTTTATTATTATTATTATTATTATCTATATTCACGAGGCAATAATACTTTATGAGTACTAAAATTACAAATAAAAGTTACTAAACTTTTAGTAGTCTAACAGCAACCATCGTAGTCTTTCATTTAAAACTATGGTTTTATTTTTCAAGTGCAAAGATCTCTAAAGTTTTAGAAAATACAAAGGAAAAATCCTTCAATATTGAGGTTTTTTCCCTCCCAAGAAATAAAATTATTTCATAGCGAGCGAAGCACTATTTTTTAAGGGAAAGACCTAAATTCATATTGCGAAAAACGTAAATAGCTAAATTCATATTAACTCAGCATTTGGCAAACTCTTTAAATAAACAAGTTCTTTTCTTCAAGCCGTTTTGTTCAGTGTTTTCAAAGGATACTTTTGGAAACACTGCAAAACTGGTTTCTCATGCTTGAACACAGTATCCAGTTCTCATCTCTACGCGCTAGTTAACACACGACTTGTTTTCTTCATATAGCCACGACCAGAATCCACCCCGATGTGATCGTGGTTATACCATTGAGTTTACCACGCGCCTTCTGTTTTTTTTTTCTTGTTTGGCTTTTTTATGGCGCAAGAGCATCTGGGCTATACTGCGCCAAACATGGTAAAATCAAAGACTGTAGTAAAAACCAGTACTTTTTAAAAATTTAAAAACGTGCGTATGGTCAGCATGGTCATTTAAAATGTCAGACAGTGATGAAGAGTTAAAAGTAAGAGTGAGAGCACGCGCCTGCTGTCTATATACTTAACGATGCACCTGTAATGTCAATCGGCCAGCTAATATGTACATTTCCCTAATAAATTATTTGCTTATGTAATTTTTCCATGCTTAATGTTTGAAGTCCAGTAATGCAAAGATCCTTCAATATCTTAATAATTCACGGCCTTCAATCCATTGGCATACATCCTCTATAATGCAAGAATATCTAATATATGTTTTTATTTACCAACATTTAAAACTATGCAGAGCAAACTATCTGATATTAGAATGTAGAAAACAAAATGTCGACAACATAAACTCATGTGTAGCGTGGCGTGAAAACGAAGAGAAAATTGAGAAATATGTATTATAATGAGAAAAGCAATTTTTGGAAGACGTGGGCGTATATGTACAGACTACTTGTGTTCTTGACAGCGCGTGAAATCATAAGAAGCGGAAGTTGACAAAAAATTAGTTTCTTAAATTTTTCAAAAAAAAAAAAAATCTACATAAAGCCTACATCTAAGTTTTCTTTCGCATATTTATCCAATATTTGTAAAAGTGTCATTTCAAGGCGTCGTTTGGAAAATTATCAAGAATATTACTCAGTGAACCAGAAAAAAAACCGGTAAGAATCAAAATTCTCAATTATCCATCTTCGAAAATTGGAAATTGAATTTTTCTTTCTTTTCTCTAAAACAAGATGCGGAAAAGCAAACAAAGAAATTGTTAATCCGGTTTTGGGAAAAAACATATCTCGTTTTTTCGTTGTCTTTCCTTCTTTCTTCCGGCTCATGTATAGTTGCTTAACGGAATATATTATCGCTGAAGCAAATTGCGAAAAAGGCGGAAGTTATTGAATCATGAGTTGAAAGAGATGCATTTGTGATCAGATATGAACCGTGAAAGAACCTGTCAACTTCGATTATCAATGACAAAGGAGATACATCTTCTCCATTAGAAGAGAAAATTTTATTTATATAAAGTTTATCATATATATAATATTTATATATATTATATATATAATACATAAAATATAATTTGTCCTACAGTTAGTAAATGCCAAAATATTTATGACAGTTTAGGCTAATCGCGTCCAAAATAAATTTTATTAATTTTTCCAATAATTCAAAAATAAAAAAAATTAATATTCAATTAAATTAAAAATAAATTAACGTTTGAAACACTATTTTAAAATCTGCGTAAATTGGAGAAATATGGGAGGTTTTATTAGGAATAACTACCCCGTGTTTTGACGCAAACACGGGGCTAAAAAATGTTGAAGAAAAGGTTACGATTTCCATAACTTCATAGTCAGTATAAAGGTATTGAATGGTACATGGTATGAAAGAAAGCTTATTCTGATATAAGGCAGTAGCAACCAATGAGAGCGCAGGCAAAAAAACAATATTTTCTCAGGTCTGGCTCAACTGGCAAGTTAACCTGAATTTAGCTTTTCTTTCATGTTAAAATTTAAACTCAAACATACAAGAAATTGGAATAACGAAGAAAATTCAAAAGCCGTATTGAACTTTTATAAATAATGTTTTCTTTTCGAACGTTATCTATCTAAACATTTGTTATTTATTGTAATGTGCTGCTCTAAGAACATGATACAAAAACGATAAAGTCAAACGAAGGTAACGACGATTTTATTCAAACCTGATATAAGCTTGATGCATTTAGCGAAAGATTAGTCAGAGTGCTATGCCGACGACCCAAATGCCTAAAAATGGAATATGCCAAAAAATGGTTTACCACTACTGCTACAGACAAACGTTAGGTGAAAACTAACAAAAGTGATATTATTCAACGCAAGAAATATTACCTTATTAATTTTAGTGAATATTTGCATTAAAAGGATTGATACTACAAATGAACTACTATTACAAACAAAATACTAATAATTAAAAACAATATGTATTATAATAGGTAATATATGTATTCAAATATATAGCATTTATAGTCGAAAGATATAAAGTGGATCTTTTTCTTTAAATCATCATACATTTTGATTTAGTTGCTTGCATTTGTCCAACAAATATTCGTTCGTTAAGATTTGGTGAAGTGGTTAGGAATACTCGGGTATTTATAATTTATGTACTAACATGAATTTAATGTTTTACTCAAAAAATTATTCCAGGCGTTTTAACCTTCCTAGCTTTCGTGTTTTTATAAGACATGCATGGTTATTTCAATATCTTACGCTTCGCCATTTATCTTATATCACATCATTATCATTTTATCTTATATCGCATCATTATCATTTCGAGCAACATCAAAAATCAACATTTTTAAATTTGCTTCTTTGAATTATTGTCATTACCTGGAGTATTCTTAATTGAACTGCGTGTGTAGATATCTTTCTCAGTAAATTTGGGCAATTTGTTTTGTGGATGAGAAATAATTGCCTAATTTTCATTAAAACAAGAATTTTTTCAAGGGTATTACTGCAATTACTTCCTAATTGGTGCGTTCCATTTAAATTTACGATTAACTTAAAGATAATAATTATTCATTTGCATAATAATTCATTAGAAAAAGTAATTATTATTGGTAAAAATTAAGCAGATGTTTTTGAAATTTTAATAGGATTCGAAATGGGAAATGGAAATGATAATTTATTTGGTTTTGGATTGCAAAATCTGTTCGGAAAATACGGCAACCTTTTTTTTTTGGTATTTTGGAAATAAATGAAAAAAAAAATAAACGGAATGCACATCATAAAAATGGTGTGATGTAACAGGATGTTTGTTATCTTAGCAATTACAAAAGTATAAAGAATAGAATACGATGAAGTATATTAGAAGAAAAATTAAGTATAACCCACTCAAGAATTCTGGGACATATGAAAAGTTCATAATTGAAGAGTGTTCCGTAATAAGTGATTACACTCATATTTCGAAGAACGTTCATTAGTAAATAGATAAAGCTATAAGTCTAATAATTCAAAATATTTTTCATTTGTCAAGATGTTTGTTTTCTCAGTCTTACGATAAACGCGGAGTCTTCGTAAGGTAAAACTTAAACTTTTTCTGGTTTTTTTCTCCCTCCCTCTTTCTTCTCTTTTTTGCAATAAACATATTTTTACATATATGGCAAATTTTAGATGTTTGTATTTACAAACGATTACTTCCGGTTTCACTCCTATTGCGTCTCTTCTTAAAACTCACCAGGTGTGTTATTTTGGAGTTCATAGCGTACCAAATAATAATGACAGTTACTTAAATTAATGTTTTTTAGCATTGAAATATCCCTGTTTTGTAAATGCATGTACATTTCATTTTCCCATATCATTACACTGACCATATATAAAAATATACATTCAGAGAAATGTATCTGCTTGCAAATATGAGTATGAGAGAATTTATGCTTTTTACGAATTGTATAGCATAAAAGATAAAAGTTAAAAAAAAGAGAATGGACAGAGTATAGAGGACATTTTTCAAAATGTTCTTTATGGTGATTTTCAAATATAGTAGGGAAAATTTCGATTTATTTGTGATTTCTAACATTTTTTTGCCATGTGGGTACTTGGAAAAAGAATGATAAAATGCAATTTACATAAAAAAAGCGGCAGCCGTTTCTTCATACACAAGACTAGAGAAACATACAAAAATTGTCATGTATATGAGTTATTATGGGCTTTATAAATACCGTTTTTTTGCAGAATTCCTTTATTTGTGGACCATTTAGTAGCTACGATATTCTATTATAATGGAAATGAGATAAAGTGAAAAAATAAATAAAGAACAAAACTTTTTGTATATTCGAGAAAGTGGCTTTCTTTCATAGCGGTCAGATATCTGAATGGAGACATCATGACGACAACCACTCTAACGACGTCAACTTTATCCATCTCTCTTTGAAAGAGGCCGATTCCTTTTTGGCAAAGCTTCCATTCCCTTATGAATATCAAAGCTTTCCCGTTTCTACCATCTTTTCCGTTTTTTCCTGGCACTTATCCACGATTTCTGAGAATTCAGAGTGGTATGGAAGAAGAAATACGCCGACTAATGAGCGTAGTGGCTCGCCAACCTCTGAAAAGTTGCAAAGCATCATCACCGGTTGATAGTTGGCGCACCGCAGAAGGGTTCTCAGCAAATTGGCGAAAGGCTTGCTTAAAACAGACTTTGACGTATGCAGGAAGATCTCTGATATTCATGGCCGAGGGCCATTTAATCAAAAAAATGACAAAAGTTTAACATAGATGCGGAAGAGGCAGAGGAAATGGTGAAGGGTTTGGAAGAGGCAAAATGTTGATGGGAGATATTAAGAGAATGCGAGTGAGAAAATCATCTGAGCACATCTGCATAAATAAAATTACACATTGTTGTATTCAGTTTAGGAATAGCGAATTTTAAATGCTCTTAAAAGAAAAATATAGGCATGTCCTCGGTGGGTATCATCGTCAACAATCAATTTTTTCAAAAATCTTGATCGCTGATATAGTGGAAATCCACCGAAGAGGCGAGTTTTCCCTTTGGTCAACATATATATATATACGAAGAAATGTCCATTAGCTGCTATGTCTAGTAACCCAGCCATCAAGGCGTTGGGTGGCAACCCACAGAACTCTGGTTCGATTCCAGCTGTGCATATGGCATATTTTCTTTTATTTATTTTAAACGCAGGTCCTATTATGAACTATATAAAAAGCGGAGGTTCAAAACTTAACAATAGAACAGAAATCGTTTTTAACGGCGCCAAATATGATGATCAACTTCATATAATGAGGAAATTATTATGTGAAGTTCTGTTGTATGTTAACTATATCACTTATAACATTAACGTGTATAACGTCGGTATACTTTATCATCACGGTTTCTTTCTGTATGAAGTATTCAGTGTTCATTATAGACACTTGATAGTCCATTAAAATCAAGTGGGTGCCCAAACACCTGGCAATACTCGAATCGTATTGTTTTAGTAAAAAACTTCCCTTTTTTTATATTGCATCACAAATGGTTAGAAATAAAATTAGAATAAATAAATATAAAACTTCATTATTACTATACAATAATTTTTGCCACCCACGTATATGTAGCTCAAACTAGAGCTTTATTCGTTTTGGAGAAAAAGAGACGCTTTCCCCATCCTGGATTCGAACCAGGGTCCCTCCGTTTAGCCCGGAGTGTCTTGGACCGCTAGACGAATGAGGACAGGAAACAACGCTCTCTTTCTCCGTATGTAAGGATGTATGATATTATTACCCTTCACAGGGATAACACAATTGCCAAATATGGTCAACACAGAAAAGCATTATTACTGTTATTTAAAAATAGTTCGTATGAGGACAATCGGTAATAATGTGAGTAATTGTGCGGTCTTCGGAAATCATTTACAAAGCTTTCCCCTGTGCTTATATGTATTTTATGAGGAGCAACTTTTGATGGTACTTTGCTATCTTGATCGATTATTTGTTAATCACTTACTGTGGTTTTAGCAACTTGGGTTTTATAGTTTAATACGAGTTTTATTAACATGACGCAAAAGATCACAACCCGAACACTAATTATTAAATAAAATGAAAGGCTTTATTTATCCGCATTGTTTGAAATCGTTGTTCAAAATCATTGTTCTTGAATGATCTTGAACAATTCTGGAATAATCAGAGTTACGCAAAATTAAATATCATACAGCGATGTAAGAAGTTTGTGACTTGTGAGGAAAATCAAGGTTTCAACTTGGCTGGTATCGAGGATCTCCCGCCTTTTCTACAACTCGCTGCTTCGACGTTTCTGTCCCAGGCAACTAAGTGAGTCTAATATCCCTTCGAAGACTAAGTTCTTGTCAGTGGAGTAGAAAAGAGAGGGGATCAGGGGGCTCTATCCCCCCCCCATTAGATATCAAAGCACTTCATTTTCTCTAAGGCCGCATTACATAATTTTCTGTAAAGTTTCTTAAGCCCCTTCACCACGTTTTGAATTTCTGTGCTATTTATTGTTCCTGGTATTTCGTGATTTAAGCTACCCATGGCCATGAAATTCAAACGAATATGAAGCAGAAGTAAAATATCGTGTTTAAGAGGGCAAATTCCAACTACAGGAATGCCTTGCTTTTACGGAGCAACGATTTAAAAGGTCATGGTGTTCTGGGACGTACAGATTGAGAAATCGGAACTTCTGCTGCCAGAGGAACCAAGCACTGGATTGCGGTGGGTAGAAGGGCGGACCGCGTTCCGCGATACTACTGGGTGTCTGACTTTCTCCTGCCGAAGGAATCAAATATTAGATGACGGTGGGTAGAAAGATGGAACGCGTTTCGCGGTAGTATTGGGAGTCGAACTTCTGTTGCCAAAGGAACCAAATATTGGATTGCGGTGGGGAAAAAGACTGAATGAGTTTTGCGATACCGTTGGAGTCGAACTTCTGCTGTCAAAAGAACCAAACGCTGGATTATGGTGGGGAGAAAGACAGAACGCGTTCCGTGATACCATTGTGAGTCGAAATTTTGCTGTCAAATGAACCAAACACTGGATTAGGGCGGGGAAGAAAGACGTAACGCGTCCGCGATACCGTTGGGAGTCGAAATTCTGCTGCCAAAAGAACCAAACACTGGATTATGGCGGGGAGAATGACAAAACGCGTTCCGTGATACCATTGTGAGTCGAAATTCTGCTGCCAAAGAGACCAAACACAAGTGCTCGGTAAGGCAGGGGGAGATTCCGCAGCCGTTAGAGTAGAACGAGGTTAAACTGAACCCAATAGGCCGAGTATATTAGCACTATTCCATATTAAGGCAGTAGATCCATTTTCACCGTAAGGCTTAGTTTCTGGGTCTCAATCCTCAAATGTAGGAAGAGAAGCCTACGAGATGTAATATTAAATTTAATACATAAAGAATAGTAGGCGGTAAACGAAGTTATCTTAATTTAAATGCGAACACTTTGGTATGCAGGTGCTTTTAATGTAAAATGATTTTTTTCATTTCTTTATCATTAACAGGCTTTGAAATTGTAACAAAATACAAAACGTTCTGACTATGATATGATGGGGTGAAGTTTAAAAGGTATTTCCATGTAAAATTTTGGTAAATAAAATTATAGTGCATACAACCATGTTTGGCCTGAAGTATAGCGGAATGCTCTTGCGCCATAAAACATCAAACAAACAAACACATATTTTTCTTTTTATTAAAGACGGTCTTGAAATCTAAATTCTTAGCCCACAGAGGTTTGTTTGTATATGGTTTCATGTGAGTAATGAAATTTTAGGAATAATTTTGCTTAACTTTGAGACGCAGTTATTTGGAAGCAGCTGAAGAATTAGACAAAGAAGACCATTTGAGCGAATTTCCCAAAATAGTGTAATTATAAAATCTAGGAAATAAAATTAAAACGTGTTTCTTAGCTGATGCTAGGGAGACTTATAATATCGCTGGCTATGTGGAAATCATTCGCCTAATGGCGATGCGATTTTTAATTAAGAAAGATACCTTTTGTCAGATTTCATTTTGCAAATATCAATTTCTACGAGAGAGGAATTTAAGTGAATAGTGGATTCGATCTATAGAGAAGAGAAAATAAATTTATTCAACCTTTTTGAAGTTTTGTTGATGCATTTTGTTATATGATAGTTTTGACGTTGGCCGTTGCATTGACAGTTTTGAGATTAGAGATGTTAACTGGAGTTTAGGTTAGAAATGGAGGAGAGCAGAAAGAGTTGGGAATGAAGTCAAAATTTCTAACTAAATGCCCGTATTTTGATCTCTCCCCACCACATATACATAACTATAGTTTTATGTTGCATACGATGGGAGAAAATAAATTTATATATAAGATTAAACAAATTAGTGATCTTTTTCTTCTTCTTTCATTTTACCATTTTCCCATGTTTGCATGAAGTCGGCGTTATGCTCTTTTAACCTTCCTTTCCACAATCTTCTATCCAATGCCTTTTCTCTACTCTCTCTCTCTCTCTCTCTCCATTGATACTCTTCCAGATCTTCGGTCACTTTATCCTTCCATCTCAGATGTGGTCTTCCCCTCTTCCTCTTACCCATTACCACCAGCTTATCCATTACCTTTCCAACATATTCCTCATTTTTCCGCTCCATATGCCCAAGCCATCTTAACCTATGTTCTTGTATTTTTCTTCCTATGAGTCCAACCTTGACCGTACCTCTAATTAGGTTATTCCTTATTTTATCCCTCCTTGTAACACCATTCATCCACCTCAACATTCTCATCTCAGCCACTTCCATCATCTTTTCATGCGCTCTTGTAATTGGCCAAGTTTCCGCCTTATATAACATTGTGGGTCTCACAACAGTTTTATACAACTTTCCTCCCATTCTACCGCCTACTCTCTTATCGCATAGGACTCCATTCATCTTTCTCCAATTTAACCACCCACATTAGATTCTGTGTTGTATCTCTGTGGTCATAACTCCATCTCAGCCTACAAATGATCCAAGATTAATAAATTAGCGATAGCGTATAATAAAAGGAAATGAAAAATAATGTTTCATTTTTATCATTAATAAAATAAATTCACTGCTGAAATATAAGCAAGAATTTAAATCGTGAGTACTGATATAACCGAAAATGCATAAATGCGATGCAGTAACGTAGAAATTCAAAACTTAAGGTGGGGGAGATAAAGTGGCTTCAGAGAAGATTATGTGATATGGCTTAAGAGAAAATAATGTGTTTTGATTCCAATGGAGGGCTTGAGCCCTTTTCCTACGTCACTGATGCCACAGCATACGTTCAAATTTCATATCGAATTATACATGTTTCATGTCGAAATTAAAGCTTTTTTTTGCGGTAGGATATTTAAGGCCACGTTGCTTCGAAACACACAGTTTTTCCAGTAATTCTAAACTTTCCTACATAGGAAACTAAACCCAAAAGTACAGTGGATAGGAAAAAACTGCCCGCATTTCACCGTAATAATGGAGTGGAATCAAAGTTGACGGTGCGAGATCTGAAAGTCTTACTCCCATACCATCCTAGGGTCTAAAATGAAAGAAAGAATAGGAAAGATAAGAAACGAAAAAAAATAAGAAAAGATCAAAAACATACACGTTTGACGGATTAGTATGTGCACAATGGTGGATCACATTACAATAGAGGCAGTGGTGCCACAGTCATAAAGATTGGAATATGGAGCAACGGACAAAAGTCATTTGGTTAGTTGAGTCCAGCTCCGCACTATTTCTAACCTGTCTGAATTTACGTTTGGAGAACGCCATCCCAAGCTTAAAATCTAAATCGTTTGCTACCAACAGTGAAACAGGGAGGGGGTGCTGTCATGATATGGAAAACCATGTCATGGTATTCTGCCAGACACATCATTACCCTGCAAGGTAACGTCACTGCCAATGACGTGACCATTTTTAGTGACAAAATCTATCTCATAGTGCAAAGTTCTTTCTCTGATGGTGATGTTGCTTATCAAGATGACAAAGTTCCTGTTTCCATAGCTCACATCATCCAGGACTGGTTTTCTGAGCACAGAGATGAAGTTTCACACCTTCATGGCCACCACAATCGCTCAATGTCAATATTAATGAGTCCTTGTAGTTCGGGTTGGAGACAAATGTTCGAACGGACTATGCATATCATCACCATTAAAGGAACTTGCTAACACTTTGCAGGAAGAATGCTACGATATTCCTCTGAAAACTATACAGGACCTCTATTATCAATTCTAAGAAGATTGCAAGCATTTCGGATTGCCAAATGTGGTCCTATGCCACATTAGTCAAAGCTATATACTTTTCGCAATCTGTTTTCATATTTTGTTCAATTCCCGTGCCCTATATGAGCATACATCCAGACGCACATATATGCATGCACTTATACAGACATTGGCAGATGAGAGGATTGTATTGGTAGATTCTGTAATTTCGATATAATATAATTATTTCATAAGTAAAGGGAAGAATAATCAATATTGGAAGGAGACTAAAAAGGAATCTCGTAATTAATTCTCATTAAGCGTAAAAATTTTCATAGCATTACGTCAAATATATGATAGGTTAGCGAGAATATTTTAGAGCATAGCTCTTATAAAATTTCGTAAAGTGAGTCGACTTCTGACGAAGGGTAGCGACATCAATCTAAACCACGTCGATGTCCTCTATTCAAAACCAGAAATTACGTTTCCTTCCAATGTAGTTACAAACATTTAATATATTTTCATTGCGCCGCCATACCAGTCAAATTGAGGGAACTAGCCTCGTGGTCTGGGGAAGGATATATATATATATATATATTACTTCATATAGCATTCATTTGTATTTCTTTTCTTGTGGGATATCTTATTTAGAGAGGGCTAGTCTACACCTGGCCCCTCCTAGTGATTGAAAGAACTCGTTAGCCGTTTTTTTTATACCACATCATCTTAAATAAAAATTGATTGAAGGGCTGTTCGCCAAAATATTTTAAGTCTTGCTTATTTTCGAAACCTTATGTCGTTCAGAAAAAGTAAAAAAATTATAAAGTAAGTCAAAAAGTGAAAGTAAGAGCTCTTCTAGAGACTGGTGTAAAGAGCTGCCTCATTCCCCGAGCAAGAAACACCACACAATGCACCACACAAAATTAATCACAGGTGATTTTTCCTTTGTCGAATTGATGCTGCTGCAAGCTTTGGAGGAAGGCCAACTCCAGTATCTACTTTTTTTTTTAGTTCTTGGGTCTCAAAGATGAAGAAGGATCGAAGCTATAGAGCTATCGAAAAGATTGTTGTTGTTGTTAATCCCATTTTTTTTGGAGTTAACATTTTGGGTGACTGGTCCTAAAAAAACGTCAAACAGCGAAACGAAAGGTGCTCGTCGAATAAAGGATATTTAGCAGAAATCTTTTGTAATGTTTGACTGGTCCTAAAAAAACGTCAAACAGCGAAACGAAAGGTGCTCGTCGAATAAAGGAAATTTAGTAGAAATCTTTTGTAATGTTTGAAGCGCATTTGGTGAAGAGAACTCGAGACAGAAATCGTTCTTATTCAAAATATTATTATGTAGAAGCGATTCGACCTATCGTTTACTATGTAGGTAAACTATGTTAAATAACTAATTCGTGGATTGAAGTCCAAGTGGCTACAAATGAAAACGAGGTTGAGACACAGGCGTTTATTATTCGTTTTAAATTACAACCACCCATTCAAATTCAGCAAACCCAAGTTCGTTGTATAACAAGTTAGGACACCACAACGAGTTATTTTAATTCCCGTCGGGGTAACTCGCAGTATTTGTAAACATATGCAATTCGTTACTAAAACTACTAAGTATAACAAGTGAACTAATATATCAACTAACATAAACAAATAAAAACTGTTCTTAACCTGTATTAAAAAATTCATAGCTCTCTCAAAGTTAACTACTTCTATAGTTCTACGCCTGTTCCAACTTCATTCCAGTTCCGTAAATAAGATCAACTGTTAACATCAGGCATCTAAAATACTCCAAGAATAAATATTGCACAATTAAAGGTTTTTAACTTAGAAGTACAATTTCTCCACTTCTCATTACTTCAATTTAAACCATTGGGTTTGCGCCTGTCCTTGCGCCACAATAACGTTAACTCAGCCACAGATTAAATTTGCAGTCTTTAACTAAACAAATTAAGTGTTTTAACACTTCTAAAATGATTCAACATTATCTGTCTGTCTATCTGTCTGTCAATCAATCAAGAAACACAATCTCGACAAAACAATATTTATATATCAACAAAAACACATCTAAAATGATTCAACAATATAACTAATTGGTTAGTGGGTCTATGGATAAATGATACTCAATACATGAACGTTGATATACTTCACCCCAAGTCCTATCTTTATGCAGACCACTTAGTCTGCAACGATTTTAGGTTTCCAAACAAAGATAAGCCAGGCGCATCTGGTAGCTTTTTAAGGCAAAGTTCATGAAGTATAGAAATCATTTCTTCACGTATGTTCAGTAACTTCGCATAGTAGCACTCTCAACCTAACTCAGTCGCTAGGTGTAGACATCAAGGCTACAGCTCATATATTCCTGTATGAACTCCATACCGATGATTCCGTACCGGAATCTGAACGTAATCAACGATTCACCGTAGATTATAAGGACATCAGTACAACGTCATGCATGATAAAAATAAATAACGAAATAACGTACACCAGGGGCTCCACCGGGCCCCTGATCCCACCTTCAAGTCTAACGGCCTACTGGCCCGGCGCCATAGTTAATTCTCGTATCTACATTTTCTGCATATCCGCGTGTGCGCAACTGCCTGTCTTTGTGCTACTTGTTTTCCCTTTTAATGGTAGATCACAATAACGCCACGGTGACGTCACCTTTTCCTCGCGCTGACTCCCGAGGCAAACCAGGCACAACTACCGGCCCAATCTGCTTCAAATTTCACTAAACATGCACATACATGTTACAAAGCCAGTCATTGATCGTTTTAATATTTCCCATAAACATTCGATGGGGTTTAAGTCTGGAGATTGGGGTGGTCACTCCATTATTTTACCCCTGAGTCGATGTGGCGACAATTTCGCACAATTCCACAGTCTTGCTGCATGTTTGGAGTCGTTATAAAACTCGTTATCTCATTAAAAGTTAAAGTCTATTTACGTCAGCAGTTGTTTTTCCCCCGTTCTTGCAAATAGGCTGCGATTCAAATTTCTTACATAATCTTTTGCTGTCATGCGCTCATCTATCCTCTTCGATAAGCCAACACCATTTGCTATCATACAACCCCACATCATGGTACTATTCCCCTCTATATTTGCATGTAAGAAGTACGGTTCTTAAAGTTAAATATATATATTTTTTGATCATCGCCATAGCCTAAACCTTAACATCGGAACCAAATTTGTTGATTGTAGTTTCGTCCGTCTAAATCACTCGACCCACATTTCTTCTTATAATTTATGCACCTTTTAGATAATTTTAGGCGTAAAGAAATGTGATGGGCTTTCAGATGGGTTTTTTTTGCACTTTTGTTCTTCTATGTGTTCCTTTTTGTTGTAACGTTCTCCGTAATGTCTCAGCACTAACCATAAAATTATTCAGTCTGAAGCCTATTCTAGATTTACATAACATTGGCGAATTCACCAGAGTGAATGGATCTCAGTATTCTGCGTTTTATGACTTCAGAGATTTTTTTTCTGTCGTCCTAGATGATTTCTTTAAATTCTTGTCCTGCTACTTCTATGGATTTTTTAATTTTCGTTCTTACTCCTATAGAACAATTTAGTTTTTACCTATTTTCCGAAACGAGTCACCAATTTTTTAAATCTCTGATAACTCCTTTCTTTACCGTTTTCATCAAAATTTGTAGTTTACAATAAATTGGAAATAACGGAAAAAAAATCTTTAAATTTTTACTTACCACCTTTTTGCATTTTTTAAGGAAGCTGTTAAATAACTTCTTATATGTACCGGTAATATGTGATAGCGATAAATCTGGCTCTGGTGTGAATGAATTTGAGCCAATTTAATCTCCATAGTTGCCAAGAAAGAACTCATAAATCCGTTCACAAGATCATTTTCCTTTTGTATTAAGATAAATACAGTATTTTTCTAAAGATTTTGTTTTTAATTATGATTTACGATTTCCCATGGATTATGTAGAAGTAACTTTTTGATTTAAAGGTCTTCAATTTGAGACCTGGTGTAAACAAATAACTGATATGAACGATCTAATGAGTCACTGTATATGCATTAGAGTAAACAGAAATTTCGGAAGGCGGGATTACAGATTTATAAGAGTTGTTAATGAGCTGCAACTCCACAAATCCATATGCAAAATTTCGTTGTAACGGGCATTTATGACCCCAATCAACCTTCTCTTGTGTACACCAGTATATATCTGTAGATTTCTTTGCGGTACATTTAGAAGATACAGTGGTTTGGTAACAAAATACGAGGGCTACCAAATATTAACCCATTTTATTTCTGCACTTACAGCAATTTACAGCTAAGGTTAATAAAATATATACTAGATAAAATAGGAAGCATTTCACATCATATTTAAATCTTTAAAAAAAATGAGTTTCTTTGAGCAATTTTTCAATGAATTAGTAACTTCAGAATTTAATTTACTAATTGACTATATCGGAAATTATTGTATCAAAATCTATTGATTTAGCAAATTTTAGCAAATTGTTTATACTAATTTAGTCCACTGAAGTAATTTCATTCCTAATTTATAATTCTAGCGATCTAGTTAAATTAAGATTTATTTCTTTATTAATTAGTAATTATAGTCCTTATTAAACACACTTTTGCATCTATATTTGTGATGTTGGAAAAAGAACATTGTTCAGAGAGTACTGCATATATACGAATTATAGTTTGAAAAAAATACTTGAATACAATGAGAATAAATTTTTTAAAAAGTATATTTTAAATAAATTAAGGAAGTATGGGAGAGAAAAAAATTCGCTTTCAATATATTTAGCCTCAAATCCCCAATATACAGTGACCTACCAGACAACACTCATGGACTTACTTTTTAGTTTAGTTGAATGAAAAAATAAAATCTGCAAGATGAAGAATATTCAGTGAGATAATTGATGGAACGGAAAGTGACTTCTGATGTTCCAGCATGTATTCGCTTCGCACCGATAACGAGTTCTGGAGGTCTAACCATTGGGAAAAATAGTTTGGAAGCCGTTTCGGCATTTTCAATTTGGTGGGGCCTCGCAAGGTAGAACAAGAAATTGAAAACGCAAAGATGAAATTACAAATGAAATGCGCGTTCTTCATTTATAATGCGTAATAGTTTTGGTTTCCTTTAGGGTTCGTACGGATATTTAAGCATCGATCGAACCTGTGCTCTTTTCAAACAAACGAAACAGACAGGAACTCCGTGCACCGTTTCGGTTATGAAATTGACTTTTGAAAAATGATATTTATCTTTCCAGAAAAATAGTTTCTTCTTCTAATTGGAATTTTGAGAGAACTCACTTGATTCAAGATCCGTATAGTTGAGTCTAAGTTATTAAAAATTAAAAAAAAAAATGTTCTTCATGTTTTCCAAATAAAAAATATGTTTTTTTATTTGGAATAATAATGGCTTATAAAAATTCTGGAAATTTTTTATTTTGTATTTATTTCGTTACAGAAAGCAAAAGGTTTACCCCAAAGGAAAGCCGTGTTTTAATGAAAGTACATATGAATGAACACCACATGGTCAAAATGTGCCCAGCACCGAACATGAAATATAACTGAAGTTTATATAATGAATTTACATCGTGTCGTCCTGGCTTTTGCCTTAATAGACCCAAAGCTTTTTGTTAAATACATTTTCCTACGTCTTAGTAATAATTGCAGGGATATGCTTCCATTCTATTAGAATTGTCGCAGTCAATTCTCGTTTTGGAGCAGGTTTTATATGTAAGAAATAATAAATAATCTGGAAATGTTGGCCGAGCAAGCGGCACTGTGTTTTAAGGAGAGTGAGGGATATAGAATCCAAGAGATGGGGAAGGAAAGAAGAGGTAGAATTTTTTTTGTTTAGGAGCAGGACGATATTTCGAATTTCTAATGTCGCGCTCCAATACGCCCCTGAATTTGTCTGCTGAGTTAAAAGGACTTCGTGAAGGCCGGTCCAAAACAAGAATTTGATTGATAGAAATCATTCAGAAGCAGTTCTTTCTACCTAGTTGGGTGCATTGTTATTTCAGTGCAAGTAGGATCCATTTCCATCAATACTGCCAAGGTGTTAGGAGATCAGAATTACTTAAAACGTTTTCTTATTAACAGTTTTTGGCATCACTTTTAATCGAAACTCTTTGTACCACCAGCAACAGATCCACATACAAACAACATTGCCATTGGGTGACCAATGTGATCTTTGACTCCATATTGCGTGTGTATATATATATCCCATTAGGCTGGAGAAATATTACAGTTTTGAAGATTTGAAAGAAACAAATAACTTTTTCTAGGGAAATATACAGTGTATTATGATACAGATGTTGAGAGATATTTTATATAAATTTAGAGAGTATGCTTGAAAAGAATAAATACACAATAATGATCGAAGTCAAAGTATAATCTTCAAAGTCATAAATGATTTATTTAGTCTAGTTTTCAATCTATCTCAGTGTTAGGTAAACCTCGTCACTAACTTTAGCCAAGTCAATACCAATATCCAATGTTGTGGTTTACTTTTTTCACAAGAGAAAGAATAACTCTAACTCGATTGCTAGTCACCACTATCGGGATCAACAAACTGATAGTTGTATATAGCTTATGTTAAAATTAGTTAACAACTAAATAGTTTTAATATAGCCAAATACTTTTTATGAGATGCAGTAGTTTTCGATAAAGACCGATGAATTTTGATAGAGTTAAATAGTTTAAATGCATACATTTTGATATGAGAAAATATTTTTAATACATTTATAAGAGTTTAATTCTAATTAAATAGTTCTAAAAATATATAAGTAGTTATTAATATAGTTATATAATACATATTAATATAGTTATATATACAAGTCTTCCATTCAGAATAAATGTGACCTCGATTTTTGTTTTAGCCGTTTGCCGGACAACGACAACAACAAAAGTTCCGAGAGAAGAAAAGTTTTCAAATTATATAAGAATGTTGAATATGTTATTTATTTTAACGGGGAGTGGCTTATGTAATAAAAATTATGAGGAAATTAACGTAGAGAAAGCTTATTATTGCACAACGATTACAATTAAGTAATTATTATGTAATGGTATAAAAGAGACAGTGAAATATCGTTAATGCGGATTGTCATGGGTCGCTGACTTTTATCCGTATAACGGGTAATCCGTATTAAGGAGAGGGCAGATTTCCTTAGCTGAAATTTAGGCCAATAGCAAGATGCTCTTTACATTGGAGCTCTGAAAGTTACAAGCGGCTCAAAAAGCTACAGGCAGATGAAAATTCGCTGTTTTGATGTATTTTATTAATATATTTAATAATACTAAATATCTAAGTAGGCTAATATATTTAACATTAATGAATAAATTTCTTAACATAAATTTTGCATTGAAAACTTATAGAGGTATACTAAAAAGTTATAATTTCCCTCACTCTTGTTATAGAGTATATGACGACTCAACTCTCCGTAAAAAATATGACGTACCCAAGATCTATCGTAAAAATATGTTTTGAATATATTTTCACGTATAATTTTATACGAAACAAAAAATTTAAAATAAAATTCTAAAATAATTTACTTTGAAAAAACTATTCTCCAAGAGGCTAATTATATTTCCAGAGGCACTCAACCCCACTAGACCCAGGTTGGCTGCGGCCATAGGTGTACGCAGAAAGTTTATAAAGGGGGCTATGGGCTCAGTTAGCGGGGTTACAGAGCTATAACTCATACATTCCTATGTTAAATATACAAAATTTCATTACAATCGGGGGTTACAACCCCCATCAACACCCCCTGCGTACGCAAGTGTCTACGGCCATGCAAAAACTTCAGGTTATTCAGCAATAACTTATAGATTGATATAGAACACAACGTCAATTTATAAATTAATGAACCAAAATAATGTATTACGAAGGAATACTCTAGAACCAGACCAAAGCAATGCTTAAAGTACGAAGTACCGGTGTAGTTTGCGTTATATCTCCATGCGTCATAACGGTCATGTTTATGATGATGATAAAAATTGGAGGATGGTGAAGCAAAGAAAGAAAGAATAAAATTTATGATAAGGATGAATGTTGGTTTGGGGTGAAAAAGGTCTAAGTTAAGAAAATTCTAAAATGAGTGGCAGGTAGAAAAGTGTGGAAAAATTAATTAAAAAACTGAAAACGAAATAAGGAGAAAAAATGAGTTTAAACTAAAAAAGTAGAGAAGTTTGAAAAGAAGAGAAATTTAACCGAATGTCAAAAGGCGATCGAAAAAAAATAAATAAAGAGGGTGAAATGTCTTTGATGAAGAGTGATGAAGACAGATGAGACGATGAGAGCAGCTGGTTGAAATCACTGCAAGTTATTGGAGCAAAATACAATTTGGAAATTCATGGTGAGCTGGGACTAGTAGCCATGCCAGAAAATACGCAGAATTTTGTGGTTGGCTAATAATGGTAATTGGGATATCTTGAGACATATTGAAAAAAAGAACTTACAATTGAAACTAATGTATAGGATAGGATAGGATGACCATGTGAATGTCCAGGAATGGAAAAACAGTATGATAAATTATGTTAGGAAAAAAAAGATAAGAGACATCGTTTTTGAATTTGGGAGCTCACTTTTGAAAAGAAGCTGACCACACATGGGGAAAAAATCAAGCTATCTTGGATACTTCCTGGAGTTTTTCCTAAAAAGGCATTTTTTTGCACAAAAGATTTTTTTCTCATTATCCGATGAGCCGTACGCATTACGCGAAGTCTTTAACTTTGAATTAACATATGCATCAGACAGGGAAAAAATTCGTCCGTACTAATGAGATTTCACTGTGAATCAGAACAACGTTGTAGTGTTTATATAAATCGAACACTACGCAGATTAAATTAAACAACAATATTAATCAACGTTTATCACTACGCCAATAAACGTTGATTAATATTGTTGTTTGAACGTTGTAGTGGTTTGAATTTATTAAAACATAAACAAGTTTTCAACCATTCTAATAGGATAGTCATCACTAGATGTAAAAATTTTTTTTTACATCTGTTGGTGACCATCCTATTAGAATGGTTGAAAACATGCTTATGTTTTAATAAATTTAAACCACTATAACATTGTTCTGATTCACAGTTACGATTGGTGGTGTAGTTTTGGATGAGCTTTCACTGTGTTTAAGTTGTTTTAAAATCGTAACATGCAATTCTTCTCTCTTTCTCGTCTGGACATATTTTTTACAAAATCGATAGTTAGTATTTCTAAAAAACATATAGCAATCCTTGGATACGATAGCAAGGACGTAAATATATGTTATAAATGTAGTACATGTAATAAATGGTATATATATAATAATAAAATATAGTACATGTAATAAATGTAGTATATGTAATAAATAGCATATATATAGTACATGTAATAAATGTAGTATATGTAATAAATAGCATATATATAGTACATGTAATAAATGTAGTATATGTAATAACTAGTATGTATAGTAATATATATAGTACATATAATAAATGTAATAAACGTAATAAATGTAGAAAAAGCAACAACAAATAGAAATGGCTCATATAACATTGAACGACAAAGATTTTGTGGCAAAGACAATTTTGATGTTTTTTTAATATTTTCGTGGATGCCGAAGCCAAATATGCAGTCAGAATTGCTTTATCAGCATCAATTTTTGTAATTCTCGAGCGCTTAAATGAATAATGAACCTTCAAATGAAAGAAAATGTCCTATGGATCTAAAAAAAAAATATCTGTCTGCGGTCAGTTAGACTGGTGCCTTAAATGTATACATTCTGGAGTCACAGCAAGAAGATTGAAGGGGTGGAATCTTTTGCAGGCAAGTACAAAAATATGCACAACATGAATTTGAACCATTTTTTTCTATGTGCGATGATCTTGTGGTTTGTAATGGCATACTGTTTCAATCTTTAGGCCACATGCATACACCAGAAGAATGAAGATTTCGCACGTACTGTTCAAAAATGAGTTGAAAAGCTGCTCTCATACATGAGGGGAAGCTTCATCCATCTGTGCCTGTTACTTAATTCTGGATGTATGAAAGAAACACGTGCAAATATGAAACAATTACACCAGGGTAAAGCGTATGAAATAAACGCATAGCATATTTGTGGAGATCTTAAGGTCATAGCTATACTCCTTGATCTTCAACTTGGACAGACGAAATATTGCTGCTTTCTATTCGAATGAAACAGCAGGGACAAAAATTCTCATTACATGAAAAAGAATTGACCTAGAAGACAGCCCTTAATTGTCGGCGATAAAATGTCATTGATGAGCCATTAGTAGATCCTTAGAAAGTGTACTTACGAATGCTACTTAGTAAGTTAGCTATCGTAAAATATTTTGTAAAGGCAACGGATAGAGAAGGAGAAGGCTGTTTTTGAAGAATAAGCTTTCCAAAATAATTGAAGCTAAAACTAAGCAGGCATTTTTATTGGCCAACAAATTGGAGAACTTATGATGGATCCTGCATTTTGAGACTCTGAACAAAAACTGAACGCGTTGCACGGTAATCTTTTAAAGAAATTGTATTGAATTTTTTTGCGGTAACAGGAGGTCAGCTAATTATAAATAATTTGTTAGTCAATTTCAAAAAAATCATAACGCTATGGGGTGCAATATGTTCCTTAAACTGCAATTCCTCTATTCACATCTGGATTTTTTCCACAAAATTTTGGAACTGTAAATAATGATCATGAAGAATGTCTTCATCAAGACATAAGTGCTATAGAGAACCGTTATAAAGTAAAACGAGTCCTACAAAATTAGCTGACTATGGTCAAGCTTTGAAAAGGAACGTTGTATAGCCAATATAATCTAACCAATAAATCTAACACAATAAATAAATATAACCATACACATAAATAAACCAATAAATCTAGCCAATAAATCTAACACAACGAAATTTTACAGTATTAAAATGTTTCTCTTTCAGTACAAATATGTATGTAAAATAGAGGTTTGTTATAGAAAATTAAGATCAAATTGCTAAAGAACTATGTCCGATAGCAAAGTTTTGAAAATAAATTTGTAAGTACCATGATAAACATTGCATGCACTAATGAACATTCATGCATTAATTGCACAAAATTACGCAAAAATTTGTTTTTATTAAGGCATGCAATGCATTAATAAACACAGAATTTTATGCAATTGAAGGAACATTTTTTTTTTCGTTTAGTGTAACACAAAAGTTAAAGGTAATATATTGTAGGGTCAAAATGTCTCCCCTTTTTAACTAATTTTCGGAATTACTACTTGACCCCATTGTTAATATATTGTTAAGTGTAGAGGATGTGGCAAAGTGTACTACTTCTTGTTAAATAAAACTAAAAATATTGATTCAAAAGAAGCAAAAAAAATTGTTAGCCTCTTGAAGGCGATAAAAATAAAGCCAACATCATTTCCTTAAAAGGTTTTAAGATATTCTCACAACTTGAAAAATTGTTCCATTCCTGCTTTAAAAAGCCCATTTGCCTCATCTCTTATTCCTATTACTTGCTTGGAATTACTTTCATCTTTGATGATAAAAAAAGATGAGTGTCATTTTTTCCACACTCCTCTCTTTTAAAAAGAAAAAATGATCTGTACATACACACATATAGGTTCATAAACGCTCGCGAGTTTATTAACGGCTATTTTCTCTTAAATTAGCTAGCTTTTCTTTCTTTATACTTATTTTTTATAGCTGAAGTATTTTTAGGGACAGCTAGAGTGTAAAAAAAAATGACTTTTTTTTTAAAGAACCTTTATTGTGCTGGATTTCTTATGACGCTGCTTACGGAAGGGCAATTTATTATGAGAGCCTGAAGCTATCAAGTTTAAGCGCTTTTTTAATACCCATATTTATTGTCTTTTGTTTTTGGGATGAAACGGTGTCTTCCTTTTAATTAACTTATAATACATCAAAGCAATTTTTAAGATGAAAGGAACCTGACGCCAGCCATCAGCAAGGTAAGGACATAGTGCATTTACAAAATAATGATTAATATTAATCTTATATTTTCCAAAAGCTTCTTTAATGGGCGCTGTATACCTTTCAAGTACATTATATAGGTCAATGTATAAAACTTAATTGTAAAACTAACTTTAGATAAAAACTATTAATATTTTTTACTGTGAATTATATCAATATATTGAAGGAAGTGCAGATTGAATGCAGGCCAGAGGTGGACCAGCTACATATTGACTTTTGCTGTTTTTAGCTAGCTTTTTCTCTGAAACAAATAACCACGTTTTTTTCTGAAATTGCGATCATTCCTTTTTCAATAAATGTATAATAAATATACGGAAGCTTATCGTAATAAGATGATTCCTTCTTGGTGTTTCGACTTATTTTTCAAAGTGCATATATGTAATTTGCAGTCTATAGATCCATGCAATAATTTAATTGGTCAATTTCACTTTTACATGCAGATAGTGTAGATAAGTAAAATTTAAAAGATAACTATTAAAGTATTGTCAAGATAGTAATTTATTTTTTATAGATGTACTATATGCATATAATCACGCTCCATAATTAACTCACCATAATTATAAACCCATATTCCACAATAATAAGCTCCTATTTCATATTATTACTAAAATAATCTCATAGTATAAACCGTATTATAACATTTAACTGAACATATGGAAGTCGTTTTATTTATCCTGTTGGTGTATCTGTCTCTAGAACAAACTTCAAGGGAATTGGAAAACAGCCAGGAAATTCAAATTCTCCGTATATGCGGACCTCTACCTGCTGAACCGTATAATGGTAGTGACAACATTTCAAATACAATATTAAATCAGTTATGTGCTGAGAACATTGCTTGCAGGCTGCTGTTACTACTATTTCAATTGCAACAGATAATGGATGGATATTATCACAGCAAGTTATGAGCACCACTGTTGTCAATTAATTGCGATACAAGTTACGGATATGTTTCAACAGTTATGTTACCTAACAGCTGGTCCTTTATACGAGAAAAGTACTATTTGTCTATTTACTTTTATGATTCTAAGTTTCGGTATTTGGGTGTATACTTTATTAGTCTTTTGAAAACGTGCCTCTGACTGTTTATACTGGCTATTAAAATTGAAATGGAAAACAGTCGGGTCCCTTTTTATTCAGACCTATTTTATGCTACTTTGAAGTTGTGTCGTTTATATTTTGACATTTGATGCAATTATTATTTTTTTTAATATATATATGCAGATTAAAATTAAAATATTTTACTGTGCACGGTTCAATATATACTTATGCCCAATATTCGCCGAATAAAGATTTATGTGTGTCGTGTTTTTATTCTTTTCTAAAGTAAACCCAAATATTACCACGTCACTAGTTCCGACGTGAGCTGAAGCGCTGTATATCTGGATATCTTAGCTGTATAGCTGTATATCTGGATAGCTATTCACAAAATTGGTAGAATCATGAATTAATTACTGGTTACATTGTTATAAAAGAAAGAGCTACACAGCGCGAAAATGAATGTGAAAATTCATTGCCTTTACTCCGCAGATATAATGTGGAGACTGCCTCTCCTTGTGGTATGAGTGATTTAGGACAAAATCGCAAACATTTCAGACCATTTTCAGATAGCAAAAATAATTCTGATGAAATAGTGTAAAAATATTTGTTACTTGTTAATAAAATCAAATGGTTTTAAAGAAATTTAATCTTCATATCAATTTCTTTCGTGTTTTCGAAGAAATTTAATTATATTGCTACTTTCCTAAATTTCTGTAAACTCTTTTATGTTGTATTAGGTTAACTTGAACTTACTACTTTGATTTAATGCGAGTTTTTATACTTAATTTTTTGAGGAACCCGCATAAAAAGAAATCTTACTTTGATTCTAAAAGCTTCTTAAGTTTTGGCTGGGGGAGTTATGTGTTTAAATTTTAGGTTTAAGTTACATTTTCTATCTATTATAATATGTATTACAAATTTACGATAATAAGGAATAATTATGAAATACTATGTACAAATATTCTCTTGCGGATATTATGTTTATATAAAAGAGTAAAATATGACACAATTTATCTGTTATTGAGAGATATGATTCTCTATATGTATGTACACAATTATATTTAAGGAAATCTTTGAAAAGATACTTGCACTTCTGATAAATTTGGCAGCATCTGGTTAGCTCTTTGACCAGGACTGGACTGCAAACATAATATCTTCCTCTCAATTTTAATTTATTTTGAAATAATAGGGATTTCCGCAGTGAGGCTCGATCATCCACTTCATGATAGAGGATAAATTGGACATGATCAATATAATAAGGCTGATAGCAGTCAAATGAAAATTATTTACTCTAACTGCGTTAGTGCTGTTATTAAGCACAAATCACATTGTGTTGTCATCCTTCTTTAAGCCGATGTTAATGACAAGTTCTTTAAACGACGCTAAATATCTGCTGTAGAAAATTTAGATATACGATAGTAATAGGCTTACTGCTCATAAACGAATTGTATTAAATATAGATGTCACTGAAATGCTCATTTCGATGTAAGTGTTGAATATATCTATGTGTATTGATAATATCCACATGTATAATAAGAATGAGGAGATTTATTAAACAACTAAAGGAATGATGGATAATGGTAGATGATAGCAATGTAAAAAGTATGAGGGAATGGCCACAGATACATAATTACGGAGAACAACTGTGTTAAGTACTCGGTTCGTCAGTAGAAGAGAGGTTGCGTATGTGGTAATACCAGGCTATGCATGATATTAAATCCAGACAACAAAACCATTTTGAAAAGGATAAGCCTATCCGTTCCCATTAAAGTGCCAGCTGATGTCAAATAGAAGGATAGGGCACACATCGTATATAAATCTTTAATCGGTAGTGTCACGGTGAAGTTTTGAAGGTATGGGTTGAGTTACACACCAACCTGAAAAGTTAGAGTTCAGGTTTGATGGGTAGCCATCAAAGGCATTTACGAGCGATCAAAGCTTCGCCTTAAAGCCGACAAATTAGGTTCTAGGACAGACTTTAGTGCTTAGATTCGCTCGGATTCAATCGTTATCATAAAGAAACGATTTTTATGGAGCGAATATTTCTGGCGTGAAGAAACACACGTGCTGGAAATGAATAAACAAACGCTTTCATCAATACATTGGGTAGTTTACCGGCTCGGATGTGTTCTAACTTCAATTTAACGAAAGCAAACTTAATTTGGGGGATCTGGGAAAAGAAAGAAAAACCAGAACTTTAAATATATAAGAAACATGATCCTTCATAATAAAACGCTTTTCTAAACCATACACAATTGATCGTTTTCATAAGGAGAACGATGTGTTAATTGAGCATAATTTTGGCTTCCAATTGTAGTAAAAATTGTTCAGCACAGCGCTTACTACAATTTATACAATGCTAGTCTTTGCTAAGCACTAGTATAAACACTTATTACCGTGGGTATTACCAACGCTCTGTAATAATAATAATATCGTTGGCAGACACTGGTGTTATTTGTAGGGATGGATGGGACGACCTCAATAAAAAGAATTACTGTTGCAGAATCCCATTGGTTTGGTATGTTACCGCTGTTAAGACATTTGGTAAAGAATTTTGCATGTGAGAATTTCATGTCTTTTTCTTCGGCTTCTTTTAGGTTATCTGATATAATACCATCATTAGCAGGGACTGGTCTTTTCTTCATATTTGTGATTACAAATGCTACGTCCCCTTTCAAGATTTTAGGAGCAGATTAGGTGGAGATTTTGTTATGTCAACTATTTCAGTGTCCTCGCTTAATCCACTGTTTCCTTCATATAGTTTTCTGTGTAATTCTTTAATCCTTCTAAGTATTTCTTCCTTATTTCTTGTTACAATGTCATCCTTTCCCATTAATGCAATGATGTGTTTCTTCTCAACAGACAACCATACTTTAACGTCTCTAAAGCTCTTGTTGTTTTCAAAGCCGTTCCTTACTAATTCACAGTCACATTTTCTTATGTCATCCGTTATGGTTTTGTGCAAAGTTTTACGAAGTTCTGCATACTCAATCCTGAAAGTGACAATTTGATTGTCGACATTCATATTTTTTCGTCTTTTCGTGAGCTGTTTCGCCTTCTCAATTAGTTTGCTATTGTGTTTTTTGCATGTTAATAATTGTCTTAACAATGCTTTCGTTTGCTTCTGAGATATCAACCTCTTTAATAAGTCCTTTCCGTGCAGAAAAGCAATTTTTTAATTTCAGCTTGAATGCCTCGGTTCTTTCTTTCAGTTTTCTTAAATCCACATTATTACACACCAACTTACTGATGGGCTTATGTCTTTCTAATTTATTATTTAAGTGCACTTTACATCTTACGATTCGATGATCACTTCCGGTATTAAATCTGTTCAGTACTTTGGAATCTTCAATAAAATATTTCTTGTTCGCCAGAATGTAGTTAATTTCGCCGGTTCCTTCAATGGGATGTTTCCATGTCCATTTTCTTTGGGGTTTCTTCTCAAAAGATGAATTCATAATGTTTAGATTTTCAGCTTTTGTAAATTCGATGAGTTGATTGCCACATTCATTCCTTTTCCTGTATCCGTATTTATCAACCGATGTCTCTTCTACTTCCTGTTGTCCAATCCTTGCGCTAAAAGCCCTTATCATGAGCTTAATATATTGATTTCCATTGGTATGTAACCGGTTAATTTATTCATAAAATTCTTCAACCTCTTCGTCGGTATGGCTTGATGTTGGTGCATATGCTTGTACTATCTGAAGTTGGTATCGCTGGGTTAGTTGAATAACAAGTCTGGCTGTTCTACCCTGATGTATTTTCAACTTCTAGAAGGTAATCTTTAATTATTTTGTTAATTAAGAAGCCGACACCTCTTGTTCTTCTAGTATAATAAAACAAATGTCCACTTTTTTTTTAGCTCTGTCAATTCTTGACCCTTTTTTCTGACTTCACTGAGTTCTGAAATGTCCCATTCAATCTTCTCAAGTTCTTCCAATTCCTGAAATTTTGCTTCAGCATCAAGGGACCGTCCATTATACGTAGCCGAGGTCACTTACAAATGGTATCCTGAGCTATTTCAGAGATCCTTAGTATCCTCTGCTTTCATGTCACACTGACCACTGCCTTGATCAGCAGCACTCCAGAACGCGGAGACTAGAGGCCATGGTTTTTGGTGTGTCTGCATATTGAAGGAATTAGACATCAGTTCACCACTCTGGTTAGACGAATTGGTGAATTAGCTCTCCCCTTCCTTAAAGCAAATATCAATTTGCATTATAAAAAGAAAGTCCAGCCTCCTTCTCGACGGTGGGGTAGGCGCTCATCACGGTGGTGCTTTCATTTTATTCTAAAACTAAGAAAAGTGCTCTTCTCAATAAAAAAAAAGATATTAAATCCATTTTTCCTATCTAAGAAATTTCACTTCAAACCTCAGTCTTTTATCAAACTTCCATGAAGTAAAGCATATTTTACTTCAGCCTACATAACCATGAAAGATCCTTATTAGCCAATAATCCATTTCTAATTAATTTCTTTAAGAAATTAACATTACA
>QLNU02015270.1:46470345-46536803 GCA_006491805.2 Dysdera silvatica | reverse complement strand
AATCCAGCAGTGGATAGATAATGGTTGAATATGATGATGATGATGATATATCTGTCTATATATATATATATGTCTGATGACAAAGGCGGATTTTGCATTTCCTATCTTGAAATACAGTGAATTCTGTCTATAACGATAATTTGTTTTGAATGAGCCTGCATATAACGATAATTTTGCAATTTTTCAGTCTTTATCTATACGTTGTGTCCAAAACTTTTTAAAGCAATACAGTTTTAACAATCCACATTAATGCTGAAGAATAAATATTATATATGTTACGGTGAAAGACCAAAATCTGGCGAATGTCGACAGTCTCCAGTGAATGTCAACAATCACATAGTCGCTTGGTGTATGTCCGAAATATTTGCTAAATATCATTATTTCTGACTTACACCGGTCAATGTCGATATTCACCATGCTGTGATGGTGAACGTTGAATGAAATTATTTTGCTACTTTTAAAATCATTTTTAAACAATACGGTATTATTAAAATATATTATAGTATATATATGTCAAAATAGGAGAAAGCTGAAGTAACAGCACATATAAATAAACTGTTGAACCTTAAAACGAACAGTACATTCTAATTCTAAATGAGAAAAGAAAATAATACCAATAATAAACTTACTTAATTATATGATTAACGGTACTCAATCTTATTTATTGCAATGACTTAAACTGTTATGACACTTTAAATTGCACAAGAGTCCCTTGCTTTTACAACTGCATTCAGTATTAAAACACTTCTTTTTGCAATTACAGCGTGTATAGCCTTGCCCTCCGCTTCTCGAACTAGTTGCAGCTGCTTCTCTTAGCGACATTTCTTGAGGAGAAACCTGATCTATGGAAAGTAATTTTCTTTACACATTACGAACTGATTACGGCTATAAAGCTGCTTGAGGATACCATTTTTGTTTTCTACTTTATAAAAGGCTGAGTCGTCTATCCTAACAACAACCGCCAACACGTTTCGGGCATCTGTACGACCACGGTCGACATCAGGGACTTGTATCCGTACGGTATCACCAACTTGACAGGAGGAAATTTTCTTTTTGTGGTTCGTACCATTTTCGTTGCTTGCAGTAGAAGATTATTTTTCGCAGCCGCTCTTTTCATAGAAATAAACTCGTGTTGTTCAACCAGGGCTGGATATGAAGATGTGGTAGGTTGAAGCTCCTCTTCAATATTTTCCTTTGGAATATGGTTTTCGATATGGTCACTGCTCAAATTTTCTTCAAAAGTATTAACAATTTCTTCAAGCGGTTCTTCGGTTTCGATATTTGCGATTTGCTCTCCAGGCAAAGATAACGATGCTGTGCATCTTTTTCGTTTAACGCCAAACAGGATATCATAAGGACTTTGGCGCATCCCTTCGTGGTATGCTGTGTTTTTGGCAAATTGGGCGAAAGGAAACCTATCTGACCATTTATTTGTATCGTTATCGTTCATCCATGCAGTTTACATATTCTATATATCCTGATTGGCCCTTTCAATTGAGCCTTGTGTTTGACTATGGCGAGGCTTTCCGTGAACTATCCTAACATCTTTCCACATAGCGCATAGTTCGGATATGACTCAATTACTGAATTCCCTACCATTATCTGAATGCAATATAACTGGGGGTACCAAATCTAAAAAATATTTGAAGAAGGTGAGATGCTACTTCTTCAGCTGTCTTAGTTTTCAAAGATCGTAACTGGACAAATTTCGTTAAATGGTCTTGATACACCATTATGAACTTATATTCGCTGGCCCTGTGTGACTACAGGTCTATCAGATCGACTTGATATCTTGAGTTTAACTCCGAACTAACCATTGGTTTCACAACAAATCCTTTTTTAGATGCACTATTTCATTTGACATTGTTTAAATAAATTTAAATTCAACATCACAACTTCATATATAAGATTTTTGTACTTAACTTGCAATTCTTTAAGCATACGTACGTGTTCTTCCTCCTCCATGGTTATTCTGATGTGAGTTTCGGAGAGCATACGGAACAATTCGTCACTAGTAACATAATGCCGTATATTTGTTTCTCCTGGTTTTAATGGCAAAATTATTGGCTTCTCTTCATCATTAATGTTTAAAACGTCAAAACGCTTTAACCGTCTGTACTCCAAAGGTGTACTGCAGCACTTAGTTTTAGCAGAAATCACTTCGGAAAGTATTTTAGAGCACTTTTCTTGAGAAAAATAAAAACAATTGTCTTCTCGTTTACTCACAATTAACGTACGCAACGTTTCAAAAAAAAAGATCACGGTTCACTGCAGTAGCCATTCAATATATAAATTAGGGTATCGGATAAAACAAAAATTAAGCAAACGTTGCACACACCAGCAAACCTTGCATCAGACTGACAAACAGCAGAGTGTTCGAGAGTCTAACAAATGAATGCCACCTGACCTCAATCGCGGCAGAACAAAAGATTTGGAGTTTTTGTCGCCTCTGTCTGTCGCCCCTCTGTCTGTCTTCTCGTTTCGATATTCACTAGAGCTTATCTGTGATTGTCGACATACACCGGCGATAGTCCGAATGTCTAAGAATATAACCATATATTCCGTCTTTCACCAACGAAATTGGAGAATGTCGACGTTCTCCAATTTCGGTCTTTCACAGTAACACATACACAAATGCAGCCGGTTCTAGAATAATGAGCCAAAGTCAACCAAATATTTCTGAAGAGGAAATACGTTGATGTACTTAATTAATTCTCTTAGCACATACAAAGCTTTGAAGAATATACACTCTTCTATGAATATAGAGAATGATTTGACTTCGGATGAGGAATTATTAGTAGAGCTAGGAGATTTTGATGACCTAAAAACAGTCAGAAATGACCTATAAAAAATACATATGATCTAAAAACCAGAATAAAAAAAATGCCCTATAAACAAAAAAGTGACCTTAAAGAAACGAAAAACTTACAAAAAAATAAGTTATTCAGTATTTCAAATTAGCCATAGCAAAACTGAAAAATTTATTTGAGTATTGCAGAATTGTAATATATATCGATTATCGATCAGGAAGTTTGAATTCTTTCAAAAAAAAAAAAAAATCCACAAATTTACTTTTTGGAAAAATGAAATGTCTGAGAAGTTCATGACAAAAGGCCTTTTTTTTTATTGAAAATATCACAAAATACAAATTGTTGACATAAAAATATCCAAAAAATGCCCTTTAAATGGCCCAAAAATTTAAAAAAGTGCTCCATCCCTTAAAAATGGCGAAAATACCAAAAACTGTCCTGACGAAGGTGTTTAGATCTGCTTAGTTTTTTATTAAACATATTTATATATACTTATGCAACGTTTTGGCAATGCCAAAAATAAAATGCAAAATTATCAAAATCCTAATTCTAGTTATTAGTTTTTTTAGTTATACTACCAACGAAGATACGATAGCGGAACTGAAAGAAAATGATGGGAGAGAGAGAGAGATAAAAAAGAGAAACGTAATGTTCGACAGAATCGTTGAGATATTACAGCATTTCATTCTAACTACCGAATGTCTGAGATGTATATCTAAATTTACTGGGTGGTTAAAAAATATGTGTCCTGCAACGACTCTCCAGAGAGTACTCTCCACATAAACCAAATACCTGATTATTTCTTTTTTTAATTTAATACAATTTTCTTAAGTTATTATTTTTTCTAACGTAACTTTTGTAAATACGTATTGAATGATAAAACATTCTGGTTTACGTCCACATAAATTAATTATACGCCACATATTCAGTTTCTATGTATTATGCATTTTTTAGTTTTCAATTAAAAATATAATTCCCAATTTTATTTTTATCATCATGCATATGCATTTTTGATTAATAGAATGGGAGTTCAAGTATTACGTAAGCAATATTTTGGCCATTTTAATCCCTCGCCACCTGGTAAGCAAAAATTAACATTGACTAACATAGATAAGAACAGCAACCCCACCCCACGAAGGTGCTTATGTAATACTTGAACTCTTCTAATTGTAGTTAGAATACATATACTCTATCATATTTTCGAACCAATTACATTTTGAGATTTATATTCATATATACACCTGATCTCTCTGTAATGTTATTTAATAAATCGTTTAACGTGGTATTATTCAGTGCAATTAAGTTTTAACTACTGCCATACGCATGGGAGGAATGATGCAGTCATAACCGCATTGAGATCAAGGCCGGCTTAACGGTAAGTCGGGTAAGTATGGCAGGGAGGGCCCCACACCAAAGGGGGCGCCGGAGTCGCTTTAAATACGGGAAAAAATTTAAGTTTGAAAAAAATGAAAAGAAAAAAAAAAAGGAAAGAAAGAACAAATTTCATTGATAAACGAAAAAAGGTCGAAGGTCAAAAGTTCGCAATCCAGAATTTCTGAAACACAAAATCTGTTCATTTTAGTGTTTTTACATATTTTTAACGCCTCTCAGATAAATGATTCATATTTCTTTCGTAAATAAATATTAATAAATGCGGGATAAATTGAACACTGGTTAAAATTATGTAGGTGCATACTACTAACCAAACTGGCCAGCTTAGCGGTCAAAATTGGCATTTATTAATATTTGGAGATATTAGGAATCAATTGTATAAGACTCGAGTGCAACTGATTTGTTTTTGACTAAAAAAAAAAAGGAACGAATGGAAAATGATAACAGAAAAAGAAATCATCGGCTTCAAAAGACAACAAAATGTTAAAGGTTTTTGAGTGAGAGCTCATTTTGAGTAGATGTTCAATATGTCCAGAATAATAGGGTTGCAAGTCCATTGATGAGAGTCTGAAAATTTTCAGACCCTCATCGATGGACTTGCAACCCTATTATTCTGGACATATTGAACATCTCGTCAAAATGCGCTCTCGCCTAAAAACCTCTTATATTTTGCTGGATCCCAGGACATGGAGGTCACCCTAACAATGATGTGGTTGAAACCATGAGGTCACGGGTGCTAAACCACAGAATGGGTGTTTAGAGGAAGAGCCCCTCCAAACTTTCTCGTTGAAATTATTTTTTTTTTTTCTCGTCTGTAAAATCAAAAGTAACCATCGGCTTTACCAGGGCAAGCGATAATCCATTTAGCTTCATTTATTTGTTGTTGAGTTTATTTCGATTATCGTATAGTGGTGCATTAAGCAACAAAAAGTCTATCGTGATGGCGACCCACAAATACTGTCGCCTATTTCGCCTTATGATCGCGCCAGGCCTGTGTATTTGGACCCTTGGGCGAACAACAGCGTTTTGTCAGTGTAGATTGGATATCGGCGTGAACTGATGGGAAGCAGTGCTGTTACGCACTGATGACACGCGGCAATGTTCTCCCTGTAACATCATCGTGTGACACGGGGTGTTATGCGACGATGTTCTGTTGCATGTCTGTACGCACCTTTAAAGATACATCGCGCGTTCCCCGTAAATCTGACCTTGTGGTTGCGTAGAGGTAAAGGACACAATGTCATTAATCTGCGTTCAACGGTAAAAAAAATTAACTACCTGTTCACTCAGGGCCGGTTATATACTGATTCAACCGATTTGGAACCGGAGCAACGGGCTCAGCGGAGAGGCCCTAGTTGTAGGTAAGGGACGATGCCTTTGTTTCTCCTATAACAAAAAGTTCTAGTTTGAGATAAAAAAACTTGGGTGTTGGAATTATCACATATCATTATTATCCACGAAAAAGCACAAAAAACTGGCCCGTAACGCCTTTCTGTGTTGAGCACTATGTGACAATTGGTTACCTCTAAGATGGGTAGTAATATTTTACATAAGGAACAGTACTGAAAACAGGACCGGCATTACACCAATTTAACCTATGCAGCTGAATGGGGACCCATGTTTGCGGAAAGGCAATCATGCATTTTTTTAAAATGCCAAGTTAAAGCTCCTTTTACAGTAGATACAGACATCCAAAATCTCTAAATCTAGTTTCCTATAATTATGGTTTGTTTGGATTTTTTTATGGCGCAAGAGCATCTGGGCTATACTGCGCGCTTATTAAAGAAACAGAATAATAGGCGAAGGGCATTCTCTTTCGTCTTACTTTGCCAAAAAAAGTATTGTGTTATGATGATGATATTTTGAGATTTGGTTCTTTTCAAACCAATTTCTATGCCTTTATGAAATTCCTGGAAATGTTTCATAAAATTTGAAAAAAGGAAATCGCTCTACTTTTTTAAAAGTACGAGAAAAATCATTTTATTCGTTCGAAGCAACCGAACGAATTATCCAAACCATTGGTTTAAAATATCACATTGTAATAATATAAGCAGCAGGGAAAGGAACAGTTTCTTCGTGAATAGTTTCTTCGTGAATAGTTTTTTCGTGAACATAAGAAGCTAAAGAAAATTTTCGTACACTTTGTACGAGTATGAATTAAAGAAAGAAAAAGAGAAACATTTTCTTTCAAACGGATGTTTATATATTAACGCGTTATTAGAATTTTTTCGAAATATCACATCTCTTATTTTACTTTTACAAGATACAACCGTTAACGAAAAAACTTAAAAAATACACGAGAAGAAAATTACCAGAATAAAAATTGATAAATAGGAAATTGTATTCTAACGATAACGATGTCGAATACGAAAACAGCAGGAAGTTTTACAGAACAAGTAAACAGAATAAAAATGAGAAACAGTGATTACTTCTCGAAATCATGCATAGGTCTTAAACCTTCTTCGCCGACAAACAAGGGAATTAGGAAAAGATGTTATGGCGAAATGTAACAAGCAAATTCTAATACATAAAAGCAGAAAATTTTGTGGTCTGTAACTATGGTTTCAGTCGTATTTAAATATGTTTGGATCCAATGCATCCGATTGTAATGCTTGAAAAATAAAATACCGACTTCGTTATGCGTACAATTTTAAATAGGAAGAAAATTTTTCAACTGAGAGATTTCACATTCTCTTCATATTTACTTCATATTGCCTTCATATTGCCTCCACGGCCGCAATATCGCATAGATCAAGGTTGTCCAAAAATTTTGGGCAGCGGGCCACTTATACAATTTCCACGGACCTGACTGGCCAGTAGTTCCTTAAAAAAAACCCCTAGTAATTTGTTTGTTCACTTGAAATATAGAAAGGATTCCCCCATGCTGTCCCCATGGTTTTTCTTTATTTCTGACAAAAAAACTAAAATTTTTGTTTGGGATTTTTTTTTATTCCAAACATTTGCCGGCGGCCCGGATTAACATTATTCCCGGGCCGAATTGTAGCCCGCAGGCCGCATGTTGGGCAACCCTGACATAGACGAATAAGGCCTACTGCCCTCTTTTTTGATGGGCCGGCACTGTGAAGCTAATGAGATTACAACATTTTTGCCAATTAGACATTATCGCTTAGGCAGCAATTACACTACTGAGCGAATTTCCTAGACGTTCTCCGCGAATTTTTGAGGTTTTTTTCTAACTACGTTGCATGCAAATGTGTTACTTGTACGACGTTATTTTCAAAGTTTAAAATTTGCATTCTACAATGGATTTAGCGATCGACCGATTGAAAATAGCGATCATTTTCATTGACCCCAAGATCCTCGTTATATTCAGGTCCCACTGTAATTTTCTATTAATTAATTAATTTTAATGATCACAGGCTTAATTTATACCATAAGGGGCCTGGAAAAAATTGTCTAGAGACAAACGAAACCTTAATGCGCCCATCCTCATGCGTTTTATACTAGTTAAATAGGTTAGACGCATTCCATTCACAGCTAATTGTTAAGACGCATTCCCGGTTTACAAAAGCCTCTTGCTGTAGCACTTTTGAAAGTAAAAACCGATTGTTATATTTTATGATGACGGCTGTAGGGAAGTTTTGTAGCTCAGTAAAATGATTGGTATTATTGACATTTTGGTAACTCGCTACTGATTACTTGAAAAGATTATGTACCAACCACAGGCACGTTATGTTTCATCGAAGACGGGAACAATAGCTTAACATTAATCGATGAACTACGATGCACTTATATAAATTAAGTTTGCAGAGAATAAAATTGAGCGCAGTGGTTCAGAAGGGGATGACCACAACCACTGCGATAAACCAAGGATAAGGAAGTGGTGGCTACAATCATAACGGCGAATCACTGGTTATTTTTGGCTTGAATTTCGATTTACGGGAGCTGGACGCATACTACTCTTTGTTTTAGCTTTTATAATTTTTTGTATGCACTGGAAATATTTTTTGCTTCTATAATTTGTTGTATGCACTGGAAATAATTTTTGCTTTGGTAGTATTTTGGTACCTTACAGTGTCTTGTGTATCAATACTGGATTAATCAATGTCGTATGCAGTGACAACCTAACTATAGTGATCATTTCAGTTCACTCCTAAAGGTGGTCACTTTAAGCAAGTTTTGTTGTATATTCATTTTATATGTGTTAAAATCGAACCCAAGGAAGAATATAATGCGCGTTGCGGGCAACAAGCCCCTACCCCCCCAGTAGAAACTCCTCTCTGCTCCTATAGTCTGACTCCGGAATTTAATTAGTGTTTCCTGGGTTTTACTGACAGATCCGTATACCGCTGTTTGATTCCTTAAAATAATACGGTTCGAATTTCTTGGAAAACTCAAGGTCCTCTCTGAAGCCTAAATTATATGGCCCTTGCACCATAAATCACAAAAAAGCAAGCACGTATGACTTTGCAAATTGTTCTTTAATTTTAAACACATGGCATTTTTTACTTAGCATTTATATATGCGATTCTTGAAAAGATATCAAAAGGATGACAGATTAAAGAATGGCTTTTATGTGACAAATGATTCTAGGTTACCCGCGGTTAAAGCAATATCTTTCTTATTTTAGATTATATATCAAAATGAAACTCCTTTTGCGAAACGAAAGACGGTGGCGATAAGACTATGGACATTTTGATTTATATTTATAAATTATTCATGTTTTATTCTCATTCTTTATACGTATGTCTTGTATACATAAAACTACCATTGGGAGAAAGAAATTGAGAAATAAAAGAGAAGGACAGAGGATGAGAGCTAAGATCCTTTGTTCTGTATTTCCAAAAGCCCCACGTCTCCATTTTTGTAGCTACAATTTGAGTTTTCCGCGCCAGCGAATTTCCTAAACTTAATCATCGGAAAAGCGCGGCATCTAATAGCTACACAAGGCTGTTAAAACGAGATACAGATAACCAGCTGTAGGTCGTAGGGCGGACGGGCTTTCCTGGTTATTTTCTCCAACGTCTAGTGTTTTTCATTCTGTGTTTCCTAAGACGTGAAGCCCAACGCGATCCAGTTTTAAGTTCGGTATGTTGCCCTTTTTTATATCTCAGAGATACATCGCGCGCTCTCCATAAATCTGACCTCGTGGTGGCGTAGAGGTAAAGCATACAATGTGTCCATTAATCTGGGTTCAACGGTGAAAAAAAACTTAATACTTGTTTACTCAGGCCGGTTATATACCGATTCAACAGATTTGGAACCGGAGCGCCTTAACCGCAACCTAGCGGTTAAGGGGCTTCGAGCTCAACGCAGAGGTCTTAGTTCGAGTCTAGGTCAGGAACGATGCCTTTTTGTCTCCTATAACAAAAACCTCTAGTTTGAGATAAAAAAAACTTGGGTTTCGGAATTATCACATATAATTATTCCACACGGAAAATCTCGCTGAAGCTTTTCTATGTTGACCACTACGTGAAAATTGTGTTATCTTTGAGAAGGGTAATAATATTTTACATTCTGCATAAAGCTCCTCATAATTATAGAAAAACGAGTAACAGGCGAAGCGTATTTTGTTTCGTCTTACTTTGCCATAAAATGTATTTTGCTATAATGATAATATTTTGATATAATTTTTTTTCTTTGCTTTTAGACCAAATTCTATTCTTTATGAAATTAGTGAAAACGTTTCATAAAATTCGAAAAAGAAACGGTCTGCTTTTAAATATACGAGAAAAATAATTTTATTCTTTCAAAGTAATCCAACGAATTACCTAAAACATTAGTTTAAAATAGAACATTGTAATAATATAAGCAACGTAATTTTTTGATGACTAAAAGAAGCTAAAAGAAACTTTCATACATTTTGTACGAGTATGCATTAAAAGAAACAAAAACGAAATTTTGTTTCAAAGCAGATGTTTACCTATTACCGCATCGTTAGCATTTTGACAAAATATTATATCCCTTGTTTTATTTTCGCAAGATACAAAGGTTAACGAAAAAACTTACAAATGCACGAAGAAAAAACTACCAAAAAAAAAATTGATAAATAGGCAATTGTATTCTAACGATAACGACGTGGAATACGAAAACAGCAGGAAGCCTTTACCGAACAAGTAAACAGAACAAAAAAGCGCAACAGGGATCATTTCACGAAATCATGCACATGTCTTAAACTTTCATCGTCAACAAATAAAAGAATTAGGGAAAGATTATGGCGAAATATAACAAGTAAATATCAATACATAAAAGGAGAAAATTTTGTGGTCTGTAACTACCGTTTCCGTCTTATATGAAGATGCTTTGAACCGATGTATCCAATTTTAATGCTCGGAAAATAAAATATTGGCTTCGTTATACGTGCATTTTTAAATACGGAGAAAATTCCTCCACTGAGAAATTTCACACCCTTTTCATGTTTAATTCGTACCACGGCCGCGATATTGCATAGACAAGGGTTGTCCAAAGTTGTCCAGGGTTGTTTGTGCAGCGGGCCATTTAAAGAATTTCCATGGATTTCGCAGGCTAGCGGTTCCTTAAAAAAATTAGTTATTTGTTTGTTGACTTGCGATATAGAAAGGGGTCACCCATGCTGCCCCCATGGTTTTTTCTTATTTCTGAAAAAAAAAATCTAAAATTTTTGCTTGGGATTTTTTTCATTCCAAACAGCTACCTGCGGGCCGGATTGTGGCCCGCGGTTATTATTTTTGATAACCCTGGCGTAGACGGACAAAACAAATGTCTGCGTCCCGCTTTTTTTAGGGGTCGGCTTATGAAGCCAACGCAAATTCAAAATCTTTGACAATTAGACCTTATCACTAAGGCAGTAATTATATCGCTGCGATAATTTCAAAGTTTTATTTTCTATGTACGTTATATGCAAACATGTTAATTTCTCGACTTAATTTTCAAAGTTTAAAATCATCAATTGGATTTAGAGAGCATTTTCGTTGATTCCAATATCATCGTTATATTCGGGTCCTACTCTAAGTATATAGGATTAATTTATACTATAAGGGGGTGGGAAAAAATTGTCTAAGGCCCACAGAATCGTAATGCGATGATGGCTTATGCGTTTTATGCTAGTCAAATAGTTTATACTCATTCCATTCACAGTTCATTGTTAAGCCGCATCTTCGGTTTGCAAAAACCTTTTGCTATAACACTTTTGAGAGTAGAAACCGGTTGTTAAATTTTATGCTGGGTGCTGTAGCGAAGTTCTGAAGCTTAGTAAAGTGATCGTTAAAATTTTGGTAACTCGCTACTGATTGCTTGAAAACTGTATGTGTCAAAGCCACATTAAGCTTCATCGAAGACGAGAATAACGGCTGAACATGAATCGCTGAACTACGATGCATTTATATCAAATAAGATAACAGCAGGGCTTCCCTCAAAGGGTAAGCGCTGTCTGCTCCGCGTATTCTAAAAAAAATTTTGAAAAATACGGAGTACGCGCCGCATACTCTCAAAGTCTCAAGAAAGTTTTTGTATTTGCTGGTTTTAGGGCAATTTTCAACAAAGTTCAGCATTTGTTTTTCTAATCATTTACAAATTTCTATGGAAACAAATGAGGAAATAAGGAAAACTCTCTGAACCGCAGAAGACTCAAAATAATATCCTGCGTACGACCAGAAGAGGAATGAAAAACTGATGAAAGTGGTAACTGCCACCTTGGGCTTGGATAGGCGATAAACGACCAGTCAAATGCCAGTCAGTGCGGAGTTGTTACTTCACCAAATCCAGTAATCCCGCAATTTCAAAACTCTTTAATTCAGACAGTACCACATACTCTTAGTAATTTTCTTCAGGACGGCCCTAGCTTTCAGAGAGTAAAACCGAAAACAGTGGTTAAGAAGGGGACGGTTACAGCCGCTGCGATGAACCACCGGTAAGACAGTGGTGGCTATAATCATAGCGGCGAATCACTGATTAGCCCATCTGTGGCTTCAGTTTCGTTTCACGGGAATTAACCGCACACATATTACTTTTTTTTTGTATTCACTGTAAATATTTTTGGCTTTTGCAGTATTTTGGTAGCTTACAATGTCCCAGGGATGATTACTGTGCCTGAGGTGCACTATTTAACGTCTTCATCAGCGATATTTCATACCTCCTCGGAGATGTCTTCATCACTACATTATACATCAATGACATAACAATCGTAACATCACACAAAAATACAACACAGGTAATCAAAAAGTAATAATCATATCCCAACGCCATTCGTAAATTGACCGTTAAATGGGCAATAATATTAATTCGGTTAATCCCTTCAAAAAGGAAGCCATATTATTCAGTAATAAACGAAAATGTCCTGCAGTACACCACCCCACCAAAACCTACATGCAATACAACGATCGGGTGGCACAAAAGTAGCCAAGTACCTTGGAGTGCAACTTTACTCCAAGCTAAACTGGAAAATCCACACCAAGGATACTGCGAATAAAGTAATCGGTGCACTTTCCCCCCACTAAATCAAATTAAGAATCACCAATAGACTGCTGATATATAAATCTACAAGCAGCTCGGTACCCACCTATGTCTCTGCTGTCTGAGGTACCGCACTCCAAAACTTGACTCCCTTTGAGAGAAAGTATTTTGTGAATTCGTAATAGCGTCCGGGATTTTAACCAACGCTTCGATATATGAAGACTGCCAAATCACTTTTGCGGAATAGCACTTAATTAACATTAGGAATTCCAATTTCAAACGGATTGACGTTCACCGCAACCCCTTAATGTCCTTCTCGATCTTGCTTACGAGTAAGCTCCACCTAAAGGAAAACGGCTCTCGTTATCTGCATATATTTACCTTCTAAGATGATGTCTTTTGTTCGAGTGCATAGGGGAAAATAATCTCGAACTGACTTTGGTGTTTGCTAAGCACAAGTGTGGGAAAATGTGCATATATATATTATGTATATACGTGTGCATTGTTTATAGAAGGTTAATGAATTTTATATTGATTTGTGTTTAGTCGTACATATTAAAACATATGTCAGTCGCTGATTTAACCTATCGCAGCCATAAAAATCTTACATCTAGTTCCTATATAAAACATAACAAGGGAATACAATAGCTAACCAGGACTTACATTAATTAGTAAAATTTCGTTACTTGTCGAAAGTTTAAGTAAAGATTCCGCAGTTCCGAGGACTATTGTCCCCTTTAATAAGCGAAGTTTTACCTCGCTTGATAAAAGGAGTAGCAGTTCTCGAAACGCTGCTGAATCTTTTCTTATACGTTGGACCAATGGCGAAATATTACTAGCCGTGTAAAACCCACGTAAAAAAATGGTTAAGAAGAGGTTGCGGTAGATGATAGCAATATCAGTTCCTCAGGGGCGTTAGTAGGGGTGTTCATAAGGGTCATAATTGCTCACTATTTGTGTGTGTGTGTGCGTGCGTGAATGTATGAAACCGTAACCTTAACCACCTTATAAAGTTTCTGCCTACATTTTTGGTATTGCCTGAACTATTATTTGTTTTTCCCTATGCCCACCATTCTGAGCTATTTTTCCAAGCATATGGGTGTCTGGCAGTTTTCAAATGCCAGCTGAGGGCGAAACAGTCGTTTCTTCACTGAGGCACCATACAGATAACTTGATACCAATCATACACTTACATACGACAGTGCTTACTTGGAGAATTGACTCCAAACTTAACGAGCCAGAAGGTGGTAACTGCACCAATTGGACGATTTATACATAAATTATTGAAATGTTTTGAAAATGATTTTAATGCCCCGTTTTTAAAATTTACTAGGAGGGTTCAAATTAATTCATTATTCATAGGATTCATAAAGTCTGGAATTTTACGTCCAAATAAATGAAGAATAATATAAAACTATCACGGTTTTAGAAATATAAATAAAATTTATACACAAGGAAAACAGATCCGTGTCTTAAAAAACATTCAAGTAATTTTTCTTCAGAGAAAAATGCGAGCAGCAATGTCTTTTCCAATTAAATGATGATATCGAAAACCGATGTAACATATTCAAAATATATTCCCCTTTTCTTGGAATAATCCAATTTCCTTGTATTATTTTAACCTTGGTTCTGCGATTCACAAGACTGGCATTTCTTTTCCGTTCTTTTCCTGATATAAATTATAATCTCGCCGAGTCAAAAACCGGGAGTAGACAAAAAAGCTTTTCCGGAAATACCCAAAGTAGGATTTTTGTTTGTAGCTCGACCAAAAATAAAGAAATATAGTGAAAAAGAGCAATAGCACTTAGGACGAAACACGGTACATGGTCAGATGGCTGCTCCTTTTTTTTTTTAAAAAGGACCGAATTGAAAAATGTAGCGAGAATAAAAGAAATTGCCTGCCCTCAAATGGCAAGCTCGCGAATAGTGGAAACAATGGACAGGAAAAGCTACAATCACAGGGAAAAGGACGAAAAGAAGTCAGTTTCTTTGAAATAAGAAAATTAATAGAAACGATATTTTTAATATAGATCTTATAAATATGGTGGCATATTATTTCAAATCAATTTGGGTGCGGAAAGGAATTGATTTATTCAACATATATAAGTTGATTGTTGATATATCTATTTCAGCATTGTTCTAACGTGACAGTTAAATTTTTTGAGATTTAGAGAATACTGACATGAGAGTGATATGAACAGAAGAGAGCAGAAGGCGGTAGCATGTCTGCAAATCCCAGAAGTTAGTGCAAAATGAATTCCTTTTCACATTTGCATAGTAAAATAAATGTGTTTGGTATTTTTTACATGTAAATTGCTATATTTAGGATTGAAATTTATGAAACCACGTCTAATTTTGACAATGCACGGAAAATGTGTTGACATATAAGCTTAAAAATATTACTTAGTGTTAAATAATACAGACTTGTTAATTATTCAAGAGGTATGTAAAAATAATGTAAGCATAATCACATTGGTACTTAATAGAAGATAAATTGTTCGCCATGGTCCGCTATACAGTCCCCTGGCGGAAACTTAACCGACGACCTCTTAGTTATATTGAAGCTTTATATTCGCTCGCGGAGTGGAGGAGGATAGGTCATCTGTAGCTGAGTTGGAAGACCCTTGTTCGTATACCAAGAGGTCTAGGGTTAGGTTCCCCACCAGGCACCCTGAAATTATTCCTTTCGTTGCGAGCAATTTTTCATCTAATATTACCACATCATCGACTATGATGCGAAAAAATTTTCCATACTTTGGTATTTAATGTATAGAAAAGTACATATAAAAGCCCAAAATTATTAAAACGAGTATGTTTTCATAACAGTCCATTATCAATATGTTTGCAAATTTAAATCCATGCTTTTCTAAAGCTGTTTTAAATCTAATAAAGCTAATTATATAAAGCTGATTTACAATCTATTATTAATATCACGACTTAAAAAAATGTAGTTTGGTATTTGTACATTATAAGCAACATACTTTTTGTATATGTGAGAATGAAACAGAATTTCCATACATCGAACTTCCGTATATCGAAATCTCGATGTATTGAAGTTTATGAGAATCCCCGTGGATATTACACAGAAAACCTTTCTGAATAGAAAATAATTCTACACATCGATTTCTTTTTCAAAACACATCAAGAATTTTCATCCGTAATGGCGATATAAAAAAATAAGGAAAAGTAAAATGTATATATATATATACATCATCAATGTATGTAATAAAAACAATAAAAGACGTTCTTTCGGGTTAGTCCATGTACATAGTACGTTTACTGTATACATGTATAAATTAAAATAACTGCAACAATAATTATTCCAACAATCATCAGACTCAGTTACAAGCTTACTCTCCTCCAATAGCAAATATATATAATTTTATAATGTATATCTGGTTTCATTTAAACTATATTTATGACTATGAAAGAGGCTGATAGGTGCAAACTGGACGTTTTTGATCTATGGTGCTGGAGAAAGATCCTTCGGATACTATGGACAGCTAGAGTTGCAAACAGAGAGATCTTGAAACGTATCAACTCCGAGACATCATTGGAACGCAAGGTTATCCGGTTATGACTGACCTTTTTGTGGTTATATCATGAGCACGAACTCTCTAGAGAAATATATGTTGCTGAGAATGGTCTCTGGATTCAGAAGGAGAGGCCAGCAAAGAACACGTTGGCTTGGCCCTATCCAAGCCAACACAAAACTGAATACTGCGCAATTGAAGGAGAGAGTTCTGGAGAGAAACGCATTTAGGAAGTTGGCACGTGAAGTCTCCAAGAGTCGGACACGGTTGACTGGATGACAACCATAACAAACGATATTTAAAAAGATTTTCTGTAGGTATCTCAATCCTGTCTGAAAAGTGAATTATAATGTATTATAACGTACCTTATCACCCTTGCTCAGCAAAATGATCTTATGGTTGCTGATATTAGAATTTGAGGTGGACCAACTACATTAGCAAATCTAAAGAAGGGTTGTTTGATGCTATTTTTTTTATAACAGTTTGATTCAATTAAATTAGTTTTACACAAAAAAAAGGTTGTTTAAGCGTCAGACACATTGTTTGTTACTTTTTGAGTACATGTGCTTACTTGTATTTGAGTGCCATTCACTTGTTTACGATGCAATTGCATTTAAAGAAAAACGAGTACGTTCGAGTTTTCATTTTTAAGAATATTTTTTGCGGTGTAGTTTATGATTTGCATGTATTGTATTATGTATTTTTATTTTATGTAGTGTTTAGGCAAAGTATGTCGTATATTTTAGTATAGCCATTATAAGACTATAAATTTCGCTCATCACGTGTTTAGAAGTATTTCCATTTTTTTCTTATGTTCAATCATACAGGTTACACCAAAGGGCTAGAAAATACCCAAATTTATTTATAACTATTGTGTTGCCATCATTAAACTTTTTGCACGTGGAACTTTCGCGAGGAAGAAAGCTTGTACGCATTATTATATTCGAACTCTATAATTTATACTTCAGTAACTTATTCTTTATTTAGCAAAAAAGTTCAAGTCATAACAAAGTTATTAACGAAATAAGTTTAATTTAGTTTGCGCACTTAAGCAGTTCCATTGTTTTCTATTCTTTCATTTATTTTACAAGACACTTGATATTTTAATAACCTTAAACGAAAAATTTTGGATCCACTCGATCATGTTGCCTTAAGATTAATTAACCCCGAAACCAATATATCTTAGACTACCACTTGATGTATGTGTCACAAGAGAAAATATTTTCATGTAACTTGCCCTAGACTTCCGAAAATACCACACTCACCACTGCCCTTCCCCATTCTCCAGTTCCTCGTATTATTAAGTTCTTTAGTTTTGTTTTAGGTAATTTTAAATAATTTAGACGAACAATATTTATATCCACCTATGTTTTTGGGCTCAAACTACAGTTGCATTAATAGAGAAGGAATGGGGACAGCATCTCGGCCAGGAGATGAACTAAGGACCTTTCTTATGGACAGGAATGCTTCAACCAACTGGGCTACCGGCGTATGGGAATGTTTCATTATTAGCGGGTTTCAATAGATATTGAACCCACTATTGCTGTTGGTTTTTCTGTCTGTACGCAATGAAAGGGCAAGGGTCTTCCGTAAATGCAATAATTATGGTTGTTGTTAACGTTGAAAACCTACCGAGTTACTTGAGAATTAGAGAGTTGCGGATTAGAGAGTTGCGGATTAGAGAGTTGCGAATTAGTGTTGCAGATTAGAGAATTGCGGATTGTAGAGTTGGGAATCAGAGCTTTGCGAAATGGAGGGTTGCGGATTGGAGAGTTTTGCGAAATGAGGATCAGAGGTTGCGAAATTGGAAGTTGGGTTAAGGGTTGCGAAGAAGTTTGAGGGATTGAGTTGCGAATTAATGTTAATTGAAACCCGCTAAATTTAAATATCGACCTTAAGCGATTTTCTTTCACTTGCTTGTTTCTTCATGTACAAGGCTTTACAAGATGTCATAGTCCTTTGCGAGGATAGCGCAATTGCTAGATTAGTCTTTACACAAAGCCACAGGAACGTGTTCTTGAAATTTTCGTTGGGGATTAAGAGGGACAATATTTTTCTGCATTTATTTTTTTTAATTGTTTAGTTTAATCTATCTGGCAATGGAACATTTCCAATGATTGCACTACAACTACATGTTTTTCGAATTTTTATTTCACCTGTACCAAAGTTAAAAAAAAAGCTCAAGTTTGAGCTGATTTATACGTGGGTGTCGAATATTTTTAAGTATGAAAAGTGTGCGCTCCGTATTTTCGTCGTTAGCTGATACGAATTTAAATCTGGGTTTATAAACCATGAGGTGCATTTTACCTTTGAATGCGTGTTGCACATTACTTTTAGTCTCCTTGCCTTTTTGTTTTCAGTATATGCTCTGTATTTGCTATGTTTTTAAAGGAAACCTGCACGTATTATATATATAATATGAGAAATTGATGCATTGAAAAGATCTTTTCCAGCAGTAAAGGAACCCAATAGGCGATTAGCAGCGAAGGCTAGTTTATCTGCTTATTTCGTAGAAATTGAATCATTTATTTATCGCTTTTTAGTTAGAAATACCGCACCTTCAAAAAATACTGATGGTTGCGTACGATGAATCTTCTTTGACTCAAGCTCATCATTTGATGTATAACTAAAAGTATTAGGAATTAATATGACGTCTTTTTTTAACCAGTCTTCATATTTCCTCGAATCATATAGGTACATTCATAGAATTTCTCTCATTTCTTCTGAATGAGCGGTCAGAAGCAAGATTTCTTTATACATTAGATTTTACTACACGATAGAAATAATATTGGATCGAAAATTGAAGGAAACTTTTTATACATCTTTTAGAAAATTATCAGCAAAATTTTAAAAATCATTATACAAAATAACAACAAAATTAAGCAACAGAATTATCCATTATTTGAAATTACTGCTTCAAACTTTACAGATCAAATGAATAATATACCTTAGAATGTTGCTTAAAGGAGGGAGAGGCAGTAACTTTTAAAGGGACTTATATAATATAACAACCATATAAACAATGCTATTACGTTACTAATTTACTTCCCCTTAACTTCAACAAAACGCTTCAGAATTAGCATTTGTCTAGTAATAAACAAATCGCATCTTCTGGATGGTTAAACATTCCTTTGTAGATTCTTTGAAAGAAAATTGAAAATACGGATGACGGTTCTTCAATATTTGAACATGGGTCATGACACTATGTATTTCTGATATCGCCTTTTGGTGTTGTTCTAATTTCAATGTGAACAATTATAAAAAAAAAAAAAAAATAGAAGTTCCTTATGAAGATTTGAAATTTTGCGACTGAAAGGAAACGCTTTAAAACGTCGTCGTTTTCAATACACCGAAAATACTTCTGATGACGTAAGTATTCCGCAAACTTCGTAAGTGTAAATAATTTTATGATGAGTCGTCATCGAAATTTATTTTGTAGCTAGACATTTGAAAGTTTATAACACAAATGCGAATGTATATGATTTGTGCATAATAAATAATTTTATCAAGATGCGTTCAGCATATTTGAATTCTTGTTAATTCTAATTTTTAAGTATCTATATAAAAATAATTTCTTTAGAGTGTTATTTACATTCATTGAGTTATAAACAAGATTGTATTGTTTAGGATCTCTAAATACATTAGCTCAGACAGTACATGTGTATTAAAATGAGTGAATATGTATCGAGTTTTTTTTTATGAAACCATCAACCTTGATATACTATTGTAAACTCATGTTTGTAAAAATTGCAACACCATGAAGGAATCACTTGATTGAGCTGAAACTTTCAGGAAATGCAAATTAGGGTATGCTATTCAAATGATTAGAATTTCAGAGTCATCGCCTCTGCGTGGGCTGAGCAGCGCCCTCTGAACTGCTGATGGATCCGTATAAATAGAGGGCTGTAGCGGGGCGTGTATGGTTATCTGCTAGTGGTAAACGTTACATGAGACGTCACTATGCCTCTACGTCGAAAGAGGGCGACATTTCAGCAAGTTACGGAGTTTGAACGGGGACGAATGATCGGCTTTCGTGAAGGAGGGTTTTCTTATCGTGCAATAGCAGCTCGTATGGGGCGTAACAGCAGCACAGTGATGCGAGTGTGGAAGCAGTGGGTTCAAGAGAACCAGACAACTCGGAAATCCGGGAGTGGACGCCGAAAGGTGACGTCAGCACGGGATGATAGACACCTGGTCCGCATGGCGGTGACGGACCGTTTTGCTTCATCTGGACAGTTGGCAGAACGTTGGTGCACTGCTACAGGTGTATCATTGTGTGCTTCATCAATTCGTCGGCGTCTACTGCACCGTGGACTGCGTGCAAGAGTTCCTTTATACAGGATCCTCCTGACGCAAAACCATCGGCGCCTGCGGCTACAATGGGCTCATGGACATAGAGACTGGCGTGCTGATTGGCAACAAGTGGTGTTTTCTGATGAATCCCGCTTTAATTTGGGGTACAGTGATGGCCGCATCCGTGTTAGACGCTATACCGGTGAACGCCACCTTCCGGAGTGCGTTATCCAACGTCATAGTGGACGAACCCCCAGCGTTATGGTCTGGGGTGCGATTGCGTATCATGGACGATCTCAGCTGCTACGAATTGTGGGTAATCTTAACAGCAACCGGTACATCAATGAAGTTCTGGAGCCCGAAGTTGTTCCCTTCCTTCAAGGCATTCCCGGAGCTGTATTTCAACAGGACAATGCCCGCCCACATATTGCCAGGAATGTTCAAGACTTCTTTTCATCACAACAGATACAGCTTCTTCCTTGGCCTGCCTATTCGCCGGATATGTCGCCGATTGAACATGTGTGGGATTTCGTTGGTCGGCGTCTCGCTCGTGATCCTCGTCCCATAGCTACTACAGATGAACTTTGGGGTCGCATACAAGCAATCTGGAATGCTCTTCCTCAGGCACACATTCAACATCTGTTTGATTCCATGCCACGTCGTATAGCATCACTTATTGCAGCGCGTGGTGGCTTCACCAAATACTGATTTTCGACATGTAATATTGTTTTTTTTGCTTTGTAATTTTAATCGTTTATTTGTATCAACACAGGTCGTTTGTACATTAAATTTCATTCAATTCGGACGAGTCCTTCATGGTGTTGCAATTTTTACAAACACGAGTATCAACTGTTTCAACTGTTGTAAATGCAATCTACGGAATTTATTTCGACACGGCCTTTTCCTGATCTTGTTGATTTGATTCTTTTCACGGAAGTCAAACCTCTCCGACCCGATAGCTCCCATAATTGCCTTTCACTACTGCGCTTTTTTTCATCACAACAAACAGTGGCATGCCCCAAAAACACGACACGAACGCAAAAGAAAAATGATCGCCGTCGTAGATAGATGTGAAAAGAGCCTTTTCACATTTCTCCCAGCTTTCACGGAAACATAGGCTGAAAACAAACAGCAAGAAAAAGATGAAAAATTTTTCTTCAAAAAAAAAGAAGTTTTTGGTAGAAAAAGCAGAAAAAGATATAGAAATGAATGCCAACCTGAAGAAAAATTTTACTGGACCGTTGGAAAAGAAAAAGTCGATAAACAGATGGAAAAAGTAAAAAAAATCAAGCGCTTTGACATATAGCTGACGTAAACGTAGAATCGATTTCAGAAGAGCTTTTGATGCCCAAAAATAAAAAAAATGTCCAACGTTATTCAAGGAAGAAATTCAAGTTATCCAACGATTTCTTAATAGAATTATAAGAGCTATAAGCCGTCCATATGCGTATATATATATATATATATATATATAGCCCAGGAAATAAGTTTATTATATGAGAGGAATCACCTCAGATGAATATCTGAATGCCTAAGAAATGAAAATGCAATAACAAACAGTTATTTCGACACTGGCGTAAGGTTTAAAAACACGACGTTTCGGGAGCCAACTGCTCCCTTTGTCAAGTGAAGGCAGAATGGCAATGTAGTAATGTTAAAAATAAAATAAAAATATATGAAACTAAAAAAATTTTTAAAATTCTTAAAATGGAAATAAAATATATTTCAATAACAGTGACCCTGTTCATCATCAGGGACTGCACAAAGTTATTTTTATTGGTTTGCTCTTTCTGATAAACAACATTGAGTCTTCTAGATTGCATGAGGCAGAAAGTTCCGAAAAAAAAGGGGTGATAGTGAAATAAAATAAAGAAGTGTGTTATCAAGATATTCTTTCACAAATTTATATTTATACGTATATATGTGTGCGTGTGCGCATGAAAATGGTGAACAAAGCAAGTGTGTGTAGTCCTAATAAGAAAATGGAAGTTGCTGCTTTCTCTGACATTGCAGTTGAGTGGACGTTACTCGCCATGTGACTACATCTGACTATACATCTGACTCCATGTTAAGTAATCGTTCGTTTTTTACGTACAAAAGGTTAAATAACAAATGAAAGAGATGACCCACTCTTTTGGATGCGTCATTAATATATTTCTTTTACACTCGATGAAGGACTAAGCTGTTAGGTTTTGTAGGCATTAATAGTTTAGATTTCGTTGTCTTTAAGAGGATAGGTTTCCTAGGCCATAAGAAATGAAGTTCCGTAGGGCTTATGCGGTTAGGTTTCCTAGGATTTATGAGTTTAGGTTTCGTTGTCCTTAAAAGGTTAGGTTTTTTAGGCCTTATGAGGTTAGGTTTCGTAGGCCTTAAGAAATTATGTTCTCTAGGCCTTAAGAGGTGGGGATGCCTCCGAACAATGTAAATACAGTAAAACCTCTCTACAACAATATTATACGGACCGAGAAAAATTATCCTTATAGAGAGAGTTATTGTTATAGGGAGGGTTCATTATACAGTAAAACCTCTCTACAACACTATTATACGGACCGAGAAAAATTATCGTTGTAGAGGGATTTATCGTTATATCGGATATCGTTGTAGGGAGGTTTCAGTGTGATGGATTCACCTATCACGTCATTGACCCGGATCCAACTCTTAGTAGTATCGTGTAATATATGTCTTTATTTGTTCACCGTAGCCCGTACTTGATTCCCTTGGGTGGAGGGACCTAGATTCCTCCGAAAACTGTAAGTCCCGGCGCAGCATCTCCTTTTATGCTCTTGCGCCGTAAAGAATCAAACTGGCATGATGCAGATGTCGTAAGCCTACACATTAGGCAATTTTTGTGATCAATTGCACTTTGACGAAACAGCGAATATGCATTTAAAACTTATATGGTTGAAATTCAAAAACACATTTTCCGCTGTCTGGTACATATGAGGAACAAATATAGAATTTTGTTGAGTTTGGCGAAGTATTAGCCACGTAATCTGCTTAGAAGTCTTGGAAAGTAAAGTTTAAATCGTGCATTGCATTATCACATTCTTTCTTTAAGCACAGTTACATTTCAGCATCCACTTGCATGTATACTGAATGGTAACCACAGCACTAAAGTATAAATACTGCGTTGCGCTGTAAACATAGCATTAAGTAACGTACACTGTATTGCACTGTAAACATACATAGCTTTATTAGGAATAGACCAAATGATCGCATAAATTCATTTTACATCGGAAAGATATATTGTATTACACTGTTTGACAGCTGCTGCTATCGAGCAATTGTTTGTTGCCATGCAGGGCCCTTCTACAAGCGTGCAATCGCAAAAGACAAAACGAAGACGGCGCTGTTGTACTAGTCCTCTTTTCTATATAAAAGGTAGTTATATAAAAGTAGCCTTAAGAGCTGTTGGTCATGCAAAGTCGGAAGCAGTGAAGGTTGAAGGTTTAGGAAGATTGTACTAAATTTTTATTCAATATTTTTATATATATAGCGAATATTGATTGCAGAATGTCTCTATGATACCAATTGAGTGCATATGATCATGGATAAGTAGTTGGATGACTAGAAATAGGAAAGGTATCTCTGCAGTTGAGAGGGCAATAAGCGCATCCAAAAGTGCCATTTCTAGAATGAAAAAGTTGCTAAATCCATGCGACCTGCTCCATGAAGGCAGAACGGTGGCTGCAAAAGGAGCACAATAGCTAAGGATGATAAATATTTAACCCTTTTTCGAGAAAAAGTAGAAACCTTACTCTCAGCCAGTTGGCCACGGATCTTGCAATTCTTATTGGCACCCATGTATCTGCCAGAATCATTTCTCTTCGTCTAAATTAAGTTACTTTGAATGCGAGAACATCTCTTGGATGCATTCAGTTAACAGCACGTCGTAGTCGGGAAATATTACAGTGGCGTAACGAGCATCTGTAATGGGTTCAGCAAGTGTTATCAAAAATGATCCTTCTGGCGAATGCCGGTTCACAGTGAAGAGTCATAGTGGAAATCAGATAGTGTGGCTAGAACAGGGAGCATGTTACCATCAGCAGAACAACCATGAAGTTCATCATTATGGGAAAGAGGACATGTTATGAGCAGGCGTTACATATAATGGCAGAACACCACATCCTTGCTGCAGATTCCATTACGACAGTACACTATTGAACCGAGTTTCTCCAGGGCCAGGTTTGTCTTTTTCGTGAAATAATGGGTCTGGAATTCTTGCTCATGGACAATAACACTCGTCCACATAGGGTTGTTCGGGTATCTGAGATACAGGGGATAAAGGATGTTGAGCGTATGATATCGACTCTTACTCTCTAGAATTGAATTTCATAAAAATGTTCGGGACACTCTCGATAAAGATGTCTGGCGCAAAAGACCTTCCTTTCTGAACCTACAGGGTTTGAAAATCTCATTGAAGGACGAATTGGAACATATTTCCAAAACTCTCTCTAACAGTTTAGAAGAAAGTATTCCAAATATAGTTTCATGACCTGCATTAGTGTCCAAGGATGGCATATTCCCTACTGATGTACCCAAATATGTTGCCTGCCACATGAGAGGGAGAATTTTCTGTAATTGTTTGAATATAATCCAAAGAACGGTTATTTATTTTAATAATTTTTTCCAGGTGCGAAATCTTCACTAGTTGCTTAATAAAGATACTGCGACATATTTATTAAAACAATATTAAAAAAACAATTAAAAAAACAAAAAAAATAATATTTAGTAGAACATTAATCTCTAAGGTCACTAATGCTTTGTTCTGTTTCTTACGAAAATATTTCTGTTCTTTAACAATTGTTAAGCAGTGTATAACCTTATGTTGCGATGTTGACACGTTACATTGTAAACCTACATTACATTATAAGCACATGCTATATTGTGGGCATACATTATATTGTAAACACATATCACATTGTGAGTATGCCCTATATTGTAAACACTACACTGAATTGTAAATACTGCTTTCCCTTGTAAGCACCAATAACTAACTATCTTAAAAATATACATGCTATTATAAACACATTTTACACTGTAAATACATTTCACACTGTAGATATATTTCACATTGTAGACTCATATCGCACTATAAATGCATATTTTACATTGTAAAAATACAGTCCACTTCATAATTACTCATTTCACATCATAATTACTACTTTCACATCATGCATACATATTGCACTGGAATCATACATTATACAGTAAACGCATGCTACACTACAAGTAATGTATTTTAGAACGAGAGAATAGAAATGCGTTTTTAATAAAGGAAATAGGAATTTTTTCAATTTTAATTAAAAAAAAGGAAAGTTTTGAAATAATGAAAAAACTTAATTTATTTTTTGAAATAATTTTTGGATCCATTAAGTTTTGAAACAAGCAAATGATGAAGAATTTGCATAAGGAAATGCAATTATGTTTACATATTCTTCGAAGTAGAGGATGCATAGACTTTTTTTCATTTCTTTGTGGTTTTTCTTGTTTTTAAAACTTGCTGCTACGGCCTTATTTTTCCCTTTCCTTTTCCGAGATGTCTTTGATTTTGGCCACAGTTTTAATTCTGTTATTTTTGGGACAGTTTTCTTATTTTTTAAACAGAAATTTCCAGCTGCTTTCTTTAAATTTATGTAAATTCAATCAAGTTGGAATACTTTCGTAAGAATTTTGTTTTTAACTTTTAAACTTTATTCGCCCTCTGCGTAGTATATTATTTTATGGTTGGATTGGTATATTATTTTATGCTGCGCGGTAATTAACTGCGTGGTAATTGCGTGGTATATTATTTTATGGTTGCATTGGTATGTCTTAATAATAAGAGTAATATTTTTTTTTTAAATTTAAATTTCTTTTATCAGGCGTGGGTGAGTAGTGAATGAAGGACATTTGAAGATCACTCTGGGCCTGGATAGGAAACCGAGGTCTTATGGCCATATGTGGCCTTCGAGACCCTACAGTGTAGCCTTTTAACCGAATTAAAATTTTGAAGAAAAATCCCTTTATTTTTATTAATATGATTCTGCTCGTTTTTTTATTTGTATTATAATCTTAAACTAAATTTAGGTGAAGTATAAAAGAGTAGAAGAAGATTTAACGAAATAATCTTCCTTGATTGATTGGCGTAATTAAACACAGACGGCCTTCGTATATGACAGGTAATGTAATCGGGCCTTCTAATATTAACAGCTAATTTAATGCAGCCTTCCAACATGAAAAGGTTCCCCATCAATGACCTAGGCCTATGGTTAACTATACTTATACTAGATACCTAACTATAACTGTGGCTATTTCAATAACTGAAAGTACTCTGACTAGTTATGGCTATACAATAACTATATATAGCTATACTATGGATAACTGTAGTATAACTACATTATGACCGATGTGACTAACAAGTTAAATAAACATTAGAGACTAATTAAAGTTGAACTAAATATTCTCGCACAAGATGAGGAGATAGAATAAGAAGGCAGATTGTGAAAAACGAGTTGGCAAAATGGCTTACTGGACGAAATTATTGAATAAATATTCTTGAAATGAAGCATCGGTCTCAATAAATCATCCAGTGTTCTATTTTTCAGGTATTTAAATAGAAAATGTCCAAAACTAATAATTTGGTAAATACGTGTATTAGAAAAGAAGCTATCTAATAGTGGCTAAATATGGTGATATACACTCATCACAAACCATACCCGTATACAGAGGTGGGGATCTTAGGAATCTCCCCTCCCCTCCTCCAAACGAGATTTTTATTGGGACTTGGCCACAAACTTGCATGCTGGGATTGAGTATATACATTCTGTAAAAATGTTCGACCCACCCGAAATTAAATTCTGGCTACGACCTTGTTACAAACACATGAATATGTACAGACACATATGCAGAAAAGGAGAGAAACGAGGAGAGGAACAAAACACGAAATAATTTAAATATTGGAAGAGAAATAATACAACGTAAGAAACATACGGAACAGTGATGAAAAACCAGCCTGCAATAGTCAGTGGTGATGGAGAGAGGAGTAAATTTATTCCTCACACTTTTTTTGGAACCTCACCATGACGTAAAACTATTTCTGAGCCCGTTGTTTCGCCTTTTGATGTTTCAAAAGATATGTCGTGCTGTACACTATAGTAAAGTCTAATATTCAGGGGCGGACTGGGTCCTCTCAAAGGGCGCATACCTTGGATTATCTGAGGGCGCAAGTCCTATAGTTCATAAGGGAGCGAGTCTTATAGCCCATGAGGGCCCAAGCCCTATCGCCCATGAGGACACATCGGCCGGTTGGGCGGCGTGCCCATGAGGGCACGCCGTGTATGGGCAGTCCGTGCCTGCTCATATTTACATCGATATGTGTTAACGCCTTACAAATGCATTTCGCTGCTGTTCAATAACGTCGTTTAATTTTTAAATTAGCTCAATAATTTCGTTTAACGAAAGAGCGTTCCACCATTCGTCGTTCATTGCCTAAACCTCGTATTTTCATGACGAAGCAAAGTATATATCTGAGATATATCTCGTTTGTCCACATCATGTATTTTTCCATGCAGGAATAATGTATATTTATTTTGAATGCAATAAACTGCATGTCGGAAGCTACCTTTCCAGTGAAATCGAAGCATTTTTAAAGCATGAAGAAACGAATTTAAGAGACGGATAATTCTTCGATATAACAAGTTTCCTGTAGCACTGCTATAAAATGTGCCACCGTGGATTTAGTTTTAAGTTTTTATCTGACATTGCTGTAGACCTTAAAAAAGCATGCGAACTTTTCTTTAAAAAACTGCTTTGCATTTTTCTTCGAGTTCGTTTCTCACTTGCAGAAAATTTTTACTGAATATAGTATTTTGCGTTTATTTACGTAAATTAAGTTAAACGCCTGGCATTTCCTACTCAACACCGCAAACGTGGGGCGTGATGTACGACTAACATTTTGCAAAATAATGACGTTAGACTTAATGGAAGCAAAGGCAATCGCATCGTATTTACGGAAGCTAAAAAACGAACTGACGTTTAAAGTAGACTGAAAATTTCGAGGAAAAAAATAATTCAAAAACGTCCTGAACTCCAAAAACGAATTACGTAAAGAAGAAATGTTGGAAGGCTCTTCGAATTTAAAGTAAAATAATCTTCTTCCAGAAAATTCCTTTCAAGAAAGATAAATATGGTTCTTAATTACGATCTCCACAAAAATTTCGAAATTTTTTTTTCCCTTCCATTTTAGTTCTTATCTTAATGGGTTTTGAATAAGATTTCTTCTTTAAACAGTGATTTAGTGCTGCATTTTGGCAGAAAGCTGCTTTTACGAGCAGGGGAAAAAGAGGACGGTGAGCAAGGAATTCAAATAACCGGATAACGCTCAGCTAAATTTAAGTTCATACTTTTCAGGAATTCAAAACACATTTGGGATGCTTTAATGTGACTTCTTGCTGTTACGTATGTTAAAAAATTGTTGTTGTTCTGAATTCCAATAATGCCCATTTTCTTTTGTTTTCTTTGTTTTAAAATGTTAATAACTATCAAAAATTTTGAAATTATGATACTTTAATGTCATTTGTTTCAGTGGGGCATTCTGATATACAACATATGTCACCGACGTGGAATTCTCATCCTATGGATTTATGGTACTTTTACTTGTTTCGAAATTTTGCCTTGCTACAGCAAAAATATAAAAAAACTTTGAGTTGCATTTTCGCTAATTACGAAATTCAAAGTTTATAGTTCAAATAAGATATTTTTATTCTTAAAAAGTAGGAGAGGGGGTGTAGCGAACTATTGAGAATAAGAGCCGTGCCAGGATAGGGATAAAGGGGCTGAGTCCCCCCCCCTGGAAAATATATTTTTTTCAAAATATATTTTTGTAGAATTTCATTGTAAATTTTTTGCCTTGTATGAACTTTTGCATGACAATGCAAATTGTTCTTTAGAGCTGAAAATGTACCAAAAACAGCTTTTGTCGTAGATCTGGTGCACACAACGTTTTTACAAAGGTTTGAACCATCATCTGCTTTACGATAAAGAGACGGGAAATTATTGACAGGTAGACTGAAATGTATAAATTTCAATGCATAATTTACTTTAAGAAATTTAGTTGTTAACGTTAAATACATTTTTTCTTATATGTATATTTAGTATTATTAAATATATTAATAAAATACATCAAAATATTTACGAATTTTAAGCCCCCTTTGCAGCTTCCTGAGTCCATCTGTAACTTACAGAGCCCCGTGCAACAAGCATCTAGCTATGGCCCTGTTGAGAATGAAATTATTCATGCAATTGAACGAATAATTAATTAATTAATTAAGATTAATTAATTAATTGAATTTGGAGATTAATTGATTAATTGAAGGTTAATCAATTGAATTTGGTGATTGATTACCCTGATTGATTAATTAATTAATTGAATTTGATGATTAATTAATTAATTGAATTGAATTGTGATAAATGTTCATCGAATATGGATTAAAACAACCTTAAAGTATTAAAAAAGGCAGCATCTCTCTATCTCTCTCTCTCTCTCTCTCTCTCTCTCTCTTCCTCAGTGGGTAGGTTTTAATTGGATTTCATTATTGGAAGGACAATCATTTCTGTTATGTGAGTGAATATGTCAGTATCTGATACACGGAAAGTTTATGTGTAAGCCTGATATAACGCCTAACCTACGCATCTACAATATCGTGAATAATCATAAACCCATTCCAAGTTTTAGGTACGCGTGGATAGCGTTTTTTACAATTCCCTTAATAATAGATTAAACCAAAAGCTTGAATGGCTTACTAATCTTACACAACATTCATCCTTGTGCATAGCATTTCAGTCAATCGTCCTTTGTGTAGCTTTGCTCAATTCAAAAAATTTTCACAGTGGAAATCATTTAGTAAATTAAATTTACTGAAAATTCACGAAGATTTTTTGGAAGTACATTCGAGTTTGGAAAAAAGCAACTGCTCTTGCAAACTAACTTATTTTATTGCATTGATTTCCAAGACTAATTGTTGTGCAAAAAGAGGGGAAATTGAGAATTCTTTTATCTAAATTGTTGAGTTCCATTGCATATTTAGGAATACTATTCATGAAAATCCAGTAACTACTATTCATGAAAATCCGGCAAATTTGTTATTCCATGTTTTATAACATGGACGCGTTGTATTTCTATATGATTTCGATTTAAAACGAACTTAGCGAAAATACGCTTCGAAATTTTCTCTTCGAGTTAGCATTTCGCTAAGCTCTTTATACGCTGTACACACGTATAGTTTCGTTACGCGTTCTTTTATTCGTTATTTACTTTTGGTTTGGGTTCGCAATGAACCTAAAGTGAGAGAAAATGTCAACGTTAAACATTTATTTTATTTTATTTAAACCAAAGAGATCGTATAGGGTGGATTTCAATTATTAATTTTTGCAAAAATTACGCGTTGTGTTAAATAACCTCTCTTCCAACATATAGTTGATAGAAAGGTTACCGCAAGTCTGGTAAGCAAAGTGAACCAGGGTAAAAATCCCTTCCCCGTAAATAAATGAACTTAGGTCTTAAACTGAGACCGAAGCTAATTTATTCCATTTATTTGACGAAACATGGTTATGAAAAAACTGCAGAATTATATAACTAGGAAACACAAATTATACAGTAGAAATTTAGTAGCGAAATATGAACTTTATTTTTGGTGCACAATATTAATTTACTTTAAAATGGTAGATCATACAATTTTGCAATAATTGACTTCAGTACTGGGAATAACTTAAAACCAAACTTTTTTTTATTAAACGTTAGACCAAACACATTAATTATCAACCTATTGAATTAGAACACCCCATTTAAAGAATTTAAGTGGGTTGGTGTTAAGTTGATATAAAAATATGTTTGATCACTTCGGCCTAACTGCGTGCAAAAAAGAAATTGAGTCCAAGACATTGTATAAAAATATAATCTGAGAACATACAATAGTTGAGAAATCACGAACTTTTATGCTAAGATCTTCTGCTGAAACTTTTGAGCTGAAATCTTCTACTGAAGCATTGGTGGTAAAATCTTTGTCTGAAACGCTTGTGTTGAAATATTCTGCAAAACCCTTTGTGCTTAAATTTTGTGCTAACTATTTTGTGAAGATAATCTGTAGCTAAAGCTTTTATTTTGAAATTTTTTGTTGAAATCTCTTGCTGATACATTTATGCTGAAATATTTTGCTGTCATCCTATGTGTTGAAACAACTTGCTGAAATGTTTATGATGAAATCTTCTGAAGTCATTCTTTGTGCTGAAATCTTTTGCTGGAACATTGGTGGCAAAATCTTTGTCAGAAACGTTTGTGTTGAAATCTTCTGCAAAATTTATTGTGTTTAAACATTGCGCTAACTATTTTGTGATGAAAATTTTTGCTTAAGCTTTTATGTTGAAATTTTTTGTTAAAATCTCTTGCTAATACATCTATGCTGAAATATTCAGATGTCATCCTTTGTGTTGAATTTCTTGATGAAACCTCTTGATGCCGTTCTTTGAGCTGAAATTTTGTTGTAAAATTTTCGTTTCAACTATTTTACTTAAAAGTCTCTACAAAAGCTTTGTGCTGAAATTCCTTGCCAACATTCTTTGTGCTAATATCTTTGGTTTACTTTTCTGTTGAAGCCTTTGGGCTTAAATGTTTTGTTAAAACCTTTGAATCGAAATTTTTCCCTAAATCAGTGTTATGCTACTTCCATGTTTTCGAACTTTTTGCATTTAAATTATAGTATGCTAAATGATATTATGCTAATATATAATTATAGTATGCTAAATTATATTATGCTAATATATAATTATAGTATGCTAAATTATATTATGCTAATACATAATTATATACTCCTGATTGTAAAAATTGCAATACCATGAAGGAATCATGTGATTGAGCTGAAACTTTCAGGAAATGCAAATTAGGGTATGCTATTCAAATGATTAGAATTTCAGAGTCATCACGCATGCGTGGGCTGAGCAGCGCCCTCTGAACTGCTGATGGATCCGTATAAATAGAGGGCTGTAGCGGGGCGTGTATGGTTATCTGCTAGTGGTAAACGTTACATGAGACGTCACTATGCCTCTACGACGAAAGAGGGCGACATTTCAGCAAGTTACGGAGTTTGAACGGGGACGAATGATCGGCCTTCGTGAAGGAGGGTTTTCTTATCGTGCAATAGCAGCTCGTATGGGGCGTAACAGCAGCACAGTGATGCGAGTGTGGAAGCAGTGGGTTCAAGAGAACCAGACAACTCAGAAATCCGGGAGTGGACGCCGAAAGGTGACGTCAGCACGGGATGATAGACACCTGGTCCGCATGGCGGTGACGGACCGTTTTGCTTCATCTGGACAGTTGGCAGAACGTTGGTGCACTGCTACAGGTGTATCATTGTGTGCTTCATCAATTCGTCGGCGTCTACTGCACCGTGGACTGCGTGCAAGAGTTCCTTTATACAGGATCCTCCTGACGCAAAACCATCGGCGCCTGCGGCTACAATGGGCTCATGGACATAGAGACTGGCGTGCTGATTGGCAACAAGTGGTGTTTTCTGATGAATCCCGCTTTAATTTGGGGTACAGTGATGGCCGCATCCGTGTTAGACGCTATACCGGTGAACGCCACCTTCCGGAGTGCATTATCCAACGTCATAGTGGACGAACCCCCAGCGTTATGGTCTGGGGTGCGATTGCGTATCATGGACGATCTCAGCTGCTACGAATTGTGGGTAATCTTAACAGCAACCGGTACATCAATGAAGTTCTGGAGCCCGAAGTTGTTCCCTTCCTTCAAGGCATTCCCGGAGCTGTATTTCAACAGGACAATGCCCGCCCACATATTGCCAGGAATGTTCAAGACTTCTTTTCATCACAACAGATACAGCTTCTTCCTTGGCCTGCCTATTCGCCGGATATGTCGCCGATTGAACATGTGTGGGATTTCGTTGGTCGGCGTCTCGCTCGTGATCCTCGTCCCATAGCTACTACAGATGAACTTTGGGGTCGTATACAAGCAATCTGGAATGCTCTTCCTCAGGCACACATTCAACATCTGTTTGATTCCATGCCACGTCGTATAGCATCACTTATTGCAGCGTGTGGTGCAGTGCGTAAATCAGTGTTTGATGGTACTTATCACTAAACACTGATTTTCGACATGTAATATTGTTTTTTGCTTTGTAATTTTAATCGTTTATTTGTATTAACACAGGTCGTTTGCATTTTAAATTTCATTCAATTCGGACGAGTCCTTCATGGTGTTGCAATTTTTAGAAACATTAGTATAGTATACTAAATTATATTATGCTAATATATAATTATAGTGTGTTAAAAAGAATTGAAACTGCCAAATTATTTTAAATTATATGGTAACGTGTGAATATGTTATTTGAAAAGAAAGAGACGTTGTTTGAAAAAATAAGTGATGACGATAATAACAATTGATAATTAAATAATTAAACGTATGAGAATGTTCACACAAGCTTTTAATTATCCTCTTATGTAAATAAGTCTACATGATAAAAAAACATGTCATCTAACTGATGTAAAAATTAATTAATCATTTATTTATTAATTATATTATTAATCATTGGGACTATTATTACTATTATTATTATTTCATTCATAGTACGCTATATATATATATATATATATATATCACGCGATAACATACGGAAAATAGAATTTAATCGAATGATACTACTTCATTTGTAGTCACTATAAAAGCAATTAACTATTATTTTTAACGCGATTGAATCGCGAAAACCTTCAATGGATTCGTTGAATCATTGATAAAAAAACGCGTTTCTTCAACGCTTTCAATGGATTTGTTGAGCCATCCATTTACAAGAAACTCGTTTCTTCTACATATCGCCAGTTGTCGCTTTTTTTAGAAGGCAGGCTTAGTTTTCTTGCTTGTTGCCAATTACAGAAAAGGAAATAATACAAAGAAAAGGTCACACCTTAATTGATTGCATTTCTTTAAAACTGGGATTATCAGCATATTTTTAGAATTTTGAAAAAGACGATTGTTCCGAAATATTGGAAGCAATGGAAAAACATTGCTTCCAACATTTTAAATTAGTGCCCTCTTTCTATTGACAAAAAATAACAAAGTTCGAATTATTTTCGTTCGTATAAACGTTTGTGTTTGTATAAAGGAAACCTTATATTTCTTCTACGTAATAATTTTACATATATTAGCTTGGCTATTAACCTTCTTCATTAATTTCTGATTTTTTTATATATTATAAAAGGTTTTTAATGAGACGTTTTTATAATTATAATACATAATGGGGAATTTGCGTAATGTACGGATATAGGACAAAAATATTAAAATTGAAAACCCATATTTGTTACAAAATATAAAAAGATTATTTTAACATGCTTGCATAGAATTCATATAACAATATTTGGAAGTTGTTTTTCATTTCTTTGGCAGCTGATCACTCTCTCTCTCCTTCTTTTCCTCTCCATCCTTATATAAAAATACATATTATATATGTATATTTTCAAGAATAGTGTCGGAATAAACAAATGTGTTAAATTATTAGAAAGATCGTTGAGAGACATTAATCGAGGAGTACAAAATTAATTATAAAATAAAATAGAAATGAATAAATTATCTACAATGAGCACTCATGAAGCAACAACAACTAGTATAGTAATTAATATACATAAGTAAATAAGTGAAATAGTTTAAGTGAATAAGTAAAAAAAATAAGTAAATAAGTGAAACAATATACTGTTTGTTCACGAAAAGAAGTCTAATGGTGCGGTTGAAAATATCGGAAGGTGATGTCACAAGTCGGTTAGATTCTTACAACAATGTAGGACTATAAATACTACACTCAATTTTGGCAATGGCCAAAAGCAAGCTCTGAGCTTGGAGTCTTACACTTCTGTAAGCGGCTAGCCGGTTTGTGACGTCAGCTCCCGTTATTTCTAACGGTACCATCGGATATATTTTCGTGAACAGACAGTAAGTAAATAAGTGAAACTATTTAATTAAATAAGTGCAACAATATAAGTAAATGAGTGCAAAAATACAAGTAAATAAGTGAAATAATGTAAATAAATAACTGAAAAATGTAAATGGAAAAACGTATAGAAGAAACCTAACTACCTAAACAATGCACACATTATATAAAAACTCAAAGCCCACCTATACTAAAACATGTACATACAGACTTGCATTAACTAATGCAAGTAGCTATATACAGGGTGTCTCAAAAATTCGGCAAGCCGAAATATCTCGATAGGAAAGCCATTTCGCTGCAGATATTAATCTGGAAAGTTCCGTGATTTCAGAAGATTTATCAGATGAACTATCACAGGCTGGGGTCCAACGTGACCTAAATTCATTTTTTGAGATTACAAACCATACTTTTTTTTATCACGGAATCGTATTCAGCACAAAAATCTGCGTTCAAAAATGTACTGCTTTGTGAAATTTACAGCAAGATGTCATTTTCTTATGATTAAGCAATAGGGAAGAAATTCAAAAAAACAAAAAAAAAACATGAAAGAAATTTCAAATAAATTATTAATACGAAAAAAGTATGGATACTGTTAGTGTTCTATGTTATCAATCACCAATGTCGGCAATAACGTTTGGGATATCAATAACAGGTGTGTGAAATGCTGAAATGAATTGGTCGCGTTTCACGTCATGATCTGATGAGTTTTACGCCACCTTGATAAACCACTATAAATTGACGGGTTTCTTCAGGCAGACGTACTTTTCCACACGTGCTGTTCAGTAGAGCTAGCTATACACGGCAGCGACTGCTAATACATAATTGCTTGTTTGAATACTGATCTAATAAGAGATTTGTGTACATTTTATCACTGATAGCATTGAAATATTAAAATCTGGCACTCACTAAAAGAGAGAGAGCGGATAATTATTCATATGATGCAAGGATATGTTGATCTTATGATAGATCATTCGGAAGCTACTGCGTTATTTAATAATACTTTCCCAAATCGCCACCTCATTTCAAAATCAACGGTGACGAGATCGGTTCAGAGATTTGAAGAAACGGGAACAGTTGTAGATCACTAAAAATGTGGGCCACCGAAATCTGCAACAAATATCCGTAACAGTTCACAAGTGATGTTGAAAGTAGTGGAAAATCCACATTTATCCTTCAGGAAAATATCGCAAAGCAGCAATATCAGAAAGATTTCCGCTCACAGGATTTAACGCAATGAAAAAAATATCATCCTTACAGAATAAAACTCTCAGCAGTTTAGTGAACTCTATTTTTCAAGAAGAGATATCTTTTGTGATGAAATGATGAATATCCATGGGCAGGGCCGACGGAAGGTACGGTCGAAACGGACGACAGCCCGGGCGCCACTCCTCGAAGGGGCGCTGTAATCAATTTTATTATTTATAATGTATAATTTATTTTTTTATAATGTATTGTTTACTTATTAAAAAATTATGAAGGGGGCACCGAAATATGGCCTTAGTTATGGCTATAACTATCCGGTATTATATTTACCGTCGCGCTGGCTCTGTCTATGAAGAAAATAATCTATCTGAGTATTTGATATTTAGTGAAAAATTACTTTTTGATTGAACGGCATTATTAATAACAAACAGTTATTTCGACACTGGCGTAAGGTTTAAAAACACGACGTTTCGGGAGCCAACTGCTCCCTTTGTCAAGTGAAGGCAGAATGTGACAGAAAATGGAGTGACACCAATTATGGTTGGATGAGGGAACTACACACACAAAAATATCCGGAGAAATTTAATGCATGGGAAGGTCTCTGAAAACGTTTTTCATAGGTCTGTTTCTCATTGATGAGAACTAAAATAGTGATAATGTAAACGTGCTGAAAAATGAAATTTTCTCTGAAATTCAAAATATTTTCCTAACGACACATAAAACATTTCCTTTCAATAGGATGGTGCAAGTACGCATTATGCGTTATCAAAAATGACATTTTGCTGTAAAATTCAAAAAGCGTCCAGTTTTTTAACGTAGATGTTTGTGCTGAACATGATTTCGTGATAAAAAAAAACACGGTCTCCAATCACAAAAAATTAGTTTGGGTCACGTGGGAGCACTGGGCCCCAACCTGTGTATCTCATCCGATAGATTTTCTGGAACCAATAAACTTTCCAGATTAATGTCTGCGCAGCAAATTGCTTTTTCATCGAGATATTGCGGGATTTCAGGACAGATTCCCCGGGATTCAGAGATTTTGTGACACCCTGTATATATCTACAATAAAAATATGAAAACGGAAAAACGTATCATATGTAACTCAAAACATTAAATTATATCAAGTCAAGAGCATGCAGCAGAGAAGTTGCTATATTATATCGTATAAAATACACCACTTTTCGACGCTTGACGACGACACCAAATGCAGCAGGGTGTTGTGTTTTATATAACCGTAGTAGGAAATGGTAAATGTAAAATACATATCAGTTGATTCGTTTATTGAAAAGGTAAAAAATGCATATTTATTAGAGCAAAAATTGGAGCTGGAATTCGCAAATATATCTTAAAAAATTTGGCAATCATATGCCAACGCGAAAAAAAACCCAAGAAAACGAGACCACCGGATGTGAACCATCCATGAACCCTTCGATTATATAATGGAGCATTCGACATGTAGTTGAAATGTTCACGATTCGTGACCCTGTGAATTCTTAAGATAATATTAAAATGAGTTATTTCCGTTATCAATTATTAAGCGTGGTCTCTAAGCGCCTCAATTGTTACAACGAAGGCTTTTGTGACAAGTGTGCTGGATTCAAGCTGAGCCTTCAATTTCTCTCTAAGAGTACTCTGTGTGCATCTAAAGCTGCTACGTCATCGAACTCTTTCGGATGGGATTTACAGATGAGCACGATTATAGAACCTTTATCACCTTCATAGGAAATTGGGAAATAAAATCACTGTTCATGAATCATGGAATAAGGACAACTTAATCTCTGTTATACCAGGGTCTTTTGGTTGCCGAAGAAACTAAAACATTTTCAGAATCAATCTCCGGGCAACATATATGAAGAAAAAGCTATACAACTACTGGGTATCTGCAAGAGTCGAATCTGGATTACTTGCATATTAACCAATACATCACGTAGATGGCGGTACCAAGATGTGGGTATCTGCAGATGTGAAGTTGTATGCATCCACAGATATCGAGATGTATGTATCCATATATATCCAGATGTAGGTATCTACAGATATCAAACGTAGATGTCTTCAGATATGAAGGCGTGGGTATTCACAGATATCAAGATGTAGGTGTCTACGGATATCAAGATGTAAGTAACTACAGATATCAAGGTATAGGTATCCACAAATATTAATATCTAGGTATATATCTAAGTGTAAGTTTCTATAAACATCGAAGATTTGAAAGACAGAAATGACAGAAATTAAAGCCTTACGATGATGCGGATCCTATAACGGAAGAGTCAAGGGTTAAATTCTAATTAGCTTTCAATTCCTGATCTTCAAACTTTATATTGCAGCTGAAAGGTGAGTGAGAAATAGCAAGAAATTTCCGCAGAAAAGTCTGTAAATTTAGAGCAGCGAAAATTTGGCCAGGTTAGAAAATTAGAACCTTTTCCTAGCTTAATTATTAAACATAGGAAAAAAATTTGAATTTTAAAAAATTCTTCGAAAATTTTACCCTTTTGATCCTTTAACTATTGCACTAAATTTTGAATAAGATATAAAGCATTTAAAATTTTAAAAATAACTTTTAATTATACCGGTTTTCTTGATGAAATTGAGAGAGTGGGGTTTTTCAATTTGACCATGATATTAATTAATTACTGCATTTCATTATAATTAGCGCCCTCCAATCTATGAAAGGCTTCATTTTTATATCGTGACTCTCGCAATCAACGAGGCGTTCAATCTTCCCTCAACGAAAATATCTGAACAAAGTTCCCTAAGCCTTGCATCAGCGATTATTTATTAATCGTTATCAGAACAAGTTCGGTGTACTCTTGTTCAGAAGCTGCGAACGATGAAGTGGAACGAAAAGATGGCTAATGAGAAGCCTACCTTTTCTTACAATGAAAAAAGATAAGTCTCCTTTGTTCCATTTATCGTGGGGAAGCCATCTAATGGACTCAGTCGTTCATCTAAAATTGACATTTTGGAAGAAATAAAAATTAAATTTTGCCGTAAAGAGAAGGAGAGGATGGTTAGACTGATAAATACTTTAATTTTGGGGCTTAACTCTTCCACCAAGTTCGCTAAATTTGTAAACTTTGGAATTGTTTCCAAGCAGTTTGTTCGGATCACTAAGCTGTCCGTTTATTAAATTTATTTTCATTCAGTTCAGATTAATTGTTTCAAATATCAAAATCTGCAAGTAACTAATAATTCCCGTTGAAATCATGACTATCTATATATCGAGACCCTTACACATTAATTAAATAATGAAATATAACCAATATAACTAATGAAATATAACCAATATAACTAATGAAATATAACCAATATAACTAATGAAATATAACCAATATAACTAATGAAATATAACCCGAATCAAATGAGGCGTGTTAGCGGTTATGGTGAAATAATGTAACATCATACATATAGCAGTGAACAAGCAACTGGAATATTTACAGATTAACGCTTTCTTTTAAATAAATAAATTTTATTTCTTACCGATAGCAAAGGTCATGCTGCATTAATTATGTGAATTAAAATTAATGACGTATTTGGGGGAATTTTTTCAATGACCACAAAGTTCAAAACAGGTCCCACAATTACACGTAATGATCAAATAAGTGGGGAGCAGTTTTAAGGAAAGTAATTCTTATTTGCTTATATTAATAGATATGACTGTTATAGTATATGGCTTTATTAACTTCGCCATAACGTTTTATTTTCACAAAATCGTTCCATTTAAAGCTTACATCGTAATTTTCCATAAGCATATATTAAAAATTTACTTGACAATGTAGTATGCTAAGTTTCAAGTCAGTAAGACCTTTTATACTCGAGTAAGTATAATCTATTTTATCAGCAGCCTGTCTAACATGTTACTAGAACTTTCCAAAAGTCATTAGAATTTTATATAAACTTACAGTAACTATAAAATGCAAGTAACACATTATTATACATGCATCAGCAATTGCTTTAAATCAGAAAGAATGTTTCACCTAAATTCATCATTGAAAATTTCGGGATTAAACATTTTCGTCAATCAAAACATGGTTCAAGAAATCATTATTTAAAAGATAATGGTAAATGATTAAAATCATTTTACTATTGTGGACAGAAATGGCTGTTGTACATATTAGGTTCCTTTGTTTTCTTCGTGAAAATAATCATATTTTAGGTATACAATATTTTGCATGGTAATTGCACTCACACGTATATTTCACATATATAATGGTAATAATGATGATTATTTATTTAACCTGTGATACGCCATGCGGTGTCGCATCATGAATATTTATTGTATTATTTAATAGACCACGCACAGCGAAAACAATGATTTCGGACGTTAGGTGATGCATGATCCCACCATCATCGGACGTACCAGACGTACCCCACATGTCGGACGAATCATTCTTTTCTCTGAGGGTGATTTATCAACTAATACTTCTACCATCGATCTTATAGATGGAATTATTAACTTTCAGTTATTGTATTGTCTATATTGAATACTTTGAATTATTGCAGAATATTTAGATTCCGATATGTTAGAAATGGAAGAAAATGCATAGACTAAGTAACATTTATTATTTTTACCCAAATATCCTTGGCATTTACCCTCCGTAATCTAGTAAGACCTTGGTCTACCCTATCGGAGTTTTGTAAGATTGGGTACCCTTTTTCCTAGGTTGGAGTTGTTAGTTTTACACTTAAAAAGTCCTACAGTTTGACGAAGAATCCGAATCTTTGTCAGCCTAGTCCATCAACAGAATAAAACATAGCACAATTGAACTAAGAAAAAGGACACCCCAACCATAGTGGTTGGTAGTTAAAGCCACATTTCGTACATGGCAGAAAAAAGCTTTACTTTAATGGCACCGTAACGGTTTTGACTAACATTATGCGAAGTTATCGATTGTTTCAAGGCAGCCACCTTATCTATTTCTAACTAAGCTATGTGCTGCTTAAACTTCGGTGTTCTGATGGTAATTGATCTTGATTCTTCTGATGGTAACTGATCTTGATTCTTCTGATGGTAACTGATTTTTATTTTTCTGGTGGTAACTGATCTTGATTCTTCTGATGGTAACTGATCTTGATTCTTCTGATGGTAACTGATCTTGATTCTTCTGATGGTAACTGATTTTGATTCTTCTGATGGTAACTGATCTTGATTCTTCTGATGGTAACTGATCTTGATTCTTCTGATGGTAACTGATCTTGATTCTTCTGATGGTAACTGATCTTGATTCTTCTGATGGTAACTGATCTTGATTCTTCTGATGGTAACTGATCTTGATTCTTCTGATGGTAACTGATTTGATTCTTCTGATGGTAACTGATCACTGATATCATTCATTCATCGAAACTCTAGATTTTACTTTTACACCCAGAGAACTGGAGGAGTTTGAAACTCACTGCCCGAAACCGTTGTGTCCAAAGGGACTTCTCGAACATTCTGTGAAGCTTTGAGCGCCTGTGACCTCTCCAGTTTTTTAAAATGCTTTTATTTTTAACTGTATTTTTCATATTTTTCTTACATTGTGGTTTTATTGTCTCGTTTATTCATGTTTGCATCGTTTGTATTCTACCTTGTTTATTATTTTTTTGTCTCCGTGTTCCAACTCTCGATGTAAATGTCTTTGATCTGTCAAGTTTTAAATAAATTTACATTTATATTCATCGAAGCAGGCTGGCAGGCCTTATACGGCTATTGTATGGTATAGACTATATGTAAGATCACAATACGAAATTCTTCCGGCGACAACAAAAACTTTCTAAGTTATACAATATTCTCGAAGCGTTTGGTTAATTTTGTTGGGTGGTTCATGTTTTATTTCATAGAATGTTTTTACAAGTGAAATGCCGCATTTAATCTGAGTTTACAAGTTCTTCCTCTAATATATTCTGTTTTTTATTTTCGAAATAAATATTTGAGTAATTTTTTCTATGTAGTGAACGAACATACATAAGCAGCAAACCATGAATGTTTATTTTGTTAAAATATCTTTTGCTCCTGTCAATTAGCTTTTTCTTTTCAACATTTATATAGAAACTCTACATAAACATATAAAATTGATCGAAAAATAAAAAAAGATAATTTTTCCTGAATTTACCTCAAATCATCTTTTGAACAGCATTGTGATTCGCTTAATCACAAATTTTGCAACATGTTAATCTACATCAACAAAATTTCAATATAGTTGTAGGAAACCTAAGTAAATGATAGTAATGAATAGTAAGTTCGAAAGAGAAAGGTATTTCAAATAATTACATTAAAATAGTTATTAAAAGCAACGTTACTTATTGTCTTATAATTAGAGAGACTGGTACTCCGTTTATTCCTATAGAAATAATTTCGATATTATTGAAGTTTATTTATTTATTTATTATTTAGTTTATTGAAGGATTTTGTAACCAGTCGGAAAATTCAATTTAAGAAAATTCTTATATTTGCTTCCAGAATTATACATGTTTTAAATTTAACCATAATGAACAAAATATCCAAAAACATTTTGTGCAATTGAGAGAAATTTAAAACACATTAACGTAGAAAGTGTTTCTCTTTACACAGTAAATATTAACTCGCACACAATCAGCAAATATTAACTCGCATACACACTCTAAGCTTTCTCTTAGAAGACTCCCAAACATTCCCGAATCCTTTTCGAAAGTTCTTTAAACTTTTTCTTCAAAAATTGGGAAGTCAAAATTAAATCCGCTCTTTCAAAATTGGAAGTTCTTTCAATAAAATTGGATCTTTGTTATAAGACTATTTTAAGTTTTTTCAAAAATCAGAAGATAAATAGCGAAAGTTTTCACGAAATTTATTAAATTTTCCTTATTTCTTTTCTTTCAGTGTTTCTTTTTTTGTTCAGTTTTTCCCATTTCGTAATTTGGGACTGGCTGATGAACCTTGAAAAGCTATGATTTTTAAAAACTGTAAAGCAAAATTATTTAGAAACCGGAGTCGTTCGAAAATTTCTGTGATTACAGCATTCCCCCTTTTTCTTCTTCGAAATTCATAATTTAATTCCATATTTCCATAAAAAAAACAGCAAGAATTTTTTCATATTTTACATTAGAAGAACCCCACATCTGTATTGGAATATCTGGTTATTCCTATAGTTATAATTGATGTTTCTATCTATTAAAAATTTTCATTCCTACATATAGTTATTCCTCTTTAGAATATGTAATTTTATGAAAAATAGATATTATGACCGGATTCGGGTATTTTAGCGTGTGCTTTTCCTATTCTAGTCGCATAGGTTTTATGATTTGTATTGCACACGTTGCCGAATTTGTTTCGAAAACAAGAAACACGGATATTTAAATATTTTATTTGGGGATACCGACACGTATCGCCCAAAAGCTATTTGTCATTCCATTTTGTACTTGATGAAGAAATTGCATTTGTGTAGCAACCAAAGGAGACGATTTTTGAACCCCTTCTTCAGGAATATTAAACTTGGTGCGGCACAAGGTTTGATACTTTTCCCTTTCCCATTTTATATGTTCATTCCTCACGTTCTGGATACAGAGTGCCTTTTAGCAGTAATGGGTTTTTTGCTTATGTAACAGGAAGCAAGGAACATGTGTTAGTGTTCTGCATGTTAAATGCATACTTTGGATTCATCGAGGTGCATTATGCTAAGAAATTTCTATGCATACGCCTGTATATATATATATCATACAAAACAACACATTTATAATAGGTAAACCAAAGCAATATGCAATGTATCATGTAATGTACATGTTGTGTTGGAGAAAGATTTGTATATAATTCATAGGCCTATATTATTTACAAGTTTACTTATTGGTTGAAAAGGCAAGGGCAGCAAATTTCATTCTACTCGTTTCAAATATAATACAGTCGCGATAATACGAACCACGATAATCCGAAAACACGGTTAATCTGATTTTTTTTCGGTTGGCTGCCGTTGTAACCGACTGACATGATGTAAATAAACAGCGCAATATGTGTTGTCAACTAATTAAAATTTCCTATAAGGGAGGAGAAATTTTCCATTGCCTGCTCGTCGTCTGTTGTCTGTTACATATGAACACCAAAACGTACACACGCATAACAATTATAACTTAAAGTTAATTTTGTAGTAAAGCTATCAGTTAATCCGAAAAGGTTTCGGTCTCAATTAGTTCAGATTAACGAGATTTTACTTTATGTACTACTGCATGGGCAGCATGGGCTTTGTAAGATACAATAGTCTTTACACATTGCTGCCCAGACGAGTCAAGTTAATTTTGAAATAATTATTGTACACCTTATAGTTGTATCTGATTCGTCTGAATAAAGAATCTGATTTGATTTGACATCGATATTTTCTCTTTGGGAAAACAACGTTTTTATATTTTCTAATTTCTATTTCTTCACGTGTTCAATTTTACTCTCCTCGATCTGATTTTTTTTCGTACTGCGTTGAATCCATTGTTTTCAAATTAATTCAATTTTATTTAGGTTTAGAATATACCAAGCATTAGATACAAAAGGTTGAACACTGGTAAAATAGCAAATGATAAAAAGACCATCCAACTTTTCGGAAGAGTCATTAGCAGACTTTTATCAAGACACTCATCCTGATGGACTGCTGTTCATGCATCCGAAAGCTTGGGTGATCTTTTTCATTGCTATTTTACCAGTGTTTAACCTTTTGTATGTAAATTTCCTCCCTGTTACTTAGTACTTTATTCCTGCTAAACTGAGTTTTAATCGAGCCTTTAGCGTTTATTACCCGCGCTAAAAATATTCACTTCATCATTATTAATTATTGCATAATTTATCCATACAAACAGCAACAACATCCTTGATTTTTGCAACGTTTATAATAAAACAGATCATTAGTCATCCGTGTGAATCACGATACATTATTTTGCCCTACTCGACACTGATATTTCACCCAATAAAACAATTTTTTCTGATTATGCTATCAGAGAAACAATCCTTTCCTTTGAGCTTCATAAGGCAGTCTTACACTTATCCGTTGGGTTACATTAAGAGCCTACTTAAGTTGCAATTAAAGAAATATCTGTAATGATAATTCATAGTGAGGTCGGCGCTTTTTCAAATATTGCTGTCCTTATATCGCTCAATTTGGTATTAAGTTTCTGATTGCATACAATCGAATTTACGCTAAAATTTACATGTGCAGCAATTGCATGGAGCTTAATTTCATATTTGGGGTCGAATTTTAGAAGCTCCAAAATTAGTTTTTATCTAAAATTGTTCTACATGCAGTCTGTATTCACCGTCTGCAAAGATTGCGTTCCTGTGGGAATATTAGGCTTACTATAATTCGGGAAAGCTAACGTAATAGACGAATATTTGACAGACATAAATAAAATGACTGTTTATTCATATATACATAAAGAGGCGAGGAATTGGAAACACTGGTCTGGACTTCATTGACATTATTCCTACATATACACACATATACTAATTTTACGTCTATAGTCCTGTTTATAATTTCCTCATCATGACACACGTACAAACATATGTACACACGCAGGCATACGCAAAGTGATCAGAGCAGTCTATTGTTTGGGTTTACCTGGACACGTTCCCGTTTGCAAAGCGGATGACTGTTTTTCAATGCATGATGATTCGCAAGTGATGGTATGCTTACTAATCCGTTTGATGTTTTTGAAAACAATAGTGGATAGTAAACAGTTTATCATTAATAAACCTTTTTCGATAATGAAAAGAGTTTACCATTTTGTTTAGTGTTTACATTTAATCCTAATAATTTTGCTCAACCTGAAGTACATGGTAAATAGAACATATGGTACAAAATACATATCTCATATACAAGGGTGATTCTGTTGGAGCCTTTTCTGGTATATATTTAATTTGCTTGTGGGTAGAATAGAATTATATTCATAATTATTTATAGGTCTGTTTTCTCCAACATTAGTATTTTCTTTCTACTTTTCAGGTTATGGCAACATAGCTCCAAGGACTGATTGGGGAAAATTAGTGACAGTGGTGTATGCAATTTTTGGCATACCACTTATGTTCCTCTATCTCACCAACGTGGGCAACCTGCTGGCCAGGGCGTTCAAGTGCATCTACGGCCGAATCTGCCATGCTTCTGGCGCAAGACGAAACAGAGGTCATCATCAAGTCGCGAACTCTCGTAACAAGCAACGCGAGATTGAGCAGTATCAGATTCATCATATAATGTTGCAGGATGCTGCATCGCCCGCAGCGACGTTGGCGAACAACGCCCAAAACTCCATTGATTCATCCACATTAATGAGGTAATTATTTTAATTGACAATTTTCAGAAAAGATGTCTTTGTATTTCAGAAGAATCCATGCTTTTCTATTACATATTATGTAGCAATTTATTACGTAAACAGTCGTTGGGTTCTCCTTTCAAATTTGGCGTATTTTCTGTTCAGTTTTGGAGAAGAAATATCTTTCTGTTTTAATTGACTTTCCGAAATGGAACGGTTTGGAGGCATACAATTATATTATTCAATTCCTATAGCTTATTTGTTACAATGACTGAAATAAAAAAACTAGTAAATTAATTGAGTGAGTTTCATGATCATCTTGAAAAGATGATCATGGAACAGAATTGCTGATAATAAAGTGAATAAATTTATGAAAAATAAAGATGAAAAGAAAGGTAAGTATAAATTAATCAGCAGAAAATAAAACAAAATTTTAATACAGTAAAATGTATTTCAAGTCAGTATTGAATTAAATTTACTTGTTTTTGTACAATATAGCGAAGAAATAATTATTAAATCACAAAATGATACTAATAAGTAAGTTGTGATTAAATGATGGTTAAGATGATGATTGAATGACTAACAGGAATATAACTAAACGACTTACCATAATATGGTTAAATGACTGGTGAGATTTCAAATTAATGATTAATAAGAAAATAATTGAAAAGTGATAGGAAGATGATTAAATTGCTGATAAGAAGGATATTTGATAATGAAAGATGAATTGAAACCTAACAAGATGAGAGGAAAAACTAGTAAAAATATTACAGAATAAGTAAAAGGCAGGAGAAATATGTGACTAACGTACGAAAGATAATTGGCTGAATAAATAAATAAAAGATGTTGAAAATATTTCATTATTATAAATAGTAACAATAGAAAGGGTATGACTATAAATACATGATTATAATATAATTAGATAAATGGTAAGAATATGAATAATGACTAATTAAAAACATAATTGAATGAGTGGTGATTGAAATTCTAATTCTAACAATAATATTATGATTAAATGAGTAAATTTCTAATAATAACAACAATAAGTTAAATCGATAAATTAAATCGATGACCAACGGAATAACTGAAAGATCAATAAAAAGAAGGGTGAATATATGGCAAAAATGACAGAAATTTTATTATTATATACAGTCGTTATTGAACTCCAAGTTGTGGGCCAATGACCATTGTCTTTGTGTTTGAAAAGATTACACCCCATCCCAGAATATGCATTTAGTAAACTAACTGGTGAATGATGCAGAATTTAATATTGCAAAATATTAAAGTCTGAATCTGTAAGTTCAGAAAGTATTTCTAGTATACATATTATGTAAGTTCCAAGCGGATAAATTCTCACTGCGCTTTGGAATTTTGCAGTTAAGCTGTCAGAATTAATATGCTCGTGTTCACTAATGATTTGGGCCATCTATTCATTATTGTCAAACTAACATGCACGAATTTTCATAATTTTGTTGCAATCCATGAAAATATTTGTTATACATGGGTGATACGTTCTTCCGTTTAAAGTTTACTAACAGGACTTCGATATTCCAAATAGAATCATATTAGAAACGTTTTCTTATGACAATCATTTGAATATCTGGTTTCTAAACGCCGAAAATGTTACCAAAATAAAAAAATGTGACTGCCAAATATGTAGTATATAGGTCGATAACGATATATTTCTTCAACCATATGGATTTGTCACCAAAGCATTTTATCCATCAATTTGATTAAGTTATCTGTCTACGAAGGTACTCTTCCGATGAATTGTAGTTGATAAATTTTCATTGAAAAAATAGTTTCATATTTAACATATCATAGATTCTCCTGTTCCGAAGTATGAAGAAATTCTAGTTTTATATAGATTTGTTAATAATAAATAAAGAAATTATAATCTATAATTTTATTTAGCTAAGTTCATATAAACTAAAATTATATATGAGCAAATCAAAAGTTAAACAAACACTAACAAATAAGACGTTGACAACTCTCAAGCGTCATACATGGAATTATACAAGCTAATAATTCAGCTAGATCATGAAAAAATGTTCTATAATTAAAAATGTCGCTAAAGTAAAAAAAGGAGAGATTTGCTTTCTCAAAACTATTTAAATTAAAGGACAATTTCAATTTTCTTCCGACTACAGGAAGTGGACAGATAGAAATCTTTCTTCGTTTAATGAACAACCCTCCTGACTATGCTGAATGAAATTTTAGTTTCTTTCTTTAACTTTGAAACTAATTTTAAAACCTGCAGGATTTCCTTCTTTTCTTCAAGATATTAAATGATTCGGAGAAAAGTGTATTTTAAGAGCTATTGAGTAATCGGCATTTAGATAAGAGTGATTGGGAAACCTTAGAAGGAAACATAATTAAGACTTTTAAAAATACTCTTTTTAATTAATTTTTTTATACTAAATGATAAAAACTGCTAAAGTATGTTTTAGAACACAATAAAATAAATTCGAAGTCATATAAAAATTTTAGCTTCACCTTAAATAGATATTTCAATATTTTATAAAATCTGCCAGGATGTAGATATTACATTAACATAATATAATTAATATTTGACTTTGAGGAAATTCTGGGGATGGTTATGAAAATAATGTTCTATTCCTTTCCTAAAATTAGAAGTGTAATTTTTCTACCACCCATGGTGTTAATAATTTCCACAGAATGAAAATTTTCGTGTCATTAATATTCATGAACAATCTGTATACAGCCAAAACATCATCGACTGGCATGCATAATTGATACGTATCTGTATAGAACACAATACTTATTAACGTATTAATGACACGAGATAAGGAATATGTGATTTAATATATTCGTACGATTAACATTAATGATGACCATCTCATCCTATCCTGATCGATTTGATAGATATATAGTATATTCTCAACTTTTATCGTTTTCCACTGTTATTGCTAATAATATATAAATATCGTATTACTATTAAAAATATTTTTGTCAAAGGAGATATCTATTTAATGCACGCAATAAAAAAATCAAACCAATAATAGAAAAAAAAAAATTCACTATTCTAATAGTTCGATTCATTGGAAACACTTCCCAATATTTATTTTTCGGAAGAAGGAAAGGCATCACGTATATGGTTGTTCAGACTTTGGGTTGCATATAAACGCCTCGTAGATTAAATTATTGCTTGGTTGCTTATAGTGATTTTATGTTAGAATAACACTATTTACATATATTTGTTGGTACCCCCATAGTAATAATTAATATAACTATACTATACGGGATATCTCAGCACCCGAGTTACAAACTGCAAGGTGTCATAGTTCTCATGAAAGTGAACGATATTTGTCATAGAACCTAGGGTCGCAAACCACTCACAGCACCAGTTCTAAAACCGTCCAGCATGCACAAATATTTATAATCAGTGAGTGCAGTGCACCAGATACTACTCAGGTCAGCTGATCAAGTGCATAGATGATTAGGACATCGCATTTTGCGCTTCTCATGCACTGGTTGTAAATATTTGTGCATGCTGGACGGTTTTAGAACTGGCGCTGTGGGTGGTTTGCGACTTTAGATTCTATGACAATTATCGTTCACCTTGATGAGTACTATGACCCCTTGAAGTTTGTAACCCTGGTGCTGAGACACCCTGTATATGAATTAAAACTGATGAAAATTATGATTTACGATATCAGATCCTAAAATTAAACTTTATTGGGAATAGACATTTCTTCAATCCATAGTACTAACCGAATATAACCAGGGAATAACTATGAGAAACAAATGGGAAGATAAGCATATAAGATAAGTGATTCAGAATAGACATTACGGTAAATATCTTTGTAACCATTTGTCCAAAAAAATAACTTCGGGCAAAAAATTGTTAAAATTATACGAAAATATTGAATATATTATTTATTTTATAAAGGGAGAGTGATATATGTATAAAAATATAGAATTAATAGTTTATATCAGCTTTCTATTAAAAAAAATTCAACTAAAATCATATTGACTTATACCTATTTAAGAAATACGGTATTTATATTTCTGAGAAGAGCATTCGCGGAGATAGTAAAAATTAACTTTTATCACTTAAATATTTTACAGCTGTTTTAGTGGCCCTACTTTGGCGAAATATTAGCAACCTTTAGAGGATGGTTTAAAAAAAAGAAAAAAAATGAAAAGCGCACGTGAAAACTTATTTTGAACGGCATAAAAGCTCAGGATCTAATTAAAGTGCTGTTTTATTTTTTTTAAATTGGGAACATACCCTGCGCACTTTAGTAATCAAATTTAAAATTGTAAATGTACAATATCTCAGTGAATATTCCTTACAGCCACGTGGAATATTTTTATGTACCTATATAGATATGGGATATTATTTTCCCAGTTGAAAATTTCTTGATATAAAGTCCGCATAAAAAGCTTAATTCCTTGTTCCAATATATATATATATATATATATATATATATATATCGTATGTTAAAATAAATAAATAATATATTCAATATTCTTATACAATTTGAGCATATTTTTTCTTCGAAACTTCTTTGTAGGACTAATGGTTAAAGAGCTAACAGCTGTACTATTTATTCTTACTCACACCATATATTCGTTAATAAAACTAAATTTATATTATCATGAGACCTAAATAAGCAATATTCGATTAACATACCACAAAATATGCTGAAAATTATTCTACGCAATCAGTTCCTTATCGATTTATTGACGACGTACTGCACGAATCAAATAGAAGCAAAGAGTGAGTGTGTGTGTGTGTGGTACATAAAATTTAGTGTTGCAGTTGATGTATAGAACATTGTAATAAGAGAGTTTCTAATAATTATGTCGATGGAATGTGACCATCATCACCAGAGCACGGCGAATTCTACTTATGAAAATATAAACAGGTTACTATTCTATAGTGGCGCACACAGAAATTTTTTCGGAGGGGTTTCATCCATAAGTTTGAAGTAGGTAAATTACTTTTACAAAATATCGAAATTCATGTACTATACAAAGATTTTTTTTTCAATATCAGATTTAGGGGGATTTTAACCTTCAAAACCCATCTTGAGCGCGTCACTGCTATGCTACGATGGTGATTGTCAAGTGTTATCGAAATAGCTTCTAGTAACGTTTTTATATATTATATATAACGTTTTTATATATTATATATAACGTTTTTATATATTATATATAACGTTTTATACGCTAAAAGCACCAATAAACTTCTTGTGCTAGATTTTTCCACGCAATCCTTCATCATCGAAGCATGCGGAAAGTTCGTAAGGGGGTTATAGACTCAATGGGGGGTTACAGAGATACAACTCGCATATTTCTATATTAAAAATACAAATTTTCAGACGAACGTGCGTTACAATACCCCCTTGCAATTGCCCTTACCATCGATTCTCTAGAGATAACCGGTTTATCTGGTTCGTCGTAACAGTCCGTGCGCGAACGAACCTTCCTAATATAGATGAAATTGAAATATAATTCATCAGTTCAGGATTTCTTTTTTCTAAACGAATCTAAACTAATTAATAAAAGCATGCTGTATTGTGCAGTTCATTCACTGTTGTATGCAGAGGAAGTTGATGGGGTAATAACCGGCATTTTGGTAAAATTTTGTTCATATATACATATAAATGCAGAAAGTCCAGTCAAGACCGTATAAATTCTGCACAGTGAGAATCCTCGCTGGAAATACACTCTATGAAAAAGTCTACGCACCAAGAAAGAGTTGTCCGATTGTAATGAAATTTCGTATGCAAAGACATTTTGACCGAACATGCAAATGATTAAAATTTGGTGTCCAATGAATGAATAGCGGGAACTCCAGTGCATCGGAACTGCGCATTCAGCAGGTGTATATAAGGAGCGATTCTCAATATGTGGTCAAAATTTCTGTTGCATTTTGACTGCGGATATCTTACGTCGACTGTAACAATGCCTCGCCGAAAGATTCGTGCTCATTACGAGCATATGTCAGAGTTTGAAAGAGGTCGTGCTATCGGATTGAAAGAGGCTGGTTGGACGAATCGAAGAATCGCTGGACATGTGGGTCGAAGCGATGCGGCGATTGGACGGTGCTGGCAAGAGTGGGTCAACAACGGCAGATGTCAGCGTCGGGACGGCAGCGGTCGACCTAGGGCCACAACAGAACGGGAAGACAGAGCGATTGTCAGAGCAGCTGTCACAGCACCGGATTCGTCGTTATCAACTATCAAAAGTGTGGACCGCACACATGTGTCCAACATGACCCTCTGCAGATGACTGAGAGAGCGGAATTTACGCTCGCGCCGACCGTTACGCCGCTTACCTCTCACGCCTTTACACCGTCAAGTCCGATTACAGTGGTGCCGGGCTCGATCAACTTGGAACTGCGCTGACTGGGGACGTATAGTCTTTAGTGACGAGTCCCGTTTCCAACTGTGTCCTGACGACAACCGCAGACGTGTCTGGAGACGTCCAGGGCAGCGTGGGGATCCTGCCCTTACTATCGCACGCCACACATGCCCACAACAGGGCGTTATGGTCTGGGGTGCCATCTCCTTTGATAGCCGGACCCCTTTGGTGGTCATTTCTGGCACACTTACAGCACAGCGGTACGTAGACGACATTCTACGACCGGTTGTGTTACCGTTCTTTTTGCGACACCCTGGACTTACGTTTCAACAAGACAATGTCCGGCCGCACACGGCACGTGTTGCTATGAATTGTCTTCAAGCTTGCCCAACACTTCCTTGGCAAGCTAGATCTCCTGATCTCTCTCCCATAGAGCACATTTGGGACGCTATGGGAAGGCGATTGCAACCATCCAGGAATGTTGACGATTTAGCCCGACAGTTGGAGACAATTTGGCAAGAAATTTCGCAGGACACCATCCGGGATCTTTATCAGTCTATGCCACGCCGGATAACAGCTTGCATCCAGGCCAGAGGTGGACCAACGCCTTATTTTCTTCCTCCTTTTGTAACTGTCAAACTCTGCAATAAATAATTCAATTATTCTGAAATTTTAATCGTTTCTTTTTCTATGTATGTTCTTCACATCCACCAATTTTTATCGCAATCGGACAACTCCTTCTTGGTGCGTCGATTTTTTTTTTGTTATAGGGTGCATATTAAAAATGGTCGACCAGCCACAACTGTACATCCATAGGCGCCCATACGAGTACTTCTAGTAGGAGCTGAGAAAAATTATTACTTTCTTCTCAAAGCTGTCGAGAATTTTAGTGAATGTACAAGATACCAAAACGCTACAAAAATAATTGATACTGCTTGACAATTAGTAATGAGCTAAAAAGTACCTTATTTTAAAATGTGACTGTAAAACTTTTGAAAGTAAATGCATAGCAGGTTCGGGCGAATCAAATTTTTAAACGGCTAGGGGGCCCAAGCCTCCTCTGCCCCACATGGTGGCCTATGTTTACGACCTATACTTTTCGAGAAAAATAGGAAAGAAAAATATGACGTCATATCCGGTGCACGGAAACTAAGCTGTATCAGAAGCATTACAAACTGCACAATGGATGGCACGGGCAGGCATAACTCAATATGCGCGGTGGTCATTTTGGACATCTCCCTACGAAATGTCATATGCAAAAGCCGGTGTTCATCCAATACAGCTTATGTTTTGTGCACCGGATGTGACGTCATATTTTTCTTTCGTATTTTTCTTGAAAAATATGGGTCGTAGAGGTATGATTATTGGATCATATTTTATTTACTCCGAATGACAATCCTCGCTGTGCGGAGTTTATGTGGTCTTGACGGGACACCCTGTTTATGAAGTTGTAGCTCTATAATCCTTTTATATAATCCTGTAACTCTCCCTCGCTTATGAAGTTTCCGTGTACGCTACAGAGTTCATCCATTTCTCTCAAAGTACGAATTTCTTCTGAAAAAAATATTCATTAAGCATTTTGCAAAGAAATAAATTTACGAGGATATCGCATAAAAACTGTAAATAAATAAATAAAGACCAATCGATATCCTACATGAATTTTATCATATGGAAATAGATCGTCTGGTATTATGCATTTTGAACAATGGAAAACATTTACAAATGAAGGGTAAGTCATATTTTATCAATTTTGCCCGAAAGCATTCACTGCCTCAAGCTCTTAAGAAAGATAGCTCTCAACTAGTCCTTTCCTTATCAAGGGAATTACCATATTTACTGCTAAGAGCAGGAAATTGGAAAGCATCAAGGGGAAAAGATTTCGAGTGAATCTTAATTTAGGAGCCCCTATTCCAAAACCATTTCCACAAAAGTAATTTCGAGGAAAAGCATTCGCCATTCCGTCGATGGATCAAGTAAAACCAGAGGGAGTTCCAAGAATTGATTGATAATGCTTTGTTGTGATATTTATTCATTCCCCACGTGTTTCGTTTAAGATTGACGGGATATTACTTTTCCATTTTGGTACGGATCATTTATTTATTTTAATTAATTGAAAAAGTTAAATGTTTAATTAAATTAAAAATGAATCAACGTTGAAGATGTTCTAATTTTTCTCGCCAAATTTCGCCAATTTGGGGTGATCCGGCGGTCATAATGACGCCATCATATTGTGATAAGATAATGGCGTCACCAACATGACGAAAAAAGGTTGAAAAATTTCGTGGCAACTTTTATGGATTCAAGCTTAGAAAAAACGTTTTCGATACTAAAAATTAATTCAGTCAATATGTTCTATGAAAGTAAATTATTATATATATATATAATTGTTTATAATAATAACAACAATAAACTTGTTATAAACTGGAAAAATGTAAGTAAAATTTATCGGGTTTGAAATTCTGAAGCTTTATTATACATCTGCGTTAGATATTGTACACTGAGAAGCCAAACTGGTTGGTTGCATTTTTATATCGCGAGGACTGATAGGGTCATTCTGCGCCAAGCAAGGTACAAGTTATTATACACATATACCTATCTAGTTATACCTATCTAGTAGCGCGTTGGTCCAGCTTTAACCGGAATAACATCAGGCATACATCAGGTACTGCACATCATGGTAATGATTCAATCATGTGTTGGAATTGTGATGATGCACTGCCCAGTATTCCTGGAATATCTGTCGCAAATCATCTAGAGAGCTTGATATGTCAGGGAATTGAAGTGAGTGTTCCAGATGATTCTACAAGTTATCAATTGGATTCAGATCATGGAGGACAATTGAGCGTTATGAACTCATTAAAATATTTCTGAAGCCAAGTTGCATGCCAAACGGCATATTTTAGTTATCTATAGTCCAATTGCGATGAGATTTTTCATGCTAAAGCCTCACGGCAATGTGTTTAACAATTAGCCAAATGAGGAGACGTGAATGTTAGCCGACATATTCTGGTTTCACCATGGTACTGCAAATAGTATTCGTATATATGTTTATTCATGCAGCTGTATTAAATCTTAAAGTGGTACGAATTTGTTGTAGAGAATCCTTGTTCCTTGAATTGAGAAACCTTGAATTTGTTGTAGAGAAAAGTTGTAGAGAATCCTTTCTACTGCCTGAAACAGGGCAAGATAGTTTACGATCATTTCGAGAATCAATAGCCCGCGTATGGCCACAGTTTTCATTATGAATTAGAAATTTTTCCGAATTTAACATAGTCTTAACAAAACACGTGCCACTGTATTATATGAAATTGACAATAGTCAATAGTCAATAGTTAATAGTTTCTATAAGTGAACATACAACCTTTCTCGTATCCACAATTTATTCGTGTCGCTATCTTTGCCCATGACAAAATTCTGACACGTGATTTCCGACGCTCAAATACGTATTCTATTTATAATTTACGTTAGCTTCATGCTACCATTTGGTAAGTGGTTCTCATTGCGAATTGAAGACTCCTGCCCAGGTGTATATAAAAATTTGTCTTCTCAGTGCATACCTTAATGTAATATGCACTAACTTGTCGAAAATAAATCAAGAGAAATCAGGTTTAACATACAAGGCAAAAATTCTTATCTGTGTTGGTTAATTATTAACGAAAGACTCTGAATAAAAAGATCTTACCTTGAAATCCATTCATTCATCATTCCGAAAAGAAATACTGCGAATAGTTTTATTAGCTAGGTAAGAACACGTTGTATTTAGTAATTAAATTTGCTGAATTTGCAATTCAAGTAAAATCACACTGCCCTTGAAGTCATGGAAGTTGTAAAATTCCGCGGTTTAAATATTTAGCAAGCAGTGTTAACATAAACTGTCTAATTCCTCTGTTCGCTTTTAATTAATTGTTTGTTTTTTTACGGCTCAAAGACTACAGTGGTCATGCTGCGCCGGGACCTACTGTTTTCCGAGGAATCCGAACCTCTTAAGGCCTAGGGAACCAAACCCCGGACTACAGTGAGCAGTGCGATCTTTATGAGATCTCTGAGTAAGCGTTCTTTTTGCACTGCTGGGAGTCGAACCCGGATTAGCCGCGCAATAGGAGAACGCGTTACCACACTGCGCCACCGCAGGGCGAAATTGTGGAAGTACCGGGGATCGAACCCGGGGCCTTTCACAGCATAAAATTCACTTTCAATGTTTTATTTTATATATAGAGAGACATGGGAATAAAGGAGACATATGCGTATAGTGTTTTCTGACTGTCAAAAGAAATCACATAGGCGTTTCTTGAGAAATTTTGAAACAACTGATTTTGAAAGTTGTAGCCCTTTAAACATATAATCACAGGAATTTCTTAGTGATCTATTTAGGAAAAAACATTTCACACGATGTGTGTTGTCTTTCCAAAGGATTGATAAGGAGAATCAAAGGAGGGACTCTGGTTCGAATCCAGGATGGGGACTCTTTTTCTCCTTTCTCCTAAAACATAAAAGCTCTAGCTTGAGCTACTTATACATGGGTGCTGAAAAGTATTGTGCGATAAATTTCCTCACGAAAACTCATAAAAGCTAGTCTCGATGGCTTTGTGTGTTGACCATTATTTGGCAATTGTGTTATCCCTGAGAAGGGTAATAATATCTTACAAGGACAGTTAAGTTACGCGAATTTAAGGATAATTAAGTTAAATATCTTCAGGGTAAATCAGTTAAATAAATTCATAATAAGCCAGTTAAATATCTTCTTAGTAAGTACGTTAATATTCTTCAGGATAAGTAACTTAAAACCTTTAGGATAAGTAAGTTAAGTATCTTCAGGATAAGTAAGTTAAGAATTTTCAGGATAGATAAGTTAAGAATTTTCGATCTTCGGGATAAATAAGTTAAGTAACTTAAAGAGATGTAAGCAACATAAGGAAAAGTAAGCAACTTAAAGGTATGTAAGTCAAGCAACTTAAGAATATATAACCTGAAAAACTTAAGTATGATACATTTGTATCCCAGCATTAGTGACCTTATTTTAATGTACAGTATTATTTAATGATATGTAGAACATTTAATAACGTCTATATGTTCTTTACGAACATATACAGGGTGTTCGGTTACCACGTGTATAGACTTTAAGGGGTGGTAGGGTATACTAAAATAAGTAACACGATTTTTCTTTTTTTCGGAAGAGGTTTCTTTACCGAGTTACGACCCAAAAATCGTTTGGTGGATGGAAATTGGAAATGTTGATGCTACTACCAATCTGTACATGTGGGCTGTATTTTTCCGAATATGTGTTCTACCATACTGAATATTAAAGAAAATGTCCTTTTTTATTCGTTTTCTAGTAGCGAAGAAAAAAGTTGAGAAAACAGACATGGTTTATGTAGGATAAAGCATCAGCATAATTCAGTCGATAAACAGCAGCCTCCATAAGATGTATGCATCGAGCTTGATGGAGAAATCGATGGAAACGAATAAAAAAAGACATTTTCTTTAATATTCAGTGTGGTAGAACACGTAATCGAAAAAATACAGCCCACATGTACAGATCAGAGCCAGCACCAATATTTAAAGTTTCCATCCACCAAATGATTTTTGGGCCGTAACTCGGTAACAAAACCTCTTCCGAAAAAAAGAAAAAACACATGTTGCTTATTTTGGTATATCCTACTATCCCTTAAACTCTGTACACGCGGTAATCGAACACCCTGTATAGATACAAAAGAAATAAAAAGCATGATGTAAGATGATAGATTCAAGAGTTTTTGTTCTCTGCATATCTGGCACAAATAATCACCATTTTCTTCTGATATTCCTTGCGGACCCATTTATTACATGACATTAAAAATTGTCTTGTTCTTCTGCCATCTTTTCTAAGACAAATCTCACATCGTCCATTTCCAGTTTTGCATCTTTTCGGTTCTGAAGTGCCACTTTTCTCAGAATTTGAAGGTTCTTCGATGCCAAGAATACGCCCGCATTTCGTTTTGAGTTGCTTTGAAATCGATTCATTTCGAAGTCTCCTATCAATTTGCGGTTTGATCATATCCAAGGCAAGAATACGTAAGAAATCTCGCCTCGTCATCTTTTCCTCTGGATGATTGAGTTGGTAAAGTACGAGTGCATTTATTCCTGATATATTCATTGCATCAAAGAAATGGTGAGCGGCCATCTTCTACTGTTTCTGGCAACATTACAGCTAGCACATATTTGATCTACTACATCAACTCCATATTTAGAGTTGTTATAATCGATTACCATTATTGGTTTACCAGTAACTTTGTCCATACTATCATCACCATGTGTCGTAGATAAAAGAAGCACGTTTTTATTTTTCTTGGGAATGAAAGAAACAAGTATGTAGTCATTGTGAACGGTAAATTGACTACTTTTTTCAGGCCTTCATGTCACATTCAATATTTGGGGAGGACTTTCTCTTTTATTCTTCTTCAAAGTTCCTAACATCGTTGGTCTAAAGTCCTTTTTGAGCTCCAGTGCCAGTGGAAAACTAAAAAAGCAATTATCCATCGTTATGTTGCAGAATGTTCCCTTGACAACCTCTGCGTGGCGTTTGACCACCTTCGCAGGAGAGTTCGAACATTGAAAAGGACCGTTCTGTTGTGTACCCGCATATATCTCAATATCCAGAGTGTACATGTTTTGGCAATCAACCAGAGCAAATACTCTTGTGCCACATTTGGCAGGTTTTGACGGAATGTATTGTCTGAAAGGGCACCTGCCTCTAAATGTAACAAGTTGTTCGTCAATCGTTAGATTTGGTCCTGGTATAACTGATTTCTTACAATTTTCTATGAACAGTCTGAAAATTCCTCTTATTAGTGCCAATTTGTCGGTTCGTCTTCGTTCTTCGCAGGTATTTATATAATCAAATCGTAAGCAACGCAAGAGAAATCGAAATCGATTGTAGGACATCGTACAATTATATGGCATCCATTCCAGTACCACCTGCTTCCCAAAAATCTGTTACGTTTTGTCTCCCAGATTTCCATACTCTAAAGAGGTACGGTATTCCAAATAAGGCCCGTATTTCAATAGTATCCGTGATTTTTGCATCCCTCTCACGTTCATAATGCGTTTTCATCTTATCTATGTAGATATTTGTTGATTTAGTTATGATCTTAATGACGTTATCGCTCATAAAAATTCTAAAGCATTCAACAACAATTTCAGCTTTAGCTGCTTCATTTGTAGGCCCTGGTTTCTTTTCGAAAATGCTGTGTGCTTTAGTTCTTGTCTTGGTGGGACATGCCTTTTCCCATTTAGTTATTCCATCTTTTTCCATTTAGTTATTCCATCTTTTCCCAAATAATATGAAACAATTTCCAGAACATCGTTCTTATCGGCATCATGCTCAGACTGAAAATCGTGATCACTTCTTTCACATACATCGTCGTCATCTTCAGTGGATTCAACGTCACCCAATATTTCCTCTTCTTTAATCTCTTGCTGCCATTGATTTGGATCTCTGCTCCCCATTTTTATATCTGTAAATGTGAAAAAAATTATATAATAAATGATTATATCGCAATATAATAGATTATGATTATGTGATTACAATTATTCATAGTGTGTACGCTTGTATCTCTCACTGTGAAACAAGATGTAAATCACAACGAAAAATGAAAATTCTTACCGGAAAACTTATTACAACTGGAATTATGAATTCAGCGGTCGCGTGGGATACACCAGTGTCCCACAACAAAGGATTGGTACAAATCACGTATCAAAACTAAAAAATAAGCGTCTTCATCCTTCCACAGTAACAAGTAGGCTGTTAACTAAGATTACATTTACTGTGTTTGGCGCAGTATAGCCCAGATGCTCTTGCGCCATAAAAAAGCCAAACAATCAATCAATGAAGATTACATGTACGCTAGACCACATCCGGTTAGAGAAATGCGCGCAAGCGCAATGAAGCGCCTCGGAATACGCCTGTATTCCACGTGAGCCCTCAGGGTTAAGGACACATAATACAGCAATTATACTTTTAGAAAAGTGGTTGCCTTTTAACAAATATTATATACGGTAAGATCCGCTTATAATGATCGCGTATGCAGCAAGGAAAATTTGAATTTAGTTCGCTATAATAATTAAGTGGAATACAATTTAATCGTTTTTAGTGAACAAACCTTTCGTAGCCCCTGGATGTAATGAGCAGAAAATTGCGAAATTTTTTAAGCGAAACACTGCAAATTCTAAAGAAACTCAAAATTATAAAAAATTAAAAAATGGTTTTCTGCACCCAACTTCAATCCAGAATTACGCTGTGGTTCAACATTGGTGTAACCTCCCCCACTAGAAAAACTTTCTGGGGCGGAATCTTCGGCTATATATATATATATATGAAGGGGGTTCAGACAATTTTCCCATTGTAATATATGAGTAATATACTATTTTGTGAAAAAAAAATTTCTTGAAGGGAAAGGGGGTTAAATTATAAAACCGAAATTTTAGATTTGATATGTTTAGAAAATAAAAGTATGCAAATGTGTGTAAATATATATTCTGTGAATGGAATTCAATGAATATTTATAAAACTGTGTCCAATTTCGTCGTCATTCAAAATTTTCATTTTCTTGAAAAATAAGCAGTTGACTTTTTTTTTTAAAAAAGAAAAAGGAAATCGTGTGTGATAAAGCACCTGAAAATTAAATTGAAAATACAAATACATAAATTTAATAATTCATTTAAAAGAAGGCAAAAAATAATTATGTCTGCATCTATAGTGAGCAGCGATTGATTGCATAGCGTCAAAGGAAGAGTAAAGTTCTACGCCGCCCCTACTCGAACGAGGTGGCTTCTTTGCAAAATAAAGTTGCCGTAGATCGCCGGTTTCACATTCCCTACGGAAGCTTACATTCTTATTCCCTCTATGTTCGTTGTCTTTACATACACTGTATAGGAACAGGGCTCCCAGGAATTTTCCGGAAGGGGGGGGGGCCGTTTTCTTTGTTATTCGTAAATGGAGTGGGTGGACTATAATAGAACTCAAAAGCCGCGGGAAGGGAGAGGGCACCCATGCTGTCTGTCGATTCTTTGTTCAGTCACACAAATGGCAAGTTACTTTGAATGCCAAGAAAACTGGAAGTGTAGCAAATTTGGAAAAATTTTCGTGCCAAGACAGATTGCGTAGGAAAGAAAATTTGGCACTACAAACAACAAGATACAAAGGCAAAACGTAATTTTGACAAACGCGAAACTGAATTTCGGCGCTAGGAGAAATTTAACAGTATTTCGGTCCACTGGAAAATTTGACTTTTTGGTGCATTGTAGCGGTATTTTACAGAAATCGTTAAGTTTGGCGAATATGCCCAGCAATGTCATTCTGACGCAGTTGTTCCATCCCTGCTTCCACTTACAATATTGTGGCTTCTTCAACCTGGAAGGTGCATTTACCCATGTTTCAGTTTAAATTAAGAACGCTTAGAAAACTACACTACCAAATACCGCTTGAAAGGACGGAAGAGAGCAGGATTCAAGAACGCTCCCAGATCGTTACAATCAATAAGTGAACGATGCATGTGAAGTATGACGGAAACTGAGCCAACAGGGATGCGAGATATTCACTGGCATAATCGGTTTATTCAGACAATTATTTTTGTTAATTGTGAAATAAAAATAAATAAAATTGCTAATAGAATGGAAAAGTTTTATTTAGCCGGTGCTACGCCACTAACCACAGATGCATGTGATTGGATAATCCAAATACACTGACTTTAACTAGTGAAAGTGACTAAAAATAGCCTATTCGGGAAATAAAATTAAAGTTTAAGGACTTTCCCCGGCCATTGTGAAAAACACAGTATTTTTCTCGGATATTTAAGGCTTTAAAAGGATTTTTTAAAATTCAAGGCTTTTTACGGTTTCCAGGCCCAGTACCAACCCTGATGGAGACACCCTATGGGCAATTCCCCTCGACAAAGAGCTTTTGGGGTGTTTCAAATGTATTTCCATTGGTCCACACTTTATTCTTCTATCAGCTTAGATTTTCATTTTATTATTTGCTTTATTTCAGTTTATTGGTTACTTCATCAAGCAAGCTCATATTGGATTAATGTAACTTCTAACATATAAGTAAAATCATTTTATATTTTTTCAATGCTCTTCATATTATAAGCTGTGTTTTTAATATATACATATACACACATAAATTTAAAGACAGTCTTTGCTGTAAAATAAACAAAAACTCCCCCCCCCCCTCTCACCATTTATTGAAACCCTCTGCCTGCCTGATGTACAGATATATATATAGCTACAGACGGACCCTCCAGCTTCCCAGTAAGTTTGAGAGTCCAACACTATGGTCAGTTGCAAATTGGATTCAATATAAGGAACACCAGGGCAAACGTCCTAGTTTCTTCTTCGTGGCACTTAAAATGAGGAGAGGGAAAGGCGAAATCTCCGAATCTGTGGTTCTGGTGCCCTGTTGGCTGGACAATATACCACAGACATGGAAACGGAAATAACTGTTAACAAAATGGGCAGTTATAATCGCAAATTTTTCCGACTAACAGAAGCAAAAAGTCGATTTTTTCTCGAAGTAACTTTCGATTTTGCCAACTTACAAAAATTTTCCAATTGTCTAAGAGTAAAAATGAATTTAATCTTTCCCCCATGTGTAAAGAAATCGTCTTTGCCAAGTTGGAAATCGAAATTGAATTCCAACTACACAAAGAATTATTCATCTTCTCTCCCTCCTCAAGTTTTTAACCAGATTTTCCAACTTGAACTTGATTTCTTTGATTGAGGAGAATTTGCTCGTATTGTATCGGCCTTTGAACATAATACAGTCAGGTTTCTTTATGTTGTATTATGCTCCTGTGAAAAATTACATAAAAGAAGCCTTAACTTACGTGGAGGGCCATATAGAGTTCCATAATTTTCAAAAATTTCATAAAACCAAAATAAATGAGTTAAAATTAACTTAATACCAAATAAAAAATGTTTATTGAAATTTCAGAAAATAATAATGCTTAATAAATTCCTTCGAAAATCTGAAAGAAATTGATGTGAAACTTGAAATAGATTTGTTTTCAAACTTTATTTTGTTTTATTAAAAAGTAAGTCTTCTTTCAATTTTTAATCAGAATTATTTTCACCATCTCATAATAGTCTGCACTGTTTGCAAACTTCAGCCAAGTCACTTGCATTACTAGAAGAGACAGTCTCTTCATCAGATCTGTACAATAAAGGCAATAGATTTTCACAAACTTCATTCTCATCATGTATAGCTTTTTCTAGCAATGGAATCAGTAATTAAACTTCTGATTAAAATGTAATTAAAATGCTGATTCTACTAATTTTTTATATGATTCATGATATCCACACATATAATTTGTACCATAGCAATTCAAAAATCATTGGGGTGGCTGAAGTGGCTTTGAAGAGGATTATATGATGTGACTTTAGGGAAAATGTGCTTTGATATCCAGTGGGGAGAGCTTGAGGCACTGTTGTATACACGGAGGTGAGGGTTTTAACCCCCCCCACTTGGGATGAAATTTTATATATATATATATATATGAATACATGGAATTGTAGCTCTGTAACCCCTCCCCTTGTGAAGGTTCTACACACACTTGCGGCTGGTGTCCCCCCTATTCTATGCCACTGCATACAGTTCTTCAGCTCACGTTAAAAAGAGGGACATGGCAACACATGGGTTCATTTCAGAAAAGAGTAAAATCACCACATATGTAAATCTCTCTTCAGCAAATATTGCACATGAGAACGTATCGAACCATGCACAGTAAAATCTTTTAATTTTAGTCTACATATATGATATTAAGAAAAAACTTTTGATAAAAAAAAATATAAAAATATAAGTCACACAACATCAAAATCACATAGAAGAGACCCAACTGTACATTAAAAAAATAAAATTTGGATGAAATGTACTATACACGAAGGTTATATATTTCATGAGATAAAACTAATACTGCTCTACTTCTTGAATTCAAAATTAATTGTATTAGGCTGTTTCCTTCAAAATAATATTTTTATATTAACTGCATTGTCATGTAGTTTTATCTATCATCATATGGTAAAATTTGGAAATTTCAAATTTAAAAATGAAACTAGTAGTTATTTGTGCAACGGATTTTTAGGCCTTTGTTACATATTAAAACAAGCTAACACTTAAAATCAAATACAGTGAAAACTGTCTAAGGCGGAACCTGCACAAAGCGGAAACTTGCTCAAAACGGAATTTTTTTACGGTCCCTTCAAAAGTCAATGGTAGTTAACATTATCTACGGAAACTGTCTAACGCGGAAGCGGAAAGCACTATTTAATCCCGTTAAAGAGAAAAACCTGCATAAAGCGGAAAATCGCTGGCAGGAAGGAAATTTTCTCAGCAGAAAAAGGAAAGAGGGTTGTAATACAATGCAAATAGCAAAGTGGGGGATGACAAACAAAAGACATTTTACAGATATAGAATGCCCTTGTCCACATAGGCGTAGCCAGGGGACGATTTTGGGGGTTGTAACCCCCCATTGCAATGAAATTTTGTATATTTAACATAGGAATATATGAGTTGTAGCTCTGTAAATAAACTAATTATCTGTAGACAAATTTCTGCCTACGCCTATGATTGTCCGACCACCATTTTGCACACCACCCACCCACCATAGGTATACCCAGAAAGTTCATAAGGGGAGGGTTACAGGCTTACAATGGGGGGGGGAGGGGTTACAGAGCTACAACTCCATTGTATTTACATGTATACTATATACAATTTCATCGCAATGGGGGTTACAACCATAATCGACCCCTCTTGCGTATGCCAGTGCCACCCACTTCTTAAATAAAAACGTTCATTATTAACCAGAACGAAAAGTTACTCATATGGACTTTATCAATTCATGGATAAACCTACCGCAAGGGAGAGTATCTTTATACAAGGGAATTATTATCTTTACAAGGGAGGTACTTTATCGTTACAATTTAACCTTACGTAATAGATTTTTGTTATGGAATAGGCATGTATATATTGTATGAAATTTGGTACTATATTGTATGAAATTTGGTACTATATTGTATGAAATTTGGTACTATATTGTACGAAATTTGGTACCATATTTATCGTAATTACTAAACCCACAAAATAGTGCAAAAATTAAAATTAATAAAAATAAAATGCAGTGATAAAATAAATATTTTTATCAAAAGGAAAATATAAAGTTCGCAAGATAAGACAAAGAAAAAAAAAAGCACATGCAGTCATCTCTTACCACTGAATTTAACTATGCATATATTTTACATGTAACCTCCATAAGGCGGAAACCTGC
>QLNU02015270.1:46451641-46470245 GCA_006491805.2 Dysdera silvatica | reverse complement strand
GGCGAGGAAAACTTTTTTATATATATATATATATATGGCGGGATTTCTGGTAAAACCGTTACCACCGGGGGGAAATAAGGCCTAACCGCTGCCGCCATGGCGTTTCGCTAGTAGTCATACGTGCGATACGAACGACCAGCGCCGTATTGGAATATTCAAAGCCTAATACACTGAAATCTGTCTACAACGATACTTAAGGACCGGGAAAAAATATTCAATATTATATTATTTATTATATTTATAAACAAGGTTGAATATATATTCCATACTCACCGAGACCACAGGAAAACATAGTAAGCAAGGGTGTTACAGACACAGGAGACATCCAGGTCAGCCTGGGGATCCTGCCCTTATTATCGCGCGCCTCACATGCCCACAACAGGGCTTTATTGTCTGGGGTGCCATCTCCTTTGACAGCCTGCTGATAGACTGCTGACTTTAGTCCGGGATTTGATTCCCTAGGCCTGAAGTGGTTTGGATTGTTCTGAAAATTGTAGGTCCAGAGGTTCGGATTCCTCGGAAAACAGTAGGTCTCAGCGCAGTGTGGCCATTGCAGTCCTTGAGCCGTAAAACCACAAACAAAACGATCAACATTCTTTTAACCTCAAAAATCAATATCAATTTAACATTAGAAATAACAGATAATAATAGTAACAAATGTATCACAAAAAAACTGTACGTAAGTTGAATAAATTTATTGTTCTTCTATTCTTACAGACTAGTGTTTCTCAAAGTATGGTCCGCGAACCACTGGTGGTTTGCAGGATTATCACCAACTTTCAGAAAAAAAAAATGAACTAGAAATTATCGACGTAGCTAGACTTTAGGTGTGGGTGAAAGTTAAGGAATTTTTCATAAATGTTACTTGTTGTACACCTTACTTCTCGGCCTTCCGTGAAAGATTTGAATCCTCTGAATACACCCGTGCTGTCTACATTGCTTATTATTATTTTATTAAATTACTGATGTCATTTTCATTGTAAATTTGACAAAATAAGATCGTAACTCATTCTCTTTATCAAATAGCATTACTCTAAAAATTATTTTGTTCCAGGTGGGTTTGACAACCAACCCATATTTTTTTAAGAACTTGATCGGAGATTTTAGAGATTTTCTGCCAAAAGCTGGTGCCATTTGAAGTAAAAACAAACCTGAGCTTAAAATTGATCACAAAAGGAGTTAAAATGAACTATAAATTATAGTTCAAGGGATAAATAAATCTCTCATGCCAGAATTCTTATATACATATATGATTGCCAATAAATCACATAAATCGAAGGTTACTTTCTTTATGTATTTTTTATTTTTTTTTTGTGAGAGGCGAGGGCGTCAGTATGACGGTGGTTAATATTATTAACCATAGTTAGCAACTTTAATTTCAGACAATATATTATTTTTAATAGAGGTAGAAATCCTCCTCCGTTGGTCCATGATAAATGAAGGGATGTTTAAAATGGTCCGTGAGCGACTAAAGTTTGAGAAGCGCTATTATAAACATATTTCACTGTAAATGGGTGATGAGTGTTTCCTGTTTAAACGGGGCTGCCAGTCGTGAACTGAAAACTCAGTCGCACCCCATTCGACTTTTTAATAAAATGGAAAACGAAATTTCATAGCAAACCATTATAGAAAACATCAAAAACAGTGATAAAAATAAAATTACTCAGTAGAAACAGAATCCAGCTACCTTTTTTTTTTATTTTTGCCCAATCTATCGTTGAATTTTCCACAATAGTTTTTCAATAGAGTATTTGTTGTGCTATTAATAACGCATTTTAAAATGCTTTCGTGTTCATGATTTGCACACGTATTGAATTTGTAATGTTCTGATTCGTGCAGCTGCCAATATTTAAAAACAAAATTCATGACAAAATATCTCCTGTGGTGAATGCTCAGAAACTCATCCTCATAATATTTAAGTAGTTTGTTTAACAACAACAATATATAACTAATTAAAACCACACGAATAGCACTCTATTTTGGAATCGATAAAACACGCCTGATTCAAATCTTTAATTAAATCATAACTTTCCTCAACAACAATTTGCTTATCATACTAACCCTATTGTACACAGTTCGCACTTTATGTTCCTTAAAACTTTGTAACACCAATAACTTGCCAATTACATTATCACCGACATTTCATGTTCAATTTGTTGAAAATCACTTCTTCGAGATACATGTCCGGATTAAATGAATTGTCCCACTGTTTTTGCTCCTCATCAAACAATATAAGTTTTCTGAAAAACTGGTTATGGGTATATTTCCGAAAGTTTGTGATGACAACGTCAAAAGAGATTGACTTCATAATTTTTTCTCTGAATCGTATAATTGCCTGATCGATATGTTGTACTAATCGCCTAATACTTGTCTATACTTTCCAAACCGACATTCCAATGGATCTGTTTGAAAATTTCCCAACAAAACATAATTCGTTTTCAGTTCTTCTAAACAATATTGAGTAATTTCCAACATTCATGAATTGTGTGAGAAAGAGGGGAATGAGTTTGGTGTGAAAGTTTATGAGGAAAATCACCAGATTTTCAACTATCAAGCCAGAGGATCATTTTCCGCAAAAATAACAATTTAGGGTCATTTGGATTCTCGAATATTAGAGGTGTTTGGAAATTATCGTTAAGTCTCTGTCCTTTTAACGGTGTTTTAACATTGACAATTTTCCACCAGGTTTATATGATATCTATGAATTCAGCAGTTTCTTCAAAATTTTCCAATTTCGATCCAAATTTCAATAGGGCCTCTTTTACAAATGGATTGAAAATTTTTAAAGATAGATTGACATTCTGACGTTCAAAAGTAGTTGGAAATAGTGCTTTTAGTGATAAGGAATACCCAATTTCAGTAATTTATCGTATTCCAATTGATGTAACAATATTAAGGAATTGAAATTTGCAAATTTTTTCCCCACAAGTCTAGAAGTCTGGGAAAGTTAAGATAATGTTACTCTTTGGGTTCAACCAATTATTTTTTATACATTTTAGTGTATGAACGGAGTTGTACAAGAAGAAAATAGGTAGTGTATTGTCACATGGATGTGAAAAAACGACGCTGGATTGGTTTTTTGGTGAAAAATTACTCATAGCTTTGCCATTGAGTGAATTGTTATCACTGATAATACAAAATACTTTGTAGTCTATCTTTTCTAATTTAGTGACAATTGTTTGAATACAATCAAAAAGAGTGTCACTGCCGATGGTTGAAGTTGGAAATATATGAATAACTTCTTTTAACTCCGATGTCACACTGGATATCATGAATGCGTAAGCAGATGTAACCAAAGAAGAGTTGTTAAATGCATTCCCTACAATATTTCCACCTTTGAAGTCCAAATAAGGTTGAATGTGAATTTCATCCCTAAGCAATATGACATTTTTTCCATGCTCTTTTAAAAGTCTGAAAATAGAACATGCGTTACACGAGAAACAATTTTCTATATCCATCGGTTGGATCGGTTAAAAGTTTATTGCAAACAGTTTTTATGTTTGACGGATGAGGCAAAATCAGTGAACTGTAGTGTCGTAAATCTTTATATGCATGTGAGTTTATTGAGTACATAACCGATCAAAGAATCATTCTATTTTCAGAATAACGATACCTCTCTTTTGAATGAACATGAAGTTTTAATTGCTCTCCAAGAAAGTTAAGAGAAGCACGTTTATCATGGTCATAATACTCTACTTCAATCAAGACATTTGTTAAATGATCTCTAATTTGCTTTAAGCGATTATTATCATAGTTGGCCGAAGAATTTTCATTAATACTTCATTTATAAAATTCAAACCATTTTCAATAATTTCCAACTTATTAACGTGACAGGGTGTTTTGATTTGGTCGTTATCAACAAAAATGTCTTGGTCATATAAATATGTTTCCATCTTCAGATTTGAATATATTACAACAGCGTAATTTGTAGTAGGTCCTGGATTAAAACCAATTTGGAAAAAGTAACCTTTGACTCCTCAATTAGTTTAAACCAATTTTGTTTAAGGGGTAATAAATCAAGAATTTCTAGCAGCCTAGTAAAATTTTGAAACGAAATAGATTCCTGATGAGCAATGAATTCAGCTTCGCTTTCTTTGATAGCTCTCAAACTGGATTCCTCAGTTTCACGAATTTTATCTTCCCTGCTTTTACGAACGGTGGGACAAGTTTAGGGCAATTTGGAAATATACTTGGTATAGTACCAACTTTTAAACGGAGACGTTTCGTAATAAAGGTAGAGCACTCACCAGTGTTCTTGTTGAATTTCGACAGATTCCGGATTATATCGTCGTTTTGAAAATGAAGTTCGCAAATTTTGCTGCGCTTTGACGGTGTAAAAGCCCGCTCGTGGAATCGCCCGGAGCCATCCGTTTCTTGTATTTTCATCCTTTAGAAAGGAGAAAACCGCCACTTTTGGTGCATCACCATATCCATAATTTCCAGAGCAAGAAGGTACACAGCATCTAAACGGCATTTTGGATTACCTCGTGGTTCTAAACGAATCGTTCTGGACACACGTTAAACGTGTTGTTTGACAAAAGCTTTTAACACCTGAACACTGTAATGTTCTAGAAATGTTGCATAATAATATTAATAGCTAACTGAAGGGAATCCACTAGTAGCCGGCTATGCCGCGATGTTTGTTATGACCACTAGTTAGCGAGTTACGTTGTTGAAACGTCAGGGCACAGCCGGCTAGCGGGAGGAAATAACTGCGGAAAGGGCAATTTTTCCCCTCCTACTGCGCATGTGCGTGGACTAATAATTCCTATCAGTGTTTCCGTCCAATAGTAGTTATTGGCTAGAAAACTAACATCTGACGAGAAGAGAAAATAGCTTAGAGGAGGAATTTTAGAAGAGATATTTTAGAGAGGAGGTATTTTAGAGGAGGTATTTTAGAAGTATTTTAGAAAAGGAATTTTAGAGAAGGCATTTTAAAAGAGGTATTTTAGAGGAGGTATTTCAGAAGAAGTATTTTAGAGCAGGTATTTCAGAAGAGGTACTTTAGAGGAGTTATTTTAGAGGTATTTTAGAAGACGTATTTTAGAAAAGTATTTTAGAAGAGGTATTTTACTGCAAATATTTTAGAGGAGTAAAGTATACTGTTTTAGAGAAAAGAAAATGTCTGGAGGTATTTATGTTAGTAGTGGACTGTTTTAGAGAATCTAGCTATCTAGCGTCTAGCTGATGTAGCTAATTTATAGCGTGTTTCGGCATTACTAGTACCTAAGCCGCGACGTGCTTGCATGTAGTCCACGCACATGCGCAGAAGGAGGGGCAAAATTGCCCCTTTCCGCAGTTACTTACTCCCGCTAGCGGCTAATTGTCAGAGCTATCTGGCCTTGTTATCCCGGTGGTAACAGTAAAACTCAATCAATCACTGTCTGTATATTTGCTTTCTATAAGAGTTCGTTTAGTCTACTCCTTAGTTGTTCTATGATCACGTGACTAGGGCGAGGCGTAGCTTGGAGATCCAGACGGCAGCGACACGCCTACTCGCCGGGTCTGTTCTTTATATGGTCAAAGCGCGTTCACACGTGACGTCATGATCTAATGACGTCACAAGAGAGGATTATTCCATGAGACGCCACGAGCCAAAGATTCCGCTATGCAACGAATGACAAGATTAACAAATGTCTACCTTATACGTATGTAGAATCAATAAGAACAAGATTTTCCATAGCAATAATAATTAGAAGACATTTCCTGTTTTATTATTTTTTAATTATTTATTATTTTTAGTTATTTATTAATAGAAGAAAGCTATATTTAATTACACAATTTCAATTTGAAAAGGAATACTTTTTAATTTTATAGCCCTTCTTAGGTATTTATTCTTAAATCAACTTTTTGTCAGAAAGCAAAGTAACCGAAATTGTGAAATAATGATTTAGTTTAATATTAATCATTATTAAACTGCACTGCATAGTTGTAAACAAGATTTATTTTGATTATAACTTTTGTTTTTAGGAACAAACTGAATGCTTCTAGCGACCTGATGAAGACATCTTCAAATGATGACGATGATGATGACGATGACCCTTTGGATGACAGTGACGTCATGCATCATACTTCTGGCCCAGGTCAACGCCGATCTCGGGCCCGAGTGACGGTTCCGGTTACTTTGTGCTTGATTATCGTGGGGTCATATATTTGCGGAGGTGCAGCCCTATTTTCAGCTTGGGAAGGATGGGATTACCTCGATGGAGCATACTTTTGCTTTGTGACACTTAGTACCATCGGCTTTGGTGATTTGGTCCCTGGAGACGGACTACTAACCAATATCGGAGACGAAGAAGCCAATCAGGAAAAACTTGTGATGTGTTCGTTATACCTGCTGGCTGGCATGGCCATCATTGCCATGTGTTTCAATTTGGTACAAGAAGAAGTTGTTTACAAGCTAAGAGGCGTGGGAAGAAGTATAGGGCTAATCCATGATTCCCGCGAAGCCGACGATTGATCCAATTGCTTGCACGTTTAGAGTACTCGTCTCTACTTCAGTAATCAATGCTGGGAAAGGCATTTAAGCCCACTAGACAAAACGCATTCTTAATCTAAAACAAAAGAAGCAAGTGGCCATCTTTCCATGAGGATGAGAAAGATATAATCTATATTATATTATGAACCCATTCTTGGTTCTAAGGTTCCGATATTTTTGAATCCGAACGTCATGGTAATTCTTCTACATGCTTGATTTTATTCCTCACCTTTCGTACTCAGTTATTGTTCTAATCATAAGGTAACGTAAATGAGGATCTGTTCGAAATCAGGATACTTTCCATGGATTTCCTGAAAGCAGTATTTGTTTAAAAGGTTTAAACCGACAAAGATACGTCACCATTAAAGGATGGACAATAAATGATAAAACGTACGTCCAAGCGAGTCGCTACTATCTCTGTTTTTGAAATTGTGAAAACGAATTTCCCCATTTTCAGATATCTCGATTTCGTGTTTTATCCAAACTTTCTGAACATTTTTAGAGATCCGAAGCTTTTGCTCCTATTGTGTTTGTATCTACTGCATTACAAATTATCCATCAGAACATTGTGGTTTTCTAAGGATACGATACTGCCAAACATTCATCTCGGAATTCCCCGACAAAATTTTATAGAAGAACCACATGCATACAATCATTGAACTAAAACAACTTTTAGATTGACAAATTGAAGTGCTGAAAGAAAATTCAGCCAGTCTGTGTGCAGGAGAGATTTTCGTTATTTAAACATTAAACGCGTAGAGATTATTGAACAATGTGGGATTATTTGGTTTCATATCTTCAGTTGTAACCTCACCAGTGTAAATACAGTATGAATGAATGAAGAATTGTATTGTGGTGCACAAACATCACAGTTCAATCAAATTTTCTGCTACAATACAGCAATTATACGCCTTATGCGTAATACTTGCTAGTTGCGCCTGAGGGATGATTGCAAGATTGAATCAGCCAAATATTCCGCAATTAAAGTTGGAAAAATCTACATTTGATATGAAAAGACAAAGAACATTGCATTATGCTATATCTCAGATATATATCCTACCGAGAGGAAATATCACGCAAGTCCCAAATATAGCACCAAGAGTTAAGGTAATGTATAAATATTAAATCATTCTTGCTATAAATGACATTTATCACAAAGTCATAGAATATTTGATAGCTATTAAATTTCTATCACATTGTCCTCAGACGATTTTAAGTGATAAACAGCAACGTTTTTAAAAGTAGTTCTTAAGTGTGCTGAAGTTTTATTATTCTCATTCTGTTAACATTCTACGTGAAAGGAAATTTGGCTGAAAGCTATCATTATTTTGAACATCAATTGACGATCCTATAACACAAATCATTTTGCATAATCATGTTACAGCTTAAAGCCATTAAAAGTAAAAATTCTTGACGCTGATACCACTGTAACAAGCTGCTTGGAGCTCCACGTTAAAGATGCTTAATGGGCCAGTATGTCACATGAAAATACAGCGGTGAAAATGTACACGTTATGAACTCCCTAACTAGTGATATTACAATTTTAAATAGAGACTGGTCAAGGTCTCATTTAATCACATAGTAATAATACGAGTATCCACCAATTATACAAAGCAGGAAAGATCAATACTAGCTGCCGGAGGATCCCCTCCATATTTAACAGTAATCGATTTAATCAAATTTCCGTGGATAAAAGTAAATGATAGCTCACCAGGTTTAGATTGGCGCATAGGCTCCAGTCTCAAAAACCTCCTTTGTCCTATGCTACTCAAACGAGTCTCCTTTCTTCTTCTCATATTTTCCCCTTAAAGATCTTTCTCAATGCCTTTCTTTCCTTTTCAATCTAGTCCCTTGTTTGCCACACAACTTTGCTCAAACCCTGGAGGATGGGTCTTCCTTAGTACAATGGACATAAATACTTGGAAGGCTGGTGTGTATTCAAGGTATTTTCAATGCGCGTACTCTCTTTCTTGGAGTGATCTAGCTATTTTTTCTCCGAGTTATTCATTGAACGCCAGAAGTTGAGCCCTCCCTGTATACAGTTTTCCATACTTGACGGACCTGCGAAAAAAAAGGGCTCCAGCTATATTCTCTCTCTGCTCTTAATTTCACAAAGGTCTTTATGGTCTTTATGTCATGATCAGGGCTGTGGAGCTATCGAAAGGCCTGTTGGTATTGCTTTTTTAAGGCCTTCCCATTCAATTCTGACCCTTAGATCCACTCTCCAACGATACCACCAAGGACAGAGCGTTCCATCACTGCTTAATTTACGACCACGACTCTGTTTATGATGATTTAACTTCGTTAAGGCTTTTTAAAATTGCTTTATATTCATTTAAAGTTGTTCATAATTGTTCAAACGTGTTCATATTTGATTATGATGGCCTAAAGAATTTCATGATTTTTTAAAAAGAGTTGCTTTATCCAAGAGGCGTTTTCGGCAGGCACCGATCAATTATGATCAACGTTTTCCACTGATTAACTAAAATTTTAAAATAAAAACCACTGTAATTATCAAATTATTAAAATATTCTAACACTTTTTAAAACATTATAATTCTTCAGATTTCGAAGAATTGATGTCGTTAAAAATTATGATAATGCAAAAACATGCTTTCAACCATTCAAAGTGATGTCATCATCAAATGTTACAAGATCTTTGTAAGATTCGGTAATATTAGCTGATAATCACTTTGAATGGTTGAAAGGATGTTTATGTATTATTAAAACTTTTAACCATTTCAACCTTGTTCTAAATCTGATTTATAATTTGTGGTGTAGTAATTTCCATTTCTTATAATTCTTATGTATTATTGACAATATGATTTTGAAGGAACACATCATACATTGATAAACCGTGACCGTTCATTTTAGGGCATACAGGGGATGTTAAGTTTGTTTAATTTCCATTCAAATTAATCAAAATGCCATAATAAAATCGTAAGAACAATACTCATTTCATGTTAATTATATAAATTAATTACAAATTTTCATTAAATGAAATCATCTTGTGAACGAAGTTTCAATCTGTGTTAAAAAATTCCTCCGGGAAGAAATACGTACCAAAATTTCAGGAACAACTTTTATACACAGACGATAATTACTTACGTTTTAATTGATGTAAAGATTAAAATTAATAAGTTGATTAAATAATCTGGAAAAATGATTTTCGCATAATGAAATTAATTCGAATTTTGTTATTAATGAAATTTAATTAAAAAGGCAGTGCTGATTAATTTCGTTTCTTCCTATGCAATTAACTAGATGGAAAGTTCATGCGTTTGAGCGGTTTTAATTTATTAATAGTTGCTACAAAAATAGCTGAAAAATAAGGATTTTTGAATATATGGTAATCTGAGGTCAATGTGTTCGTGAAAGATCAATAAATTAAGTAATCAGTTTCAAATACCTTTCATTTAAATTCCATTTACCAATACTATATATCATCTAAGATAATATGTCTCATTCGATACGTCAGTTCTTATATGGAGATACAAAAATTGGACTTGATCCTGGACGTAAACAATTAAAAATATAATATAACATATATTTCCTCTCAACAAAATAATTGAATTTTTAAAGACATAGATGTTTGCAGAATATCTTATAAAATTTTAAATATAAAAATTAAAAGATATGCAGCTAACTTGAACATTAGTTAAACTTTTAGGGATAATTAGATAAATTTACAAAGAAAATTAAATAACTTACAAAGATAATTAGGTAAATTTGCAAAGAGTTAGGTAAGTTTATAAAGAGAATTAAGTGGATTCAAAAAGGGAATTAGGCAAATTTACGAAGAGAATTAGGTAAATTTACAAAAAGAATTAGGTAAATTTATAAAGTGAATTAGGTAATTTTATAAAGAGGATTAGGTAAATTTACAAAGGGAAATAAGGAAACTTACCTTATTGATGATCTCAGATAATTATTTAGGTAAATTTGCAAAGATTGCGATGGGACCGTTAGTCAAGAAGATCTTGAGACGTGAGAAGTTGAATTAAAGTTTCAGAGTATGATAATTGGAGGCGGAAAAATGTAAGTACTAATTAAAATGGAGCCATATTTAAGGAATTGAAAGTACTCGATGTAATGCAACATACGAAAGGTCATGAGAATGGAATAAACCACTACGGAATAAACCACTTTGGAGAAAGGATGTCAAGAAAAGTGGAAAAAGAAACTTTTCAACTACTGCTCATTTAAAGATGGCCGTTTCTGCTGTTTGTGAAAATTGTCAACGACACATTCATTGGTAAAAAACAACTATTTTTAAAAACGGTTTAAAACAAAGTTGAATAAACGGGAAAATTAAAGTTCCCATATGAGATGCTGTTCACAATTATAATATTAACATCTTTATAATAGCTTTTGTCTTTCTCTTTATCATTATTGTTGTTATTATTATATCACATATCTAAACTCTTCAGACATTTAAAAAAATTGTTTTATAGTAATATATTTTCAATTATGGACATCATTAACACTAAAAATATTTAACATAAGCAATCTGACAAATTCCATCTATTTTAATATGAGGAGATAATTTTAAGAAAGTGAGAAGTATTTTATACAAAGCCTTATTACTACCACCCAAAAATATTTTGCAATTCTTAAGTAAGAGTAAAATTATTGTAGCACTTAAATTTTCATTTTAAATTATCACAAATATTAATCAATATGGAAGGACCTCTTGCTCGGGTTAAAAAACATGTTTCGGAAAACGAAAACCTGTGAACTTGAAAACCAACGGGAAAACAAAAAAAGACGAACAAATAACCGTTTAAGATCCAACAACTGTTTTCGGGTCCTTTAGAAAATAATATGTTTGTTATTTACTAGAAAACAGTTTTTTAAACAGTTGGTCGTTTTCATGTCCGTCCATATATTTATTGTCGATTTCCAACCACACAGAAAATAATATTGTAACCATTCAATACATTCGTGAAGCGGTTTATAAATCTTCACGGAATTTAAACGGTATCTCAAATTAACGTTTTTCTTGCTGTATTCCTTTCCGAATAAGATATAAAATATTAAAATACTTCATGACATTTCTCGTATTTGTTTTGGTAGTGTAGCGCGTTTTACTCGCCGAAAGCATTTCAAATTTTATCCTTTAAATAAATTAAACGATTTTGAAATCGCAGGCTGAAACAGGAAATTAAGTATCTTTAATATATTTGCCATATCAACCTCGAAGCTTGTCAGTGAGCAATCCGGCGAGATAATCTTTTTAAACAGTATGTTAAGTGTATAATGTTAATCTAATCTTTTTCACTAACATTTTTAATGAAGAGCTGATAGTCTACAAAAGGCATTCGAGGAATTAAAACGAAAGTTTTGTGTTAAACGCATTCTTTTCTTACGATAATCATACTATTTACGGAGACATTTTCTGTATAATAAATAAATAAAGATTCCATAATCGATGTTAGAAACATCTATTTAAATATTCAAAAATCTTCTTTTCCCCATGGTAGCTGGCCTATCGTTTACAAATTTCTATGAATCTTTAAAAGGCGATGCTCTGAAAATATTTAAAAACAGAAGAAAAACTAATATAGATGGTAAATAACTTTTTTAGTTCAAAAACCGCCATCTTATTAAACACAAAATTTGAAATACATGTCTCAGATCTCTCTCTTTCCCAGGCGTAAACAAGGAAAGAATATATGAATGTTTTTATAGTTAAAAAATTTAAATATAAGTTAATGCTAAACTTTTATTGACCGAAGTTCCTTATTTAATCTATGTATTTTTTCAAAGTTCCTAAAATTTTCTTGTGAAATGAAGCTTCATAAGCGAAGAGATACGAAAAATCTTGTTCAAGAATTCGCTTACACCCTACGATGGAAAAAAGATCAGATATTAAAAAAAAATGGAATCTTGCTACAGATTTTTTTGCAGAATTTCTTCCACTATTCCCCTTTCCATCCTCCACGCAATATTTTATGGACTTGGAATAAAGATTTCCTACTCGAGCGGAAGCGTATTTACATTTTAATGACGTCGCCATTCCTGCGAGAAATTTTCTTAAAAAAAGTATAAAAAGTAGCCATAAAAAACGCCTTTTGATTAAAATTTAAATGCCTCAGCAGACGTGGGCAGTTAGGTCGACTTTTCAATTTTAATGACGACCAGACGGAAAACACGATATTTTAAAAATGTCAAACATTGATTAATTTTCTTTCCCATATATCGACTTCGGATAAAATTTGGACACCAAGAAAAATTGTTATTGACAGAAGGGTTCTCCATCACACATCGAATATTTTAAAAAGTAAATTTATTTTGTTTAAAATATTTGAAACTTTTTTTTAAAACTGTCATGCGGAATGAGCAACAAGTCTCATCTTTTAGGAATAGCGTAAAATAAAATGATATGTCTATAACTTAGAGACAGCAAAATAATATTTTATATTTATATAACAGAACAATCTTGAAATTGTCGATGAGGAGAAAGACAAAGATAAAATACAGTTTTATTTGTTTCCAATAACATGTTTACTCGGGGTAGCATAGTTTAGATTTATAAATTTAGAAAATCATATTATCCCAAAAACATCTACAAAAAACCCAACCTGGTGGCTTTTTGTGTTGACCATTTGGCAATTGTGTTATTCCTGTGAAGGGTAATACTAGATCACAACACCATAATCACGTTAAGCTTAAGGACACGGAAAAGGTTTAAAGATCGATGATGAGGGAAGATGGGGAAAAGTTCAGCGATTTATTTAGTCTTAAAGTGCGTTTCCTGAATTTGTCAGACTCCAGTAGTCTACCTAAACCACATAAGTAAGCAAAAATATATAATAAATTACACGTAAAATAAATGGTTCGATGATATATTTTTATCCTTGTTTTAAAGATGTCTTATAAATTATTTTTATTGCTTTGAACTATATATGTCCAATTTTTCCAGAAAATTACGTGAAAATTATCATATGCATGGAAACATTACAAGCTACAGAAAAGAATCACATACCATTGAGAAATATCTATGTCATGAAGACGACGTCGAGTGCTCGGATAGAGAAAAATCGAAGAATAAATCGATGGAGGATATTAAAAATGCACTTTTATTCGTCTATTCTGAAATTGAATTATTTGCATCAAATTTTGTACGGGAAAACTAATGATTAAATGTAAGAATAAAGACATCTGTACAATGCTGAAATGGATTCTTGATTGTATAATATCACGTCTTCTATGTTTATCATATGTAATTGTATGTTTATTCATATGTAAGAAATTTTCAAAGATAAAAACTGCGCTGGTGATAGCATTGCGCAGACAAGAACATAATACAAAAAGGGTAAACTAAAACTATATATTATATACGTATATACTAAAACTACACATAAATATATATATATTGAAACAGTATAATAAAATAGTATAATAAATTTGGACTTCGAATCATAAATTAGCCCTTTATGAAAAATATATACGATTCTCAAAGGCTCAAATGTATTGTTAACACTCAAATTAATTACGAAACAACCTCACAAATTAATTGAAAATGCTAAATAAATTACCACAAATTTATTTTCGATTTTGGTCTAAAATTGGCCCATTTTTATATAGTTAAAAAAGGGGCTATAAAGAAATGAGCTATAAACAAGTAAAGTAAACTATAAAGAACTATAAAGAAATGAACTATAAGCAAGTAAAGTAAACTATAAAGAACTATAAAGAAATGAACTATAAACAAGTAAAGTAAACTATAAAGAAATGAATTTTAAATAAGCCAAAATTAAACGATATCAAATGCAAAACGTGTTGTAAATCAGGAAAAATGTTGAAAATTTTGTTAACTATTTTGACTATTGCATTAACCCTGGAATAGAAAACAATATCCTATAAATGAAAGAAAAAAGAAACCATCGGATTGAGAAACTACGCGCGCAGAACGTTGCTATTCATTGTACAATGAATAGCAACGGAATGGAAATAATTTCCTAGCCATCTCTAATACAACAGTAATTCAGAGTACTTTTTATTTTTAAAGTTTATTTTATGCAATTGTAGATAGAGTAAGAACACACAGTTTTTTACGAATCCGAAGAGAGTATTTCGCTCACGTGACCAAAGTAATTGCTTCTTAACGAGAAGAAGCAGTTTGAAAGCTATGTAATCCGACATTCATGCTGTGGCCCAGATTGTAACGAACCATCCTAAATGATGATGGATTATGGGAACTCGTGTATGCAGTCGAAAGGACACTCCATTGATCACTCTTAATGATGGTCACTAAGAGCACTGACCACAGTGCTACATCAGACTATTTTCGCTGATGACGACGCGAGATATTTTCATAACGCAGTGGAGTCCTTTGTGATATTTATGCACACTGTTGCTGGTTGAACTTTAATGAAAGCAGTCTTATGAGTTTTGAAAATATTACTCGCCGATGAATTTTTAAAAAAGTTATCGGCGAATTTACTTAGACATGAAAAAGCTCCAAATGGCTAAAGTTAATAATAAATTCCAAACCACAAAAAATGTTAAGAAATTAGTTATTGCATTCTGATATTAATAACCACACTGCGCTGCTAGAATACTACGACGTTACGGCGATGGCAGAAATATTTTTTGTGCAGTTTATAGAAAATCTTACAATTTGTAAACACGCAGTGACGTGTTCACACGGCATAATAATATATTTAAAAATGTCTTTAAAGTTAAGATTTTTTTTAGTCAAGTATAATTTTAAATTCTGGGGAATAAAAATATATATTATAAGAAAAGACCATTTTCAAAATTAATATCACAATATGTTGTTTAATTATTCATTTAATAATTTTTATATAACACGCATACATGCACTCACTAGTAGCAATGATAAAAAATTTAGTTCATAACTGAATAAATTGCTCATTAAAATTTAGGTTATGTCATTATGTATAAATAAAAATTTGATCTTCCATGTGAGGATTGTGAACAAAAAATATCTCATTTCTTAACATAAGAGTCTTCAACAGGAGATAATTCCCGAAAGTGAGAAATTTAGAGATTTGTGGTGGGGCGGGGAGCTAGTAGACTTGAATTGACAGACCCAATCTGTAGCTAAAGATGCAGATAGCTGAACTCTTAAGAGTGGGTGAATGGCATCTCAATGCAAAGTTAATAGGGTGCATGAGCACAAGAGGTAGAGAACAACTGACTTTGTTGTTGGAAATTCCGTAATTTGAAGCTATTATTATCAATTTTTAAATCATTAGATAGATTAGAGTATTATCAAGGATTAATATAATGTAGTTCTTAAATACCAATGGCGTTTTCCAAATAGAAAAATTTAAAGAATATGCAATTTCTCTGAACTACCATTCATGAACGAACCCTGAAAAGATCACAAAGGCTAAAGCTTTCTTCAGAGAATCTTCTCTGAAAGATATCAACCTGTGCTTCCCTCGCAATCCAAAATTTGTAGCTGATTTTTTTAATCATACGAAAATGTACTTTCCAAATGATCACCGCTCTTGATAATATAAATAGTTATTATAAATTTAGAAATATTATATCGGATTTGGTAACTTGGAATATTTTGTGTAAAAGTGGTAAACTCTATATTGATCAAACACGAAGATTACTTCGTTTTGGATGGATAAAAAAAAAGAGGTAGGCTTGTAATTAATAACTTTAAAAACCTGCTATTTAATGGAACATTGTTATGAATTTGACGGAGATTTATAATTACCCAGCTTATAACTGATACTGAAAATCAGTTTACATTCTTTGAGTTCAGTTTTATAGAAGCATTTTCCCCTAGGTCTGATGTGGTAGTCAATAGCCACCTATTAAATAATGTGTTCAATAATTTCGTTAGGCGTTAAAAGATGGCGCCACAGGTCTATTAATTTTTATCTTCCTAAGAAGATCTGGAAGAAGATTGGTGTTAATAGAAATAGCATCATATTTTTGAAGTACCTCACTGTGTTTAAAAAAAACCAAAAAACCAGCTCGCACTATAGAAACAGTGCAAAAGACGATTTAATAATAATATCATCTGAATTAATTTTGTGTTTGTTTGTGGTTTTACGGCTCAAAGACTACAATGGTCATGCTGCGCCGGGACCTACTGTTTTCCGAGGAATCTGAACCTCTGGACCTACAATTTTCTGAGGAATCCGAACCTCTGGACCTACAATTTTCCGAGGAATCCGAACCTCTTAAGGCCTAGGGAACCAAACCCCGGACTACAGTGAGCAGTGCGATCTTTATGAGATCTCTGAGTAAGCGTTCTTTGCACTGCTGGGAGTCGAACCCGGATTAGCGGCGCACTAGGAGAACGCGTTACCACACTGCGCCACCGCAGGGTCGAATTCATTTTGGGAAATTCTATTATATTTTATAATTTTAACGTAGCATTTTAAAGAACAATTCAAAATTCATAGGTCTCAAGTGATTATATACGACTCGGTGGCCTAGGGGAGACAGGACCTTTAAAATGCTAAAATCACAGTATTTGGAGATCTATTTTCAATAACCCATTGTATAAAAACCATAAAAGGTAGAATCACAATTTTTTTTTAAGTTTCAGTTAAATACTTATGTAACACATAGGGTGAAGCAAGGGGAGGTGTATGTGTTATTAATTTATTAATAAGTTAATGTTCACCATATAACATTCGCAGCATTGTAAATTTTACGTTTCCTTGCGCGCACTCTAACATGAAGGAAACTTAATATTTATTAACTATTTAATCATTATAAGTTTTCAAACATTTGCATTTTTAATATGAAAGCAGAAAATATTTTTAGAAAGTCATAATTTATTTTTATGAATTTTTTTGTAAAAAAAATCCATTTTCGTCAAAATTTTCAGTATTGAAGTAAACAACATAAACAAAATAATGTAAAATTTAGATTAATTGTGCTTTTAATTAAAAGAGCTCAGTAAAATGTATCTTTGTTCCAAATTTCAGAACATTATGTCTGATAGTTTTGAAAAAATCTTGCGCGCAATGTATAAAACGTATGTTCTGAGAAAAACAACCTCAAAGTTTAAAGTTCCTCTTAAATAGCAATTTTGTAGTGTATACTACCCTCACACTGTAGTGTGTCTACCTCATACTAGCAGTTATTATCCCCTTCTTCTCGGTAATATTGAATCTTAATTACGGAAAAAAAAGAATATAACTCTTAAAAAATCTGTGAATAAGACTTTTGAGAGTATGATTACGTTTGTTGACACCGTGAAGTCCCTTTAATTGCTACAAAGTGAAAATATACGATCTGATGTTTTTTCATATTTTAAGAAAACTAGTAGGAATTTTTTGATGCGGTTTTTTGCAATACAATCATAAATTTTCAAAGATTAGGATAGACAAATAAAAGAAAATTTTGTTTTTTGAAAATTTAAAGGTCCCGTCTCCCCTTAAAGAAGATTATGTGATTCGGCTTTACAGAAAATATGTTTTGATACATAATGGAGTCTTGAACCTCCCTGTCACCCTTTCCAACACAACCATTTCGTAGCTTCATTTAACTTGGATCAGCAATATATTATTACCTACAATAGCCCGAAAATGTTGAAATGTTCTCTTCCAGAATAATTTAGCAGCGTCAAGTTTTTCTTAAGCGAAGTTGGCTAAAGAGCCAGGCAATACCTGCACTTTACAGAAAACTTCTTTAGATATTCATTTTTTCCGAAACCAAACTATGAGGCAAGAATTTGAAAATCCAGAGGAATTTTGAAATCTAATTTTAGCCACTTTAAAAGTCGATGTCCTGAAAGGAAGTGTGCTTTATATTTTGAATACGTAAAAGGGATCATCTTAAAAGTATGGAGAAAAGCGATGCATCAAATCCTTCAGCGGTGAACGTTATTAGCAAGAAAGGCACGTGCAAAAGTCTAAGTGTACAAAAGTGCTTTATCGAAATTTTATCCTTTTCGTTATCGAAATTTTTATGAAGTCTTTGGGAAGGCGAGAAACTTCTAGCCATTTTAAAGTTTTTTCAAAAGTGGTGTAGCTTTCTGAGCATAGGGAATTAGGATTTCAAGCCTGCGGTTTGATTACAAGCAGATCTTATGATGACCTTTACATCGATAATCGCATGGTTTGCACTATAACAGAGTCGTCGCAGTTCACAAATTATGGAGAGTTTCAAGAGTCTTCAA
>QLNU02015270.1:46420750-46451541 GCA_006491805.2 Dysdera silvatica | reverse complement strand
TTTTCTCTCCAATTTGCAAATCTGCAATTTTCTTTTTTTAAATACAAGTTCTTTTTCCTAATTACTGACTTATTTGAGGAAAATTGCATAGTTTTCTTCTCGGAGAAAACACGTTGAATGCGGGAAATATTTCAAAGTGATAATGTTAAACCTGGGAGTTTTTAACTTTTACGAACATAGAGAATTATTTAAGGCTAATGATAAATGGCGTTATTTGCGAAATAGTGATAATCGGGGTTTCATTGTATATATATATATATTAGAACATCCATATAACGAATTTCCGCATAGCGAAATTTTCTATATAGCGAAGTTTTGGTTAATCTTTATGGTCCTTACATGTTAAAGTGTTTCTAAATAACGAAATAAATTTCTATATAACAAAATATTTAACTACCAAAACAGAAAATCGAGTGGTCACATTAGCGACTTTGAATTCCCTAATACCGTGGGAATACAATACGATTTTAAGGTACGTGGCAAACAAACAGAATGAGGCATGTCTAAGGGACTTTAAACTCCCTAATAAAGAGTTTTCCTAAGCACACACACCTGTGTCTGGTTGCCCCATACAGTGCGAAACTGCTAGGCTATACCTTGAATACACAGTATTGCTTGAATAGTAACATATGACGCGCCTTATTTCTCGTTTGATTACCAGAAATCCAGACCTTGCAAATTTCCCACAGGGGTGCTAACACTTGTATGATGAATCAACACCGCCATTTGTTGTGCAGCAGGATGTTAGAAATTTTTCTACAAAAGCATGAATGTGTATGAAAGAAGCATTAAATACGTTTTCATTTTAAGATAAGAATTTTTCAACTCTCTTTTTTTTTTTTTTATGTGCATGTATATTTCAAAATCAAAAACATCTATTTTTAAATGGTTGAATGTTATTTATGTAAAGCAGCCTTATACAGGACCTTTAAAATGCTAAATCACAGTATTTGAAGATCCATTTTCAATAACCCATTGTATAAAAACCATAAAAGGTAGAATCACAATTTTTTTTTTAAGTTTCAGTTAAATACTTATGTAATACATAGGATGAAGCAAGGGGAGGTGTATGTGTTATTAATTTATTAATAAGTTAATGTTCACCATATAACATTCGCAGCATTGTAAATTTTACGTTTCCTTGCGCGCACTCTAACATGAAGGAAACTTAATATTTATTAACTATTTAATCATTATAAGTTTTCAAACATTTGCATTTTTAATATGAAAGCAGAAAATATTTTTAGAAAGTCATAATTTATTTTTATGAATTTTTTTTGTAAAAAAATCCATTTTCGTCAAAATTTTCAGTATTGAAGTAAACAACATAAACAAAATAATGTAAAATTTAGATTAATTGTGCTTTTAATTTAAAGAGCTCAGTAAAATGTATCTTTGTTCCAAATTTCAGAACATTATGTCTGATAGTTTTGAAAAAATCTTGCGCGCAATGTGTAAAATGTATGTTCTGAGAAAAACAACCTCAAAGTTTAAAGTTCCTAAATACTTAATTTTGCTGGTAACTTTACCTCATACATAGTGTGTATACCTCTATACACTAGCAGTTATTATCCCCTTCTTCTCGGTAATATTGAATCTTAATTACGGAGAAAAAAGAATATAACTCTTAAAAATCTGTGAATAAGACTTTTGAGAGTACGATTACGTTTGTTGACACCGTGAAGTCCCTTTAATTGCTACAAAGTGAAAATATACGATCTGATGTTTTTTCATATTTTGAGAAAACTAGTAGGAATTTTTTGATGCGGTTTTTTGCAATACAATCATAAATTTTCAAAGATTAGGATAGACAAATAAAAAAAAATTTTGTTTTTTGAAAATTTAAAGGTCCTGTCTCCCCGAAGATTGTGTGATTCGGCTTTACAGAAAATGTGTTTTGAATGGAGTCTTGAACCTCCCTGTCACCATTTCCAACACCACCATTTCGTAGCTTCATTTAACTTGGATCAGCAATATATTATTACCTACAATAGCCCGAAAATGTTGAAATGTTCTCTTCCAGAATAATTTAGCAGCGTCAAGTTTTTCTTAAGCGAAGTTGGCTAAAGAGCCAGGCAATACCTGCACTTTACAGAAAACTTCTTTAGATATTCATTTTTTCCGAAACCAAACTATGAGGCAAGAATTTGAAAATCCAAAGGAATTTTGAAATCTAATTTTAGCCACTTTAAAAGTCGATGTCCTGAAAGGAAGTGTGCTTTATATTTTGAATACGTAAAAGGGATCATCTTAAAAGTATGGAGAAAAGCGATGCATCAAATCCTTCAGCGGTGAACGTTATTAGCAAGAAAGGCACGTGCAAAAGTCTAAGTGTACAAAAGTGCTTTATCGAAATTTTATCCTTTTCGTTATCGAAATTTTTATGAAGTCTTTGGGAAGGCGAGAAACTTCTGGCCATTTTAAAGTTTTTTCAAAAGTGGTGTAGCTTTCTGAGCATAGGGAATTAGGATTTCAAGCCTGCGGTTTGATTACAAGCAGATCTTATGATGACCTTTACATCGATAATCACATGGTTTGCACTGTAACAGAGTCGTCGCAGTTCACAAATTATGGAGAGTTTCAAGAGTCTTCAAGAAGATCGCGTAATTCATTGTGAATGAGAATAATCATTTCGTTTTCTAATTGGGGGCGGAGCTTCAGCTCTTTTGAGCCCCGTCCTTTCTTAATATTTGTTAGAGCTTTTAATGTTTAGGTTAATTCATTAATACACGCCAGAAAATTAGTTAATTAAAGTACAACGTTACAGAAATTTAGAAAGCCTTTTTTTTGTTTGAGCCTTCGTGGTACGTATGCACGCGCTGATAGTAAATTGAAGACGGATTTGGTTTTAGTTTTTGTTTGTTTGTTTTGTGGTTTTACGGCTCAAAGACTACAGTGGTCATGCTGCGCCGGGACCTACTGTTTTCCGAGGAATCCGAACCTCTGGACCTACAGTTTTCCGAGGAATCAGAAGCCCTTGGACCAACAGTTTTCCGAGGAATTCAAACCTCTTAAGGCCTGGGGAACCAAATTTCAGACTATAATGAGCAGCACTATATGAGATCTCTGAGTAAGCGTTCTTTGCATCGTTGGGAGTGTAACCCGGGTTAATGGCCCACTAAGCGAACGCGTTACCACACTGCGCCACCGCAGGGCTTTGGTTTCAGAATCCGGAAAACAATTACACTGTTGCCAAATATAAAAAGTAAAATTTTAATTATACAATATATGTTGCCAGATACGGAAGTCGAAATTATGTACATATGAGAAACATAATGTAAAAAGAAACCATTTGGCATTTTGCCAATTTTAGGAATTAAACTTAAGTTTGTTTTCTTGCGTTTCTAAGTGACAACAGTTAAGAAAGCCTGCGAAGTGAACATGGTGTTTCTATTGTGGGAGCCCACAAAGTGACCAGTTTGTAAATTGACCACCTCTATAAAGTGATCACTTTGGTAAATTGACAACCTCTATAAAGTGACCACTTTGGTAAACTAACCAAATGAATAAAATGACAATTTTTATAAGGAAAAACTGGTACAGACATAGTCATATCTATACCAAAGTCTGTAGTGTATAGTGACGATCTGGCAATGGTGGCCACTGCAGTCCAGTATCAAAGGTGGTCGTTTTAGGAAGGTTCAAATGTATATATATATATATAATTTTTTTAAACCTGACTATTAATAATTATTGTCACGAAATCCTCTTTTTTTTCACTTTTAGATTAGTGCGCAAATTTAAATGAGATTGAATTATTTCCCAATAACAAAAATTCGACTAAATTTGAGTTTCAAAAAGTTTCAGAATGGTGCGCGATCCAATAAAATATTTATGAGGAAACAAAACGAAATACTGGAGCGAAAAAGAACACTTTGAATTTATTACATTCAATAATGTAACACCATTGAACACTTTATAAATGAAGACATGTATAAAAGAAATAATTTAAATATTTCTTTTCTCTTGGTGTTTTTTCTCGCCCCATCTGAGTCATTAAGCAAGGAATAGAAATTTCAAGTTTTGGCCTGAAAAAGTTGCTACGAGCAAAACAAAATAATATTTCATATTTATGTGCCGCGTGAATATACAAAAGTATTTTCTTTTTTTGTCCATTTCCTGAGGTATACAGCACATCTACAATGCATGACAAAACTGTCAGGGACACGTGTAAAACGCATCCCACAGGAGCATATGAAGTGTGTGTATGTGTGGAGGGGGGACACCAGTGTAGCAATTGCTTTTTATTGAAATTTATGACCTGTATGGTTGGGTTTTGCACTTTAGTATACAAAGCTTTAAAGGTCAAAGATAACACTCTAGTTTCATTGATTTTACTATAAAAAACAAGAACAATATTTTGAATAATACAATTTTCAAATTTAATAGAAATTGGAGAAAATTTAGATGTCAGCGTACACAAATATAACAATGTAAATATCTCGTCTATTTTGAGGCCTGTATTGTTCAAGTTCAATTATGACACAAATAATAGCTATCATCTACCAACTGTTCATAAACCTATCTATCTATCTTGCTCAAGGCCGGCGCTAGATATAATGCCAGGGGCAAATACCTATTTTGCCACCCCAAAATGACTTTATTTATTACAATTAATAACCTCCATTATGTCTCCCCTAAAAACTGCAGATCAGGGCGAATAACCGGTTCGCACCTTGGCGTCGGCCGCGGTCTTTCTTTAACGATATTAGTGTCTTTTTTAAAAGCAATGAAATCAAGGCACTATAAATCCGTTAGTTAAGAATATATTGAATAATTTATTGATTTCTTTTAAAGTAACCACGTAAATATTTAATATTTCAAAGATTAAAAAAATGCCTCATTTTCCCAACGACAACAACAAAAAATAGGCCTTAACATGTTTAAGATCAATATAAATAAAAGAATAATATCATTTTAAAAAAATACGAATTTTCTTTGGGTAACGCTTCATCTAACTTAAAATGGGTTATTCATGTTAATAATATTTGTAATAAAATTAGTAGAAGTATTGGAAAGATTTAAAACTTCAACTACTACTACCTGTTTTAATTTTTCTTAGACATTACTATCCTTTGATTTTTTCTTTACTATTCTCTCTTAATCTGAGAAAACACCTACATATCTAATCTTATGATATATCCCAGACATCAGAAAAGATTACTCTGCCTCCTAAATTATTAAATCAATTCTTCCAGAACTACTGAAATAATTTACGATAATCAGCTATCATTAATTGAAAAATTATTTACTCACAAAACTTCCATCTTCATGTTTAACATCATATAAAAAAGCCCTTGTTCTGACCTCATTACATTTTAAGCTTTCTTGACCGTGTTTACTTTACAAGAAATCATAACCATATCCCAATGAATACTCAAGAACTGAAAATGGACCCTCACATAGCCATTGCTTTGTCTCTAGGGTGTGCAATCTTCTTCTTGACTGATATCTATTAGTTCCTTTGCCCATTGTATAAGAGTATCCGCGGGTATCTATTGGGTATAAATTTATATCATCACTTTCTTTTAATTTATATCGTTATTTTCCTGTGTTAAGCAACTAGCTCTTTTAAAGTTTGCTTGTGTATTATTTTCACTGCCACTAATAATATACAATTACAGGGAGCAAAGGCTTTTTCAGACCTCACAGTATTTGCCATTTACTGCCTAGACGGATAAACTTTACTAATCAATTGTGTCATTGTCTCATCTCATCTGTTCGAATCCAGGATGGGGAAAGCGTCTCTTTTTCTCCAAAATTACACAAGCTCTAGTTTGAGCTGTAATTAATACGTGGGTGGCAAAAATTATAGTATAATAAATTCCCCCACGAAAACTCACAAAAATCTCGCCCCGGAGGCTTTCTTGTGTTGACCATATTTGGCAATTGTGTTATCCCTGCGGAGGGTAATAATACCTTAACATCTTTACATACGGAGAAAGAGAGCGTTGTTTCCTGTCCTCATTCGTCTAGCGGTCCAAGACACTCCGGGCTAAACGGAGGGACCCTGGTTCGAATCCAGGATGGGGAAAGCGTCTCTTTTTCTCCAAAATTACATAAGCTCTAGTTTGAGCTGTAATTAAAACGTGGTATAAAATTATAGATAATTACGTATCTCATGTAAATAATTGTCTCTCTCTCTCTCTCTCTGAATAAAGTTTGATTTGATTTGACTTAAATAACGTATAAAAGAAAATGAGCTTATTTTCACTGAAAATGCATAACAATTTGTATTATAATATATAATTCTTACACATTAATTATCACAGTATATGTTCCCGAATTTAAAATAAAAAATTTTTGATGAAAATAAATTTTATTCAACTGGCAACAAGGTGAAATCATTTTCTACTGAGTCAACAGGGTTAAGGTGTTCTCTCTCATCTTATCTCACGAACTGGGTATAAGAAATAATGTATATGCCAACGGCTTTCCTACAATATTAAAAAGAGGAAATATTCAGGAATTAATAAAATTTTGTTTCTAGTATAATCTAATTAACATTATGGAAACGGTTGTTCAGATGGCAGATAATCAGAATTTCCCCGTGCAGGAGTAATTACTTTTTTTAACAATATCTGCCTAAATTGCTAAGTGTATTAATAATTTTGCTTTCATCTCCTCAAGAAGTTTTTCAATAAACTATTCATATTTCCATCCATATTAAATGGAAATACTTGATCAGACTGAGGTAATGAAGGACAAAACATCAAGAGCACCCATTTCTGTTCTATGATCAACTGATCAATTTTTAATTTTAATTGAATTCATGTGTCCTCCACGATATATAATAATAACTATGGAGGAAGCTTTTTGTTTAACTATCAATTATTTTGGTCCTATTTCCTTCATTCAATATTCTGTTAAAACTTTTTCAATGTCTTCCGTTCGAAATTAATTTCTTGTCTTGAAAAATGCAGTAAAGTTTATATTAAAAAGTGAAGTAAAAAAAAACATATTTTATATAATGTTTAGTTTTGGCAAATCTTTTTAAGTGTTTTCTTATATTTTTTAGTTTCAGTTTGCAATTTAAATATGTTGCTTTTAGTTTTCGTTTACATGTTTTTATCTCTAACATATATTTTTCATATTTTTTAAGTTATCGAAGGCGAATATACATTGAAAGATTGAATGAATATTTCAAAGGAGCACATCCCATATATTGATTTTTCTGAAAAAATCTTTTGTAAAGATTAGAGAAAAAATGTTTGTTAATTAATATTCAAGAGATTATAAGTATTTGTAAACTTCATGGCTGACCTGCATAAAGGTCAGAGTACAGAAAATTGAAAGGAATTTGGTCAATTGCAACAAGCGAAATATTTTCATTGTAATGCAAAACTTTTATTTTAATCTCATACTTGTCACTTAAAAATAAATAAAGAATTCATGAAAGCATTATACAGCTGTAAATTTTATATTATAGACGTATTTGGTGGCACGAAGTTAAAAAAAAATGCATAAGTGTTGAATGATTTATTTTAAAATTGGGGAGGATGGCTATACTATTCAAAAACTGCCAATCCTAATTTCTTTCTTTTTCAAATAAAGTTTAATGTTTTTTATATCAGATGGTACTTAAGCATAATGATATACAGGTTACAAAATACATGGGCTATATAATATATACTTTATATATATAGTTTGCGCACTAGGATTTTTAACCTCTGTGTGTTCATCTATACTATAAGAATATTTAGCCCAATCACGAGGAGCCTATTCCAATTTCACACATTTATTTCACGAGGAGTCAATGTCCAAATATCAGTGTAGCAATAGAAATATTCTGGAACGAATATGTCACCAAAATTTGTACATAGACTGAATAATCTGTTTATGAGGTTGACTTCACAACAGCACTAAGTGACATGGGGCTCTAGAACCTAAAGTTTTCTGAGGTAATTGGACCTTTTAAGGCCTAGGGAACCAACCCCGGACTACAGTGAACAGTTAGTCGGTAAGCGCCCTTTTTGGCGCCGTTGGACGTCAAACCCGTGACAACCGCAAGCTTGATAAGCACATTACCATTGTACCATGGCAGGGCCATAAGTTAATTAAGCCTATCTTTGTCCTATTGTAATATAATTGAATGATACACGATCTGTAAACTAATGTTAATTCCAAATTGAAATCAAGTATACGCAAGTAAATTAGACCATACAAATTTTAAATTTAGTTATGAAAACCCCATATGTGAATTGGTTCAAAATTACTTAAAAGTTTTGAAAAAAATATTTATGAAAGAAAATATTTACTACAGAATTTCATTAACACGCATTTTGACAAAGAAAGAAGGAACGCGGTATAACATACATCAGCAATAAAATATTATATTCAATTGTTATTTTTAATATATCAAATAATTCCAATTTATTACAGGTATTAACATCAATAAAATAGGCACGTATGTTAGGAAAAATCGCAGTCATTTGTTTTGTTTTTATTAATTAAAATATGACTATATTTTGACAGAAAGATACTTATTACCGAATCTATTTCCACATGTGATATATTTTTTTTCAGATTTGTTTCTTTACAGTTTTACACCGTAAACTGAAGTGTCGCGTTACCAGGACGGAGGGCTTAAGATGACCTCCAAACTGTGATAAGTTCAAGTTAAGCTAACTGGAGATTGACCTCGGTCCTGTGAGCTCAAACTACTCTGGGGATAACTGCTGAATCACTGGAGTACTTGCCTTCTGATTTAATATTTTCAGGAAAAGTGGATTTTTTTAAGAAATGAAAACTTTCTTTGAAGTACGCTCGATACCTTCCATAACATGCCCATTTGCCTGGAAGTCTTTTACAAGTGGCTCATCAAATTGCTCCATGAAAGAGCTTTGTCTTTGCAAATCAGATTCGATCCTTTTCATCAAGTTCTTTGAAAAATCTAATGAACGAATTTCTCAAATTCTGCAAGCAAAATTCAATCTATTCAAAGAGAATATTGATGTCTGAAATGCAATGCCTCGCTTACAGATCACAATTTTAATCTGCGAATTGTAACATCGGAGAAAGGGACATCTTTTCACATTTTAATTCCGAGTTCGAATACTTATTACCACGTGAAAATAACTGCGGTAGCATGGAATCCAATCGATTTCCTTGTTTGACTTGAAATTCTCCCGATTGGTTGGAGAATGACTTTGCAATTCAATTGCCGCATTTTAATATCATCTCCCAAGGCGTAAGCTGAAAAGGATGCCAGCGATATTTCCGTTGTCAGTTGCATTCTCGGCGAGCAAAATGATTATTAAAGGCCGTAATGGAATAAATCAGAAATGACATGAAATTCGTCGGTTGATTGGGAGATGGGGATATGTGGAGAGAAGTTATGATGTCTGTAAATACTAATCATAATGATTTCCAATTAATAGCGCCTTAAGGCAGAGTAGAGATAAAGTATTTGAACATAGTACCATTAACCTGGTGCCTTGTGATGGAGCAGTAGTAGTTAGAACCCCTAGAATTGTAGGCGGACGCAGCAGCCGCCATTTTGTTGCACACTTCCGGTTTCATAACACAACGTTTACCATTGGAAAATTAATAGTCCTTTTCTTCTACTTTCAGGATCTGTTGCAAATCCAAAACATTCTATGTTTATTCCTCGAATGATTAGAACAATTCCCAGTGGAACACTCGTCCATTTCACCCTATTTTATTAAAAATAACATACTTATAAATCACTCATCTTTACGCAGCGGTGAACGCGATCTTGTGGTACGATGGCACCAAAATGTCTAATGTGCCAGTTCTCTTCATTTTGGAAGCCTTAGTGGTAGTGCGTTCACTTACCATGCCGAAATTTGGGTTCGATTTCTAGTGGGGAGGGAGGGAGGAAGGAAGGATGCTTACCAATTAACAACTCTCTGTAGTCGGAGTCCGTTCCAGAGGGGGATTTTAGGGGGATTATTAAATACAGTAGGGATCAGTATACATGAAGAGCCCGCATGTAGTGAGTTTCGGAATATAGCTAGGAGAATAACTATTTTTTGTGTGATGATTAAGCGCAATATAATTTAACCGCTTTTAGAGGATAAATCTTTTGGACCCCGGATTTAACGAGCATTTAAAAAAATAAAATAGGAAATCAAACTTTTTGTAAAAATTTCGTCGTTAAAATCGGTGGTCGATATAACGGACTTTCGCCGTATTTTCTATGGATTTGGGAGGGAAAATTTCCCTAATCCCCCCCCACCCATCATTCCTCCGCTGCTGTAGTTTGGGGTTAGTTCTTCAGGTTTGAAAGAGTTCGGGTTCCTGGGAAACAGGTGGGCCCAATGCTCTACAATGTTGTCGTGATAATGCATTCCTCTATAGTGCGATTAACAAGGTTAGGTTCCCCAATGGTGTTGTTGAACGTGTACCATTTTCCCCACCGTTGTCTGGGATTTGGTTCTTCCAAAAATAGCAGTTCAGATTCCTCTGAAAATTGTGGGTTCCAGCGCAGCACGAACTTTGCTGTTCTTATGTCGCAAAACACAAAAGCATTAACCCGGCCTCGATTTTCCATTGTATCGTAGACTGCATGCTTTCTTTTTTGCCTACCGTAGTTCAAGGTTTAGTTACGAAGGAAGCAAAGATTCGTGTTGCTCGGAAAATTGTAGGTCCAAGAGCAGTATTAATTTTGATGTCCTTGCGCCGTAAAAGACAAACAAAAAAAAAAAAGAGTTAACCAGGCTTTCCACGGTAACATAGAATGCATACCATTATTTTACCTGTTTTGTGGAGTTTGATTACAAAGGAAGGATGGAAGCAAGCCGAAGTTTGGGTTCCTCCAACAATTGTAGGTCCCCAGCAGAGCACGAACTTTGCCATCCTTGCACCGTAAAACACAAAAACATTTACCTGGCCTCGATTTTCCATGGTATCGTAGAATGTATGCCGTTTTTTTAACGACCGTTGTGTGAGGTTTCGTTACGAAGGAAGGAAGCCGAAATTCGGGTTCTTCGGAAAATTGTGGGACCCAGCACAGCAAAAACTTTGTCGTCCTTGCTCCGTCAAACACACACAAAAAAAAAAAACTGTGCTTCGATTCTCCATGGTATCGTAGAAAGCATGCTACTTTTTTACCTACCTTTAACCGAGGTTTGGTTATGAAGGAAGGAAACAGATGTCCGGATTTCTCGGAATATTACAGGTCCCAGCACAGAACGAACATTGCCGTCCTTGCGCCGTAAAACATAAGAAAAGCATAGCTCGGCCTTGTTTTTCCATGATATCGTAGAATACATGCCCTTTTTTTACTTACCATTGTCTGAGGTTTGGTACGAAGGAAGAAAGCGGAGATTTAGGCACCTTGGAAAATTGTAGGTCCTAGCCGAACACGAACTTTTTTGTCCTTGTGCAGTGGAAAACAAACAAAACCCGGCTTCGATTTTCCATCGTATTGTAGAATGCATGTGGTTTTTTAGCTACCGTAGTTCAAGGTTTGGTTACGAAGGAAGCAAAGATTCGTGTTGCTCTAAAAATTGTAAACCATAGCAGAGTACGAATTTTGCTGTCCTTGCATGTCAAATGTGTGTCAAACACATAAAAAGAGTTAATCCGGCCTTAATTTTCTACAGTGTCGTAGAATGCCTGTCTTATTTTTACTTACGGTTGTGTGAGGTTTGATTACGAAGGAAGGGAGCCGAAGTTCGGGTTTCTCGGATAATTATAGGTTCCAGCGCAGCATGAACTTTGCTGTACTTGAGAAGTAAAACACATGCAAAAACAGTAACCTGACTTTGATTTTCCATGGTGTCGTAGAATGCATGCTATTTTTTTTTACCTACCATAGTTTAAGATTTGGTTTTGAAGGAAGCGAAGATTCGTATTGCTCGGAAAATTGTAGGTCATAGCACAGTACGAATTTTGCTGTCCTTGCGCTGTAAAACACATATATAAAAAAAATTAACTCGGCCTCGATTTTTCCCAGTGTCGTAGAATGCATGCCATGTTTTTACCTACCATTATATGAGGTTTGATTACTAAGAAAAGGAAGAAGCAGAAGTTCGGGCTCCTCAGACGATTGTAGGTCCCAGCAGAGCATCAACTTTGCCGTCCTTGAGCCATAAAACACAAACAAAAACATTGACCTCGTTTCAATTTCCATGGTATTGTAGAACGCATGTCATTTTTTTTATCTGACGTTGTATGAGGTTTGGTTTACTAAGGAAGGAAGCCGAAGTTCGGGTTCTTCCCCAGCAAACAGGGGAGGTTCGAGGTCGATTTTGAACCCGAGCAGCCTGGCACGAGTTGCTGTTTGGCGCCCACAGCGGCGAAAATAGAAGGTTTTCAAAGATGCACAGTAAGCCATATACCCTAAAAAGTGGCCAAAAGTCTGAAAGAATTTCTCTAAATATTTCTCTAAACTTGTCTCTTTTTTTTAAAAAGATTTTCTACTATCGGGTCAATTAAAAAAATTTAATCTTGACTTGAGTTTGGCGCCCTCATCTAAACGGAACCGGGGCAGACGCCCCTGCCAGCAGAGAACGAACTATGCCGTCCTCGCGCCCTAAAACCCAACCAAAAGCATTGACCCGGTCTCGATTTTTCCATGGTATCGTACAAAGCATACTGCTTTTTTTTTTTTACCTACGCTTGATCGGGGTTTAGTTACAAAGGAATGAAGTACAGGTCCAAATTCCTTTCAAAATTGCAGGCCCTGTAGTACAGCACGAACATTGTCATTCTTGCGCCGTAAAACGTAACACCACAGCTCGGCTTCGATTTTCTATGATATCGCAGAATGTATGCCGGTTTTTTTTCTTTACCTACCGTTATAGGAACCACTGGCGCACCCATGTAGGGGGCCGAGTGGGCCGGTCCCCATTGGGCTAACAAAACGAAAAATTGTTACTCCAACAGGCACTGAAATTATTTTTGTAAAATAGTAAAATTGTGCGAAAGTAATGACGATCCCAACAACATTTCCCTGAACTCTGCTGGCGTTGATGAGACTGCTGTTGAGGCAAGCAAGGACAGTGGCTAGGAACTGTCTTCACACGCTTTACAGGAGGCAAGGCCTTAGACAGGGTTTAATTTCGGGGATTCAAAAAGTTCTACAGCATGTTTCGATCAGTCACAGATAGCAGTCGCAACATGCAAGGCCGTAGCCAAGTTCCATTAATAAATAACGTAGTTTCGGTGAGACCGGTCCCTAAGATTCCTTCCCTCCTGGATAGGCGCATACAAGGAGGTGAAGGTAGACCAAAACGCAATATCAAACACAGTTGAAGTGGAAATTCTGATTGCAAATATTTTTAATTATGTCAAGAAATCTAACCTCACTGATGAAGATAGGATAACAGTGCAAAAATGTCTTTGGGAACCATATGCAAATTGCAATTTTCCCACGACCGTCACAAGTGCTGTATAAAGTCAAGGAAAATCTCACCACAGTCGGAAGTTCTGCTCATCTGAACTGAGTAAGCATAACTATCTAGCTTACCCACAGGTTTGTCTGACGAAAAATACAGTTGTGCCCAAAATGTGTGGTGAGAGTTTGGGTTGAAAAACCTAGGAGAGTATCAAGATTTTTACGTTTTAAGCAATACTCTCCAGTTCACTGACGTGTTCGAGAGTTTCGTCAACTCTGCATCACCTACTACAGAATAGACACCTGTCATGTATATACAGCTTCTGGATTGGCCTGAGAAGCCTGCCTCCGCATGACAGGGTTTCACCTGAAGCTGTTGACCGACCTCGACACGCATCTGTTCGTCGAGGCTGGTATTAGAAGCGGGGTCTCCATGATCTCGAACCGGTTCAGATATGCGCAGAAATATCAGCGATAAGAGCTTATTAGAAAAAATATTCTTTCACTCATGGTTTTTTTTTTCAGTGAGGCCAACAACAAGCATCTCTCCACTCATGACCCGAGCAAGGCGTCCAAGTATATTATGTACTTGGATGCTAACAACTTATACGGGTGGGCCATGGTCCATCGACTCCTTCAAATGGGTTGAGTGCCGAAATATAATAACTCAGGAGGTACTTGCTTTGAGGGACGGAGATGACCTAGGATACATCTTTGAAGTAAATATCACTCGAAGAAAGCTAATCGAAATAAATGTTTCAATGTTAGGATACATGTAATTTATTTTTCCTTAATAGGTTGACTCGGAATATTCTCTGAAGCTATACGACCTTAATATTGACTGCCCGTTGGCTCCTGAGAGATTAACAATCACCAAGAAGATGTTCTCAGAGTACTTCAAGGATATTGCTGATGAGTTGAGCGTCCCTCTCCGCAGCAAAAGTGAGAAGCTGGTGCCGAATCTCTTCAACAAGGCGCGGCATATCGTCCATTACCGGAACATGAAACTGTACCTCTCCTTGGAGATGTGGCTGCAGCAAGCACATAGGTAATTAACCTGTCAAACCCATGTATTCTATCCAATATGCAGAATATCAATCATTTTTATAGAATATTATATATATGTGTGTTTCTTTTTATAGATGCCTCCAATTTCGGCAGGGACCATGGCTCAAACCTTATATTGAGTTTAACACCGAAAAGCAGAAGAACGCCGGCAACGCCTTCGAGAAGGACTTTTTAAATTAATGAACAACGCCGTTTTCTGTAAGCAATTTTTCGATTGAACTTCTAGTATTCCATGATTTTAGCATTGTGCTAGAAAATAATAATAAGGCGGGTAACTAGCTTAATTCTGATAGAGTGTTATAATTCTTCTAACAGGGAAGACTATGGAAAACCTTAGAAAACGTGTGGATGTTTGGTTGGTGTCAAACGAAAAGATCGCCAAAAAGCTGGTAGTGTCACCAGCCTTTCACAGTTTCAATTCCCTCAATTGAACTCTGATTTAAGTTTTGTCTATATCAACAAATTCGTTGAAAGTACACGTAGCGAGTCCACCAGATACAGTTTGCCAATCTTCTTCATTTTCACAATTTTCACTTTCATATCCTGGCATCTCACATTCATTTTCTGCTGGAAACGATAATTCTGCTTTCTTAAAGCAGCTTCTAATATACTTGTCGGTGACGTTTCTCCATGATGAGCACAACGTATGAATTGCATCAAGGACGGCAACTTGCTTCAATTCGTCTTTTGTTGCATTTTTTGTTTGTAAAGTAGCCAGAAGTCCACGGATTAAAGTTTTTCTATAGTGCACGTTCACACAACGAATGATACTAAGATCCAAAGGCTGAATCTTGCTCATGCAATTCGCAGGAAAAACCAAACTTTAGTGTTGTTGAAAATCTTGTAGGTGAGCAGGACACTGATCCACGAATAAGAGAACTTTGCGTTTTCCTTTTTCCTGTCGAATTTAAAAAAGGAAATCCAAGAAAATGGACGATGTCATCCACGCCGTTTCGTTGCTAGTGTAGTCGTAAGGAAGCTTCTTCACGTTCTTAAAACAGCGAAGTTTGTTTGATTTGCAAATAACCAATGGCGGGGATTTTTCCGAACCATCGGCATTGCAAGACAGCAAGACAGTTAGTCTTTCTTTACTTTACTCCCACGATGTCATGGTTCTCCCTTGAATGTTAATGTTCTGTCGGGCATCATTTTATAAAAAAATCCAGTTTCTTCACAATTGTAGATGTTTTTCGGTTCGTATCTGTTTACTAAAGTAGACGAGTCTTCTTTCCATTGTTCTACAGTTCCTTCATGGACACTCGAACTTTCTCCCAGAAAAGACAAGAGTTGCCAAGCCATGCCAATTTTTGAATTTTTCAATCCACTAATGTGATACAGAAAAGTTTTTCATTTCAAAACTCTTTGAAAACTGTACGGCCTTCTCCCTTAGAAGCTCAACGTTAACAGGAATGTTCAAGGCACAAGCTTCTTTAAACCACAGCATTAAAACTTTCTCAAATTCTTTGTACTTTCCGCCTTGAATTTTGCTTCTTTTCTTCGACTGAATTCCACATTATGTGCTACTATTATTATCGCCTCCCGATGTTTTAAAATTCCTCTCAATGTCGATTTTGGGACATTAAAATGCTCTGCTAAAGCTTTTTTCAAGGTGCAAGGATTTTCTTCGAATTTTTTAATAACATCCATTTTAAACGAAAGCGACAGTTTTCTTCTTTTCGCCATTTTAAAACGTAACCATCTAACCAAAACTCCAAAGATTGTTCTTTCCTTAGCGATCAATGCCACGTGGTACGTACCGTACAAACCTCTCTAATTGGCTGCGACTTCTACTGACGTCAATCACAAGAACCCCCCCCCGTGTACATCCATGTGTATAAGGTAGAGTAATGTGTTCATGGAATCTGAACAATAGGGGAAGGGCGAGGGAATGCATTCCTACAAGCAGAACAAAACTCGTAAAATTCTTGCGATAAGCAAAACCTGACTATTTGAGGAACCTACTTTTTCAACTGAGAAATTTTTTTTTTGCAATGCGCATAAATGAGAGGTGCTTAAGTGAACGCGCGTAAGTGAAAAACGCGCATAAAAGAGAGCACGTATAAGTGAGAGATCTCTGTATATATATATAGTTTCCACATTACGCATTACAATGCTGAACATGATAATTGTATTTTACGTTCGCAGTAATTTTACGTTTTAAGATTTATTTAAAGCAAATCACTTTTGTAAGAATGTCGCCCGCAGTAGCGTGATTACGGATGGTTAGTTGGGTCTTACCCCCCCCCTGCTCCCAGAAAAAGGAAATTTGCAAATCAGCATAAAGTGTGGAGCAATGGTATCGATACTCTAGATTCCTAGACTCTAGGTTAGATACGTTACTGGGTTTATGGAAATAATTTATTTACTGCTTGTTGTATAGCAGAAAATGTATGACATGAACATCGAAAACTATTTTACTGGAGTACAATTTGTGAAGCCCGTGAGGTCACCCAATGTCTGTAGCCACGTGACGTCACATGGCAATTGAGGGGACCTGTTATATATTCCGTGCACTAACTCAGTACCATATCGAGATCTCTAAAGTTCCCAAGTTGCCATTCATGAAATGAGTTTACCGCCCACATGCGTTTCATTCATCAGCCTGATCACAGGGTGGCGCTTTAGTCGGGCACCACGTGTCGCTTCAGTTACTTTGAGATTTTGCGTTGGAGTTCAAGCCAAACACTCCATTCACTCCTCCAGAGATCGCACATAAACACTTTTTAAAAATATAAATTTAACGCTGGAAGAAGAATTGGGGGAATTTTGTCATTAACTATTTTCAATTCTCCAGAAAATTAATTTAAGTGTTATAATTGTTCTAAAGTTTCTACTGATCTTAAACATACAATATTCATTACTATTTTTCTCTCACAATTCTTTTCAATCACGTCCTTTTGCTAAATTTCTCTCCCAAAGCACGAGTGCGGAAAGTAGAAAAAAAAAACCCACTTCGGAATTTTTTTTTCCAACTAAATTGGCTAATTTACATATGTGTAACATGCAGATAGAGGTGAGTTGGCAAATAAATTTGCAAAATGCTTTGCCATTATGATTTCCGCTACTAAACTATTTTCATATCAGCTCATCGGCAGCGAAAAGTTTGATCATTAAAATTTCATAAACCTATTAAACGGCAGCTCAAGAGGTTTAGCATAAAACCTGCCGGGGAAAAAATAAACGGAATCCCTCACTCGGGAGGTTTTTGATGGCCGACTATGTACGCAAAATAAGCGAATTTATGTGCAAATTTTTTTTGTCCACTTAATTAATAATATTTCTGTAAATTTGTTACTCGATTTTATCAAGATATCCGTGGCTTCATTTAGTTTTTTTATGTATAAATATTTTCATATTTAAACTCAACGACTATTAACTTAGATTTGGCGTTCATAAAATACGAAAGAAAATCCTTGCTTCTATTCACCTGGGCAATGGCGGACGCGGACTTCCATTTTGGGGTGGGTGTCACGGACAGAATTTGCCATGGTCTTGGAATAACACCCTTCATTTATCATGAAAGTTGGAATTTTTTACAGTGAAAAAATATATTTTTGGGGTCATGACCCCTGTGACCTCCCCCCCCCGCCCTGTGTCCACCATCACACCTGGGAGTCATTAGAATTTAATATCAAGGAAGAACAAGACTTTTATTAATCCAATCAGTGTCAGATTTATGAAATACAGCAAAAACAAGAAACAGACAAGGCGAAGAAAATGAGTTTTTAATTTTTTTACACGCGACTGCGTAAGTCTGATGTTCGTGCATTTTCTCCTTTTATAGACAATTATCATTTGCTTACAGAAGTATATCACTTGAGATTCTAGAAAATTAATACTTGCTGATAAAGATGTCAACCAGAACTCTGTTGATAATTATTCTCAATTTATAAACTTATTTATTTATCTTTATTTCTTAAGAAGCAGTATAATTTAAAGTTGGCGGAGAACGTGGTTCCTTATTAGTATTATATTCGTTTCATTTAATCAAATTCCAATACAAATATTCGGTGGCGGATTAAAGTTTTTGAGGCCCCTGGGCTACTGGTATTGTGAGGCCCCCAGTAAAATAGTTCAAAAGGATCGTCTACAAGAGAACACATCTATGGAGGTCCTCAAACTGGCGGAGGCCCCTGAGCTGCTGCCCTTAAAGTCCATGCTTTAATCCGGCACTGCACATATGAGATGCACCTATGTATTATTATTTTTACTTATGTACGGAGAAACATGAATTATTGGGGACTGGAAATGGGGACGAGAATTTCGACATCAGGTGATGTTTACTTTGAATATTTGGCATGGTATTCGGAATAATACATTAATAGGACTCGTATTCTATGAGGACACATTAACCAGACGACAATATTTGCAGGTTTACAGAACGTATTACCGGAGTTTTTGGATGATGTGCCAATACTGGAACGGCAATTTTTGTGGTTCCAAATTGTCGGCGTTCTTCCTCACCATCTAATAGCAGTGCACAATTTCTTGTCCGATACGTTCCACCAATAGGTAGTCGGCTAATGTTAGTAATCTGGAGTGACCTCCACGGTCACCGGATCTTACTCCATTGGATTTCTTTCCTCTGGGGATATCGGACAGCAAAGGTATACTAAACAAAACCGACGACTCTGAAAGATTTACCATGTCGCATAACCGATGCCCGTAACACTATTACACCTTAAATGCTGCTGAACACATAACAAACAGCTTTGTTTCGGACATGAATGTGGAATATGGCCGAGGGAGGGCATATCAAACACATACAGTAAAATGCGTACTATTTTGCATATATCCATTGAGGTGACAGCCGTGTATTTCTCATGTGAATGTTTACAGGGCACTGTTACTAATAAACATAGCACTTGTTTTCATGCAAGCCTTTTACGGCGCAATGAGAGCAAGGGTTGTGTTGCGCGGGAAGCTCTTGTTTTCCAAGGAAACCGAACCTCTCAAGGCCTAGGAAACCAACCCCTGGACTACGGTGTGCAGTTAGCCAACAAGCGTTTTTTGCTCTGGCACAGATTGGAGTCAAACATAGGATAACCGCATGCTAGGCGAATGCGTCACCAGTGTACCACCGCAAAACCAAATACAGTATTCAGGCGAGATGTCATTTCCTACAAATTAATGGATGTTCCACAGCTTTCTGATATTTTCTCCCGTTTCTCTCATAGTTATCAAGTTAGACTTCGTAAGTTCTAAATTTCGCTGCCAGGGGCTCTAACGGTAATGCCATCTGATAGCGCATGTACATTCTTTAGAGCTACCTTCCGTAACTGTAGCTGTCTTTTTTCCAAAGTCACGTTGTGGATAAGGAGAAACCCTGTATATATATATATAGTAAAAAAAAATTAAAAAATAGACAAGGAATTGAAGACAAGAAATTCTGAGAATTCATTAGTAAAGATTACGGACATATTTTGTCATAAATAACTTAGAAATTTTCAAAAACAAAGACATCCGAAGTCTTTTCGAAAAAAGGTGCCAATTACTGGCCCTGTATGAAATTTAAAATCGAATTTATACTTGACAAATTCCGAGAAGAAATTCAATTTTTTTTTCTAAAAGTAGTTCTGAAATACGGATACCCTGCGGAAAACTTCAGCAAATGGTTATTCGGGCTGTTTCATGAAGCTGAAATCGCATACATTTTAAAAATAATATAAGAAAAATAAATGACATTCCTTTTTGGTAAAAAAACAGATTCGAGGCATCCAAGATAAATTTATCATTTCCCCTATTGACAAAGCAAAGTAATATATTTTATATTATTTGCAAAATATTTTCAAAAGGTAGTCTTGTTACTGAGTATAACTCAAATTTTTCATGCTAGGTGTTTTCTGGAGATATTAATATATTAATAAAAATATTTGCGCAAGGCAAGAGGCTTAAGTTTCCTGTCGGACTTTTTAACATCCTGCATCTTTTCGCAAATATTAAATTTCGTAAGAAACCCATTGGATTCAGATTAATTATCCGCAGTTCATCGACCTGTAATATTTCTGCTGATAGAACTTTTCAAGATGTCCTAAAGTGCATTTTGGAAAAACTTCTCCTCTTTGAACAATTCTCATTTATTACGTACAACGATTTCGAAAATTCGGAGGAAATAATCAAGAAAATAGTCATTATACTGACATCTTCGATTCTGAGAACGTGTTCTCAGAATAATATGATTGAATTGCCTGACTTTTTATTTTCGAATTATGGAGATATTATCAACCTTAACAAAATTTGACAAAATGTCTCTTTCAAGTAGATCTCGGGATAAACTTTTCTAAATCGTGTGATCGTAGTCTAATACTGGGCCCTGCCTGCAATTATACCAGGCTGAGAATCATTCTCCTGAAATTTATCACTTCAGTTTTTCAAGCATTTCTCATAACTAAATATTTTATCGAGGAAACATTCTGAGGAGAATAATAGTCGTAAATGCGTTGGGAAACTCGGACGCAGAACGTCTAAATAACATCGTGCAGCAAATGCCAGTGGCCAAGTCCTGTATTTTTAAATATGCGAGTGTTCATAAATGATAGAGAATTTTCAGACGTCGAAATAATCTAGCATTCAAGGAAAAGTATACAGCTCATTATGAAGTGTCATAAAACGAGCCTGCAAGCTAATTACAATAATGAGCGGTGCAGCCTTTGCATCTAAAACTGGACGAAATAACATCTATATTGCAAATGTCAGCGACCAACCAGCAAGGAAATGTATCAGCAAAGTGCACACTAGTAGAAGAAATATACTGATACTCTTTGTGATTATGCCATAATTAATTATTCGTACTTATGATAATTTAATATATGGACTTAAAAAATGGAAGGTATTAACCTGTTAACCGGGGAATAAAATTTTGTGAAACTCGTTTCACACTGGGGACTTTTTTTCACAGTGATAAGTAATGTCATCACACCATCACGCTAGGATTAAATATATAAGAACTACATAAAACGTAATGCGTTCAACATAATACGGTTAATTTTAATGACGAAAAATGTCGTCATTTGCATTTTGGTAGTCTTCCGGGCATGACGAAAAATGTCGTCATACCCAGTTAACAGGTTAACGAGTAAATTTGTTGAAACCGAGCATTCATCTTATAAAAAAAAAATTTGGTGTGCCGCGACTTTATAAAGGTTAAGAAGCATAAGTCCAGACGATGGTGTTCATTTTAATAGAGAAAACTATTTCCAGAAATTAAAAGAATACCTAATAATTATTTTAATATATACTGATAGCATAAAGTCATAGCTCAACACGATTACTAAATAACAATATCTTCAAATTTGTGGAAAAAGGTCATGAAGTATTAAAAATTCTTCTGCACTTTTAGAATAGTACATATTTAATGGCTATGCGCTATTTGAGAACGAAGAAATTGCAGATATGCCGAAATTGTATTGATTGGAAGGGTTCATCGTGTCAGATGCAGAATTTTGTGAATTCTACCTTCTTCCACTACAAATGTTATTGATACGCGGTTAGGAAATATTTCTACATCTGGCAATTGCGATCAATTGTAATAAACAAATTTTTTTGAATGAACTCCTCTTTCTAGATGAAATACGAAATTAATTTAAGCATCTACATTCCCTAATTTTTTAAAAAAAATGCAAATTACAATGTTAAAAGAAAGTTGCAAATTATTAAATTATTCTTTTGTTGTAAACACAAAGGAACTCCATTTTTTAATTTATAGCTTTGATACTAGAACCATACAAAATAATACAAGTTATGAATATATATACATATCAAATGACTCAAAAATAAATCCTCTGGATTCCATATTCTTTGGTTTATAAGTTATGTAAATTTTACGACAAATCTCCAAGCTTGCAACATATTTTTAAGCCCTTGTTTTTTTTTTCATTTTTGAAATAACATTTCCAATCTTTGTACCGAATTTTACATGCTTCTTTCTTATATAGTTTTACATATCTTCATTCTTACGGGCGGTTCTTTTAATTCTGTTATTTTCAAAAAATGCGATTCTTTCGGTTTCTTTTATTATTCTTTTTAAATTATCTTTTATATATTCTATTTTATTCTTATATGTTTTTTCAAATTCTGTTTCTAGAATTTGTACTGTTAAATAATTGTTAGGTTTTCCTTGCCGGCGATATTATTTAATTTTGAGTTCCATCTTTCCACGGCATCGTTATTTAGAAATTTACAAATTCTAGCCAAAATTCTCCTTGGCGTGGTTTCTCCGTCCTCATCTGGCACTGTTCGCAAATGCTACCTTCGCAAATGGCACTCCACCATTTTAACTAATATACTCTGACAAAAAGTATTTATATTACTATATAAAAGGAGCGACATTTTCTTAATTAAAATATTAAAGTCCATCCATCGGATGTAGACGAGTTGAATAAAATTCGTTATATAAAATAACTGACTATTTCGTAGCATAAGGATAATTTTTACTTTGCAGTGTTATTGTCAGAAGTTTAGGGTCCATGGAATTTAAAATTATCAAAGAGGATCTTTATGTGTCGAGTGAATTATGTTTGTAAAAATTCGGGAAATGAAAAGTAATTGAGGCGTTTTAATGGCCTACAACGTAGTTCAGACTTTATTCAACAAGGTTCTACTGAGGTCAATGTTTCCAAAAAATTAAATAATCAAGTGTTTTTATTTTTTTGGAAACTTTTTTTAATATTACAAAATTTCTATTCGGCTATATCAGAGCCGGAGTAGGCGACCGCCTAGGGCGGCAAAATGGCGTAAAAAATTAATTTTAAATCAAACAAAGAAAAAATTGAGCAAATGAGGAGAAAAAATGAAAAAGAAGAAAAATTAAAACATCGAATTGTTTTCAAAAGCATACGGAACAATTACTTAATAAGTCTTTACTTTGACGAATGTAAAAATGTTTGATGTGTTTCATTGTTTAATTTTGCACACAAGTTCTTTTATATCTAATACATTTAAGCCTTCTAGCTCTGATAATACAACGTTGTGTTTTGAAATATTACTCCTTTAATATCTCAGTTTTCAAAAATATAAAATGTTGAAATTAAACAATTATAACATGTAGCAATTGTTTTACTATTCACAATATTCTAATATTACAAAATAACTAATATAAGTTTAAAATATAAATATAATTAACGGGTTTAATGATTAAAAGTATAATAGAAGATTTATACTGTTGTACGTTGGTGGTGGTAGAGAGAGAGATAGAGGCGAAAGTGTAATAGTAGCAAAAGGGTGGTGGCGGCATATTTAATTCTCCTCAAGGGCGCCAAAACACCTAGAAACTGTTCTGGCTATATGCATTAGTTTTCCGTCCTTAGGGTCGAAATTACCAAAAATGCAATCTACTTTTGTCATGCATTTTCGTGTCTTTTGTTAAGAATCTATAAGCGGATTTTAATGCTAATAAAGTCTGTCTTTCTGGAATGTTCCTTTAATACTGTAAAGGAATCATTAATACATCTTTATCATTTATGCTAAGTTCTAATAGGACAGTTCCCATCCAATCAAAAGGCCCTCTCGTGACCGAAGCAGAATTCGGACCATTTCCGCATTCTAATAGGTTTCTAAATTGGGCAAGTTCAAATCAACCGAATGGCTATTCAACAACTTGGTATTCATTGAGGACCGGATCTTCTGTCTCCCGACGGCGCATAACAATTGCTGAACACAGCTCGAAATTTTGTCTGAATAGTTTCTTGAGACGATCTTAAAGACTTTGAGTAATCCTTTATGGAAAGATAATTACTTCTAAATTTACACAATAACCTGCGAACAGATACCGATGAGCACTTAGATATATTTAAAGATATTTTGTATGGCCCAAATTGTTACAAAGATGCATTTTGCTTCTAACTGGTGTAGTTTTCTCTTCATGCAACAAAACTAATTATGACCGATCAAACCACTGCAATACAAATAAAAAATTTGTTAACTTATTCACCTCTAAATTCAATAATTAAAATAATATATGTAGGTATGGGGGCATAATTGGAATTATATAAAATATAAATTTTCGAATGTATTCTCAAGTTTTTGCATTCTAAATAAATAAACGCCCCTTTATATCGACAAAGAATATATAGTAGGATTCACAATAAGCTTCCAGATTTAGTGAAAAAAAATGTTGATTTCGTTTAGTGTAATGTGAAACAGCAACAGGTTTAATCGTTTTTAGCGTGCGATCCCTGTATTTAACGAAGGAAAATTGTCACTCAGTAATTTAACACGAAAAATAAACATCGGTCTGTTGCACAAAAATTTGGTTAGAATTGCTTTCGCGGCATCAAGAACAGACAGAAAGACGCCAAATACGCCAAACACCCTTTACGATCGTGTAAACAATCGAAGTTCCGCCTTTGCTGGAAACGTCGTTAACCAATTTATTTTAGAGAACTGAAAGTAAACATAAATTCCTACAGCCTGACACATGCGGACGTACGTTCAGTGATTTAAAAGTTTTGTACATCAACGCATATGGCTTTCCTATCAGTTCTCATCTTGAATAAGGCAGGATTATATTTTTTAAGTATTCCTTCATTTCTTTGTAAGGAACGAAGGGTTTGGCTTATTTCTTATGAGTCCTGCGGCGTAACAACGAGGATGAAGTTGCTCCAGTATCGCCAGCTTTGGGAAGCATGGCCAAAGAAAGTAACCCCTGGGCAACGGTGAGAAATTAGTTGGTAAGCTTTCTTTACTCTTGCACCGTTGAGAGTCGAACAAAGGATAACAGCGCATTAGGTGACCGGATCACCACCGCAGGGCTAGGAGGGGGACAGCTGTACAGTGTGTGCAAAAAGGAGATAATTTTCTAAATTCACCACTATTCGCCACTTTATGCAGTGCATTAAAATTTAAGTGAATTCGAAGCCGAATATTATTGTGCATATATTACATACTCCTATATTGCTTATACAGGCTTTATTTTCAAAGTTTGAAATATTAAATTCTAAACCGGATTTAACGAGGAGTAAACACAGCGCGTATTTTCGTTGCTCCCGAGTTCCTCGTTATATGCGGGTCTTACTATATTTCCAATTCCTACTTTAATTGCAACTTTAAAATGAAATGCCGTCGGAAAAAGAATCAAATTTTCCGTTCACGAAAGAATCGTCTTCAAATTTCAAAGTTCAATTTAATTAAAAATTTCCGTAAAAATTATCGGATTTTTCAATTTCGTCGCAGAAAATTTAAGAGTGATGTGACAATGCTTAATTTTAAAGTTTGAGAATAAATTTTTTAAATTTGTGACCATTCTGGCATTCGAAGTTTTAAATTTTCGAAACTTTTTAAATGGATAAATTTAAAACTCCAAGTTCAATGATTTGAATCCTGTTCTGCTGTTTCGCCTTTTCTTGGATTTAATTGTTGTCTAGAAACATTCAACAGACGTTGAACCCAATTGCTTATTTTTAATAATTATTCAACCGTTTTTCTTACTATGTCGTTAAGTACAAAGATTGTTAAGAAACTCTTTTTAATTTCAAGATTGTGAAAAGAAAATAAATATAATTTTTAACCGTAGAAGACAAGATGTATTACATTTGGAACAATAATTACGAATATATTATTTTGTGTATATTTTATGATCGTTCCAAAGTTTAGCGAATGCATTTTGACTTTAAAATAAGAACTTCCAAACGTATATGTTCACTATATGTGAATTTGAATGATGTTTCAACATTCATGTTTATTTGCTTCCATATTTGAATCAGTCAGATAAATGATTCAAATACAGAAATAGATTGATATTGTATATCTAAAAATATATCATAATTCACATATGGAAAATTTACGTAATTAAATTCATGTTTTAAAGTGTTATTGAAATCACAAAAAAAAATGAAACAATCATTAAATATTCTCAAAATTATAAATTCATAATAATCAATTCCATTATTCATACTATAATGGTTAATCTTATTCATGTTGATCACTTGCATTAATCATATTTCTCACTGATTTTATTCATATTAATAACTTACCCGATCTAAGATTATTTTTATTTCTTTTGATATCTTGATATGTGGGTTAATATGTGTGTGGATGGATTTAAGACAATCCATTTTCTTCACACAAACCACATTGACAGCTTTTACAATGCTTAACACATGTCCAGGATTGTTTTAGAATATAGTTAAAATGCGAATTTAGCCAATACTTAAGAGACGAAGTAGGACATAGCTAATATCTAATATTAAAAAACTTACTGGGTATTTAAAACGAATTCACATGGTTTCATACACTTTGGGTGTAACTTTTCTTCAATTAAGGATTTTACTTTTCATAATACAAATTGATTAGAAACATAAACGCTTGAGGAAACGTTGTTTATTTTCAACACATCCATAAGAACACGAATGTTTAGATGTAAGGTAAACTATCGAAAATATGCTATGAACCCTCTTAATACTGAGATTGCTTTCCTTCGCAGGGGAAAGCCACAGGAATTAGCGCCATTACGATCAACCCAATTCCAATCAGTGCAATTCTAAAGCATTAGAAAATTAACAGAGATCATTCGAAGGTATCTCTTGGCATGAAATAGCGATTAGTGCATCGTTCGTTTCCCTTGAGAATTTTCAACAGTTATATATACTGATTTTCGCCAAACAAATATTAGAAAAACCTCTTTATAACGATTTGAGACTATATATGGACAGAGTGCACAATAGAGTATAGAAAAGAGATGAAAACAACTTTATGAGAAAACCGTAGAGGATATGGAGAATGAAATAATTTAAGACAAGTAAGGAAAGTGCAAGATCAATGGAAGAAAGGAAGAAAAAAGAAGAAGAGGGAAAAGAAGAGCTAGTCGTTTAATACATAACTGTAAACAGCCCTCACTTGGGGGAAATTTTCAGAAGTGACAACAAAAAAACCTCAGAGTTTTATGTAATAATCTGAAAAAATTATACGAATCGTTGAAAATACTTCAACTGAAGACAAAAAAAAAATGAATTGAAGAAATATTGGAAAGAACGCTGACGATGGTGATTATGAATTAATTTGCAGTTGTGTTTCACCTTGTTATTAATGGTATTCGTTTAGAAAAAGATAAAGAAAACTCTTCAAGAACTTTCTGCCTCGGGTAAATAATCGGGTTAATTAATTATTCATTAGGTAAGTTATTCCCTTGGCGATATTTTGGCTTGTCTATCATTAATTATCGCCATTAAAACTAATTGCGGGCCGAGTACGAGAAGATTACACCTTAATATCTAAGACCAGAATAATCTCCACGTGAAATGTAACGTTGTTTTTTAAGGGACCTAAATTAAATTGTCTCTTCAATTTTGTTTTTCTTTGTTAAGAATTTTAATTACACCAAATGGCTTAACTATGTCCTTCTATTATTAAGATATATTTATGAGTGCGTAGTGGGCACTTTAAAACCTAATAATTATATCCTATTTCCTTTTTAGTAAACACGATGTTTTAACCTTAGATTTAAAATTTAGTTCATTTATTTTGTCCTTACTTTCATGCCTTTTACAATATAGCCTACGAGCGGGTTTTAAAATGTATAATTAAATGTAGTTAATTATAAAAAGGGAATAATTAATGCTTTTATTAACCCAAAGGCACGTTTGCACTGCATAAAAACGGACAATGTTACATAACATTTATCGTAAAAGCAAGTTTTAGTTGAGTTACAAATGCCTTTTTCGTGTAGAATTTTATAATGTACAACTACGTTAGCGAAAATACCCTTTACCCCATGCGAAATATTAGACATTATATGCACTATATTATGTATAACACATTTCCTATTTACAATTTTACAGCATGTTACGTTACATAGCTTAAATCCATGCCACATTATAGTGGAGTATTTTCCTAATGAAACGGAACAACTAGTAAAGCAATCTTTTTTAATATTAGCAGTCAATGTTGTTTGGTCTGGTGATCCATTGAATACGAATAGCAGAAAGTATGGTACTAATAGTTGTAAGTATGATACAAACATCAGTAAGTATGGTACGAATAGTAAAAGTATGGTACGAATAGCAGTAAGTGTGATACGAATAGCAGTAACTATGATACAAATAACAGTAAATAGGATACGAATAACAGTAAGTAAGTTATGAATGGCAGTTAGTATGATACGAATATAGGTAAGTGTGTTGGAAAAACGTGCTTACATTTAGTATATGTTAAGTATATTGGATAATAATTTTTGACGTCTACGCTTAAGCTCAAACTAGAGCTTTTTTTTATAGAAGAAAAGGAAATAACGTCCTGGCTCGGAGTCGAACCAGGGACCCACTGTAAGAACCTGTGTGCCATAACTATATCGACTACCAAGGGACGGGAACGATGTTCTTTTTCTCCGTATATATAAGATAAGTATATTCCGTATATGCGTTACGTATATTAGAAAACCGATTGAGATTTCGTTTATCTGTTTGTGTCCCAGAGACATGTTCATTTCGCGACAATAATATCTGGTTTTAAATTTAAAGTAATAGTGTTAGCGCCAAATAATAATGAAATTTTATCAAAAATCCAATTGGTTTTTAGTAAAGTGAAGGTGTATGGGCCCCCACATGAATGTATTCATAACGACAGTGATTGGAGTATATACAGGGTGTATACAAAATGGCGGAAAAAGTTCACTACACGATTCCTTGTGAAAAAAGGAATAAAAAATGTCCAGTGTAATTTTTGCTTAAAATCAATATTTAATAAGATAATTAAGGCCAAAGATGAACGAATCACGCTCCAGACACGCCCATCATTAGAAAAGCAAACCAAAGAAATTCTTGGAGAGGCACGGCTAAGCACAAGCTTTCTAATTCGTTAAGTTCAAACCCGAAAATTTAGTTGCGTGTCCAAATACGTCATTGGAATTCCGAAGTATGGCAACCTAGTGAAAGTTTTTTCATCTCCAAAGAAAGCCAATGGAATACCAATCTTTTTCTAAATCTGGTAACTTTATAAAAAAATGTATCCTTTGGTCATAGGAAGATTTCAAGTATTACGTAAGCACCTCTAGGAGGAGGGGGGTGTCTTTTGTACTTATTTTCCTATGTTAGTTAATATTAATTCTTGCTTACCAATGGGGGTGGTGTTGAAAATGGCCAAAATATTGCTTACGTAATACTTGAAACCTCCCATAACCATTATCATGGAGTTGGGTGGGTAATATCTTTATGAAAAGTGAGAGATAAGTGAACAGTGAGGCAATAAGGAAGGGGAATAGCCATTTTGAAGCCATCTGGCAACCCCTTTTCCCGGCATTTAATCCTGTTGTTTTTGTATTCGCATATCATATGACAGCAGTGGCGTACTGATTACCTCTGCAGTAAGGAAAGCCCGAGAGGAAAAGGACCCAGTTCGTCATTGTTCATTTTCCACAAAACTTATAGTAAGTACTTTGAGAAAAAAAAAAATATCTATTATTTTACAATTAATGAGGCAAAAATTAATCATATGAAATTTTCTTTAAAAAATGAAATAGCGATCATCAGTTTCCAAATGGAAGGAAATAGCCTATGGCAAACTCAGAAGCAGCATGAACCTAACTCCAAATGGGGAAGTGGGGGGAAGGTCATTAACAACTCGGTATCTCCAATGAATTTGGTAAACCAAATGACTTACTCTTTTTTTAAGTGAACACTTGATTTTAATAGGAAATTGATTCTATTCAGATAAGATTTCCCAAACCCACTATATAGTATAAGCTTTCGTTAGAACTGTCAATCTAAGATTAGCATTTAATGTGTACATGACATTTTATATACAATATATATATATATATAATGCATTTTATTTAATGTATATTATCACTTCCATAAAGTAAATCAATGAATGATTTTAGACTTACAAAGCTCCACCACATAGCAGAAAGCGTCTAAGAAACAGAAGTCGTAAGTTTTTATTGTACTAGAGAAAACATAAATATATATTTGATTCAGAACTTTATTAGTATGAAGAAATGTGTGTAAAGTTTACATTTATTTCCAATTAAACGAAGTCAGAACATTGTTAATAACTGAATTATTAATGTACAGTGTTTTTTATGTATCTCTGTTCAGGAATGGGATTTAAAGGGTTCCCAAGCTGCTTTTATTAACTAATTTTGTTTCATAAACAGTTCTATGCCAAAAATTATGTTCAATCTCTAAAAGTTATAAATCATTAAACTTATAAATTATTAAACTTATAAATCATTGAACTTATAAATTATTAAACTTATAAATCATTAAACTTATAAATCATTAATCTCACTTTCAGGTATTAGGCCAATGTTTGTTTAGATCAAAATTAGTTATTTTTAAATAAGGAAGAGGAATAAAAATTCGTCAGTTAATTCAATTTTAGGATTAAATTCAATATCTCACACTTTTTCTGTTTTTAAATTATTTCAGAGATATGAAATCAATTAACTATTTTGAAGTGGCACTGAACCCAGGTACCCACTTCACTT
>QLNU02015270.1:46385239-46420650 GCA_006491805.2 Dysdera silvatica | reverse complement strand
GCATCACCTAATTTTCTTAGTTTAAGAGAAATCAAAATATTCAATTCATTAACCAATTAATTCATTAGTCAATTAATTCATTAGTCAATTATTCCATTAGTCAATTATTCCATTAGTCAATTAATCCATTAGACAATTAATTCATTAGTAAATTAATTCATTAGTCAATTAATTTATTAGTCAATTAAAGCTCAACGAAGGGTTTCCAATTTAAATAATTGGCCCTGCGGTAGCGTAGGTGTAATGTGCACCTTTGACCCGGGTTCTAACTACCAATGACAACAAAGAGAAAGAAGATTATCAATTCATTGCTCCCTGTTGTCCAGGAGCCCATTGTCCAGACCCGGCCTGATCTGTGTATTTCGTTCCCGTATCACTGAGATGATTTGAGAATGAAATACAGATTGGCCTCAGGGAAAACGAAATGTCACTTTCTCAACGAGCGTATTTGTCAATTCTAATAAGGGCACACATATCAATCTTAACAAGATCATTGTTGTCAATCTTCATTGTGTCATGCCTACAACTACAGAGGACACAGGACTAATACTTCGGCTTCCAACTTAATGTTACTGAACGGTGATTCCGTCATTCAATTTGTCACATTTATTCTCAGACATAAATTCTAATTTGAGTGTCTTAAGCAATTATGTTTGGATGTCTCGGTGGGTAATGGATAGCTAATTAACATTTAGGCTAAATTGAATTTCAGACAATCTACGTCTGCCGGATCTCAGTATAATAAGAATGGAACTCACACTGACATTGCAATGACTTATTTTGTGCTTCAGGCGTATAAAATTAAATCCAAATAATATAAATTTGCAAACTCGTTCTCTTATGTGTTTGGAATATTTGGCTATACATCATTAAATCAAATGTAAATTACCTTTTAACCAATATTTAAATTCAATAATCGACGTTTATTGATTTATTTTAATTAGAAATAAGATTATTAAATACATATTTAATGTAGATATGCTTCATTAAAGTAGACAAGATCCTTTTGAATTAGAGACATTTAAATATATGGCTTACGTAGCTGTATAAAACAGGAGTTTTCAACCTTTTTCAATCCAAGGGCCAATTTTACTTATTCTTGTAGTCTGGCGTACGCAATGACCGCATCAAAGCGTTTATAGTAATTTACCGTGCGGACCGAGGGGTGCGCACCCCCACTTCCGAATCAGCCTTCGCTGATATTTTTTCCTGAGGCCTCTATATTAGTTTTGCGTGCCCACCCAAAAACATGTTTTGGATCCACCTTTGGGACTAAATATATACACCCTACAACAAAAAATTTTATGCACCAAGAAGGAGTTTTCTGATTAAAAAAAAATTTCGTACGCAAAGATATTTTGACCGAACATGCAAATGACTAAAATTTGGTGTACAATGTTAGTTTAAATGAATGCTTTAAACTCCAGCTCATCGGAACTGCGCATTCAGCAGGTGTATATAAAGACCGATTCTCAATATGTGATCAAAACTTATGTTGCATTTTGATGGATATCTTATGTCGACTGTAACAATGCCTTGCCAAAAGATTCGTGCTCATTACGAGCATATGTCAGAGTTTGAAAGAGATCATGCTATTGGATTGAAAGAGGCTGGTTGGATGAATCGAATAATCGCTGGACATGTGGGTCGAAGCCATGCGGCGATTGGACGGTGCTGGCAAGAGTGGGTCAACAATGGTAGATGTCAGCGTCGGGATGGCAGCGGTCGACCTAGGGCCATAACAGAACAGGAAGACAGAGCAATTGTCAGAGCAGCTGTCACAGCACCGGATTCGTCATTATCAAATCTCCAACGTGTGGTCCGCACACATGTGTCCAACATGACCCTCTGCAGACAACTGAGAGAGTGGGATTTACGCTCACGCCGCTGTTATGCGTCTTACCTCTCACGCCTTTGCACCGTGAAGTCCGATTACAGTAGTGCTGGACTCGATCAACTTGGAACTGCGCTTACTGGGGACGTATGGTTCTTAGTGACAAGTCCAGTTTCCAACAGTGTCCTGACGACAACCGCAGACGTGTCTGTAGACGTCGAGGGCAGCGGGGGAACACTGTCTTTACTATTGCACGCCACACATGCCCACAACAGGGCATTATGGTCTGGGGTGCCATCTCCTTTGATAGCTGGACCCCTTTGGTGGTCATTTCTGGCACACTTACAGCACAGCGGTACGTAGACGACATTCTACGACCGGTTGTGTTACCGTTCCTTTTGCGACACCCTGGACTTACGTTTCAACAAGACAATGCCCGGCCGCACACGGCACGTGTTGCTATGAATTGTCTTCAAGCTTGCCCAACACTTCCTTGGCAAGCTAGGTCTCCTGATCTCTCTCCCATAGAGCACATTTGGGATGCTTTGGGAAATCGATTGCAACCATCCCGGAATGTTGACGATTTAGCCCGACAGTTGGAGACAATTTGGCAAGAAATTCCGCAGGACACCATCCGGGATCTTTATCAGTCTATGCCACGCCGGGTGACAGCTTGCATCCAGGCCAGAGGTGGACCAACGCCTTATTGACTTCCTCCCTTTGTAACGGTCAAACTCTGCAATAAATCATTCAATTGTTCTGAAATTTTAATGATTTCTTTTTCTATGTATGTTCTTCACATCCACCAATTTTTATCGCAATCGGAAAACTTCTTGGTGCGTCGATTTTTTTTGTTATAGAGTGTATATTACAATGTAAAATATGTATGGAAGCAAAAAACATTTACAATACTTTTAGTTATTAATATGTAAAGCGAAATCAAACCTTTTAGTGAGATTTATAGCACTGTTTATTTTCAATAATCCTGCTAATATCAGGTCTTATTTTTGATATTGCAATCCTAAGAATGCTTACAAGGTGGACGTCAGTTATTCTGGTCTTAACTTTTCATTTTATCAACTTCATTTTTGAAAACAGTTGTTTACAGATGCATTGCCGTATTCACGGGGGGTGATGAAAGTTGTAATTTCCACTGCAACGAAATTTTGTGTATATATACATATAAACATATGAAGTTGTAACTCTGTAACCCCGCTATTGTAAACCTATAACCACCCTTATGAACTTTCTACATCAGCTTATGCCCAGATGTCAGTGCTCCAAAACAGGAACATTTTTAGAGCACGCAGTCAGATGGTTGGGAAGGTGTTCTTATCAACATATTTAGAATAGAATTTGACGAGTCCTAAGATGAATTTTTTTTAAATCACTGTTGCACTACAAATCAATAAAACTACACATAATGTCCATATACGCTAGAAAACTAAAGTAAAACGCGATTGAAGAAAAAACCGCGTGTGACTTTAGTTCTATAGTGTTTTAAAATATTTATTATGAAATATGAAAATGCCAACAGAATAAAATATATAGATTTCAGACTCGGAGGGAGCAGGGACGCTATTTTTGTGTGAAACAATTTGTATTTTTTCATGAGCTGGCCGGCCGCATAAAACATGTCGGCGGGCCGCACGTGACCCGCGTGCCGCGAGTTGAAGATCCCTGGTATAAAAGATGGCCCCTATAATAAATTACGCAATTTTTATAAAGTACAGAATGACTTAGAGCCTAGTGAAGGTGAATCTTAAGAATAGGGGATTGATGATGTATGTACGAGCTGAGAGTATGAGCTTTTGTTAACAATAAAATCATCAATATTCTAATACCGAGTTTGTGTTAATATGAGGTAAATATAGCAAAAGTTTTGCTGCGCCGGGACTTACAGTTTCTTAGGAATCCAAATGTCTTAACAAACTTACAGATCTAAACTCCCAACTAAAGTGAGCAGTTAGACGGAAAGTGGTTTCTGTTTTTTTAAGCACATTGTAGAGTTGAACTTGGACCAACGTCCTGCTAGGTGGATACATTAGTGAGTACCACAGCAATACCTCAAAAGAGTAAGGGGAAATTTTTAGTTGGGGAGTTTTAGCATTCCTAACATGATGTTAGATATTTTCATGAGAACTGTCATTGGAACTGTCACTAAATATTTAACACTTATTATATGAAAAAGTTAATGAATAAATAATACATGTATCTTCCTATATTATTTTTCATGTCTTTATATTGGTGATACAATCCATTTACATATTTACAATGATATTTTATGTTCCATAAAATTTTAAAAATATCCTTGCAGTTGCTTTTTACTAAATTTGGTATATTTTTATTTGTTTCATTAATTATTATTTTTAAAAAGTTGAATCAGTCTTTACACTTTTCGTGAATTTGCATATGGTAAACAAATGATATAGAATAAAATTTTATTTATTTTTAAATATCAGTTATATTTGTAAAACGAAGTTTCAAATATTAGCGCGCTCAAACATGGTTTCGGGTAAGGTGCTTCGCCGCCCGAGGAGTTCTGTTGCATTTGGTTCCAGAAACACAGTCAAAAACGTAATTGCACGTTTTTGATGCAGTTTGAAAAAGCGAAATCTCAAATTGTTTGTTGGAGCTTTTACGGCGCAAGGACAGCAAAGGATATGTAACTCTAGCACTTCCAGTTTTTCCTGGAGCACGAATCTCTGTTGTTGCGGAAACAGAAATGATGATTACTGTGGACAGAAGAATTGCGCGCCTTCCATTGTAAAATTTGGAGTCGAACCCCGTATAATGGCATGATGGATGGATCCATTGCCACTACGTCGCCACTGGACTGTGGACCTAAATGTTTCCAAGGAACCTGAACCTCTTAAGGCCTAGGGAACAAATCCACTGACTATAGGGAACAGCTAATATAGTGATCTATATACGAACATTACTATAGTAAATTGTATACGAATAGTTACTATATTATATAGTGTATGAGCAGTTAAATACTTGTTACTATACTGAATTTTATATAAACAGTTTCAGCCTTTCATGTCTGTGCGTGTCTTTTCCCTTTCTTGTCTTTGCTCTCTCTCTCTCTTACTTCACCCTTTTCTATCTCAGCAAAAAAATATATACAAAACAAAACTTGTAAAAGAAAACAACAAATTTTGTTGTAGTTTACTGCTGGCTGAAACAAATTCATCAAAGAGCAGGCAGTTACAATACGTGAACAAGAAGAATGGGAGAAAGTGAAAAATTTATATAAGTTGGGACATAACAAAAATACCCAATTCAGATAACCAGCATGTTTTATCCGTTTTAAGGCGTAAATATTTCAAGTAATGCGCACAGAAGGAAAGTTTTCCCCGTTACGTTCATTCAATATAAAATAGATCAAAACTATTTCAGTTGCGATGACGCAGAAGTATCTGGAGTTTTTCTCTCCCTTCTATTAGACTTGTCTCTTACATTAGACATGAATATCTTGAACAATCTTTAATTTTATCAGTTAATGAATTCATATTTTTTATAGAAATAAGCAAACTTGTATATTTCAGTTGCCACTCTCTGGAACTGGCACAAATGAATCGAAAATAATACGCAATGCATAATAATAAAACACTTTGAAAATAATGTTTTTTCCTTACATTTTGGTGTTGCATATAAATTATTCATCAGTTTCAGAGAAATGAGATTGAATACGTATATTTACGAAAAAATTACGAAGAGTAAAGTAAGATTTACAACGGTTTCGGTAAACGAAGTCAAAGGCCGTAATACAAGCGTAAAATGGAACCTTTGGAAAAATACGGAGGAGCGTTTCTCCTCGCTTATTTAATAAGCGTAAATAAGCTATTTGTTCGCAGATAAATACGTTTGAATGTTCAGTATTTGTGGAGATGTCAAGTAGATTTCTTCAAACATAGCAGCTTCCTCTAAACATTCCTTTATATATACGGCTGCCTTTAATCTTATTTTTGTTTTTCTGATTACCAAAATGGCGTAATTTATTACAGAAAGCGAACGGAGAATTTTATCTTTTTATTTGCTGTTAAGAGTACTGTCGATAAGAATATACGTTTTATATATAATTATAAGGCAGTTTTGAATACTTTATGACATATTTATTTGAGAACTAGAAATTTGTTTAAAAAGATGCACAATAGTGAAAGAAAAATTAGAAAGTTCATAAAAAACATGGAAAAGATAAACGCACACAGTGATGAAGGAAAATTACGCACGAATGAAGACACAGTAACGAATAAAAACACAGTAACCGATGAAAAGCAGATTAATGAATGAAAAATACCACAGTACCCAATAAAAAACACTACAGTAACCAATAAAAAATAAACAGGAACTAAAGGAAAATACAAAGTAACGAACGAAAAACGCACAGTAAAGAAAGAAAATTAGACAATATTCAAAGAAAAATAATCAGAAACAAAAGAAAGTATACAATAGTGAAAACAAAATACCCAATAGTGAAAATAAAATACCCAATAGTGAAAATAAAATACCCAATTGTGGAAACAAAATACCCAATTGTGGAAACAAAATACCCAATTGTGAAACCAAAATACCCAATAGTGAAAACAAAATATCCAATAGTGAAAACAAAATTCCCAATAGCGGAAACAAAATACCCAATAGTGAAAACAAAATACTCAATAGTGAAAAAAGAATCGCACTAACTACGTTTTCTTTCCTAGACAGCTTGACTTGCAATGCTTCTTCAGTCTTCTGCAGGATCGAGATCAACAACACAAATTAGTGGCTGCTTTCTGCGTCGTCGTCTCTCTGTTCTGGGGTGTCTTCTCTGGTGCTTCGGTCCTCTTACACTTTACAGCTACCATTCCGTCTCTGTTCCCGTAGGGATATTCTTGCTTTCTCGTGTTATCCACAGCAGTGCTAGCTGTCTGGAAACGATCATAGGATTTTTCCCACCCAGTTCAGAGATGAGCTCAGGAGTTTGGGTATTTTAACCAGGTCTCCATACTCGGAGGATGTAGTCTAATGTGCAGTGTTTCTCCTCACATTTCTAAGAGCCTTCTGTATAATTTTTGATAAACCTGGGATAATAAAACAGTTATCGGAGGTCACACTACTTAACACAATAATGCACAAAGAGCATTAATACGCTTTCTTTATTACACAGACCTATAATTAAATTTAATAATTTTGACACCAGCGTTTAAAAGCTAGGTTGTTTATTACTAGCTAGGCATATATTTTGACGTATTGTATGAAGACAGGGGCTTGTAAAAATATCTTTCAAAAATCCATTATTTCATAATTTTGTTCTATAACGTACGGTATACGAAACTTCACTAAAAGTTCATCAAAACTTAAATTATTTCATCACGTATTATCTATTAACAGAAACTAGGTATTTTCAATATTTCTTAGGCGTATTACACTAAACTGCATTTTATTCTTTTTCTTTGACATCGTTAAGGAGTTGATATTATTTTTGTAATTCAGCAACATTTATAATTTTTTCCTTGCTAGTTTTATTTGGATTCGCAGTTTTATGCTTTATTAAAAATAAAGTTTATAAGACTCGTTGTCAAATTTGGGGGATATATATAATGCCAATAAATGGATGAATTTATCTGTCTCAAATCTCAAAGTTCTGAAGGTGTCAGTTTCACGTGCCCGGAAACTTCATTCCTTTGTCTTATAAACCCATTTATTTATTGACAATTTGATCCAGGTGGACACATCTTGATAAAGTATCAAGAAATGCGGAATGGAACAACTTTGTCTTAGGGCATGCTATTGCAAAATAAATTCTATTCATTTTTTATTTATTTATATCCGTTTATTTATATTTCTCAAGTGATGCTCGTGATTTGAATGACTTATTAAGAAAAAGTGCTTTTGCAACTGAACAAGTGCTAATACCATAAGCGTAAATTTTACTTATCTGAAAAATATACATGTCAAATTTACAAATTATCACATTAATTTATTACATTAAATTTACACTCAGCATCATCATAAGTTTAGGGTCAGAATGAAAATTGTTATTGAATCAAAATAATCATGAGTTAATACTTAGCCTAACCATTTGTTTACATTTGGCATGATCATGCGTTTACCTATAGTACATTTTCTAACTCACATCTGGGATAGTTACGTGCTTGCAATTACGATAACTATCAGCTCATATTTAAATAATATTGAATTCAGATGTAACATAAACTTAAGTTTAGAAGGTCAAACTTTCCATAAATTTACAATTAATTTAATCGTAAGTGTTCTAATATTTCTTGCACTCGGTTGCATTGGATGTAAAAAATTTCCACATTCAGAGCACGGGATTTTATAGCGAGAGACTTTACGTGACTGCGAAACTAAGAGGAGGAAATGAAGTGGTAGTTATTTTTTTCTCATCCATCTATGATTCTAAAAATGAAAAAAAGGACGTCAACTCTATTCAAAAGATGGATTTTTGGTTGATAAAACGGAAAGAAGGAACATGTTTGTTTGCTCACTCGTAATTCTTAAAAAGTGACAACTTTTACTAAATTCGGAAATATTGACAGAAAGAATTTGTACAGAATCCAATCTTGCATGATGAAAGAAACGGGAAGAAGGAGCAAAAATATTGTTAACACACGTTCTTGGTTTAAAAAAAAGGAGAGAAAGCACTTTTTCGACAGAAAGTGGTTTGTGCTAAACATGTTTATGGAAAGTTATCAAAATATTATATAATTTTAAGTTTTGTGGTAGTTGCAATTACTCGTATGCGTTTTAATATAGAATTAATATTTGGGTAAGTATATAATGAATAGAATTCTTAGTTTGCTATTAAGATGCTAATAAACAAATACTATCTCAAAAATGATCATATGCCTGAAAATATGAAAATTAAACTAAAAATATAAAAGCATGTTTATACAAATTCTCCCGTTTATACGATTTTACAAGTTTGTATAATTTTACGTATTTACACAATCTTACGAGTTTATACAATTTTACGCGTTTAAATAACGTGAAATTTTAGTCATACTACCTGCATGACATCGGACATTTTACCCACCAGCAAATTTCTCCTCTTCAGGTCCTGGGACTACTAAATTATTGCCCTTCTTTGTCTTTGGACTTTCGGGCATATGAACTCCTTTTGCTATCTTCGCAGAAATGTCGTCTCTTGTGTGTTTGCTTGTTTACTAGTATTTTTATTTTGTATGTTTTGTATATATTATTTTCTTCTGCGACTTTTAATTTTTTTTTATAGTTTGTTTGTTTAAGCAGTGTTGCTAAAAAAACTTGATTTTATAGTGACTATTGAAACTGTTCATTATTATATTTTGAAGTTGATTATCAATGATTTTTCAAATTGTTGTTACATGGGGTTTTTGTTTATTCGTATTTTATATTTTGTTGTTCCTTAACTTCTTTAAAATGTGAAGCAAGTGGTTTTGTGTTCGGTGACGTTAACTTTCTCACTCGGGTTGCTCTCACCTTTCTACGACGTTCTTATTACTTTTCATATTAACGGTTGGCACCTAGTCATGACAATTTCATGAGTAGCATCAACTATTTAGGGCAACTATCTGTTTGTCCCCTTTTTTACATCATCATAGTCTTTGACTCATAGGCTTATACGGAAAGTAAGGGGCTTATAGGCTTAATGGGAGGGGTTACAGAGCTACAACTCGCATATTCCTATGTTAAATATACAAAATTTTATTGCAATGGGAGTTACAACCCCATCAAAAAACCCTGCATACGCCAATGGTTTGATTATAACATGAATTAGCGAAGGTATTAGCGAAGCAGTGCTGTGGTACTTCAAGAGAATATTTCTCAATATCTACAGAACTGTTACTCTACTTGTTCGTCTACAACAATTATTATTTATAAAAGTAATGGAATTATTATATAATTAAGAAGGAATGGTTAAAAGAAAATAGCATCAGAAAAGTTTTTCCATTTAGAAGTAGATGACATGAGTTAGAAGCGATCGGCAGAGTGACACGCACAGATATATCCAATATCCCAAATTGAGAATCTCATTTAAAACTAGATTCTTTTAATTATTAGTTGAAATCTAGTTACAGAGCTTCCAATTTATCCCGAAATGTGAAATTTGAGGAAAATGATGAGGGGGGAAAATCAACCATTCAATTTACTTTCTTGAAAATATATTCTGTAAATATATTTTTCTAAATATATTTTGTAAATAATTTTTTATGAATACATTCAAAGATTTCGTTTGAAGAGCTACAATTCATTGCTTCGACATTAACTTTGTCGATTTTATTAAATCTGTCGTGTACTATTTCAAAGATATCTATTTTGTAACGTAATTAAAAATTGCAGTGTTATTCAGTGGACCTTCAATTTTAAGAACGCTCACGAACCCCAAAAAATGTTCGTAAAATCAAAAGTTCGTAAATGTAAAACAACCTAGTTTATGAAATAATTTTAGGACAAGCGAAATTGTTCAAAAACGTGGTTTGAAAATTGGAGGTTCGTTAAAACATGAATATAGCCTCTGTATTATAACAGATCTTAGCTTATTATTTCATAAATCATTTTAAAACCGTTAAAGTTTAATCATATTAATTACTTTATATTCATTGTTAAATTTTTTCCCACCAACATCGTAGCTGGAGTTAAAAATGCTTCATTACAAAATTACTTAACTACCCGAGAGATAAATATAAATTTATTAAACACAAATGTTATTAGCACTCTCTTCGTAAGGTTCAATGCAAAACCCCAAAACCCGAAGTGATCCCAGCACTTCAAGAGCTCCCTACACTTTCCGCGGCAGGCTAAGAAACTTTGAACCACTCGCAACAACAGCTGAACCAAAAAAAGATTTCTTCCTTTTGAGAATCTGTTTTGAGTTGACTTCCCGCAACCACTCCCTCTGTATCTACAGACAAGTTTCCATCATCACCTTGTAGAAAATGACTTTACTAATCCCCTTTTCTCCACAAACTTCAGAAGGTTCTTATCATTGGCTACATGCAGTGTACCAATAGTGCAGGACATCCTGAAACAGCCTTTTTGCCTGAATTTCTCCTCAACAACCACATTTCCCAATGTCACAGCCGGCATCTTCACGCACCCCTTATTCAAAGGATACTTTTGTAGCTCTTTGTGAAACCTAATAACTTCTACATCCCTTTCTGCTTCAATTGGATATCGTCTTCGTGGAAATTAGACGTTTCTTTTGTAAGCTCATCTTCAACACCTCCTCGGTTCCATTCCCCGTTTCCCTTTGCCTTCTATATTTCATTGTGCTGATATATTGAGCCAATTTCCCTTCTGCTTCACTTACCCTGAAAAAATTAGCTTATATTTTTGAATACACAGCAGACTCCATTTTAATCGGTCCCAGTTTAATCATCCGTTGCCTCAACTTCTTCGTCCACTCGGCTGAAACTGTTTTTTTAAGCCATAAGTCTTTTGTGTATTGTATTTTGTACCAATCTAATGAGCGGCGTGTCAAATTTTTCAAAGACCGAATCACTGAACGCGTTTTCTCGTTCATGACAGATAGGCAAAATAGTTCATTCGTTTATTTATTGAATGACTTAGCACATCTGTACATCTAATGCCTAGTGACGTACACACATTCAAAATTTAATCGTAGTGATATTTTTTTTCGGTATTTCAATTGTTAATCAATTTTTCCAATTTTCTTTTGCATGCATTTTCTCCTTTAAGCATTAATAGTATCAATTTAAAATCGATTAGCTTTGAAAGTTGAATGATAATGTCTGAATTTTATGACTCTCCCTTTTTTGTATGCATGAAGAAATGGATTTTCAGATTCATCTTCAACATAAATAATGAGCCAGGGTGTCCCGGTCTCAAACGGTTAAGAAGTCCGCTGTACTTAGCAAGCTGTACACGTCCTTATTGGAACCACAGAGCTACCAATAGGCTGCCACCTTTCCAATTACCTCATGAACAACAGCTGATGAAATGAAAATCCTTCCGAACATTTTATATTTCTTCTGCTCAAGCGATAACGTGACTTGTGTCTAATGAGTATTTTGTACTCTTGTGGGTAGTTTTTTTACTGCCACTAGAGGCGGATTTACAATTTTGCCGCCTTGTAGGTTCTAACAATATTTTGCCGCTTTTAGGCTAACGTGTTTTGTCGCTGCTAGATAAACGTACTTTGCCACATTATCTTAGTAAACGTAACTAGAGGCATAAGAGTGATTTTAGCACCCATGTCAAACACGCGATTTGGCGCTCCTGGCGGTTATTTCAATCTTTTTTTTCGCGACATTGGTGAACTTGGCGCTTTTTGAGGCTCTCAAAGCGGTGCCCATGGCAGATTTCCTTTTGCCAATGCCTAGTCATGCATCTGATAATAATATTTCAAAATAAATATTTCAATTGTCCACAAACACTTCAGCCCCGCGTTTGCAAACTTTTGTTTGACAATTTGCCACGGTAAGCTGAAGCTTACTTAGCCAACTGGTTAAGTCGCCACTGACCGGCACTGGAAGAACTTTATCTCACCAACATAGGCATAAGTAGAAAGTTCGTAAGGGGTGCACCGGCTTAAAATCGGGGGTAATAGGGATACAACTCCGTATACAGTATTCATATGTATAAAAATAATATTGCAATGCAATGGAGGTTATGGCACCTATAAAATACTCTGCATACACTAAATAGTCAGTAAATAAAAGCGCTGTGTTAAATGGTCTTGAAAGTTTTATATTTCCTTACATTTACGACGTTTACCATTATTTAAAATCATTTGAAAATGTTTTCAATGCATGTGCTTACAAGGTTTCAATATAGATTTTCTTGTGTTAATCTAGAGTAATTTAGTTGTCGTTAAGGACAAAAGTTCGACAAAAATATTTTGATTAAATCAATACCACATTATATACATTTTCAAATCATAGTTTACAAAAGAAGTTGTGTTATTCATTGTAAAATTATATATCGAAAGGAAATATTAAGCATAAGAATTACCAAGAATTTCACTCAGATAGAAAATCTTTTAACAACGTTGGTTTGCGTTCTAAGAATTCATTCAGTGGCGGCTGGTGGGTTATTCAAATGGGGGTTCACCAATGGCGCAACGAGTACCATTTTCCCCCGGGCAAACTAAGGTTCTGGCGCTTCCCTCGCCCGTCTCCCTTCCAACATTCAAGGCCATGTGCCCAGGCTACCCCCATCTAGTTGCGGTCCTGGGTTTACCATACATAAATTACGAAAAGAAATTTTCGCAAGACAGCGAAACGTACAGAATAAAATATATTGTGTTCTTGGCATAAGATTGAACGAACTTGTAATGCAACTTAAAAAATGCACTGTCAAGCTGTTGAAGAATACCAAGCAAACAGAATTCTAATGTGGAGTTTAAATGTGACTGCGAGTATTCATGTTCATTTATTTTTTTTGAGTTAGATGTGACAAATCAGCGACACTGTAATTCACCCAACTTGAATCGTCACTTTGCTTTGTAAACAGGAGAACAAAGCAGCCTGTTAGTTAATTAACATCCACAAATCTATAGATTTTCTCATGTAATTAATATAGTGTTTGATTTTATCACCTGGATAAGGTCAAGCCTCTTGTTTGCCTAAGCAGTTTTATTTCTATTTTGATTTCCAGCGGTAGCGTTGAAAAATGTAATTGTTTCAGCTCCGAAACACCTATTTTGTTAAATGCAATCTTAACTATTAATACATAATAATCTTAGATGATAAATTGTTTTGTATATATATGAGATATTATTACCCTTGACAGGGTTAGAGCAATTGCCAAATGGTCGGCACACAGAACCACCGATACTTATTTTTTTTAAATTGCTTGCAACAGAAAAAATGATTTCACGGGTCCTGGAGCCATGTTGTATGGCCCTTAATATGTTTTAAAATAATAGTTGTACACATAACAATAAAACTAACCATACTGATTAATTAAAACAAATTAAACCGAATATACCAAGGAGAGAGCCCGGGAGAAAACAAAAAAAAACTCAATAAAGTCAATTGCGTTCTATTTCCCGCACACTGAAAATGTGCGAACGGTAGCGCCGTAAGCGGCAAGTATCCCACACTCACACCTTCCAATGACTTCAGTGCTAAACTGCTTTTCAAGAACAGTTTCTCCGATTGCACGTGAGATGCCTAATACTCTGCTCCTTGCATCCCGGTTAATGACGTCACCAATCAAACGAAGTAATAATTGACTTACACGTAATAAATTTCGTATTTTATACTATTACAGTTTCGTATTACGTGTTTGAGATCTTATTTTACTTAACTTGTTAGGCTATATCCTATTTTTTTCTTCATTTCCCTTCGGAGGTTTACGTGCCCATGTGTACTAATGGAGTCGCCACTGAATACATTTGGCAGTAAAGTATTGAATTGCGTATTTTTAAAGAACTAACATGATTACAACTTCATTTTAAAACTAAACTAATAATAAATTCGCAGAAAGATTGGTTTCTAATGATAGGTTAACTTAGAAAATTCCGCTGTTGATCATTACCTTAAAAGTGCATTTGCTTTTCGAAACAATTTATTCCCGAAAAGAATAAAATATGCTAAAGTCGAAGTCAGCGGCCGACAGCACACTTAATGGGCATTTCTCGCGAATATGTTTAAATGCCTATATTTAAATTATTTTTAAATACATCGTCAAACGATAAATAAAAGCAAATTCGGCAGTTTAATTTTCCCATTGTTTTGTCAGCAATTAAATCCTGTCTTCTTACAGCAATTCAAGCAAGTGCTTGGGAAATGCCACTTGTAGACGCGTTTTCAAAAGCGCCAATTTTCTTCAAAATAAAAAGGACACCAATATTGCTAATGTGAAAGAATGCATCAGAAACCTACTAAATATGGATCTTGTCCCCGAGAAAACTAATAAACAGCGATCTAAAACGACCTAATTATATTGTCGTCAGAAGATTCAAAGGCTCATTAACCCAGCACGAATTTAAACGTCACGAGAATTTAAACGCTTCTCTTGGATTTTAATTAACGCCCAAATACGAGTTTTGGGGGCATGAACAACGACGATACAATTTTTTGCAATTTCTATTCTTTAGCTTCGGCTCGGATATTGAGAAAGTTATTAAATAGCGGCCGTCTTAATTACAATTGTATTTTCAAAAATTGAAGTGAAAGTACATTGAAAGGTAGCACTTTAAGGAATGTGTTGCTAGAATATTTGAAAGAATGGTGTGAAGAATGTGAGAAAGAGGCTGAACGAAGATAGTCGGCATTTGTGGGAGGTGGCATGATAAGGAATTTTAAAACGAACAAGATGTTAAGATGCTGCTCAAGTGCTCTTGAGCTTCTTTAGTGTGCTGCCACCCGAATGTCGCAATTATGTAATTTAATGGGAGTTATTAGTATAATTAGTTCTCGCAAAGTTATAAATAAAATAGAATTTTTCTCATTTGATAATTTCACAGAAAACTTTAAGATTTGGATGAGAGTAGGTGTTGAAGTTTGATATGCTAATTCCACCCTAGAGGTGAATACGCCCTGAAATGAGGAGAGTTGTAAGGCCCTAAAATTTTACCAAATTTAAAGATCAGTTTTTAACAATAAAATACCACATTCTAAGAGATTAAGCTTCACGAATTATAATATATATATATATATATATATATATTCCTAATTTTTATGCGTTTTTTCCTAACAGCATACCTCCGTTGACAATTATAAGTGTAAGTGTGTTCCTTTTCATCCTTGGAGCGCATTTTAGGACTGTAAGATTTATTCTAACAGAGCAGTATATAATATTAATACTTTTTCTAGTATCAAAAGATAATGTACAATTTTCATATGAATATAAAACATACATATCTCTATATGAATATTTTGATAGTGAAAGATTTAGCAGTATTTGTTTTTTGAAAACCACTGAAATACGCATACCTGCTATTCCAGCTCAACTAGCTATTTCTGGCTCAACAATTTTAGCCCCATGTTATCTTTTCTAGTTATCTTTTTCTAGTCATGTTATCTTTTCTAGATCCGTACATTAAATAGCAATTATAGTTTTTATCCTGAACATCAATTGATAGGGCAATTGTAAAACATCCATCTAAGAAAGTAGAATTAGTTTTTAAAGAATGAAGTAAAGTTGGAGTTTTGCAAAGCAAAGAAGTAAACTGTACTTAAAGAAAAATACATTTTAAGAATAATTACGGCGACAACATTTATTTCAGTTTGGGAATGGAGAAACTACATTACCATAAAAAAGTAATTGTCTTAATAATTGTTTCAATGAACTCATTTTTCGTTATTTTTTATTTATTGGCCGAGTGGAGAAATGAAACCCATTTTATGTTTGAGTGCATTATCCGTTCCTTAAAAAATAACTAAAATGATTTCCTCAGATAAGTGATAAAAAATTATGCTCACTTTAGAGTTGAAACAAATAGTATTCTTAATGTGAAAGAGCAATTAATGTTCAAAATGTGGATGTAGAATACGCAAAGTAAAATTTTCTTCCATGACCCCCACTTTCTCTGATGAAAAGTGGCAACTTCGAGAAATCTACGGAATCAAAAAGCAAAATAATTTACTTACTAAAGCTGATTCGCAAAATTATTATCGCTGTGCCATTACTAAAACCATACTTATGATCTTTTCAAACGAAACAAGCATTGGCTAGATATTATTTGCAACTCTCAAAGTAGCATTTTGAATGAGCATTCTCAAATTAAAAACATGGAATAAAATGCTAAGACGATCCTACATCCCCACTTTCCCTTCGAATCGTTGAATTTCGATTCATCATTTCGTTCTCGATGCAAGAGATGCATTTTAACGGGTTTCTTCAATGTCCAACCCATCTTAAGCAACAATTCAATGCCCCGAGAAGCTTTTAAAGCCGGGTCATTTGCATTAGTTAAAGGAAAATGTTGGTAATAGCTCCTGTCATTTTCTTCTTCCTCCTGAAACGTTCGATGGCAAGTAATCGCGATGCAGCTCGAGCGAACTTACTCTCAGCGTTGCAAAACAATTGCTGAGAAGTCAACTGGATTTACATACTTTTCAGACTCGGAACTTGGATATTCCAAATTGAAACTGTCGTTAGTCTGAAGCCATTTTATTGCGCATAATGAGGATCAGGAACCCGGTTCGTTGTCTTTTCCGGTAAGTGTAAAATTTGCATTGTTAAATTTGAGCAAACTGCTGGAAAAGTTTCTGTAGCTAAATGTCATTAATGACCGATGTCCGTCTGTATGTTAATGGTTATGCCAATTGAAATTGGATAGACCTTGCCAGAAATATACCATTATGTTTAGACTGGGCATCAGAGGGTAATCAATAATCGTATGATAATAATTTCAATAAACATTCCTTACTTTCAGCAAGGGATTTTACAATAATTGTCTATTGGAGAATTAATGCAATTTAATTTTATGTCTTTAATCCACTAGAGAATATTTTATTTTTATTTGCGATAGGGATTTAGATTTACTTCACTGAAAATAACTAAGATGTATGGGCTTAAAAGTGTCTGAATTGGGTATCTAGAATAGAATAAGAAAAATAAGTTTTAATTTAAAGAACAAATTGTTATTTTAAGAATATGCGCTATTGATTTATTCGATTATATATTCGAGTTTTGTATTTGAATGTTGTGTTTATTAATAACGATTTCTGCCTTGATTTAAAAATAACGTACTCTGTTTTCCCTGTGATTGTAGTTTTAATTTGTTTGTAAATGGTTAAATTTTAGGGTTCTTCAATTCGTTATTAGTTACATTATTCAATTCGTTTATGATTTTTTCCTAGAAAAATAAGACTGCGTCATCTGTATTCGCATGTAATTTACTACTATTCTTCGTGTTTTGAAGGTCGCTTATATATATTAAGAAGAACAGGGACGAAAGACAAATTCCTTGAGGTATACCCCGATTAATTTTTCCCTCGTTTTTCTCTCTTATTTTAGATTTGTCTTGTTTTGGTTTCAACGTAATCGAATTATTTGTTTATAATGACTGGAAATAAAATATAAATATGGGTGAATTCTATTGAAAAGGTTTACTATCTGCAATGAAAATCTCCTAAAGTTGAAGCAATGACATTACTAAATTTCACAAACTAAACAAAATTAATAATTAAGTCCCACCCAAATGTGGAATTTTTATTTTACAAATAAATACCTACTTTTAACAACAATAGGGATTAATCATAGGATATATAGAAATAGTCTTAATAGTTGCTCAGATCATGAGGTTGTTTTTCTTATTTCCTTTAGTAAAACAATACCAATATGCAGATAATAACAACCTACAGTCTGCTTTAAAATCTCATAATCTATCCCTCTGTTATAATAAAATAATAATAAATAAAAGCATTGTTTATCTCGTGCTGTCCCGGGTTGCTTCATTTTAGATTGTTTAAGAAGGAATTGTTAAGAAGGAATTTCACTAACCTGGACAAGTATTATACTTATAACAATACCAATGAGATTCGGTGAAGAAACAGATCGCCAAATTACAAATGTATCGCCAATCCTAGCAAACATATTAAAATTTATTTTATTTGTACATTGATATTCCTTTATTTGCACGCATTTTATGCTTTACAATTATGTAAATGATAATTTAGCTCTCCTCTCCTCTTCTTAAGTCAATGAAGATGTTCTAGTTTTCGTAAGAGGTTTAACAAGTAGAGTTTTCTTAAATTTACATTGATTCATTTAATTTTGTGAATAAGAAATTACATTCTATTGATACGTATTTATATTAAGAAAATGCAATTTAAAAATAAATTGCTACAAAACATTTTTTTTTTCTAAAAGAAAAGACCTTTTATAAACTACAATGAGTATGTTATGTACTCCATCGTCATATTTATTTGGTACATAGGAGTATTAGTACTCATTCTTATCATTTAATCGCCCTCTATGCAATTAAAAGCAACAGTATTGAGTACTTTTTTGATGTTAATTAATTTTTGCCGTTTCGCTTTAATTAATTGTGGATAGTGATAACTTTCAAGCAAAAGTATTTTTCACAATTTTTATTCAGAAACCAAAAGCAGGGTCAACTGCGATTAATAGATCTAGTTTTCTAGCTTTCAAAACCAGATGTGCCATACTGATGGAGTCTGCTTAAATGTTGAACTTTAGCTTAAAATAAGTTCAATCAAAATATCTTTAAAGGTTTTCGGTCTGTTTAATTTCTGAAGACAAGCTGACAATTTTTGTGACATTTACTTTTTTTGCTCGACCAGATTTATTATATTGGGGAGAAACTCAATATGAGCGAAGATTATTTTTTCTTAGAAATTTCTCTTTTCAAGTACGTCCTTGGAACTAAATCTTGAAATGAAATCAAAATGATTTAAAATAAATCTTTTAATTCAAAAAATCCTGTCTCTTTTTCTTAGTAATTCCTTTTCCTAGAGTAATCATTATTTCTCTATATTAAGACTGAATATTTTTTTCTATGAATGGAATAATTTTAATTATTATTTCAAATAACAATCCGTACATATATTAATTTAATAACGTTTTAATAATTAGCCAATTATACAATCAAACCTTTTTCTAACAAATATGAAGGGATCCACCCTTTTTATCGTTATATCCAAATTCTGGTTAAAACGATGTTTCCATTCAAATAAGATAAAAAGAAAGGGGAAAAAACTTGGCAGAAAATTGAAAGCGAATACCATAACTTGCACGAATTATATGTCAAATATTCCATTAGAATTTTATAAATATTTGCCACACACTAAAACCACTATAAAAGTTTGTGATAGGTCAGTTCAAAAGGTTGTAATAGGTCTTATTGCTATCATTGTCTAATTTAGGGGAGGATTGGGTTCTCTCAAAGGGCGCCTATCTTGGATTATCGGAGTGCGCGAGTTTTATACCCCATAAGGGCGCGAATTCTATAGCCCATAAGGATACAAGTCCTATCGCCCTCATGGGCGATAGGACTTGCGCCCTTATAGGCCTTCAGAATAGAATCTTCCTTATAGAATCTTCCTTATTTCCGACTCTTCCTTATTTAAGAATCTTCCTTATTTCAGAATCTTCCTTATTTCAGAATCTTCCTTATAAAATTTTCCTTATTTCAGGATCTTCCTTCATTCATTTCATTCATTCATGCATTCATTCATTCATCTTCTTTATTCATATCAATGTACAACATATTACAATACGTGATTCATGAAACTTTGAATTTGATTAACGTATTACATTTAACTTAATACAAAATTATCTAAAAATAAAAATTAGGAAGCAATTGTACAAAGATATTGGAGACACCGGAAAAAGACCAGTTTAACTGATCTGACTAGTCCAGTGCCCCCCCATAAACATAAAATACCTGCTAACATCAGCACCATGCTATTTATTAATTAAGTAAATGTGTAATTACAATAAAATAAAAAAAGACAGCAAAAAGAGAAAAGGTTGAACCTTAGTAAGGAGAAGAAAAACTCGAGGAAAAAATAATTTCTCGAACCATGCGCTTAAATTCTGAAAGGGAATGAATGTAAGGGAGGTTATGACCGATATAATTCCAAATTTTTGGACCAATATTGTTCAAAGAGGTTCCACCAATATTGGTACGAGTGTGTGGTATTCTAAACATAGGTATTGATCCAAGATCATATTGTGGAGTAAATGGAACAAAATATATCGAGTCCCCAAGAAAATTAAAAATAATTCGTTTGAACATTAAGATCTGCATTAAATAGCAATATAGTGAAGTTACTGGAATGATATTAAAAGATGAGTAAAATGTCAAAGGATCAGATCGATTAAATCGATTTGGAAAGAAAATTGTAAAAAATCTATTTTGAAGTCGTGATAATCTAACTGTGTTTGTACTCGTAGAAAGACCAGAGATCAAAAACTCAAAATTGAATAATGAGGCCACTAACGAATATACCACCCTTATAAAATCTTCCTTATTTCAGAATCTTCCTTCTAGAATCTTCCTTATAGGAATTCAGAATTTATTTATACCAATCGAACACTGCACAGATTAAATTAGAAACAATATTTTATCAACGTTTCATAGACGTAGTAATAGTAAGGCCGATGTTATATCATGGTCAGATGGGGAAATGTTCGTGAAGAAACACGGACGTGGGATTGTACCCCACTCTACGCAGAAAACATTTCTTTTCTTTACGAACGTTTCACCATCTAACCATGCCATAACATTGGTATTACTATTACTACGCCTGAAAAACGTTGATAAAAGTTGTTTCTAATTTAATCTGCGTAGTTTTCGATTTGTATAAATATATTTGCTGCACACATATTTTTCTTTTCGATCAATTTAATAGCGATCTCTTCGCAATTTGTTTAAAAAACATTCTATATACTTCCCCATTCCGCAAATAATCTGTTTTGAAAACTACGTTTTAAATACGTTCGTAGGGAATTGATTGTTTGGTCGTCTGTAGCTCAGTTAGTGATAGCACCTTCCCGGATTGTAGAAGGTCGTGGGATGCCCCACCAGACGCAAAAAACATTTCTTTTCCTTACGAACGTTTCACCATCTAACCCTGCAATAACATTGGCGTTACTATTACTACGCCTAAAAAAGTTGATAAAAAATTGTTTCTAATTCAGAATTGTTTGCAGCTTGTCTCTCAGTGCCAATATTTTCAGAAGTAGAAAGATTAGACTCATAAATTCTTTATTGATAAATTTTTACAGCGTTGCTCGCTTTAACAAATTCTCTTTCTCTCCCCTTCTCGCAATAAAAGGTTTGCCCTGTATATTTTGAGCGCAACAAAACAAGTATTATATTTTCCTCGTTATAACGAAGCTTACTACAACGGGGTTCAATTGCATTAAAGATACAATCATACATTCATCATCATCAATCAATTCATGAATCATCAATCAATAGAGATACAATCATGAAGTTTTATTGTGTGATGGGTGTCCATATATTAGGATATCTGTGACATATGAGTATACATTACATAGAAATTTATATTGTGAGGATGTCATGATAGTAAATAGTGAGAATGAATTAAAAGGAAAAAACGTAATTTATAAAAAAAAATCAAAGTGGGAACTAAATAATATACTTTCTTGTCAGACCTATTGGACATTTTATATGGTATTTTTTTGATTTGATAAATTAAGTTATTACAGCAGTGTAATATATATCTGATAAAGGCAAGCTTAAATTTATGCCAGTCCACGTACTTTCTACGAACACATTAGGACATGCGTATTTTGAATTCAACGTTGTATTCTGATTCGTTTGCCATTAAGTTGGGAAAAATAACCTCAGAGTAACAATAGAAATACGGATATTCGCGGCACTCAGTTAATCGGATTTATTGCTTAAATTTGGGTTTTACAAACACGTTTTTCGAAAATGAAACATAGAAAACAAAAACGCAACCTTCATGCATAACATATGTAATTATAATCTTAAATCTTAAGTATAATTTTATAATGATTTAGAAGTAATATCTTTTTCATTAAAATATGTCACCCGTTTAAAAGAAGCTTACATTTTTGTTGAAAATTAAAATAAAAAAAAAATATATAATTAAATACAAAGTAATTGCTATACATGACATGATTTTAATCCCCTTTTAAGCGTTTCGAGAAATTTCAAACACTTTTATTGTATAAAGAAATGATAAATTTATCTCAACTCTAAAGAATTTGCATAAGTTTTTCATGAATATTTTAGGCTACCATCTCTCAGAATCTATTTTATGTTCTGCGATTTTATGCCAATTTTTTAAACATCTTTTACTTTTCATGATTAATCGATTACGGGTACGGGGAGGATTTTCTAAAATTTACAAAATCATTCGTGGAAGTTTTTTTTCGCTTTTTTATTAAGTTTAAAAAATTACAGACAGCGATGATTTTTCCCTTTATTTTTAAAGGCTAAGTTTTGTAGTAACATATACATCTTTCTTAATTTTAGTTGCACTAAAATTTATCAGAATTCCTTTAATCGTAATATATATGTATATAAATATACAGTGCGTTTGGTATTTTAGTGGACACCTGATATTTTTACATAAATGCTGAAAAAAATACAAAAACTGCTAATTGGCTTTTGAAGAATGCCGAGACACCATAATGTCTTGTAGAAAAATAAATTTTATATCAATATATCGTCACATAAATGGGGAAAATGCAAATTTATATAACAAATGTTGTTTGTTAATTTAAGGGACACTATCATTCCTGACTAACAGATGGCAGTGCAGGCGCTAAAAAATTTGCATATTGTATTCTTTCGATGCGTAGGTTCGTATAAATACCCGTGTGAACAGGTTTATGCGAAAACAGCGTTTGTAGTCATGTCAGAAAGGAAAATACTTACGGATTTCGAGAAAGAGGAAATTGTGGCTTTTAAACGAAATGGAAAATCCATTTTCAAAATTTGTCAGCTTATTCAGCGTCCAAGGAGTGCTATAGGGGCCTTTTCAAAAAGAAACCCCAAAAGGATCCACTCGAAAAACGGGGAGCGAAGCTAAAACTGAGTAAAAGAGATAAGCGGAACATTATTAGAGAGGCCAGTAACACAGGAAAGTTGGCTGCAAAAGTCCGAAACGACCTTAGTTAGCTCCCAGTTAAATGTTGGACAGTATAGAATGTGCTCTCTAATTCCAAAAATTTATCTTTTCGGAAAAAAAAAGGCAAACCATCTCTCACCCAAGTTCACAAACAGGAACACTTAAACTAGGCTCGACGACACATGGAGTGGAACGATAAATGGTTGCAGGTACTTTTCACGGACGAAAAGAAATTCAACTTAGATGGTCCGGATGCTTTTCAACATTATTGGCACGATTTGCGGAAAGCGCCGCAATACTTTTCTCGTAGAGTTCAAGGAGGAGGGTTGATGACCATTTGTAGTGTCTTTGGCTACAACGGTACTACGCCTGGAGCTTTCATCGGCAGTCGTATGAATTTCACCTGCTATCAAGAATTTTTAAAAGAATATGCCCTCCCATATGCCTCATAAATATGTGGGGAAAACTGGATTTTGCAACAGGACAACGCACCGTGCCATGCATCTATCTCCACCAAAAGATGGATAAATTCAAAAAAGTTTAAAAGTATGATTTGGTCGACACGTAGTCCTGATTTAAATCCTATCGAAAACGTATGGGATTATATTGTTCGTCAAATATATGCAAATGGGAAGCAATTCACGTCGGTTAATGCCTTAAAGGACGCTATTGTGGAAACTTGGTATCAAATCGATCCTAAGTATTTACAAACATTGATAGAATCAATGGATTCACGTGTCTTTAAAGTTATATGCAAAAATGGAGCATCTATCATGTATTAATGTACATAAAACACTCCAATTTCAGTAAGTGTCCATTAAATTTTCAAACAAGATTGAAAGCCTCATCTTGATTTTGTTACATTTATGAATGATTTAATAAAGATTATTAATCTTCCACTTTGCAGAATACTGTTTTATTGTAGTATCTTTATTTTCATTTTCAAATTTGGCATTATTTCTCACGATAGTGCACTGTTATCAAGTGTCCACTAAAATACCAAACGCACTGTATATATCGAAATAACTTAAACAAAAAACTAAAACTAGCAAAACGAAACTATATCGAAAAATTCTTTAAAGGCTCCGATCAAAAGAAAATTTGGTTGGGATTAAATGAACGCCTTGGTAGAAATAAAGCATCTAAAAACCCAATTAGCAGCCTTGTTATTGGGATCAAATTATTACCAACCAAAGTCAAATACTTACAGCCTTCAATAACTACTTTATCGATGTTCTGTTTGGATTGGTACAGGCACATAATACAATGTTCCATTTGAATAGTGGATGATACAACTATGACATAAAAGATTCACTATTTCTTTCACCAGTTAAACCCGCTGAAATCGTTAAAGTAATAAAAGAAATTAACCCTAATAAGGGCCCTGGACATGATCAGATTCACTCCGGCTGCTATTAAATATTTTTCAGATATTATACTGCAGCTTCTCAGTCACATTTCTAATATAATTTTTCTACAGGTGTTATTCTACAAGATCTTAAAATTTCAGCAGTTACACCTGTATTTAAAAAAGAAAATAGATATGAGATTGCCAATTACAGACCAATATCAATATTGACAGTTTTTGCCAAGATTTTTGAAAAGATACTCTATAATAGATTATATAGCTTTTTCTTATTAAACGAAATCATTCATCTAAATCAATTTGGATTTATGGATGGTAGATCAGTGGAGCAGGCTTTAATTGCAGTTACAGATTTTATTTACTCTTCTCTGGATTCTAAACAAGCAGCAGTTGGTGTGTTTTTTGATCTGTCGAAGGCCTTTGATCCACTCCCATCAAGGTGCTTACGTAATACTTGAATATTCCCATAAGACAAAGAACGATATGTGATAAATTGGAGTTTACAAAAGGGACTCTGGAATGTGCGACGTAACCAAGATCCGAGACAGAAAATAGCCTTCTAATAAATTGTGATACTAAAAAATTCTTAAAACGATGGTGAGTTAAATTATTTCTACGTGAATTCTAACAGTAAAATTACTTATACAAAAATTAGCCAAAAAATTGCCGAAAATTAGCAGAAAATGAATTTAGATTTATGGTAACCATCAAGTGCTGAAGTAGTTCCATTACATGTTTGAAACAGGAGTATTTGCTATGCTGATTTATAGATATCAAAACATTTTATTAACTATGTGTTCCATTAAACCTCGAGACAGTGTTAGAAATATGTGACAGTATTTCATTGATTTAAGGAGAATAGAAACAATTTCAAACCAACAAATTGTGACTCAAAAGTCCCAGGAAATTTCGCGATAAACGGAATTATTTTCCTGGATTGATTTTTCTTCCTTTTGCTCAACAAATCGCGATCTTCGAAGCGTAAAATTGCGTCGACCACCCAACTGCGTCGAAACGTAGAAAAATTCAACGTTTACTGTGTTTCCTTTCTTCATCGACCATTTTATACTCCTTGCAAAAATGACGAAAACTTTTTCACTCTTAAAATTGAAAGTTGGAGGTGCTTGGTTCATTCATTCCCGCCACGTTTTCCTCATTATTCTTTCCCTCGTCTAATATTAGTATAGATTTGAAGTAATAGGAAAAAAATATACCATCCCGAGTGAAATAGGATTATATTTTCAGAAGATTTTTCTATAACTATGAATGAAAGAAATACCATAAGCATCATCCATTTCAATTAGCTTGCGTTTATGTCGAATACATCGGAGACAAAATGGTGATTTATTAAATGAGCATGGAATAAAACCGCCTCCGGTGATATCATAATTATGATTAATGCCATCATCAAAATGATGTGGTATTAAGCGGTACTGGCATTCCATAAAAGTTATATTTGTAGAACAATTGACCAAATACTGATCAAAAATCAGATACCATACAATTTTTTTTTGTTTATTTCGTAGATGCATTTCATTGCGCAACGTACCATTAGCATATCCTTTCCCGACATGTACACAGTGAACCTCTCTAAAAAGACTACCTCAATTCAGCGACCATATCCCTTAATGAAAACTTTTCTTCGGTATCAATTTTTTCCCATTGACTCAATCCTAATTTTGCTTTAATTCATTAACAACCATTCTTCCTCTCTATATGTACAACGTTCTGGTTACTGAGTATGCGAAATTTCACATTTCGTTTGTCTGCGGATCTTCATCGGAGCAACCAATTTAGTGGTGACCTTCCCCTCGAACGGAAAATACTCAAAGAATATGCTTCCACTACTTATACTGGCCCTCGCTGCCCTTGTGCCATAAAAAAGTACAACCAGTACTTATTTTTAAATTTCCACTGTTCTGCAGTAAAAGAGTAATAAGAGTAAAACGAAAAGTAATAAGATTAAAAAGTAAAAAGCGTAATAAGTAGTTTTGAAAAGGAAAGCAGTTTTTCAGCTCTCATTAAAGTTTTCTAATGGAGGATCTAAGAACAATTTTAGCTATACGGTATCGAATTAAGGTAATAAACAGAGCCCAAATTATACGCAATTGCTTACATTAGCTCTTTTTTAGTATTAGGGGATATAACTGCACGAAAACAGTGAAGTTTCTGAATTAAATGCATATTTTAAGGGTTTTAGTAATTTTAAATTAACTTTATTCGTTATCTGAAAATAACTCTCATAATTAAAACTAAACTTTTCTCCTAAACGTTATCTGAGCAGACAGGCAAAGAAGGAATTTGTAATCGTACATGTTAATTATATGTCCTAGGACGTCAAAAGTATCGTCATAGCCACTCTCCTTATTAGGGCAACCGAGGATTTATTTATATTGTGATATACTGGCAATACTGTGCTATGCCATGATTTAAGGTCAGATTAAACATTCACTTGCATAAGGTAAAATTCGATACTATTATTTATCAACGATAGACGTGGGTGATAGCCTGTAATGGATATAAAATATCCGCAAAATTATATATAAATATTGTCCAATAACCTCTGTCCAATAACCTAATGTCCAATAACCTAATGTCTAAAAATGTCCTTTCCGAAGCTACTTCGGAAAGGACATTTTTGGACATTAGGAGGTTCTTGAATGATAGAAAACAACGATTAATTGTTAAGAATATTGAGAGACACACAGTATGACATGCGTAATTAAAATTACACTGTATAAATAAAGCCTATCATTTGGTGTATATCAAATACTGTTATACAGGCATTAATAATAAATCTATTTGCTTTAAAATACATGGCATATTGTTTTCAAACAAGGTAAAGTATTTAAATGCATATTTATTCATTTTAGTCGCATGTTAAATGCATGTACAAGCATATTTTGTGGTGCTTTAATGGTGGGCTCTAGTAATAAGTGAACATAAAAAAAAAGGAAAATTGGAAAAACAATATTGGCCTAGATGCTTAAATGTGGATTTTCGCGAATCACACTTTTTTCTACTTCGCAAAAACGAGAAAAGACATGCAGCCATGAACAGCACTTTAAAAAATACGAAATATATCATCGAGAATAAAACACAAATATTTTTTCAAGTTATATTTCGCATTTTAATTAATTTGCTTGCTATATAATTTCAATTCCTTTCTGCTGAATTTCATATTTGTGTTGCTACCACCTCATATCTTCATCAAAAACTATCCTGAGCAACCGTTTTTTCACGGAACTTGGGGTGGTCGCCTTAAGGTGGTTTTATCTTATTTGTGGCTTCAACTGACATCGTTTCTTTTGACCTACACTATCCCTCATAGCTGATAATTATATGGTAACTGCTTCTGTAGTATGTTTAGTCGATATTTTTTATATTTATTTATTGATTGAACTCTTATATGCACTTAATCACCTACCTGTCTGTGTTCCTTTCGCGTTCTCTCTTAAGTATTCTTTTCATATAGCTTTCCGGATTCCACATAATTTAATAATTATTCATCACTTAAATCAATGATTACTCTCATTCCCTTAAATCAATGATTACTCTCCTCCACTTAAATCAATGGTTATTCTCATTAATTTAAATTATTGATTATTCTTGAACGAATTGATTCTCTAGATTGATTATTTTAGATTAATCATTCTAGATTATTCTAGATTTATTATTCTAGATTATTCTAGATTCATTATTCTAGATTATTCTAGATTGATTATTCTAATCGATTATTCCATTGATTATTCTAGATTATTCTAGATTGGATGATTTTAGATTATTCTAGATTTATTATTCTAGATTGATTATTCTAGATTGATTATTCCAGATTGATTATTCCAGATTATTCTAGATCGATTATTTTAGATTATTCTAGATTCATTATTCTAGATTATTCTAGATTTATTATTTTATATTTATTATTCTAGATTATTCTAGATTATTCTAGATTTATTATTCTAGATTATTCTAGATTTATTATTCTAGATTTATTATTCTAGATTATTCTAGATTTATTATTCTAGATTATTCTAGATTATTTTAGATTTATTATTCTAGATTGATTATTCTAGACTGATTGTTCTAGACGCACATTACGCTATCTTTTATATGGAAATTCATAACGGTTCATTAAGTTATGGGTGAAAGATGGAAAGATGCCATATTTATAAAAAATTAAAAACTATTTACTTCTTAACATAAATGAAGAGATAAGCAGTGGCGGATTTCTAAGTAGACGCACAAAGCAAAGGGGCGACCCTTACAGGAGGGCGGTATCAAAATTCTTAAACATATGTAAAATTTTCCAAACTCGAAAATGTTGAAAAATATGCTTTTTTTAATTATAACCATGTTTCCCCAATAGCGATGACATATAGGCGACTACTTTAACTTGCCTGCAAATACAAACTACAGAATCGAAAGAATTTTGAATTCGTTCAGGCAAAAGAAACACATTCAGAATATATTTCATAGCTGCACGAAATTACTTTAAATATAAAAGATACACCTATTAGGCGTTAAAAAGAACGTTTTAAACTGGTTTTATTCTTTACACGCTTCTCCGGAGAGGTCTCAGCTTTCGTGTTGTGGGAAAACGGGTTTTTATCTGTTAACATCAATTTCCATACAATTTTATAGCACATTTATACTGGACACAGTGGCATCAAGTCCGAGACTGTAAATCTTTTCACTCAAATGATTTAAATTCGAATAAAAGATGCAAATATGTTGGGAGATATTGTGCATCGAATGCGAGTGGAAAGCTACCCATCTCTTGCGAAACATGGTTTTCCTCCTGCGCGGAGATTTGCCGAATACCATCCCTTTTCCCTGACACGTGATAGGGCGATAAAATATTTCGGACCGAAAATAGCTGCAGAATGTATGACTTGAATTACAGCGGAAAGTCTTAGGAAATTCAGGTCTCCAAACTACGGGGGTTTCTTGAAACATTTCGTTGGATGTATTTCTTTGTAATTTATGAGACAAATGTTCAGAAATTGCTTAGAAATCTAACCAAGGCGTATCTAAGTTGGTTTCTAAGTCAAGGAAGTGCAGGTTTGATTTCAGATGGTGTTGTGACATCCTTATTGCCTCTATGTCTCTGACTTTCAAGATTTGATTATCTGGGCCACAAATCTCCAGAAAATTTTACGATGATTGATTGGTATTTCTATGGCCCAAGGACAGAAAACTTAGCGACCTGATGCAAAATAAACTATACTTTTCTTGCGCCATAAAAATAAAAGCATTGATAATCCATCCATCCATCGATTATTTCACAAAATTTTCACAAAATTATACACAATCAAATGGAATATAGTGAACCAACACCATGACTTATGGCTTGGCGGAAGATTGAGAAAAAAGCCGATACCAAAACCGCTTCAAAAGTCTCGCGGACCCCACTCTATCTTCCTTCACGAGTCTCGGACCCCACTCTATCTTCCTTCACGAGTCTCGGACCCCACTCTACCTTCCTTCACGAGTCTCGGACCCCATATACTGCCGCATGTACCAATTTTGTATTTTCGCGCGAACGGGGATGTTTTGATTCTAAATGAAGTCAAATCCTGATATCCAACTCAACACGAACAAATGACTTAATATTATGTCTATTTGATATATACTTTTACAATTATATATTCTCACTTAAGCCTGAGTTTGAAGCTTGTAAGTGCGAGATATTTTTTAAAAGCAAGACCGCGCAATAACATTTTATTGAAAAAATCGAAAGCTATATTAAACATTGAGCATGGAGGATTAAATTCTATGTAGCAATCTAATTTTTACGCAGTTATATTCTATTGTTAATGGGTTAAACCAATCATTTGTTTCCATTCTTTTATGAATGAAATATGGTTTAAAATGTTTAATATTAAGCTGCATTTGCTCTTAATTCAAATATATAATGTCTTATATAGAGTAGAACATTCATAGACCTATATTAAATTCGATGGTTTTAGAAAAAGTAGCGATATATAGAAACTTCCAAGTACAAAACAATCTTTTCATACAGTTGTATCGTGTATGTAGTGTACTGTATTTTGAGACCCATTTCTTAGTCAATAGTACCAGAGGCGTAGCCAGGATTTTCAACCTTGGGTGGGGCTTGCTATCAGAAGGGCCCATTATACTTTATATATAATATACATATATATAAAAAAAAACATGTAAAGAGCATGAGATATTTACCTTGGAGTTTTCTTAAAATTTTATGTGAGCTCCCCATGTTGTTAGAATTAAGGGAAATTTTTGGTTTGTTCGTGGGGGGAGGGGGGTGATTTAAAGAATACAGGTCCGAAAGTGACTTTCAATAGATTTTTGGGGGCCGGGCGAGCTTATTCAGCCACCCTTGGCTTTGCACGTAAACAGTACTCTTCTTTATCGAGAATGTGAATGTGAATCAGAGAATGTGAATCACATATAAGTTTGGTTCATATAAACAAAATAATACTTAACAAGAAAAAATGCGCTGAATATGTTTTCACAGCATCATATTTGGATACACATGAAGTTTTTATTAAGTATACACTTAGGTTTGTGTAATAAACTTTTAAAGTTTTCTGCTACAAATTTCGAGAATGATCCATTATAAAAGTGTCTACACCTATTAAGCGCTTGAAATACATCTTCAGGAACATGTTACCCAAATTATTACATGTTACCCAAATTGTTGTCTTATTGTGGTAATATATTAATGGTGGTTGTATTGTTGTTCAATAATCGAAACTCATGTTAAAGTATTAATTTACATGACCCTTTTGCAGTATTTAAAATAAATAGACATGTATTTTAAACAATTTTCCTGCATTGTACTGCGGCTTTAGGTATATTTGGGAAGGGAATTATTCCTGTTTCATAGTCTTTTCCTTCCTACCGAGATTAAAAAATTTACTTAGCGTTGCGAGTTAAATTCTGAGAGATGCCAAAAAATTTAGCCGTTGCGAAAAATACGAATTGTAAATATTTTTCATGGAAAAGTTGTTTGTATACAGGCAATTTCCTAAATTAGAATTTTTATTTAAAAGCCAAACGTAAAGAAAGAAAAATGCCGAATTTATTTCTTCGAAAACCTAAATAATTTTAACAACGTTCATAGGTAAGAACTTCTGTTGTTAAATTATTTAAAATATTTTTTAACCGTTAAGAATATTTCAAAATGCTTTACATTCCATATTTGATTTAAAATTTTTACCTTTCTACAATATATATCAATTCACTATAATTAATTAAAATTAACAAAGTAAACTGTATGGTTATTTAACTTCTATGCTTTAACTCTATATTAATCTTATTTTAATACTTACTTAATCATAACTACATTATAATTAATCACTACAATTAATTAATTAATCATAATTAAATTACCATACATGCGTATTTACAAATTACTTTTTATAATTTCAGAGCACGTTGCATCAATATTTACAATTATTATTTTTTGCTATGATTGCTATCTGCTATATATGCATAAGTAAGTTTGTTTTAAAGCTGCTTTTTCACAGTACCAAGTTTTTAAAGGTCGTTTTCTGGCATCTAAATTATACAAAGGTCACTTGCTGGCGTCTAAAATTTTTAAAGACTAAATCTCTTGCTCATTGCTTTTATTTTTGCACTTCGGTATCGCAATGTACGGGTACTGATATGAGCATTAATAGTACAGTACCGTTAATCCGAATTAATCAATGTCCCTTTTTCTCCTATATCTAAAACAGCTCTAGAATGAACTTTAAATCGTGGATGTCAATTTCTTATCATAATTTATTTTGTATCCTCTAATATGTTTCACCGGTGTAATGGTGACACACTGTACTAATCAAATAGAAGCAAAATTACACAAGCTTTATTGGTGTAGTTTAACTTCACCAATAAAGTTTGTGTAATTTTACTTCCATATAAATGTGGTTTATATTGGCGTTTATTATATAATGTGGTTTATCTTAGTGCAGCTAATGTTTTAGTGTGTAATGATGTAAATATTATGACTCATATCTGATATTCAAGTCTTTTATTTTAATGGGCTTAAAGTCACGACTATAGAGATCGTTTCACCATCCCATATAGCTTTCGGTAATTAATCATAAAAGAGTTAAAACTTCTGAAATATTAAAATAATTTTTCTCGCATTTTCCCTGTTTTTCAAATTTTTGAAGAAGTCTATACGTCTGTCAGCTCCACAGTATAAATGTTCGCTTCGCAGGCTTTCTTAACTGTTGCCACTTAGAAAAGCAAGAAAAAACAAACTAAAAAGGTTCAATTTCTAAAATTGTCACCATGCCAAATCGTGTGCTTTTATTTCATATTTTTCAGATATTGTATAATTATATTTTCACTTTCTATATTTGGCAATGGTATTTTTAACTGCGTTTCAAATTCTAAAATAATAACCAGTCCTCCGTTTACCATCGAAGTGGGCACACGTCTCACTGAAGGCTTCGACACAAAGGCGCACTAAATTCGTTTTACCTTGTTCGTTTGTTTGTTTGGATTTCTTATGACGCAAGAGAATCTGGGCTGTACTGCGCCACGTTTCACTTTGTGTTGTAATAATTTATCTTTCGCCAAATTATTGAATTTAGCATAAACATTTAAAGCCTTAATAAATAATATTTTCACTGAATCGAATTACTGCATTTCTTCAATACCTATAGTTCGTTCGCGGAAAGTTGACCGTCAGTACCGGTAGATTTCACAGCAGCGGACAACACAAATAGCTAGTTAATTACAGTAGAGGGGAGGACGTCATTGCATGTAATGAACTAGCCCGTTTGTGATGTCAGCTTCCGTTAAAATTCTAACTGCACCATCGGTCAGCTTTCAGATATACGAACTATATACCTGCACATTTTCTTACAGTATGAAAATTGGTATTTGAATTGAACTAAAATTAGAATTACTTATGGCTATTTGAACGTTATATTCTGTACGTAAAAATTCTATCCTATTTCTATATGATTACGCAATATGAATTCTCGTTATATAATAATTAATTATACAGTTATTATTACAGTTTAGGAACAATTTGCTGCCATTCTTAACTTAACCAGATATCTTAATGATATAGATAGCTCCGTCTATAATTAAATATCCATTTATAATGGTAATAACTTGTAAAGGCTATTCTTAATTTTCCAGCGCAAATCAAAAAACTGGAAAACAGAAATCATAACTCAAAGTGCAGTCATAACCTTTGAAAAACGGGTACTGAATTTAAACCCTTTTATATACCATTTACAGATATTTGAACAATTGATCCTGTGCTTAACAATTCCTTTCAAGTTCGATATCGTGCAATGTGAAAATTTTTTACGTAATAATTAATTGCACTATATTAGACCTGAAAACAACCTATAGAATTTATACAAGTCGAAACTTCGCGGATTAAATCAAGAAAAAAAAATTATTAACGCTTTCAGGCATAGTAATAGTAACGCCGATGTTATGGCATGGTTAGATGGTGAAACTTTCGTAAAGACAATAAATATTTTTTTTGAGTTCAACGACCTTATTCAATCCCTTGCAGCTGCTCTTACCAACTGAGCCACAGACGACAAACACTCAATCCTTTACAAACATATTTAAAGCTTATTTTCCTAAACCGGTTATTTTGCGGAATGGAACAATACACGGACTGCTTTTTAAACCAAATTGCGAAGAGATCGGTATTAAATTCATCGAAAAATACGTTGCAGCGGATGTATTTATACAAATCGAACACTACGCAGATTAAATTAAGAAACATTTTTTATCAACGTTTTTAGGCGTAATAATACCACCCCTCAAACGTCGTGCCCCCACCAGAAGCAGAAAATATTTCCTTTTTTCACAAACGTTTCACCATCTAACCATGCCATAACATCGGCGTTATTACTACAACTCTTCAAAAGTTGATGAACATTGTTTCTTAATCTACAGAATACTCCCTAAACAATAAGACAATTAGCGTAATATGCAACCAAATATCTTCGCACAACTGTTTGGACATTACACCGACATGGATACCTTGCTTACAATTAAACGCCCTTTTATAAAAGCAATAAATTATGTTAGAGATCCTTAATTGCCTAGTGTAAATCAAAAAGCCCGAGTCACGTTTCTCGTACGCAAATAAGCTTTATTAGGTTACCCATAAGCTTAGATTCCATTATCACTAAATCTAATTTGTGAAATATTCTCATTTAAGAGATAATCTGAGAAAAACTTGCGCACACACGTGGTAGTTAATCGGATTATTCCAGAACAGAGTTAAAATTTATGCACAGATTTATCTAAACCTGAGAAAGAGAGAGAACATGCAACGAATTACTCTTTTGAAACGTACCCCACTTCTGGTTCTATTCATTAATTAACCTTGAAACACGTGATACAAGGCTTAAATGACAAAGGAAACACTGTTTACTGGATAACAAAGCTGTCTGGAATATTTTCATAAATTTATCTCTGTTTCTGATTTCTATTTCTCTCCTTCCCACTTTCTATATTTTGTCACTTCATTTCATATCCAGTTGTGACACAAAGTAGCTGCTGTAATATTCTTGTTGTAATATTCAAAGCTTTGTAATATAGAACCAGTTTTAGGTAGTGAAAAAAATAGAAGGAAAAAACTGAAGATTTTTTAGATTGTTGGCAGAAACTTGCGAAAATGTGAACATGACATGGGGAAGACGCACATCATCAGAATAAACGTCTCAGCATCTCTCCA
>QLNU02015270.1:46367327-46384895 GCA_006491805.2 Dysdera silvatica | reverse complement strand
TACAGGGTTTGTCCCAGAAGTTCCCGGGATGATTTTTTGTAGTTGGCAACGCTGGCTGACGGGGCGGAGAAGTTGGTGGGGGATCTGAGCTTGGAAACGAGACCGGTATCAGTCGCCTGCGGGCAGTTGTTGAGGCAGGGTCACGCTCCGCGCAGAGGTATCTACTGCACCCTCGTCGATCAAAAAATGGACCAGTTTTTGGAGCAGCGTTATGCAATCAAATTTTGTGTGAAACTGGGTAAAAACGGGGCGGAGACACTCGAAATGCTTCGGAAAGCCTACGGTGACGGGGCGATGAAAAAAAGCCAAACTTTCATGTGGCACAAGCGGTTCCGGGAAGGTCGGGAGTCCGTCAACGACGACGACCGCTCTGGACGCCCGTCGACATCACAAACGGACGACTCGGTGCAAAAAGTGCGTCAAGTTTTGGACAATGACCGACGATTAAGTGTTCGGGTGATTGCAGAGGAGTGTGGAATACCCAAAACAATCGTTCATCGCATTTTAACGGAGGATCTTCAAATGAGGAAAGTCTGCTCGAAAATGGTGCCAAAAGTCCTGACGAGTGAGATGAAGGAGCAGCGTTTGTTGAAGTGCCAGGAATTGCATGAACGCTACGAAACGGACCCAGAATTTTTGGACAGAGTGATCACAGGGGACGAGACGTGGATTTTTCAGTACGATCCCGAATCAAAGCGCCAGAGCAGCGAGTGGCACACCAAGGAGTCTCCTCGCCCGAAAAAAGCAAGGATGAGCAAATCGCGAATCAAGGCAATGCTCATTGTGTTTTTTGACAGAAAAGGTGTAGTTCACAGTGAATTCGTGCCACAAGGACAAACAGTCAACAAGGAGTTTTACTGTGAAGTGCTCAAACGGTTGCGCAACAGGGTTCGACGCGTCCGAAACGAAATTCGCGACAATTGGATCTTGCACCATGACAACGCGTCAACCCACACCGCGCTCATTGTCTCCGAGTTGCTGGCCAAAATGGGTGTGGCAACGCTGCCCCAGCCGCCGTACAGCCCCGATCTGGCACCAGCGGATTTCTTTTTGTTCCCAAGGATCAAAAGAACCCTGAAAGGAACTCGGCATGGGACGCTGGAGGCGGTAAAAGCAGCCGCGACGACCTCACTGAAGGAGATTCCCGTTGACGACTTCCAGGGCGCCTTCAATGATTGGGTGAAGCGTTGGCAACGGTGCATCGAAGCAGGGGGAGAATACTTTGAAAAGTTCTGAAAAGATTGTAAACTGATATTGAATAAATGATTTTAAAAAAAATCATTTCGGGAACTTTTGGGACAAACCCTGCATCAATATAAAATCGTAGCAATACAGTGGCGGGTGATCCTTGCTTCTTTACACTATATTCCGAAATGGTAGTACCGAAAGTCATCGGCTGTTTTAAGAACTTTCTTTGTCCCCGATTCATCAATAAAGGACACAGTCCCAAAATGTGTCCAGCATATCATGCTTTTCATTCTCAGATCATTGAAGATTTGTTTCCGTTTTGAGGTCAGGCTCTCCGTGATTATTGTTCTTGTACTCTTCAAGAGTTTTTTATTTTTGAATGTGAACTCCCTCTGAGACATTTTCAAGAATTTAACAATGATTTGTCTTGGTCTTTTCTCAGCAGATAACGAGTTTACGGTTCGTCCCAGTGGGTGTGCACTAACAAAGTCTGTTGATGGCATGCTGGATTTAAATTTTTGATTAAAAATATCAATGATGGAAGTAAGAGGATCCTCATTATCTAATAATGGAATTCCATGTACCAGCAAACAAGATCTTTTAATATATTGGTTCTGTTCGTCTATTTCGTATTCAATTTTTTTATATTGCCGCTCAATTTGAGAAATTCTCCCCTTGAGACTTCCATTCAACGCTAAATTTGTCAATCTCGGCGTTTACCTCTCTTCTTGTTTCCTTTCTCAGTTTGTCAGAAACTACACCATGTTGGACATAGGTCGATTCTGTGCAAAGTTTTCGTCTATTCTATTTACGAGGGTCGTTCTCAGTTGCTCGAGCTGGCTGGACCAATGAAGCTGAATGCTGGCAATCTCGTCCGCCATTGTGCAAGTTCTTTTCTCATCTGGGGCTGGCGATGGTGCAGATGTCTTCGATTGTATGATCTTTGGAGCCATTTTAGTAATTAATAAGAATATATTATATCTATCATTTTCGTAATCATATACCTATCGCTTTTAATGTCAGTCATTATCGTTCACTTACCACAAATAAATTAGAGCTAGAATAGAGTTCATTGTTAATCGTTCCCCTCGTCTACCTCCAGAAGCGGGAGCAATTCAAAACATGACCGCCGCTGGCGGTTAACGACTGACGGGTAATTAATTAACGAGTAAATAATTTATAATGTGTTGAGATTCCAACCTCGATAAATATCTTACGTGCATGGTACTCTGTAAAGTCCAGTATTTCGCAAATAACATTGAACGAAGACTGGTAGAACTGTAAAAGTTAGGTATGGGTATAGTAAAGTACCCATAGTCAATGAGATGAAATCGACGACAGCGCGAACTGTGGCGAAATTGTAAAGTTACTGCAATACTGGAACTAGAGCAGATACAGCAAACTTTTCACTTATAAAGTTGTTAAGCACCAACTAGTTAGAGTAAGATGCAGTTATTTTCACCACTTTAGTAGGGCAAAATTCGTGATTTAAGAGCTTTTTAAAGTGTCCGTCCAGATACGCCATCGTTGAAGATTGGGAAGTCGGTACTTTATCTTATTCTAGTAGTTTCGCCTAATGTTTCATCTTTAAAATGCTTACATAGAAACAACCGTGGCTTACGAGGGATTTGAACCAGCGCCCTGTCAGTTCCCAGGCTTACGCCTTAATTAACTACGCAACTGGGACGCCTACGGCAGAATTAGATTGTTGTCGCTAGCGCATCATACCAATTAATCATGGTAACACGTAATAATAACATTTCTACTAAAGTATAAATATCATTTATTTTTTCCACCATACTGTACGTAGTACGTAACATGGAATTTGTACTTACATAATGAATGAAGCTTCACAAAATTACATGAATGAATGAATGATTGAAGTTGACGCATAAAGTGCTCGAAATGGCCACCGTCTGCTACAGTACAGCTTTGTAGGCTACAATAAATTGTCTTTTGCATGTTAGCTAACATAGATGGTGTTACGCTATTGCGTGCCTTTGTGATTCGACATCGTAATTTTTGTGTGCTAGTTAGTTGTGTTGAATACACCTGATATTTAATATATTCCCACGGGAAGAAATCCAGTGGGGGAGGTTAGATCAAGTAACTTTGGAGGCTACTCCACTTCACCACAAGAATCGATGAATCGTTTTCGAAAGATTTCGGATAGAAAGCGTTGTACATTTGCTGGCTTGTAGGCAGGAACTCCATCGTGCTGAAACTACATGCATCTTACATCGAGAAGAGGAAGGTTATCTAAACACTCGGGTAAAATGCTGTTCAATAAGTCAAAGTATTTATGTCCATTGAGGTGGCTGTCAAAGAAAACGGATCCAAGCAATTGAATTTTCCAAGTGCCGCACCACACCTTGATCGACCAGCGTTGCTGACGTTTGAGGGCCAATCCCCATAATGGATTTGCAACATCAAATTAATGGTTACTTTTTCGGTCCAGTATCTCGTTCCGCGTGAACGGGGCTTCATCGATCCAAAGTATATTAGACAGAAAGTATTGATATTAAGTACATAGTGGCAGCAATAAGGAGGCGCTGTTGATCTCTTGGCATGAGCCCCTGCATTAGCATCGCAGTGTAGAGGTGAGCTCAGTAATTATTTAGAATTCGCCATATTCGTCTGATACTAAGCTATACAGCTCACTGACTACTCTACTACTGCTACTGTATGGGTGGATACATACTTCGTGAACACACTCTCTTCATTGATCTTCGTTTGCTGGTCTCCCTATACTAATACAAGGTTTTATACTGCCCATATTTATGAACCGTTCAATAAAGCCCCGGGTGGTAAAAGGGGATAGATATAGGCTGGCAGGAAAACATAAGGCATATTGCCGTGCAATCTCTGCACTATTTCTTCTTTATTCCCCATACTGAAAGGCCATTTTAAAATAATCCACATTTAAGTAATTCACCATTTTATAAGTACCTACAGTATTATTAATTCTGGAACTAACAATCGCTGGTATTTCATCCTTGTTATGAACGTTTTTTATCGGTCATTGTACTAACCATGCATTCAAGGGGAAAGCGATAAAAATTCCAATGTCTTAATTTTATGTTTTCGGAGATAATACGTAGTTCAACTTTTTTCTTTGTGGAATAAAATCATTTCCTAGAAACGTGGCGTCACACGTGACGTCTTTAAGATAATTTGTGTTACTTGGGTAGGTTTTACAAAAATACGTAGTAGTATGCGTGGATTGCCGATGCCATTCGACAAAAATTGAGACGAATCAAATATGGAATCGGTGTTAAATTGGAAAATACACTAGAATCTAGCAGTTTTGTAGGGTCTTAATTTAGTAGAAACAGGGCCGGACTAATGTTTCCGGGGCCTTGTGTTACTAAAAATTTTGAGGCCCCTATTTGCGCTTTTTTACAAAAACAGTGCATCCAGTGTTGACTTTTAAAATTAGTCTCAATCTCATTTCTGTGCAGGCACGAAGAAAAGTATTAAATCATAAATTTTTAATATTATTTAAGAGCCACAAATTTACATTACATTAAGAACCATAAAAAAAATTTTGTTGCCCACTTGAAACATATTAGTGAAATATATACATGTACAACGTTTTAACTTGCTTTTACTGCGTTACAATTTTAATGTTTAAGTAAAAATTTTTGAGGTTGGATTCCTGCGTAATACTACTCACTGAAAACTATATTCTGTACATCCTATACAACAGCTATATTTAAATATATATTATGGTGCAATAAAAATTAGAAATGAATATTTAGAAGCAAAAGTTCATACCTACTTCAAACGTTTAAATTTTACAGTCTCTAAAATTTCTGTTCCCTTATTTTAAGGTTTAAAAAAGGCCTAAAATTGCTCACCACATTTCCCTAAAACATATAGTAATAGTATAAATATAAAATACCATAAATAGAATAGTATTAATATAAGCAGTCATAATAGATACATGGATTCATATGAATCATGGGTACAGAATTGGTTCGAAAACAATGTCCGGCCCACTGGTCCAATATTCCTTCCACTAAGAGCGGCTGACTAAGTTCAGGTGGTGATTAATTCTCCTTCGAATGTGGTGGCGGTATTTGAGTAACAGATACTGGCGTTTTTCCCCTCATCGAGAAAAATAATTAATATGCGGGCAATTCTTTTCTTTTTAAGGTAATGACTATATAGTACTCAGGGACATATTTTAGGAAAACCGGAAAACAAGAAAAGGAAAAGACGATCGATGCTAACGAGCTATTGCCCGTTATAATGGTGTTGCTGATTTCCTCTGAGAGAGTTGAAGAGTTGGGTTATTTCCGGAGGGACTCACTTTTTTGTCAGTGGTTGTTCCGTGCGTTCCATCATGATCAAGTTCTGGCAGATTTCGGACAGACGTTGAAATTTGGGTTATGGAGTGGCCAAAGGACCTACAATTACCCTTCCTTTCCATCCCCAATTACCAATTTCGCAGTGGCCACAAAACTTGCCAAAGAGTTTCTTCGAACCATGTCATCAAATCGTTTCCCGATATCTCTTCTATTTGCTCTAAAATAATGGATTGAAGTAATTTTTCTCTCACATTACTTTTGCTTTAAGTTAAGAAAGAGTTGTTCAAAGGTCGTCAGATGGGGTAAAGTGGACACATTCAGCTAGTTGATTTATATAGAGTAGGAGGGCAATTATACTTTTTCCTCCTTTATTCAGTCATTGTTATACCTATATTTAATTATAAGAGCGAATTTTTATTTTGAGGCAAATGTCAAAGGTGAAACAAAATTTAAACTGATATGGATAAATTTGTTATACAGTGAGATATAAATGTCGGGACGTCAGTTCCTTTTAACCATGAAAACAAATAATAATAATAATACGAAGACTGCCATTGAAACAGAGAAGGATGTTTAATGGACTGCGCTACTATTACTTCATTCATTGACATTTCCGCTTGTCATTACACGATTATGAAGCAGATCATTTTTTTTGTTACTTCAAAATTTTACATCGCTTGCTTTCAATGCATTTCAAAATTCTTTCGATTTTTCATTCCATTTGTATATTAGGGCACAAAGGAAGCTACGCTTATTCTACATTATAACTTATCATAAGTTCTTTCCACAGCAACTTTATTTGCTCTGTCAGCAATAGCCAATCCCATTTTGTGTTTTATGTAGATTCATTGCCTTCCATAGCATGGCTAACCGTGATCATGATGTGTCCGGGTCTGCAATTTTCCGGGGGAACCCAGAACTGTGACCTATAAAAGAAACAAGAGAGCCCTGCGAAATGAGATATAGTGGAATAAAACCCGGATTATTTGCATGGAAACCCAACTTGTTACCATTATGCCATCGTAGGACTACCTTAAAAAAAACTGAGAAAAAGAAAGCTGAGAATAAGGAAGCTGAGGAAAAGAAAGCTGAGAAAAAGAAAGCTGAAAATAAGGAAGCTGAGAAAAAGAAAGCTGAAGAAAAGTAGCTTGAAAGAAGGGCCGACTCAGCACGTCCGTGAATAAAAAATATGACTTGAATTTTCTAGAAACCATCTGATTCCAATATGAATTAATGTGTTTATCTCAGAAACGTTAATTTTACAAATCTATTCTTTTGTTGAAATCGTATGTACGGTCTCGCCTCATTTGGCGAGGAATTGCACCCTTGTCCTTGCGCCATAAAAGTACAACCAACCATTCTTTTGCTGATAACCATGCTAATGAATATTTTTGTAACGCTATGTCTTCTTTTCAGTGTTGAAGACACTTTTACTGGCTCGGCATTTGCCTCGTTTTTTCGCAAACACCGTTCCGTCAGTCTGTGTTTTCGGTTGATTTGCTGCCATAGCGAGTCATATTTTTCGCCAAGTAAGGTAACGTTTTCGATATTAATCAAAACAAACGAGAAACCTAGCGCCCCAAGAATTCTTGGCCAACGCATCAGCCGCCATTTTGTTGCAAAATCCAGGTTTCATTTACCTTGATGATAAAGATTTCTGCATAGGCACAATGCTTGCTATTTTGGCATAAAAATAATTAACAATCCGCGATTATCCGACGAATGTAAACATTGGCGCAACTTTTAAAATGTCGCCAATAAATACAATTTCCAACCACCATCACGTGATACAATGGCAACAAAATTGCTGATATTCTTTTTTTATTGCCATCTCTTTTTTTAGAAGCCTTAGAGAAACGCATGTCCAAATGAAATAAATTTTTATTGAAGGATAACTACCAATAAACGAAGTTTGAGAGTTAATCTAGTTGTTTTTAATGTTTGCATACAATTAATAGTTTCCTGAACGTAATCAACACTATTAGAAATGTTCCCTATGAAATTCACTATAATAATTTTGTTTCCTAATGAAGGTCTTGGTATAATTAACAGATTTATATTTATTTTTGCTGACTACAAGACAAGTTGGAGGAACCTTGCGTTAAAGATATATCAATGAAAGGCATAGCGTAGTAATTAAAAAATTATGGGACTCAAGTGATATGAAAGGAAATCGTCATGAAATGTGAGAAAACAATATGTTTTGATATCCAATCGGGGGGTGGGTGCTGTACCCACGCTTTCTAAGACACAGATGAAACGATTTTTACGTACTTAATTTATGTACTGTTCAAGTTAAAATATATTAAAATCAATCAAAGAGAAAATGGAAAAACCAAGGAAACCGGGAATCAAATACATTTCTAAAATTTTCAAATATTATAATGTAATATATTAAATACTAACTCCAATCGAATTGATCATTTCATCAGTGTTTTCTATTCACAATTAAAAACGGCTTAATAAATCATTATTTTCTGAATTTATGTCTCATTTATTCTACCTATTGACCGCTAGAAAAATTTTAAATAATATTAGAGATTTCATGAAAGTATTTTAATATTCTATTTCTATTTATGTGGCAAATTAATATTTGCTGCACGGATAGAAAGGCGGAAGGGGAGGGCTAATTCACCAACCCGTCTAGCCAGCGTGGTGAAATTATGGCTAATTCCTCCATTATGTTGACACACCAGAAACCATGGCCCCTAGTCTCCAGGTGCTGGAGTGCTCCTGATCAAGGCAGCGGTCAGTGTGGCATGAAAGCAGGGGGTGCTAAGAATCACTGGAATGGCCCAGGCTGCCGTTTGTTATTGACCTTGGCTACGTTTAATGGACGATCCCTTGCTTCTGAAGCAAAACTTCAGGAATTGGAAGAGGAACTAGACAAGATCAAATGGGACATTGTAGGACTCAGTGAAGTTAGAAGAAAAGGTGAAGAGTTGGTGGAACTTAAAAGTGGACATTTGTTTTATTATAGAGGAACGGAAACTGGAAGAACAAGTGGTGTTGGCTTCTTAATCAACAAAAGAATTAAAGACTGTCTTCTGGAAGTTGAAAGTACATCAGATCGAGCAGCGAGGCTCGTTGTTCAACTAACCCAGCGATACCAACTTCAAATAGTACAGGTATATGCACCAACATCAAGCCATACCGACGAAGAGGTTGAAGAATTTTATGAAGAAATCAAAGAGTTACACACCAAAGGGAAACAACATATCAAGCTCATCATGGGGGATTTCAATGCAAGAATTGGACAACAGGAACAAGGAGAGACATCGGTTGGTAAATACGGATATGGGGAAAGGAATGAACGTGGCGATCAACTCATCGAATTTGCAGAAGCTGAAAACCTTAGCATCATGAATTCATTTTTTAAGAAGAAACCGCAAAGAAAATGGACATGGAAACACCCAAATGGGGGAACTAGTGAAATTGACTATATCCTGGCAAACAAGAAATCAATTATTGAAGATTGCAGTGTACTGAACAGATTTAATACTGGAAGTGATCATCGAATGGTGAGATGTAAAGTGCACTTAAATACTAAATTAGAACGACAGAAGCTCATTAGGAAACAAGTAAGTAAGAGGGTGGATTTAAAGAAATTAAAAGAAAATACCGAGGCATTCAAGTTGGAATTAAAAAATCGCTTTTCTGCACTGGAAGGACTTATTGATGAAAGTGATATCTCAGAAGCAAATGAAAACATTGTTAAGACAATAGTTGAAACTGCTGGGGAAATTGGTGGTGTAACCTGTAAAAAGCACAATAGCAAATTATCTGAGAAGACGAAACAGCTCATGAAAAGGCGAAGAGATATGAAGGTGGACAATCGAAATACCAGTTCCAGGATTGAGTACATAGAACTTTGTAAAACTCTGCGCAAAAGCATGAAAGAAGACATAAGAAAATTCAATTGTGAGTTAGTAAGGAAGGCCATTGAAAATAACAAGAGCCTTAGGGTTGTTAAAGGAAGTTTATCTGTTGGGAAGAAACACATCATTGCATTAAAAGGAGAGGATGGCACCGTAACAAGAAATAGGGAAGAAATACTTAGAAGAGTTGAAGAATTCTACAAAAAACTATATGAAAGTAACAGTGGATTAAACGAAGACACTGAAATAGTCGAAGGAACAGCTCCTAAAATCTTAAAAGAAGAAGTTTCATTTGCAATAAAAAGTATGAAGAAAGGAAGAGCCCCTGGCGATGATGGTATTACATTAGATATCCTAAAAGAAGCTGGAGAATATGTAGAAGACATACTTGCAAAATTCTTTACCAAATGTCTTAACAGCGGTAACATACCAAACCAATGGGATTCTGCAACAGTAATTCTTTTGCATAAAAAAGGTGATAAAGAGGATTTGAAAAATTACCGACCAATTAGCTTGTTACCTGCTATTTATAAAATCTTCACAAAAGTGCTAACACATCGCCTGCAGAAAAAATTAGATGCAGCTCAACCAAGAGAACAAGCTGGATTTCGAAGTGGATTCAGTACAGTGGACCATATTCAAGTATTAAGAGAATTAATTGAAAGAACACATGAATATGAACTTCCATTGTGTGTTGCATTTATTGACTATGAGAAGGCCTTTGACTCTATTAAAACATCAGCAGTCATCAACTCTTTAAGATCAACAGACATTGAGGATGTGTACATTGACATGGTGAAACGTGTGTATAAAAATGCAAGTGCAAAATTTCGGTTACATAAAGATACCAAAACTATCAAACTTGGCAAAGGGGTGAGGCAGGGAGATACCATTTCTCCAAAACTTTTTACTTCAGCTTTACAGATGATTTTTCAGCTGATAAATTGGAATAACAAGGGAATAAAAATAAATGGTGAATATTTAAATCATTTGCGGTTTGCTGATGACATTGTTATTTTTTCAACGAACCCATCAGAACTCCAAGACATGGTACAGGAGCTCTCAACTAGAAGTAAAGAAGTTGGACTCAAGATGAACCTACAAAAAACTAAGATCATGTTCAATAATTTTGTAGAGGAAACAAAAATACAAGTTGACAACATTGAGCTAGAAATTGCTGATTCATATATTTACCTTGGCCAGCTGATTTCAATGGATGGCAACATTATGAAAGAACTCAACAGACGTATTAAACTTGGCTGGAGTGCATTTGGAAGAAACAGTTTTATCCTGAAGGGGAAATTGCCTTTGTGTCTAAAAAGAAAGGTCTTCAACCAGTGTGTATTGCCAGTCCTCTCTTATGGATCAGAGACATGGAGTCTAACAGTTGGAGCAATACGAAAGTTACAGACAACGCAAAGGAGCATGGAGAGGTGCATGCTTGGAATAACTAGGAGAGATCGAAAAAGAAACACTTGGGTGAGAGAGCAAACTAGAGTAGAGGACATCATTGTTAAAGTAAAAGGGCTGAAATGGCGATGGGCTGGGCATATTGCAAGAAGAACTGATCAACGATGGACAACAGAAATTCTGAACTGGATTCCAAGAGACCACCGAAGACCTAGAAAACGTCCTCAAACTAGATGGGTGGATGAAATAAGAAAACAGGTTGGGGTGACGTGGAAGCGAATTGCTCAGGATAGACTTGTGTGGAAAGCATTTGGAGAGACCTTCATCCAGCAGTGGATAGATAATGGTTGAATATGATGATGATGATGATGACTACATATTGAAAAACTCTCATACCGAAATACAAAGTTACAGTAATAATTAATAAATTATAAATTTGAGTTTGACATAGTCATAATTAAGAATTTGGTTTGAAAGCACATGCTACAGAAACTAGTGTTATCAGTTACGAAAGTTAATAATATGTACCGGTATTTAAGATTGCTGAAGAACGTTATAATTGGGTGCTACTCTAAGATTTTCTTCGGATAGTGGCCTATAAGAGGCGACATGAAGAGCAAAAACCTTTCCATATCAATAATTTAGGGCAACATGTTGTTTGTCTTATATAACCCCCCTTGAATAGCCTTTAACTTAAAATGAAAATAATGCGTGAGAAAAATTATACCAATCCATTACTTCGTAACAATATAGAGAGATACCAGGAAGCAATTGGGCGGGATTTGTGGAAGCCGCGAGATGTAAAAGTTTGGATGGGAAGCAGGGATGATTGCAGATTCTTTGAACACACTCCATAAACCTAATTCCAGCACCTGTCCAAAAAACTTCCAAAACTAAAAAAGGGGGAACGTGTGGAGACAACCATTGATAGAAAAGTAAATCCGATTGAAAATAACCCACCTCTTGACCTCCCTCAGAGAGATTCACCACCGCCATTTTAACAGACATTAACTCGTTAGCATCGATCGCCTTTACTTTTCCTTTGTTTTCGGTTGTGTTTTAAAATATGCCTCGAAGTAATATACCTCCGTTACCCTAAAAATTGTCTACATATTAATTCTTACGCTTATTCTAGAAACATTTTGCTATAATTTGCCATCGAGAAGCCAATATTTCATTCTAAGGAAACTTAGACACCACATCAATGCAGTCCATATAAACAGGTTTTATTCATGAGGATAAGTCATATTTTAGAAGAAGCGTCACACGTACGATTATTACGGATAATGATAGTTATTATACCATGCGTCTCATTTGTACAAACTTTTTTGTGAGAAATGTTGTCATTCACGTGTATTCATCACCTAAGGAAGCATTTATCAAGTGGTTTTTCCATGGCTACCTATTTTTATTTATTTCTTTGTTCCATGTGGGCGCTTTTGATGCCACCAAACGAATCATGGTCTACAGTGCAAATTTTCTATAACTGCATGGCGACTGTTTTGTAATAAAATAGGAGAGAAAGGAAAATTTCTTGCGAAATTCTAATGAACAGAATTTCAATACCCATCGATATGGGTCACCGAATTTTATCCATACGATTCAAAGTGTACACTAATCAGAGGGATAATTTCAGTAGGCATAACTTCAGGCCATTCGGTAAAAACTTGAATAGTAATACAGTATAAAACGTAAGTGAATAAATTTCTAAAATAAAGTAGTGTATTACGGATACTCCGGCAATCCTTAAAACAATACAAAAATACTAACTAGTATTTCCTTACATTGGAACATTTATTTTTACTTAATGCCATAATTAAAAAAAACGAAATAATTTTGGAATTTGCTTTTGAAGAACTGAAAACCACATTTGGTGTGGAAACCGTGCTGTCTTCAATACCTCCTGAATCATTTTCTGAAAAAGTCATTTATTTCTTTGACCGAAAGAATTTTGTCCGTGCATTTTAAGTGAGACTTTTAACATTGTAGAAGTCATGCTGATTTGCATGTACACATAATTATGATGTGCTTTACTACAGGACAGTTATGTCATCAATATAAATTACGAAAGATAATGGCGCTAGATCTTTTAGTTCTCCAGTTCCCAGCATTTGCGTTCATGTGCAACTAGCATCACCACCGTCCAAGCATGTGGTTCTGCAACATACAATCTTTGATTAATTTTTGTTACGTCTTTACGTTGTTTATTTTATATTTCGTTAGTCAATAAACGTTGAAGTTTATGCAGTAAAGCTTGTTAGTTTAAATTACAAATCCGGTGATGCAACGCCTCATGACTGAAACACATTCAATCCTGCAAGTGATCTTGCGCCTTAAATCCCCATAGTATACATATATGCTTCGAATGGGAAAAGGGAATTTGTCTTCACTAACGAGAGCTCAGTTTTAAGCGAAGCCGTATTGACGAAATTTTACTATATATGAATTATGTATGGGATAAGATTTCCATTTCCTCACGGCAGAAAGAAATAAAACTACATTCTTCGCCAAAAAGAATTCATTCAAAAATCCTTCCTTTTGTCTGAATCTGACAACAGTCAGTATCTTGAATTTCTAAGATTTTCGAGAAATACAAGAAATTTAAAACATCCAGTTTCATTTTATATTTTTATTTAGGGAAGTATTATCAAATTATATTTTAAATACAAAACGGAGTTGATTTAAACTTCCTCCAGGGATTTATTTAAGGTTTTCTGCATTATTTGGTGGGGATTTTTTTTATCAAAACATAATCATAGTAATTTTATAATTATTTACAAAATCATTAAAAATATTACTTGGTATCGGAAGTAAATTTGGGACAGCAAATTACCTACTCGATATTTCTGCTATTAAAGATGGTTCAAAGATTAAAATGTGGCGTTTATATTTTCAATTTGCGTATGTTTATTTTACACATTATTATAAAAACACACATGGAGACTTTTACAATAAGAGGATAATTAAGAAAAAGCGGTGGACTTTAAATTACATTATTATCGGAAGCAGATAGGCAACCGATTTGCTTTAAAAGGGTAATTAATATTCCAAGCAAAATATTGTTTTTGTAATTATCTTTGAACAATAATTAAGGGCATTTTTTTTCCTCGGACGAAAAAAAAATTGATTTTATGACGAGAAGCTATTTCGTGTATGCAGAACATTAATTAGAACTTAAATCTGTATACCTATAACAAAATAAAAATTTAAATAAAATGCAAAAATCTGGAAACGTGTGCGTCGTAAATGCGGCCATAGAAGGCCTTCTGATGTTCAGCTGGAAAGATATCCATATGCTGGTTATCATTTGATGTGTGTAGAAGGCGTTAAATATTCTCTTTTCTAAATAGCTGAGAGCAGTTCTCCATAAATTTCCAAGTATAATTTATTAAATATAAATTTAAAAAAATATATTTTAATCACGATTCGTGCTGGATGGCTTTATTTATCCAATAAAGGTATCCAATAAATTTTTCAGAAAACGGTAGCCGATTGCAAATAAGGGTCTTGAAAATTAAGTCTAAAGAGTAAATTATCTCTTGCTAATGCTATTTCTCCTATACTTGAAATCTTTGTAACACAGCATAATAAGAATGCCTGTGTATGTGTGGAATACACATCTCTAAAAACTTTTCCCTGTTAACATTAAATACATAATTTTAAATATATTTTGTGAAACATAGCCTTGTCAGATTGAGTTCAGACACAAGAAGATTTGAAAATTTCTAAACATATTTATTAAAATGTATCATATTACAAAATATACATGTACACATGTATATATCAACACACTTTTACTGACACAGTGATTCAAAGGCCGTTTCGAATGTCTAATAAACCCGCGATATCACCATTTAGTAAGTATTATGAGGTAATCATGAAATTAAATAAGCTATGCTTTAAATAGCACCAGTTCAATTATAACCACATTAGATATAAAATATACACAATATATTTAATAAAATACCATTTAATTTACTTAGCAAGAATTAATTTGTTGAGTATTTAAATTAATTTATTTAATTAACTTAAATTAATTTATTTAACTTAAATTAGTTTATTTAATTAACTTAAATTTATTTAATTAACTTAAATTAATTAATTTAATTAACTTAAATTAATTTATAGTTAAAATAAATAAGTCAAAGGGCAAAGCCTGAAAAAGTGACAAAAGATTACAGTGGTGATGCAATTGTAAAAGCTTCCAGAAAAATATAAAAACTATTTTTGTAATAAAATGTAATAATATACTTTTCCCCAGAATCCCTACGATAGTGCTAAATAAATTTTTTACACCTAATAGTTACCTAATAATCCTATAAAGCGATGTCATATTGATAAATTTGAACTCAATTTTCACACAGGTAGTCATCGCTTCGCCCTAGGATAAAAAAGGGGAAACTGTTGATCATCAAGTAGTTTATGTTTGAAAGAGCCTCTTTCGCTATAAAAATTGCAAATTTAAATTTAAAGAATTCATTTATAGCGAACTTGTGTGTAACGAGATCCGCAATTTCTAATAGATTTTCTTAGATTTTTGCAAAAATAAAAACTTGCTTTTTCAGAAACTTACGGACCAATCCATCCATGTTAAGTGAAGAAACCTCGGTGACTACAGTAGGGTACAGAATAACTGAAATATTTTATTGACACAAAAGTTAAGTTTTCAAAATAAACGAAGTTTGAATTTCTTCATTTCACACCCTTTTCCGGATCATCGATTTAAAATTCCGTTTTCCTCTTTTCAAGGATTTGGCGACTGGCCCTGTTTCCTGAGAAGGTAAGACAAAATTCTCAATCACGAAAATTTTGTCGATATCTATCGATATAGAAGGAACACCGATAATTTGTTTTTGATGTACCTGATCGAGTTCTAAGATGGCCAGCATTGACAATCCCCGGACGTTCAATAAAATTGCAGGGCGGATGTAGATCTCATAAATTAGATAAAATATATGTAGACTTCAGGGATTAAATACTTAAACTTTAAATATTAATTGTGAGAAGCGGTGGCTGGTGATCACACTGCAGTGTTGCGCAACAAACCAATTTTTCATTACAAGGAAAGATATTTTAATGTTTTTATTGTTATTATTTTATTAGAATATGTTCATTTAGCTTGAAACATGTCATAAAAATGATCGCAGTCATCCCAAACATTTCAATAAATGATTCGATCTTCGAAATAGCATATCTGCTGGCCGCCTGTGTTGCAGCAGCGCTGCAACAGCAAGCCGCTGTGTAGCTAGGTATAGGTAGATACGCTAGACACAATCATCTGTGTTCGCCATACAGAAACGGTTGCTTGTTGCGAATAGCTGTGCAACACGCCTTTCTCCCTCTCAATTTTCTCACGCTCAAAATCCCTGAACTATCGTTATTTGTGAGTTTGTATTCTTTTATCATGAACACAGTCTGCTCTATGATTTGTTTTCAGATATGATACGTTTTAGCTTACGTTTTACTAATGTCCTGTGGTGCCGCAGTGTGATAATGCATTCGCCTAGTGGGCCGTTAAATCAGGTTCGACTCCTAACGGTGCAATGAACACTTACTCAGAAATCTCATGAAGAACACACTGCTCACTGTAGTCCGGGGATTGGTTCTCTAGGCTTTAAGAAGTTCGGATTCCTAGGGGAAACTGCAGGCCCAATAGGTTAGGATTCTCTGAAAACTGGAAGTCCGCAGGTTCAGATTCTTCGGAAAACAGTAGGTCTCAGAGCATCATGACCACTGTAGTCCTTGAGCCGTAAAACCACAAACAGACGTTTTACTAATCCGTTATTCTTTTATTATATCACTAAAAATACATAATTAGCGCTGACTATAATCATAAGTTAATGCGTATTTTTAAAATTTAAAGTGAATAGTGTGAAATACATATCAGCCCCTACAGTCCATATTATTCTTGCTTTTCCTGTTCAAATTCCCTGCACACAAAGCCTCCCTCAATCTCTCCCCCCCTCCGTTTATTCCCTGTCAGTTCATTTTCTTTTCTAGTAGTTATATTAATTTTTAAATAATTTGAAATTTTGGATTGTCGTAATTGTAATTACGCAGACAATGCTTAGTTGCTACGTTACATCGGTTTTTGTGGTGGTAAATTAGGAACCGCTCACGTGTTACGTAAGCACATTTGGGGAAGGGGTTAAGATTTGCTTATTTTTTCTAACAACGGGGAGGGGGGAATCAGAAACGTGCTTACGTAAGATACAAATAATAAAACTACCACATCGTCACGAGGTGACAACCGCCCTGGCAGAACTGCAATACTTGAATGTACGACACACTGCGTGTAGAATATATTAAATATATGTAATAATAATTAAATGTTTGATTATTTGAACCAGTGGGTGCCAAACCTTTTTTGCTTGCGGCCATTTCAAGGCTCCCCGTGGCCTCCCAGACATTTTTAAATTATAATAAATGAATTATTTTTAATAAACATATTTTTGCGAAATTCCCTTTTCCTTATTTACACAAATTATTTGTTACAATATAAGATTTGATACGCTGTTTTAAGCTGATGTACAATTTTTGATGATAGTGGCATATGGAAGCAGAATGGCTATAAACAGCGTATTAAAACTTTTTAAATGCGATAATTTGTTGTGATTACACTCTATTTATAAATAAGCATTTAATATTATAACAAACTTACTAATAAGTGCTCAATATTACAATAAAAATGTAAATAAGTATTATAATTTGCATCACACGTTGCATTCTTATTTCAAAAACTTATCAAACGTACCAAAACAATGGAGAATCGAAACCTG
>QLNU02015270.1:46345387-46357931 GCA_006491805.2 Dysdera silvatica | reverse complement strand
AAGGTATTATTACCCTTCACGGGGATAACACAATTGCCAAATAATGGTCAACACAGAAAAGCCTCCGGGGCGAGATTTTTGTGAGTTTTCGTGGGGGAATTTATTATACAATAATAAAATAAATTGCGTCTCTTTTTCTCAAAAAACAGAAAGCTCTAGTTTGAGCTATATGTACGTGGGTGGCAAAAATTATTGTATAATAAATTCCCCCACGAAAACTCACAAAAATCTCGCCCCGGAGGCTTTCTTGTGTTGACCATATTTGGCAATTGTGTTATCCCTGCGGAGGGTAATAATACCTTAACATCTTTACATACGGAGAAAGAGAGCGTTGTTTCCTGTCCTCATTCGTCTAGCGGTCCAAGACACTCCGGGCTAAACGGAGGGACCCTGGTTCGAATCCAGGATGGGGAAAGCGTCTCTTTTTCTCCAAAACGAATAAAGCTCTAGTTTGAGCTAATTAATACGTGGGTGGCAAAAATTATTGTATAATAAATTCCCCACGACAAAACTCACAAAAATCTCGCCCCGGAGGCTTTTCTGTGTTGACCATTATTTGGCAATTGTGTTATCCCTGTGAAGGGTAATAATACCTTACATTAAAAATAGTGCTATCTCTTGCCATTTGAGTTCTATCTATAATTATGTTTAATTACTATTACGAACTTGTTTTCTGAATTTAAAAGTGTTAGGACAATATGTATATGCATATTTTATTTTAAAATGAAAGCAGCAGAAACGATATTACTTTCAATTGGTGTTGAGCATATAATCGGTTTAACCGTTTCTTGCAAAAATGCATAATGCCCAGACATGCCAAACAGCATTACTTTGATTCTGAAGCGAAATATAAAGTTCGTTCATATTTACAACTCTTCCCTAAACTAATTCATAAAAGTACGTTTCCTAAAAAAAATATTCAGCATGTGAACTCAAGAACTGTGATTTTTAAACTTTTTAATTTACGGAACCCTTTCCTTGCCACAGCCACGGAACCTCTATGACAAGGTTGTCCAATCTTTTTGGGCAGCAGGTCATTTACAATTTTTTCACGGATCTCGCTGGCCACCAGTTTTGTAAAAAAAAATAAATAAATAAATAAAAACCTGTTAGAAGCTTCCACTTAGAGTTTCTTCCAGTTATTTACTTCCATTTGCGATACAGAAAGAGATTATTCATGCTGTCCACAACGTTCTTCCTTATTTCTGAAAAAAAAAATTAAAATGTTCGTTTTGGAATTTGTTTTATTTCAAATAGTCGTCGGTGGGCCGTATTGTGGCCCGTGGGTCGAATGTTGGAAAACCCTGCTCTATAAATATCATTTTAGGAAAACCTATGGAGCTATTTTTCATCACTACTTGAGCATAAAAATAAGCATTGTCAATATAAAAAAAGTAGATGAGACTTTTCTATTATTACGAGGTATTGGTTACGGTTAACGTGGATGTAGGGTTTACCCTGGATGAAAATTACAGAATTTGCAGGTTTTCTCGAAATTGCCAACGATATTTTAAGGACTTTAGTGGGCCGTCCCAAAATTTCGAGCTTCCGCTTGACATATTTTAAGAAGCACTGACCTATGAGAGACTAGAACACATTAGATTACTTGCCCGACCAATTCCACACGTTTTGACTGAAAGAAGCCTTTCATCAGGAATGATGGACTGTCGTAAGTACGTGCGAAAAGTTGTTAATTTATCAACGCCAACTTATCTATAGTTAAATATTTATTGTTATTTACAGGTTTCAATGAAATGAAGCTTGGCACATGTTTCGAAACAGCCAATTCAAACAAGGTAATCAATCGTAAAAAATATAAATTCTTTTCTTGAAGGTGATCCGATTAGATGAATATCTGATTGCACCAAGAAATCCAAGGGCTTACATAGAGCTACAATAGAACTACTTGAAAAATTTTCGCTCAGGTGATAGGTTGTATACAAATTTTAGCCAAAACTTCTCGCCGTATTTCATTAAGCAAATTAACTTTGGGTTAATTACCATGAAGTGTAGATGTTGGCATTAATTTTGTATACGCAATTCAACTAAAATTAAGAGATTCTGTACTACTAATCCGGATATACATTGGCATCGAGGCTCTGAATTTGTGATGGCTAATGGTTCTCCGAATGTAATCACGGTTCCAGGGTGCTAGTTGTTTCCGTTTTTACTTAACCGTGGAGAAATAGTGGTGGTAGTAGTAGAGTTAGTAGTAGTAATATACAGACGATTTTTTTCTCTTTAAGATAATAATGATATATTTCTCAGCGACATATTTTGGGACAAACGAAAAACAGGAAAAGGCGATCGATGCTAACGAGCTATTTGTGCGTTATAACGAATGACATCGTTGATTCTTCCTGATCATGGCGGAGAGGTGGGTTATTTCTGATGGGACTCACTTTTTGTCAGTGGTTGTTCCAGCACGATCTGTCCTGGTCTAGTTTTGGCAGTTTGTGGACAGACGCTGAAATTAGGTTTATAGAGTGGCCATGGAACCTGCAATTATGCTATCCGTTCCATCTTCACTTAGCAATTTTGTGGGGGCTGCAAGACTTGTCAAGTAACTTCTTTCAACAATGTCATCAAACTGCTTCACGACATCTATTGCCATTGCTGTAAAATAACGGACTGGGGGTAATTTTCCTTCCACATGACTCTCATTTAAAATTAGGGACTGCTGGAAAACCATCAAAGTGGCGTAGAGTTGAAATATTGAGATAAACAAACTATTCAGATGGAGTGGGAAACCAATTAATTAAACCAATTTCTTTCATGTGCTCTCTGTTTTACATAATTATCTCATTTGTTTTGCATTTCGATGGTTTTAGTTAAACCCGAAATGATATCTAAACTGAGATATATCTGTTATTGATTATCCATAATATGCTTTCAAGTTTAAGCCGATTACTTTCAAGCATCTAAATCGCGTCAGCAATACTTTGTTTATGTTGTCACGATGCTTGGTCAGCATAGGATATATTCTTATTAGAATTTACACTTTTCCCCGGAATCCGAACCTCTTAAGGCCTAGCGAAGCAACCCACGAACTACGGTGAGCAGTTAGTAATATTTTTTTAAATTTTTGTTTGAAAGTCGAATCCGGAGTAATAGCATTCTGTGTGAACGTTTCGCCACCGCAAAGTCTTTTCCAACGGTTCCATGGCGAACATTTTTAAAGCAGAGATTGTTTTTTACTCCTGTTGTGATGGCACTTGTATTTACTGAATGTTTTCACTTGTTTCTTGCAAATCCTTCCTGGAAAAATTGCAACGTGCACACTATTTTTACTTTGTTGGATCTACATGTTTGAATGTTTTGGTCTTAGTACCTTTGTAATCTTTTAAAGGAGACTCGTACGGAAAAGGATTGAAACGTTAATTAATGAAAAATACCTGAAACTCACTCAGAAACGTCTTATTTTAGCATTAAGTTATTATTTTCGGGAACATCAATTTTAATTTTATAACTTTATTTTTTATGCTGATTTGTTAATATACAAACTTACGAATATCGTTTCAGAATTTTTTTTATTTCTCTCTAATATCCATTTTACAGTTATAATCTCTTAAATCATTGGCATATGCAAGGGAGTGAAGATGTGACAACACCTATTAATGTGAAACTTTGGATGTATATGTGTGTGAATATATCGAGTTTTAGAGTTTTAATTCCCTCTTAGAAGCACGTAACCCCCTCTTACAAAGTTCCTTTGCAGGCTTATGCCGTAAATAAATTTTACTAAACAACGGAAAAACGAGTTCAAACCAAATACATTTATGAAGTTATTTTTTAATGTTGCTTTTAAAATTGTCATGATTGTATGTTGTATACGCGTTACTGTATATATATTATCTTCAGTGTAAAGAAACAACAGAAATCAACCAAAAAGAAGATAGGAAGATTAATGAAAAAGAAGTGGTCATACATCCATTAAGACTTAAAATGTGATTGTGTTATTAAGTTTTAATTAAAATTTATTTGCTCCAACCATTAGATTTTTCTTCTTAGTTTTAAAAATAGCTTCTATTTAATCCTTTATTCTTTGAAGGTATATCGTTTTGCCCCAATTACCCCATGCCAGAGAACTTTCATAAATAATATCGCAAATATCATTACAAGCTGTCATTAAAGCAGACATGGAAAAGGTTTCATTTTCGCGAAGAAAGCGATTTTAAAGATTCCGCAAGATTTGATTTCTAAATAAATGGACAACACCGCTAATAGGTTGGTTGTTGCCTCAGACTTGTCTTGAGATAGAAATTGACAAATTACACAAGACACATACGGCGCATTATCAAACTCTTGAAATATATTGCGTGGTATCGAAAACAAAATTGTTATTACCCTTGAACAAACGTGGACGCTTGATGGATATGTGGCTAAGTAAGTTACTAACATGGAAATAAAATGGACTTAAAGCGTCAGCTTCTGAAAAATTGGATTCTAATAAAATTCCTTCATATGTCTCAACAATACCTAGAGAGCAAACTCATAAACGATTCAATTCATATTCCGTAACACAATTTTGAATCTATATTTAAAAATAAATTGTTTTTTTGCTTGCTTACACGCACAAATTTGGCTCAATATCACATGAAAATACACAATATCCAAGATTTTTATACATTATATGGTTGATATCTCGCCAGGGCAGCACCATGATTAGTGTAGACACTATGGAATTCATTTCAGTTATCAGAAGACAATCCCAAAATGACATTAATATGGGTTCGATCATTGTGACCAGCCACCTGATTTTGCGATAGCATGTGTAATATCGAACCCTTTCATATTGCAACTAGTATATATCCGGACACAAAGCCAATGTTCCTTTACATCAATTTTACCCTAGTATGGATTAAGGATAAATCAGAAATCAAGCGAATCATGATGTGCAAAGCCAAGTGTATACATATCCATACCATAATGCAGAGAATTATTTGACTCGTGTGTTTTATGATAGATTTACAAATAGGGCTGGCTAAGAACACGTTAAAGAGCATTAAACGTTGTTACAATTCATAAAATGTATGCATAAAGAAAGTAGGGGTACCTACAACTCTATGTACATTATTTCAAATGGGTATGGGGCAAGGTTATAGGACTGTACTCGCCATAGTATGCAACATTATACACCTGGACTATAATATGCAGGTCAAGTTTTCACCCAATCATACTACAGCATTCAGATTATTAGAATCATGTACTATCCGCAAACTCTATAATAGGGATGGCCAAGAGCATGTCAAAACATCAAAGAGCACCGGATATACATTTCTATTCAGTAAATTTTTATATCAGAAAGAGAAATTGACCTTTCCCTGATTCTATAAATATAATACGAGAAGTGCAATATATAACAGAATTTAAAAAAAAAATGCTGTGTCGCCGAGTTGCTGTAAGCAGCACTATAGTTCATGTTTTCCAAGTAAAACCCCGAGTGGTTGCATATCCAGCGAAAAAGAAGTTGGCTAGTAATATTTTTAAGGCGCAAGGACACAAGTCATTATGCGTCAGACAAAGGGACACGCAAATACAATTTAGGTGAAAATGAAAGCAATGAATTCAATGAAAAATTAGTGTCACATTTAGTGATCACACGAGCATTTTAAATAATTTTATGTACCATGATGATTGCAACCACAGGAATCTTGCCGATTAACAAGTTGTTTGAAATGCGATTTTAAGGGATAGAGACAAAATAAAATAAAATTTTACAGAGGCTCAAAGTAGGAATCAATGTTCAGTTTAGAAATATCGTAGGTAGGTATGGCGCAAGGACAAGAGTCATTTAGCACCATATAAGGCACATACAGTCCATGTGAAAACGAAAGCAGCTTACAAGATGAAAAATCAGTATTAGTTGTATTAATAAACAAGCAACAGTTATAGCGAATTAAGCTACTATGAAGATTGCAACCACAGAAATTCTTCAGTTGACTACGTGTTCAGGAATTAGTTGTGAAGGATGGCAACAAATTATTATTTGATCAAGAAATTATATGTTGTATATACGATATATACACACACTTACGAACACATGATATCACACTCATATACCATGGTCATATATACACACACGTTATTAACTCGCATAATTTCTTGAAATATATAAATGTGATACCACTTCCATAATACCAAAGTAAGCCGGGCTAATAACCGTATATACTCACAATTTTCTTCATAGCATCGAAGATAAATCCCCACATCCAACACTACATTAAATAGTACAGAACATTCAGAATTTCAGTATCAATCCTCCGGCCTTCGGATCTGAAGCAGTGATGCCCAATCAATCGATATAATTTGAAACCCTGGGTAGCAGTACCGTGCTAGACGTATATAGACATATAAACGTATATCTATGACGATATGCATTTAAAACTCAAAAATAACTAACTGAATGAGTCAGAAAATGGCAAGTTTGCAAAAGTTCAACAATTGGATCATCTAAAAAGTTCGGATTAATAAAAATATATGGAATACAAATATCCACTTACCCAAATTTGCATCAGATGTTAGTCTTTTCATATTGCATTTAGGCAAATAATGTAATTGCATATAAATATGAATAATTGATTATCATTGCATAATTTTAATGATTGCGCGCAGCATCGACGATGTCGTGGTGGTATAGGTGGACTGTACACAATAATCGCTGGCCAATGTCCTACACGGCATCAAATCCAAGGCATTGGGCGAGAACGTGAGTAGCCAATATCGACATGAGATCTCGATAAAAATTACACAAGCAAATTGAATAATTTCGACTGCAGTGAAGGCCTTAAATACTATAGTAAACATTCCATAAGTAACTTGTTTGAGGAGTAAATGTAAAGGACAGTGAAAAAATGAGATCATATCGAAAGAAAAATCTCAATGTAGAATTTAATATCCAGTTAAGCGGCGACCCAGGTAGGTGTGGAGCAAGGACAAGGGTCATTTAGCGCCAGGAAAGATGAAAACATCTATAAGAAAATGAAAACAGTAAGATTGCATTACATGAGAAAGCATTTGATGAAAAATCAGTGTTAATATTAGTATGTCTAAACATATACAATGAAAATTAAGCTACCATGAAGACTTCCACTATAAGAAGCCCTCCGCTGTCAACGTGATCAGGAAGTAATTTTGAAATGTAGCAGCAAGTTAAGATATTAGCAGGAATTATGTATTATATAAACAAATATACGCATATATAATCATGCATATGATATCACACACAAAAGCCGGTGACTGCACTCATACATATGGCAAAAACTCGTAAACTTCCTCAGTGTGATCACATAACATCAATTCAGCCATAGCAGAGATGGTTGAACCAAGGGTAATCCACATTCCCAATTTTCATCCCCATTATTAGAAAAACATTCACGGTCATCAAACACTTCCTTCCAATAATATTGAATGTTAAGTATTCAACACAATTCCCGGACCACGGATCCGATGTAATGATGACAAAGCTAATGCTCCAATTTGAAATCCATGGTGGTAATGTCATGACTGAAAAACATAGAGTTATGCCGACAAACAAAAATAATTCCAAAGTAAATGGGTGTGTCACAATCTATCCAAAATTTATGGAAGTTCAACATAAAGATCACTCTCAGGATTTAGATTGATTTCAGTGTATAAAATTCAAATATCTGCTTACGCAAATCTTTAATCTTGTCAACGTTTTCGTATATCCATTTGGTAAATAATACAATTGCATATAAGCATAGTCAACCGATTATCACTGTGGAGTATTAATGAAAAAATTATGTACATCTACGATATCGTGGATTGCATATCACAACCGCTGGTGAGGGTCCTACGCTACAACTAATCCAATGGTAATGGGTGAAGATTTCAGTAACGAATATCAATATAAAATCGTAGCAATACAGTGGCGGGTGATCCTTGCTTCTTTACACTATATTCCGAAATGGTAGTACCGAAAGTCATCGGCTGTTTTAAGAACTTTCTTTGTCCCCGATTCATCAATAAAGGACACAGTCCCAAAATGTGTCCAGCATATCATGCTTTTCATTCTCAGATCATTGAAGATTTGTTTCCGTTTTGAGGTCAGGCTCTCCGTGATTATTGTTCTTGTACTCTTCAAGAGTTTTTTATTTTTGAATGTGAACTCCCTCTGAGACATTTTCAAGAATTTAACAATGATTTGTCTTGGTCTTTTCTCAGCAGATAACGAGTTTACGGTTCGTCCCAGTGGGTGTGCACTAACAAAGTCTGTTGATGGCATGCTGGATTTAAATTTTTGATTAAAAATATCAATGATGGAAGTAAGAGGATCCTCATTATCTAATAATGGAATTCCATGTACCAGCAAACAAGATCTTTTAATATGTATCCATTTTATATAAATCGAACACTACGCAGATTAAATTAAACAACAATGTCAATCAATCAACGTTTATTGGCGTAGTGATACCAACGCCGATGGTATGGCGTGATTAGATGGTGAAACGTTCGAAAGAAAATAAATATTTCTGCCTTCGGTGGGACCTGAACCCACGACCAACAATAGTAGTCCATGTACTACACCATTCTGCGAAATAACTGGCAACAATATATATACGTTCGTAAAGAGATTATATATTGTCCTTCGTAGCTCAGTGGGTAGAGCCTCCGCCCGGCAAGTGGAAGGTCGTGGGTTCAGGTCCCACCGAAGGCAGAAATATTTATTTTCTTTCGAACGTTTCACCATCTAATCACGCCATACCATCGGCGTTGGTATCACTACGCCAATAAACGTTGATTGATTGACATTGTTGTTTGATTTAATATATTGGTTCTGTTCGTCTATTTCGTATTCAATTTTTTTATATTGCCGCTCAATTTGAGAAATTCTCCCCTTGAGACTTCCATTCAACGCTAAATTTGTCAATCTCAGCGTTTACCTCTCTTCTTGTTTCCTTTCTCAGTTTGTCAGAAACTACACCATGTTGGACATAGGTCGATTCTGTGCAAAGTTTTCGTCTATTCTATTTACGAGGGTCGTTCTCAGTTGCTCGAGCTGGCTGGACCAATGAAGCTGAATGCTGGCAATCTCGTCCGCCATTGTGCAAGTTCTTTTCTCATCTGGGGCTGGCGATGGTGCAGATGTCTTCGATTGTATGATCTTTGGAGCCATTTTAGTAATTAATAAGAATATATTATATCTATCATTTTCGTAATCATATACCTATCGCTTTTAATGTCAGTCATTATCGTTCACTTACCACAAATAAATTAGAGCTAGAATAGAGTTCATTGTTAATCGTTCCCCTCGTCTACCTCCAGAAGCGGGAGCAATTCAAAACATGACCGCCGCTGGCGGTTAACGACTGACGGGTAATTAATTAACGAGTAAATAATTTATAATGTGTTGAGATTCCAACCTCGATAAATATCTTACGTGCATGGTACTCTGTAAAGTCCAGTATTTCGCAAATAACATTGAACGAAGACTGGTAGAACTGTAAAAGTTAGGTATGGGTATAGTAAAGTACCCATAGTCAATGAGATGAAATCGACGACAGCGCGAACTGTGGCGAAATTGTAAAGTTACTGCAATACTGGAACTAGAGGAGATACAGAAAATTTTTCAATTACAAAGTTGTTAAGCACCAACTAGTTAGAGTAAGATGCAGTTATTTTCACCACTTTAATAGGGTAAAATTCGTAATTTAAGAGCTTTTTAAAGTGTCCGTCCAGATACGCCATCGTTGAAGATTGGGAAGTCGGTACTTTATCTTATTCTAGTAGTTTCGCCTAATGTTTCATCTTTAAAATGCTTACATAGAAACAACCGTGGCTTACGAGGGATTTGAACCAGCGCCCTGTCAGTTCCCAGGCTTACGCCTTAATTAACTACGCAACTGGGACGCCTACGGCAGAATTAGATTGTTGTCGCTAGCGCATCATACCAATTAATCATGGTAACACGTAATAATAACATTTCTACTAAAGTATAAATATCATTTATTTTTTCCACCATACTGTACGTAGTACGTAACATGAATCTGTACTTATATAATAAATGAAGCTTCACAAAATTACATGAATGAATGAACGATTGAAGTTGACGCATAAAGTGCTCGAAATGGCCACCGTCTGCTACAATACAGCTTTGTAGGCTACAATAAATTGTCTTTTGCATGTTAGCTAACATAGATGGTGTTACGCTATTGCGTGCCTTTGTGATTCGACATCGTAATTTTTGTGTGCTAGTTAGTTGTGTTGAATACACCTGATCTTTAATATATTCCCACGGGAAGAAATCCAGTGGGGGAGGTTAGATCAAGTAACCTTGGAGGCCACTTTTACTTCACCACAAGAATCGATGAATCGTTTTCGAAAGATTTCGGATAGAAAGCATTGCACATTTGCTGGTTTGTAGGCAGGAACTCCATCGTGCTGAAACTACATGCATCTTACATCGAGAAGAGGAAGGTTATCTAAACACTCGGGTAAAATGCTGTTCAATAAGTCAAAGTATTTATGTCCATTGAGGTGGCTGTCAAAGAAAACGGATCCAAGCAATTGAATTTTCCAAGTGCCGCACCACACCTTGATCGACCAGCGTTGCTGACGTTTGAGGGCCAATCCCCATAATGGATTTGCAACATCAAATTAATGGTTACTTTTTCGGTCCAGTATCTCGTTCCGCGTGAACGGGGCTTCATCGATCCAAAGTATATTAGACAGAAAGTATTGATATTAAGTACATAGTGGCAGCAATAAGGAGGCGCTGTTGATCTCTTGGCATGAGCCCCTGCATTAGCATCGCAGTGTAGAGGTGAGCTCAGTAATTATTTAGAATTCGCCATATTCGTCTGATACTAAGCTATACAGCTCACTGACTACTCTACTACTGCTACTGTATGGGTGGATACATACTTCGTGAACACACTCTCTTCATTGATCTTCGTTTGCTGGTCTCCCTATACTAATACAAGGTTTTATACTGCCCATATTTATGAACCGTTCAATAAAGCCCCGGGTGGTAAAAGGGGATAGATATAGGCTGGCAGGAAAACATAAGGCATATTGCCGTGCAATCTCTGCACTATTTCTTCTTTATTCCCCATACTGAAAGGCCATTTTAAAATAATCCACATTTAAGTAATTCACCATTTTATAAGTACCTACAGTATTATTAATTCTGGAACTAACAATCGCTGGTATTTCATCCTTGTTATGAACGTTTTTTATCGGTCATTGTACTAACCATGCATTCAAGGGGAAAGCGATAAAAATTCCAATGTCTTAATTTTATGTTTTCGGAGATAATACGTAGTTCAACTTTTTTCTTTGTGGAATAAAATCATTTCCTAGAAACGTGGCGTCACACGTGACGTCTTTAAGATAATTTGTGTTACTTGGGTAGGTTTTACAAAAATACGTAGTAGTATGCGTGGATTGCCGATGCCATTCGACAAAAATTGAGACGAATCAAATATGGAATCGGTGTTAAATTGGAAAATACACTAGAATCTAGCAGTTTTGTAGGGTCTTAATTTAGTAGAAACAGGGCCGGACTAATGTTTCCGGGGCCTTGTGTTACTAAAAATTTTGAGGCCCCTATTTGCGCTTTTTTACAAAAACAGTGCATCTAGTGTTGACTTTTAAAATTAGTCTTAGTCTAATTTCTGTGCAGGCATGAAGAAAAGCATTGAATTATTAATTTTTAATATTTATTAATTATAAACCATAAATTTTCATTACATTAAGAACTATAAAAAAAATTTTGTTGCCCACTTGAAACATATTAGTGAAATATATACATGTACAACGTTTTAACTTGCTTTTACTGCGTTACAATTTTAATGTTTAAGTAAAAATTTTTGAGGTTGGATTCCTGCGTAATACTACTCACTGAAAACTATATTCTGTACATCCTATACAACAGCTATATTTAAATATATATTATGGTGCAATAAAAATTAGAAATGAATATTTAGAAGCAAAAGTTCATACCTACTTCAAACGTTTAAATTTTACAGTCTCTAAAATTTCTGTTCCCTTATTTTAAGGTTTAAAAAAGGCCTAAAATTGCTCACCACATTTCCCTAAAACATATAGTAATAGTATAAATATAAAATACCATAAATAGAATAGTATTAATATAAGCAGTCATAATAGATACATGGATTCATATGAATCATGGGTACAGAATTGGTTCGAAAACAATGTCCGGCCCACTGGTCCAATATTCCTTCCACTAAGAGCGGCTGACTAAGTTCAGGTGGTGATTAATTCTCCTTCGAATGTGGTGGCGGTATTTGAGTAACAGATACTGGCGTTTTTCCCCTCATCGAGAAAAATAATTAATATGCGGGCAATTCTTTTCTTTTTAAGGTAATGACTATATAGTACTCAGGGACATATTTTAGGAAAACCGGAAAACAAGAAAAGGAAAAGACGATCGATGCTAACGAGCTATTGCCCGTTATAATGGTGTTGCTGATTTCCTCTGAGAGAGTTGAAGAGTTGGGTTATTTCCGGAGGGACTCACTTTTTTGTCAGTGGTTGTTCCGTGCGTTCCATCATGATC
>QLNU02015270.1:46282058-46345287 GCA_006491805.2 Dysdera silvatica | reverse complement strand
TTTTGAGATTATTAAGAACAAATTAATATGATCAATTTAGAATTGGAGTGGAGCAGAAAGCGATATTTGTGCGATATGGAAATGCATTTGTACCATAAAAAACAAATTCTACTCTATTATTATAAAATTTCCATCATTATAAATCATTATTAATCATAAATTGTCAAAGTTCTGATCTCTTCCTTGCTGCTCTTATCATCAAAGAATTACCATGCGGTTACAAAATACACGCACCATAATCAGTTTAATTAGTGTGAGCAAGAAGCGTGTAGATTTTCTCATTTGCCAAAACACTGAGTTTGCTCGTTCATAATAGGTGGGCAAGACCTTTCACTGAATCATTTAGTGATCGATGTAGTACGTCTGTATTCTGAGCTGAGAAATGTGCACAAATCCCTGTACATAGCGTTGTTGCCTCTTGGTAACATATAGTGGAGGTAATAGGTTAAATACCAATTTCTGTTCCACTGTTTCACCATAGTCTGGTGGAAAAACAAGACACGATGACATAATTATCACACACTTGTAAATTTCTTCTGAACATGTCATTTTCTGTTTCAGTAAGTTCAAAGTGGTTTGTGTTGACTCAATTGATGGACTGACTAAACCATCTCGGAATTATTTCGTGGCAATTATAACCCTTTTTCGAAGAGAATAAATATTAATATGCAGGTGATTTTTTTTATGATGGTGATGATATATTTCATGGAGACATATTTTGAGACACAGCCGAAAACCATAAAAAGAAAAAGCGATCGATGCTAACGAGCTAATGCCTGTTATAATGGCGTCGCTGGTTCCCTTTGTGGGAGGTAAAGAGGTGGGTTACTTCCAACGGGACTCACTCTTCCGTCAGTGGTTGTTTCCGTATGTTCTATCTTGATTTAATTGTGGCAGTTTTTCAAACAGACGCTGAAATTAGGTTCGTGAAGTGGTCACAGAGCCTGCAAATATCCTCCTTCTCCATCCCCACTAGGCTATTTTACGGTTCCTACAAAATTCCTTAAATTGTTCCTTCGAACCAATGCATCAAATCGTTCCTCGATATCACTTATTGTTATGAAATAATCGATTAAGGTAATTTTTCCCTCGCATTACTTTCATTTTAAGTTAGGAAGGGACGGATTCAAGAAGTGTCGGATAACGTAAGGATGGGACATTGGGCCAAATTATTATGGATTGGTGGATTGGAAGCCGATAAATTAACTACTTCTCCATACGTCCTGTTGTGTGTCCTGTAAACAATTTTGCATCTTTGAGACTATATTTCTCACATTCAAACTAGAACACAAACTGCTGATTAATTAATTAATTGATGGACAATTAAAAATTAAACAACTAATGAATTTCTATGACGTGTATCAATTTTGTAAATTGAGTAAATGAATAACATTAGGAAAGCTTTCACTAGGAATATTATGACATGCGAAAGTTATTCTGTATTTGTGGTATTGATATTTTTATTTTAATGACACATTCGATATCCGCTGATGTTCAGGGCCGTTTCTACCATTAGGCCGGGTAGGCGACTGCCTAGGGCGGCAAAATGGCGTAAAAATTTAATTTTAAATCAAACAAAGAAAAAACTGAGCAAATGAGGAGAAAAAAATAAAAAGAAGAAAAATTAAAACATATAATTGTTTTCAAAAGCATACGGGACAATTACTTAATAAGTCTTTACTTTGACGAATGTGAAAATGTTTGATGTGTTTCATTGTTTAATTTTACACACAAGTTCTTTTATATCTAATATATTTAAGCCTTCTAGCTCTGATAATACAACGTTGTGTTTTGAAATATTACTCTCTTAATATCCCAGTTTTCAAAAATATAAAATGTTGAAATTAAACGATTATAACATGTAGCAATTGTTTTACTATTCACAATACCCTAACATTACAAAATAACTAATATAAGTTTAAAATATAAATATAATTAACGGGTTTAATGATTCAAAGTATAATAGAAGATTTGCATTTTTTTTGACGCTGGATGGTGGTGGTGGCGGTAAACAGTGGTATACAGTGGTATACAGGGGGTATACAGTGAAAAGGGCAATGGCAGTAAAAGACTGGGGGCGGCATTTTCCAATTCTAGCCTAGGGCAGAAAAATACCTAGAAAAGTCTCTGCTATTTTGTTTACAAGGTAAAATCCTTTGATTTATTTATTTCAGCGGATTTGATATATATTTTAGCTTTATCTCAAATTCCGTCCAAACCGTCTTTAATAGAAAGATAACTCTTCTTTTTTTCTTGTTTCGTCATTACATCTTCTGAAGGACTTGGGCATCCTTAACAATAGTCAACCACTTTTTTTCATCTGAAGATTTTCCCCCGTCTTTCTTCTATTCACAATCCTTCTGACTATATAAATCAGACATTATGAAAGGAATTAAAATTCGACACATACATTCGGAAAGGTATTTTATTATAGGTGTTGAAGTAATTTTTTTTATTTCTTAAACGAGGTGGTTACGCCTTGTTAATGAACACAGGCAATAGTACTAAACAGTGAGATTCTGCAAGTAATATTTAAATTATTCTGTTGAAAATAACGAAACGATACAGAGTTTCACCAGGAGATCGAACAGTTATTTTGAAGGTTTTAACAGTTTGGAGTTAACTGTCCTTTGTCAAGTGAAGGCAGAATTATGCCTTCACTTGACAAAGGGAGCAGTTGGCTCCCGAAACGTCGTGTTTTTAAACCTTACGCCAGTGTCGAAATAACTGTTTGTTCTGTTGAAAATGTTGATAACACAGCCAAGAGAAGAAATTTGTTTAAAAAATTCTTTAATATATTTAGAGTGAGTTTCGTTTCTCATTTTGTCACAAATATTCATGATAGGACACGATTAATAATAGGAGTTCTGTCATGTCTTTTAAATATAAATTTTTCTTTTCATAAATATTTAAAACAAAAATGAAAAGCGCTAACCGTTCTTTAAAAAATCTTGCTTTTAAATATTACTCTGATGATGGTAGAAATATTCTTGTCATTTAAAAAATACTTACATTGGAAAACTAAATGTTTACATTCATAAAAAAGACTCAATTTTTTTCAACATAAAAATAAGTTTACAGTGAAGATATAAAAAATACATTTTATATTTTATTTTGTTTGAAAAAGTATTTCATTATACAAATTTAAAAAAGCTATTTAACTATGAATCATTGGAACTGGCATAAATTCGGGGTGGTTGCTGACAATTATGTTGAAATTTGAGAAAAATTAAATCAAGCCGGAAATTTGCTGGCAGTACCGGATGTAGTTTTTGTAAAATAAATTCGTTTTTCCAGTAGAATGAAACAGAAGCCATCATTTGCTTCTAATATCGTTTAATATAGTGGAAATATTTCGAACCAGCAAGGAATCTTTTCAGATAAACAAAATTAAACTTACATTCAAACATTTTTTTTTTCATTTTTTATATCAATACAACTTCCCATTTATTATTTGAAGCTCGAACTAAAATATTATCATGAATAATTCTTCAGTAATATCACCGTTAAATTATAAGTACCCAACAGAAAACGTATCACACAAACTAATATTTATTCTTGACACTCATTTAACTTAATTTATTTGTTAATTTCTTTAGAAGTAATGATAATGAGATTTGTGGAAGGCATTACCTCATTACCCATTATTGTCGTCTTTCTCTTAATCCTCCACGTTGTCGTCATTAATACCGTCAAAAGCAATAATATAAGCGTCATCATCATCACTATCATCATCCACATCATAAATAGCGTTAACTTCCTGGTTGACCTTTCTTTTAAAATTTTGTGCGAAAGGTGCTATTGAAAAGCAGGGTCAGTTAAAAAGTTCGTAGATGATTTTAGCGTTATCGTTTCATAGCTACTTTTGTACATAATCTCTCCAGCTTTATTTACAATAAACTATTTTGTTTAATATCAGTATGAATACTTTTTTGTCATTCCTTTTCTAGATGTTAGCATTATTGTAAATTTTACAAATGATAATTTTTTTTATGCATTGTGTTGGAATCCTCCCCCCCCCCAAGCCTTCCTTAGCGCCTAAACTTCAGTGTAAATATTAGCATACGTTTAAGAAGTTTTCCTAAAGTAGGTTTTCTCTTTTGTGTTGATATATAAAATTAAAAGCATTTGTAAGGCAATTAACTTTTAATTGCAAATATGAAAAAAATAAGAAAAAAAACAAAAGATTTTGAATTTCTGTGAACAAATGTGAAGCGGCTTGGGAAAGGGTTTCAGAAATTAAATTAGTGACAGATTTGTGTGTAGAAGCAGATGGTTTTTAAAATTTTGTCCTGGAGGAACGGGAAACGCTTTGTATTCTAGACACGTGCACAGCTGTAGATACGCTTTTTTCTAAGCAATTTGGCGAATTGCGTTGGCCAGAAATAAATTATATTAAGAAACATAATTAACTCCGGAAAATTCATACCTAACTTTCATGATGAAAATATTTTTATAAAGAAATAGCTAAATTCACGTACTAAAATTTTAGCTACGTATATATTTTAATAGAAATATTGCCAAATGTTTAATATGCTTAAATTATATATATATGCCCAAAATTATACTTTTACTTTACAAGATTGGGTATCGAAATTTTGCACATAATTGGTCCCCACTAATAGCATTTTTTGAAAGAGAGCTGCAATTTTATATAATTAGCTGATAATTTCGCTATAGTCGTAGCTTTTAGTAAACGGAAAATAAGTTTCAAATTAATATAGTTTGTAGTTGAAAAAGGTATGACTAAGTGACTACGAATGCTACCAATGAGAATTATAAGCCAAACTTCAAAAAATTATTGTTTACATTTTAATATAAAAGATGGAAACTACAGTTTTTTATTACATACATATAAAAACCTTGCAGATATTTTATTTTTACATAAATCCTAGCTCCTATTAGGAAACATGTCTAAATTAATTATCTTTGATTAGCAGTTTTAAATTAAAATCCACAAAAAATTACGAAATCTATTGCCCTTATGTTGTATCATACGTTCAAAAAACGTGTTTTATGAAAATCAGAATTAAAGTTTCCTACCTCACTTCATGTGTGAAATTAATGTCTGTGCTGATTTATGAAATGGAAATAACTTTTCAGAAATATCCTGTTTTATAGGTTTGTCCTTGTCACGTGTTATTTATTCTCATGTTTTAGTTTAGGCCTCCGATAATCTGACGCCTGTGTTTCCATTGATTGGCAAAGTGTCTTTTATCTTTACACAAACGTAAATTATCCATTTTATTAACCCCTATTGACACAAAAACCAGGATCAATGTACATTATCTCCATTTTTTCCAGTTCTAGTCTACCGCCTACATTAAAATGCAATAATGTGTCATACATTGCCAATTACAGTGTCTCCAAACAAACATAGACACTTGTGGATAATTCTGCCATACCATAACATGGAAGCTTTCATCTGTATTCTTTATTTTTCCATGCAAACACATTTCCAACATATATTTTGCTCACTGTACAAACTTATGTTTTTGGTCCACTGCTGGGTTAAAAACGTAAGTAGATTGTTTGTTATTACAAATTTTACTACGCCTAAAACGTTGTATTCCTTGATTCATTTATATTGCATTGTGTTACGCCACCTTACTAATCTTTATCTTGTGTTTTGTTATGACCCTTTTATAAATAAGTTTAATTTTTGACTTGACTGGTAAGAGACGCCCACTTTTATGTTTGTAAGGCTCGCTCCTTTCGCCTGTGCTCATTAATATGAGCACCAGCTTTCTGTTTTCGTGGAGCATCCTGTAGTGTGTGACGGATGACTGTTACCAGTACTAATGTGGTATAAAGGAGCCCAGTGTTATATATTTATATTTTTATATATATTTATATTTTATGTTATATTTTTATATATATTTATATTTTATGTTATATTTTTATATATATTTATATTGAATCTAAAGGTTCTGTGTTTAACTGTGATGCAATTATAAATTATTTTTACACCTTGTCAATTTTCACATCCTTCAGTTTGTGCGATCCCATAATGCCACCACTCTGTTCACTTAGCAGGCTTTTCTAACTGTTGCCACTTAGCAACTTGTTTTCTTTTTCATGATGTTTTCCATATGTACGTAATTTTCATGTTCCGTATCTGGCAACATATATTGTATAATTATAATTTCACTTTTTATATTTGCTAACAGTGTAATTGTTTTCCAAATTCTTCAGTCTTCATTTCACCATTAGTGTGAGCACACGTACTACGAAGGCTCCGGCAAATAACGGCGTACTAAATTCTTTTAACGTTGCACTGTAATTTAATTATCTTTTGGCGAACTATTCTAAATATTTAATGTTTTAATAAATATTATTTTAACTGAATGAAATTACTCCATGATTTCAATATTTATATCTGCAAGGTTTCCTGCGTTGTTCCTTTAATGTTATTCAATTTTCGTAGCGCAGTACGCAGTCTTGTCTAATCTGTTGAATACCAACAATACTGTACATTATAGATAGCAGGTAATATAAACCATATGACGTGTTTAACTAGTTGTTAGAACATCAAAAATAAATTTTAAAAACAAAAATAATAATATACCCCATAACAAAGGAACAAAAAAAATTTAATTTAAAGGATATATTTATAAAGACTTTTTGTGGCGTATTTGATAAAATGTCGTGATTTCTAAAAAATTTTATACGTGAAAGTTTTCTTCATTTTTTCTTTACTGAAGTTAGAAAGCAAAGCCCATTCGTGTTTGGTGAGGTACTAAGTAGCTACAATAAGAGTGGAAAAAGGAGAAAACTTTCATTTTCTTTTTACGAAAAATAAGAAGTGTTTTTCCAAAATAACCGAAGTTAGTAATTCTTCAGTTCACTTTTTTCTTATCATCGATTTAAAGTTGTTTTCCCACCTTTTCAAAAGGTTTGACGACTGGGTCTGTTTGTGGAGATAAAAGGAAGCTACGAAATTTTCATACATCACAGTTTTATCGATACCTTTCGATACGCAGGTAATATCGGTATTTTACTTTGGATTTGTGAAGTCAAGCTCCGAGGTAAAAACCAGTGGCTATTTGTAAAACTCGAAGAATTTTCAGGGAATCAGTATAGATTTTAAATGTGGGAAAAAAACGTAATATTTGAATTTAAATATTTAGTCACTCATGTACAATATTTAGATATGTAATTCATGTATGATATGTATTTAATTATGTATGATATGTATTTAATTATGTATGATATGTATGTAATTCATTCAGATATGTATGTAATTCATTCAGATATGTATGTAATTCATTCAGATATGTATGTAATTCATTCAGATATGTATGTAATTCATTCAGATATGTATGTAATTCATTCAGATATGTATTCATGTATCAATATTTAGATATTGAATCTAAATACAAATATTTTTCCGTTTCACAACAGAAAGATCACAAAACTAAATATTTAAACACTTATCTCACCCCGAAAGCACTTTGTAGCCTATCTGAAATTTGATTCCTTATGCTTTAGAGAATTGGGATTCTCATGTTATCATGGGGGGTAGGTTTAATGAACATTTTAAAAATAATTTCAACATATGAAAATATTTCTTTAAACACGTATTCTCCTCGAAATAAACAAGTGCAACGTAGATATGCTGGTTAGTTGGCTGAATTTTTATGGCGCAAAAACACGTAGATATGCGTAGTGCATCGCAAATATTCACTTTTAAATTTAACACTAAAAGAAGTATTTCGGAGGATGCACAATAAAAAGTATGCATTATTGTGTTTCGGAGGATGCACAATAAAAAGTACGCATTATTGTGTTTTGGAGGATGCACAATAAAAAGTATGCATTATTGTGTTTCGGAGGATGCACAATAAAAAGTACGCATTACTATATTTTGGAGGATGCACAATAAAAAGTACGCATTATTGTGTTTTGGAGGATGCACAATTAAAAGTACACACTATTAAAGAATATGCAAAAGAACTCGTGCTTATTAAGCTCATTTAAGTGGAAGCATCGATATTTCTGTCAATAAAAATGTATTTCTGAAAAAACAATGGAATGACAAAGTAAGACGCAATCGACAACAGTAGCAGTTTGCATAATTTTACAGGATTTCAAAAAAAAAATTGATTGTATTTTTGTAGCGTAAGGAGAGCCAGAGCCATTCTACGTCAGGATTTTAAAAAAAGTGATAATTTTCTTATCGTGATATTTGAATCGAAATTTTCAAGGATGAAACTGAGGAGCAGATTACTTGTGCCACTGAAGTGATAAGAGAAATATGGTAATATTGTTCAACCCGACTATGACCATCTCTGTTATAATGAGAACCTGGCTATGGCAAAAGACAATGGAACATTTGGTTTTACTCAAAACATACAGGACGGAAACCTTTAATGATAGAGAGAAAACTTGTTGGAGGTCACGTAAATTATCATCTTAGTTTACATAGGACGAGTTTGAAAATAAATTCCATCTCCCCCACTTTGTACATAAAAAAGAAGAAGAAAACGGTTTGTTTTCTTGTAGTTATGACAACCGGTATTACTACTCCTGAAGACATGGTCACCTGTTGAGCACCTTTCATCAAGAACGATTTTCCGTGTTTTAGGGCGCAGAGACAGCAAAGGTGCAAATACTGAGTCAGGGCTTACAGTTTTCCGAGGAATACGAACCTCTTAAGGTCTAGAGAACCAACCACCGGATGTGAGTAAGCGTTTTTTTTCTTTTGGCACCGTTAGAAGTCGAATAGCGGTGGACCAAATCATTCCATGACCGAAATATTGAACGAGCATGTTCGTTTATTGTAAGTAAGTAAAATGCTCATTGATTAGCTCAACTGATTCACTGATTCTTTCAGTTGATTCACTGTTTCGTTTAATTCATTCACTGATTCGCTCAATTAATTAACTGATCCGCAAAATTGATTCACTCATTCGTTCAATTGACTCATTGATTCCTTCAATTGATTTACTGATTCGTTTAATTGATCCGTTCAATTGATCGATTGGTTCACTCAATGGATAATTCGTTCAGTGGACCATTTGACACATTTGTAAAGTCGAACCTGAAGTAATGGCCCGTTGGACGAAGGGGTTCTTAATGCAGAGCCTCTTTAAAAACTGCTATATCTGCCATTAATGTGATAACGTATGTCTCCTCGGTTTGCGGGCTTGATATACATGGATTTTTGGACTTGGTGTCATTTAGAGGACAAACTGTACTTGCTGTTTTATGGCCCATCTTCCTCAGCGTAATTAAAGGGCATTTGCTGCAAAGGCGCTCTTGTCTACCCATGTATGGTTCACTTATTGAAGAATGCACTAAACGTTCTATTTTCCCTTCGATTAATTAAACATTCAAAAATGTTCAATTATATTCCATTACCTTCTCTTAGATTGTCGCGTTTTTATTTTTTTTATTTATTTTTTTTGTTTACACATACATTTTAAATACACTTATTTTAAAATTATATATCCTGATCCCATCTGGTTATTAACTCTTGATTTTTCACAGGATCTGCTTGGGGCCCACCGTCAACGCTCCACTTAAGAGCACTTGTTCATCCTCTCTTAACCAAATCTATCATTTCTATTCTTAATTTCTGATTGACTCCTTTTCAACTTTTTTTTTGATTTACATTGTTCGCCCCTGTCAACTTTATAACAATCTATTACAAATTTCTATTGCTCATAAACCTAGTTCACAACTGGGTCACTTTCCACCCCAATTTCAAACTTTTTCATCTCATTTTTCACGTCTCAAAACAATCCTACCTTAAATTAATCAAATTCTTTTACACTTTCTTCCCCTTCAATTCCTACTCAAATTCTATCTTAAATTGTCAAAAGTTGTTGGGTACAGGGCGATGAAAGTAATAAAGTTTTAGTGCTCAGTAATCTCTTATGGATGGGGCTATTTGGTTTTTAACAAATCAGAAGTTTTACCATCAAATACTCATAAATATTGAGATGCTTCTATATATAAATTCATATTTAGTATTTTTAATGAAGGATAGTATACATTTTGCAGCATAAAGTCCGAGACATTGAACTTTTGCCTGACTAAACTAAACGTGTAATGCCTAGATCCATACATAATAACGCTACTTTACCATGCTTTATCCCACTGCCGAAACAAAAATTTTGGCGACAATGGGTTAAGTGGTTAGGACACTCCATATGTAAAGGAAAGATCCAGGTTAGATCCAGGTGGTTTCTTCGACACTTATTTGTATTAATTCATGGCTGGTTACAATTTGTAACACTAACAAATAAACAATAACAATATTATTAGTTATTTTGTCCAAACATAGTACCACGAAACCTAAATAACACCAAAACACCGTAGAAAAACGAAGATTTTAAGTTGAAGCGGGAGTATTTTCATAATAAAAAGTGCAAATGTAATATTAAAAGATGCATTGACGAAGATTTTTTATGCGTTAACAATAACTCTATAATTTAATAAATTTTATATATATTGTAGTTTCTCTTTCAAGGATAGTAGGGAAGAGAGATATATGGAGTTAAAGTTATTGGCCATACATTTATGTTTTAAAAAAAATTAAGAATCCTTGAATAAACTCAAGTATAGAATTCTTAAATTCGCTTCCTTTTTCGGATCATCGATTTAGAGTTGCGTTCTCTATTCAAAGGATTTGGCGAGTAGCCCTGTTTCTGGACATGAAAGGAAGACGAAATTCATACATCAGAGTTTTGACGATATCTATCGACATTTAAAGGAACATCGATAATTCACTTTTAATGCCCAACGTCGAGTTTGGTGATTTCGATTCACAGACTGGCAGCTAACAATCGATTGAATTACAGAATCGTTACACGTTTTAAAACTTAAGGGAAAAATTTATAATATTCAAATACTGGTTAGTTCTCTGCACTTTGTGAAAAAATTAAGTATCCACAGACACACACACAGAAGAACCATCTAATTATGAAAGTTGATGTACAGTTATGTATAAGATAGTACTATATATAAGGCATTTGTAGAAATGATTATACTGCGCGTGACACCATGGCACTGGATTTCGCAATCACTATGGCATATAGGTTAGTTATATGTACATGGCGCAAGGACAACGGACATTCTGCACTAGACAAGGTGAGATCTTACGTATGGTTCTAATTAGCATATAGGAAAGGTTCCTAGATAACCTCTGGATGCTGTATATTCACTGTACGTTTATGAATAATCCAGGTTCTATACCCATCACCTTCAAAAATTTGCTTTCAGAGTCCTATGCTTTCTGCCATTGAAAAGATGATTGATTGGTTGGTTGGCTGGTTGGTTGGTTGCATTTTTATGACGTAAGGACAAGAGTCATATTGTGCCACCATCGAAAAGAGACAGCTTGGAGTGCATACGAAAGCTCGGACACATTACTCTGCTACTATTTATACGTATTATGCCTCAATAAAAAATTATTAAAACAAACTTCAACCACAGTCTAATCCCAATTAACGGTTTTCATTGGACTAGTGAAAATAATCGTGAAATCGGGGCAACCTATTTACCGGAATCAACGACGCACTTACACGGAGAGGCGATAAGTCCCGGGTCCTTCCTTGGGCTGAAAATTTACATGCAAAATATGTTAAAACTAGGAACTATTACATTAAAAAGAATAACTTTTTTTACATATTTGGCCCTCCTCCAATCAAACATCATTGGTGCACTAATGTTCGGAAACGAAATAAGGAATTATCGAAAAGGAGTATTATAAAAGTTCTCACCAGCGTTTTGAAAAACACGTGCTTATTTTAATAAACGTAAGGTACAAGTGCGTACGCAATTGCTACTTCGGAAAAAAATCTTTTACGTTTGCTTCAATTTTTCTTGGGTGTTGGTATTTAACATTGCTTTTACGATTTATTCAAATGTATCAAAAATATCATCGTCGACGTAAAAACGTAGGAAATACTTTTTTTACACACTGTGAACCATCATTCGTTTCAATTGAGTGAACTTAACTGAAGCTAATCTTCTGACGACAGGTGATTTTCTTACTGAAATTCAACTTGCAGCTACAGGATAGGCAAGAAATTATCTTTAAACTGGGGAATAAATAACACTGGACTCAATATAAATCAATCCGGACCAATAAAACAATCGTCAAATCGGTAATTATTAAATTGAAATTAGACTGCATTTAAAATTAAAATAAATTTCTTTCATGAATTATACAGGGTACGGCAGAAAGAACTTACCGATTTGGGAGGGGTGGGGTTTGGACAGAATAGTGGGAGTTTGTCATTAGACAGCTGAGTTCATGCCGCTTTCAGATCAGACGATGGCTTGTTCGGGAGAGCACCGCGCTTTTGTTATCGAGGGTTTTTCGCCGTGTTTTTCACCTGTTCTTCGCGCTCGTTCGACATACGATTTTTCTGTGGGGCTCACATCAAACCACGGGTATTAAATACTGTCCCTAAACTTCGAAAGCTTTCAGGGAGGCGATCACTTAGAAAGTTGCTATCATTCCGCTTTAAATGACCCGCAAAGACCATGGGTAACTATCGAGAGACGCTCAAGCAGTCTATCGCCAATGAATAACGCCACTTGAATGCTGCCATTTTTGTAACTCATTGATTTCAAACTGCATTACGTGTACTACTTAGGAATAAAAATATTTGTTATCCTGACTTGCATTGTTTGCTTTTAATCAGCCACACACACATGGACGTGCCAACGTTTTGGAAAGTGTGAGGGGGAGGGGGGCCGGGAGATTTTTTTTACGGTCATAAGTTTGTGGCGCCATCTATTGCCACAATTCCGCAACGGTTATTATAAAATGCTATACAATTAATTAAATAGTTAAATAAAGAATCATAAAACAACAACGATTTGAACGATTTACAATCTTACTGATTTCGCAGAGCACTAGGCTTTAAGATCGATATTTTCACAAAGACTAAGAAAATGTATAGATAAAGAGACGTTAATTTTTTTTAATAATAGATACGCCAAGGGGCACTGTTACAAGAAGTAGTACTGACGGTATCTACTGACAGGTAATGGAATTAGTATCAAAAGTTGTTTCGCCTTTACTACGTCAGTGGAAATGTTTAATGTTATTTTTGAAGTTAAAATTTTAATAGTATTCCTCGATAGCGTGGCAGCCTATACTTTTTGCCTCCGGTTCTTCATTCGTATGATAACCCCTTCCTTGCTGGCAATACCTGAACCCAAAGTCGTGGAGCCTTTCCTATGGCACCTTTGTGTATATGTATATATATATATATGCATAACTGTGAACTTTAGCTTAATTTTATATTTTAAATTTATACAGGCATGCGGATTTAGTTAACCTTTTCTTACCAAGAACCAGCAACTCGAGACGTTTCTCGATGTTCTTGGTGAATTTCTTACCTCTAACTTAAAACGATTACACTGACAAATTAATGTATAAAACTTTTATATTTTAACATTTTATCTATCTTTACAGGTCTAAGAAGATAATTTCTTAAATATTAATTTCTGTACTGTTGCTTAGAGTGATATTTTACAAAACAAATGCCAAGATGCATGTCTGGTTTGTCGAGACAGGTATCGCAATAATACGTTGTCTGATGTCATTTGCCGGGCTCATTTCGTCGAGAGCAAACTTTGCAATCTTTTCTAACTCGTGCTAATCATTTTGCCACGACTGTCAAGTTTGAACTGATCTCGGAAGGTCGACCGTGGAGAGCCAAGCCTGGGTCTCCGCAGACCCGACTACAACCTAATATCTCCAGCGAAACACACACAAAAATCACTCCTCGATAGAGGAGAAACAATGTAAGAGCTGTTCAAACGCGGTGTCAAAAATGACCCAGGCTTGGCCGGACGCAGGCTAACACCGAACAAGCAGTTCGGTCCGCGATCGCTGACTAATTTGTGATGAGAAAATCTTATCTCCATTTGAAGGGCTGGCATTCTGCACTACATAAGATTGTACCCAAAGAACTTAGGAACCCACTTTAAAGAATCTAAACATAAATAGTCATTGCCGCGCATCGAATTTCCGCGTCAAACCAAGCGGTGAGCGACATGTATCTCTCGAGTTGCGGCATCGAATCTGTGGTGAGCAAGGGTCACCTTTCGAGTGAAAGGGTTAAATATGAAAGTCGAAGAATCGAAAATTAACGCATCTGCCCACTTAGTGCAATCTCGGCCTGCTTCATTTTTTATGTACTTTTTCCACTTATTTTACGCACTTGTCTCTGTTTGGAGTGTATTCTCCACACGATAGTGATGTTTGTTTGGATGTTTTATGGCGCAAGAGCATCTGGGCTATACTGCGCCAACCACACGGTAGTGAATGAATTACTTTCAAGTGATACTGCTGAAAAATGTTGAAATTTCATAAATAGCATTTTAAGTGAAAAAATAAAAGTGTTTGTGTGGCAACGATTGCCAAATAAGGCATTTACATCCTACAGTCATTGTACTTAAGATGTATAATTTTATTAATGTATGTCGAATCATTATGAATGAGATATATACTGAAGTGCCAGAAAAACTGGTACAGGCGTGCGTATGCAAATAACGGAGCTTTGCAACCAATCAGCGTAACGCGATGCGGTCGGCAGCGCCTATATAAGACAAGAGATGTCTGGCAAAGCTGTTAGATCGGTTCTTGCCGCTACAATGGCAGGTTATCAAGATTTAAGTGATTTTGAACGTGGCGTTATAGTCGGCACAAGAGAGATGGGACATAGCATCTCCGAGATAGCGACAAAATTTGGATTTTCGCGTACGACCATTTCACGGGTATACCGTGAATATCAGGAATCCGGTAAAACATCAAATCTCCGACAGCGGTGCGGCCGGAAAAAGACCTTGAAAGAACGGGACATTCGACGACTGACGAGAATCGTTAAACGAGATAGACGTGCAACACTTCCTCAAATTGCCGCGGATTTCAATGCTGGGGCATCAACAAGTGTCAGCGTGCGAACTGTTCAACGAACCATCATTGATATGGGCTTTCGGAGCCGAAGGCCCACTCGTGTACCATTGTTGACTGCACGGCACAAAGCTTTACGCCTCGTCTGGGTCCGCCAACACCGCCATTGGACTGTTGATGACTGGAAACACGTTGCCTGGTCTGACGAGTCTCGTTTCCAATTGCATCAGGCGGATGGACGTGTACGGGTATGGAGACAACCTCATGAATCCATGGACCCTACATGTCAACAGGGGACTGTTCAAGCTGGTGGAGCTTCTGTGATGGTATGGGGCGTGTGCAGTTGGCGTGATATGGGACCCCTGATACGTCTAGAGACAACTCTGACAGGTGACAGGTACGTAAGCATCATGTCCGATCACCTACACCCATTCATGTCCATTGTGCATTCCGACGGACTTGGACAATTTCAGCATGATAATGCGACACCCCACACATCGAGAGTTGCTACCGAGTGGCTCCAGGAACACTCTTCTGACTTTAGACACTTCCATTGGCCACCTAAATCGCCAGACATGAACATTATCGAGCATATCTGGGATGCCTTGCAACGTGCTGTTCAGAAGAGATCTCCAACACCTCGCACTCCTATGGATTTGTGGACTGCCCTGCAGGATTCCTGGTGTGAATTGTCTCCAGGATACCTTCAGACATTAGTCGAGTCCATGCCACGTCGTGTTGCGGCACTTCTGCGTGCGCACGGAGGGGGGCTGCACGATATTAGGTAGGTGTACCAATTTTTCTGGCACTTCAGTGTATAATATATACTTGAGATATATAGTCCAATAATCTCCAAAGTTTAAAATCAGATGATCGTAGAAATATGGAGTGTGTATTGAAAGAAGGAATAATTTTACTCATAATACACTATATACATATTGAACCACATAAAACGTAATTTACATCTCTTGAATACTGCCGGCAGTATTATGTATACTATACAGAATTCTTGAAAAAGACGATATTTTATACAATGCTTAAATTTAAGGAAAATAGCTTATTTCCTATTAATTGGAAAAAAAGCCGAATTTCCGTTAGAAAACCCTGTCATTCATAGAATTTTCACAGCACATTATGTAATAATGTGAAGCGTAATATCGCCCAAAACGTAATATTAATATAATATTCCGCTTACTTACGTGTCTTTTCGTACCTGCTGCAGAAATAGAAAATATGTCGCTTTTAAAGCTTCAACTAAATCTAGTATTTTTGGATGAAAAATTTTTAGCTTAATTTCAAACTCGCCTTCTCAAAATCGTGACTCTTTTAGAAGATTAAATATAACGAAAATATAATTGAATTTATCTACGACGTATTTTCTAAAACCAAGATTAAGTCAATTAAATAATAAAGCAGTTATTTCCTCTTTTCTAACGTATGTCTTAAATCGAATTCAAAATACTAACCAATCTTACAGATTACGCAAAATTGGCTTAAGTTTTCAGTTTAAAAAATATTATACCCAAAGCCTTAAGGTAGCATGTTCGTAAGACAAGTAATCTGCACTTCATCTTCAGAAGCAAAATCTCATGAAAACGTACATGGAGAAAAAGATTAAGAATTCGGGAAATCTTCTAAAGGTTCGGGAGATGCGAACTCTAAAATATTTAAATATATTAAAACCTTAAAAGTAAAATCCCACACAAATTCAATAAAATTCCAGCTAAAAAGATCATAAGCTGCTTAAAAATGAATCTCATTTTGCGAATGGGAGTCCAAAATTTCCATTAAATGAAGGTATTACGGGGAAATTGATGAATTCTTCTCTTAATGGAAAGAGAAAATGATTAACGTCAGTCCATTTCAAAGATATTAATAAGTTTTCAATATTTCAAGACATGGAAACATTTACTGTCTTAAATTATCTTTCTCTGAGAGAGAACGAATTTCAATCACCACTTTTCGAAAAAATGAAGCTAGTTCGAGCTGAGAATCACATAAAAACGTATTATATTAAAGCCGGTTGCTAAATGGAAACCTTCAGTTACCCACACTCATACAAACATTATAATTAGAAAATGCGAGTATTAAGTCAAGTTTAAGAAAAGTAAAGCATTGGATGAATTTAAACAGTTGGGCTCCTTTTCATAACTCTTTTTTTGCTTTTTCCAAAATAAAAGAAATCACAGTCTTCTGCTCCTTGTCATTCCCAGTATGCATTATTGTGTTCGTTTTAATAGTAGTTGTAGCTAAAAACGAGGTGCTTACTATTATGTAACATATAAAAAATTAAATGCAACAAATAATTGAAAACTATACATTAATGTCTAAAGTCGTATTTTCTATTACTTTTTGTTTATAATATTTTTCATATTCCGTTACCAGACGTTTCATTGCAGGGAAGATCATTTTCTTAATACACTCTCCCACTTGGGAGACATTTTTAATGTAGTAAAGCTGTTGAACACACGCATATACAGAGTGGCCATAACTAAGAGGGCACACCCCAGCCCCCTTATGGCTTCAAAAATGTCCAAAAATAACGAAAATTTCAACATTTTATATATATCAAAATAACACAAGCTCAGGCAAGAAAATTGCATGAAACCATTATTATACAGTTTTTCTTTATAAACTGCTGGCAAAATATATTTATCTGTTGTCATTGATTTAAAAAAATTAGCAATGTCATCACCCATTCATCGATTCGAAATGCTGTATTAATTTCTTGCGCGCAGAATAAAATTAATTATCTTTATTAAAAGATTAAAGGCAAAGGTTTGTATTACAGACAATAATCATATCTTTAAATTAATGAAGAATTTTAACAACCTAAAAAATTTTACTGTTTCTTTTTCGTGTAATAAAATTTAATTATTAAAATTGAACTTTTTGTTTTAGGACACGTCAACGAAGTGAAGTCGCCAAATCGACAATGTGCTTTGTCGAGTAAATTTCTACTGTTCGCTAAACCAGCCATTCTCTCTCTGCAAATAATAAATGAAAGTTTGAAAAGTAAGAACTGGTTACTGAACTATGAATTTGGTGTTTTGTGACAGTGGTATTGGATATAAAAATGATTAAAACACAAAGTTGCATTGTAATGAATAGAAATGAGAAAGGGAAATTTCGGTTTCGCACATTCCATGTTTTATTTTGAAGGAAACTTTCGACATTTTTAAATGTTCCAAGGTTAAAAGCAGTGTAGTTGCATTTAAACCACGCATATTGGAACATCGGTTTATATTTCTAGGACTGTTATTGTATGCCAAAGACTGCATTTTAATAATTTCGTTTCTGTTTTGGATGTCAATTGGCAATTCATTTGTGCATATTCTATTTGTAATCCTTTTTATGAATATTTTCATTTAACGAAATAAATAGACATCGAGTTGTTGAATTAGCGATGGCGTTTCCGTTTTCAATCTGGAACAATTTTCGTGAAGTTCACTATATATATTGGGATCAGAAAAGATACTCCTCGTTTTATTGCAAGCAAAAAGCCACCAGTCTATCGCCAAGCATTTCGCCAAACTAATTTTGAAAACTCAATTAAAAATCAATTAATGAGTTTTACTGAATTTTGATTACATCATATTAATTAGAATCTAAGGAACTACTGAATAAAATCTCGTGTTTGTAAAAATTGCAACACCATGAAGGACTCGTCCGAATTGAATGAAATTTAATGTACAAACGACCTGTGTTGATACAAATAAACGATTAAAATTACAAAGCAAAAAAACAATATTACATGTCGAAAATCAGTATTTGGTGAAGCCACCACGCGCTGCAATAAGTGATGCTATACGACGTGGCATGGAATCAAACAGATGTTGAATGTGTGCCTGAGGAAGAGCATTCCAGATTGCTTGTATGCAACCCCAAAGTTCATCTGTAGTAGCTATGGGACGAGGATCACGAGCGAGACGCCGACCAACGAAATCCCACACATGTTCAATCGGCGACATATCCGGCGAATAGGCAGGCCAAGGAAGAAGCTGTATCTGTTGTGATGAAAAGAAGTCTTGAACATTCCTGGCAATATGTGGGCGGGCATTGTCCTGTTGAAATACAGCTCCGGGAATGCCTTGAAGGAAGGGAACAACTTCGGGCTCCAGAACTTCATTGATGTACCGGTTGCTGTTAAGATTACCCACAATTCGTAGCAGCTGAGATCGTCCATGATACGCAATCGCACCCCAGACTATAACGCTGGGGGTTCGTCCACTATGACGTTGGATAATGCACTCCGGAAGGTGGCGTTCACCGGTATAGCGTCTAACACGGATGCGGCCATCACTGTACCCCAAATTAAAGCGGGATTCATCAGAAAACACCACTTGTTGCCAATCAGCACGCCAGTCTCTATGTCCATGAGCCCATTGTAGCCGCAGGCGCCGATGGTTTTGCGTCAGGAGGATCCTGTATAAAGGAACTCTTGCACGCAGTCCACGGTGCAGTAGACGCCGACGAATTGATGAAGCACACAATGATACACCTGTAGCAGTGCACCAACGTTCTGCCAACTGTCCAGATGAAGCAAAACGGTCCGTCACCGCCATGCGGACCAGGTGTCTATCATCCCGTGCTGACGTCACCTTTCTGCGTCCACTCCCGGATTTCTGAGTTGTCTGGTTCTCTTGAACCCACTGCTTCCACACTCGCATCACTGTGCTGCTGTTACGCCCCATACGAGCTGCTATTGCACGATAAGAAAACCCTCCTTCACGAAGGCCGATCATTCGTCCCCGTTCAAACTCCGTAACTTGCTGAAATGTCGCCCTCTTTCGTCGTAGAGGCATAGTGACGTCTCATGTAACGTTTACCACTAGTAGATAGCCATACACGCCCCGCTACAGCCCTCTATTTATACGGATCCATCAGCAGTTCAGAGGGCGCTGCTCAGCCCACGCATGCGCGATGACTCTGAAATTCTAATCATTTGAATAGCATACCCTAATTTGCATTTCCTGAAAGTTTCAGCTCAATCACGTGATTCCTTCATGGTGTTGCATTTTTTAAAACTTGAGGTTACTATGGCTCAGTTTTGGATGCGTCCAACACGTAAAAAGGTTCCGTTGTCAGTGTTTGTAGTTAATCCACTTTTGTAGTAAGACTTGTTTTGCATAACATGACCACTTTTCTGTGCGTATTCAAAGCACTTTTTTTTACGTTGCTCACACGATGGACGTGATACTTATGTAGTTTCTTCTACGATTTTATTCGTAATGCTTTTCTTGCATAGTAATTGTTGTAATCAAACATTAACGATCTTTTTTCTGTGTTAGTTGTTTCGTCTGTTCGTTTTTTATGTAAAGCGCCACCTAACGGACGTTTGCTACTTATATTATTATTTTGCTAAATGTGCTTTTCCTGCATCTTTTGCATAATCAATAAATCAATTTTGGTGTCAATCTGCTGAACGGTTTAAGCTGCAGAATGCTCTAAATAAGACCAAGTTTAATTATGACCACCCTGTATATATTGATCCTATCAATACATTTAAAAAAACCGTGTCATGTAAACTGCAACGGGTAATCAGTTATCTTGTTGTAGCTGGGCTAAAATAATTGCACCCTACTCACAGATGCCATTTTCATTTGCTTAAATCTCTTAAGTAATTCGCAATAGGGTGAACTTTATGATCATAAGTTAACAGAAGGGGACTTAAAACGTAAATTATTATGTGAAAATCTAATTTGCGAAACATCCGCCTGGTGACTGAGATTGTCTCTTTATGACATATAGAGTATTTTCATATCGGGTGAATAGATCCTAAATTTGGCTGATCTGATTATTGGGAGAATCATTGAAAAGCGTATTTCTATGATTGGATCGTGCGATATAGTTTGTTCAATGCTACAAACGATAAATGGATCGTAATTAGTTCAAGTGCATTTACTTTAGTTGGGAAAATTTATAGCAGAATCGTCGTTGCGGACAAGGGCGGCGCGAGGTTGATTTTGAACCCGGACGGCATGGTACGGATTGCTTTTTGGCGCGCTATCCTCCAGCGAAAATAGGAGATTTTCACAGACGCACAGTGAGCCATATGACATATAAAAGTGGACAAAAGTCTCTGAAAGACATTCTTTAAAAATTTCCCTATTTAGAGAGATCTTCTACCTTTGGATCAAAATAAAATTTGAACTCAATTTCAGCTTAGCGCCTTCATTCAAACGGGGACCGGGGCTGCCACCAGGATCGCTCGACCCTTCAGCTGCTTCTAGTTGCAAGCAGTTAAAATGTACTTTGTTATACCCACTTGATTTTTCGAAACAAGTTCAAGTTAACCATCAGTTTTAAATGAACTTAAGTTCAAATACTGCTCTATACCTAGACAACAGGAGCAGGACGTCTTGATCTAGAATATGTATACTCGCAGTGGACGCATATTAAAGTGGTGGAGAAAATCAGGAAATTTAAGTGTTATTACAAACAATTACTAGAAAGAACATATACCTTTTACTGTAGACAATTGAGAATTCTATAATAATCTGTATTTCTAGATTTATTTCCGCGAATAAAGATGCTTCAATTCTGCTTTGCTGTTGATTACGATTAAAGCAACTAATATATTATATATATATATACATATGATATATATATATATTTATATATGAAATAAGTGTTATATTCTTTAAAAAAATTCTGTAAGACTTCCATCAAAAATCACCAACGGCTCAAGAACTAGATCCCAGATCCATAGGTTATATCAGTGGTTCTCAAGGAAGGGGGAATTTCGAGGTTACAGAAGAGGGATTGCCAACTCAAATTGTAGATTCAATCTGAATCAATTCTGTTTTTCTTAAAGAATATTTCAGGGGCTTTACGACGCAAGGACACCAAAGGTTATATCGTGCAGGGACCTACATGTTCTCGAGAAATCCGAATATTTTACGGCCGAGAGAACCAAGCCATGGACTACGATTATCAGTTAGTGGGCACGAGTTCTCTTTTTTGGCATAGTTGGAAATCGAACCTGGGATAACCCAATCTAAACGAATGCACTACCACTGTGCCGCAGCAGGGTTTCTTTCAAACAACGGGTAGAAGGGTATAGAGTGGCAGCTTAAGATGCAGGAAAAGGGTTGCATGGACAAAAGTATTGTGAACTATTTCGCTATCCAATTGTTTGGCTGGTAATTTAAACAACTTCAGCAATTGCGGAGACTATGATTTTGATTGCAGTGCAATTAAATTTTCATACTAGTCATCGGAAACAAATCACATAGGGAAGATCCTTGTTTTTGGATTTGCTAATGCTATTTTCATTGCATGGGATTCTTTAATGCTATCATTTGAAATTTACGCTTCTTCGTGCATTGCAGTACCTGCAGGACTTGAGAATGTTCATCTTCCATCTGCTATCCTCTATCCACTATTCTCTATCCTCTATCAGAATCCCACATTTGTCATTTTCCTCCTCTCATTCTGGGAAGCGCTTCCAATCTTCATGTTAACGAATATATGAAAATAATTATTACGTTTTTTTTTGTAAAATTTCAACATTTTGAAGTATCTGTGTTAATTAAATATACGAAAATAATGGGATAAAGTGGATTAGGTAACAGTCCCTGATTTGCGAACCAAATTGTATCCATATTAAGAAAAAAAAATAACAGACTGTTTATTAAACAGTGTGACGAAAGGTACAGAAATCGATCTTTAATTTCAATTATTCGTAACCATGCATATTACTTAACCATCTATAACCGTATGATAAAATATTTATAAAATTATTTTTAAGGTTCGGTTCTAAAAGGTAAATTCATTGCAATATACAAAAAATATTAATTTGACACAAAATTTCTTAGGCTTCAGAATAAACATACCCAAAATAATTTTTAGTAATAAAGTACGTTATTTATAAGCACCCTCATATAATTTCAAATTAATATCAGTACAACAAAAAACATGCAGTTATCATTGCTAATAAGAACGTATATGCCGGGATGATAATTTGACAATTTAATTTCAGAATACATCTTTCACAGACTCAGCAACACCTGATAATATGCTGTCCTTATTTTTAAATTTAGTTACTTTTCTATTCTGTAAATTTTATTAATAAATACTGTATATACAACGAAAATATACGTATCTACGTTCAAACTTTAGAATTAATGGAAGAATGAAACCGGATTATATATACAGAAAATAAACTGCAAATTTACATATTATTGTGAGTAATAATATTCAAAATACCTACTCACTAGCCTTGCTAACAGCTCTTATATCCCACTTCTCTTAGGTTCGAACGAGCTTCTTCCTCTCTCAATAGCCTTCGTTCTGTGCTTACAAATATCGATTTTAATCGGGTGAACCTCAAAGCACGTATCATCGATGTCCGTGACTGGACTCGAATATTCGTGAATGGAATGCCTGAAATCTGTGCAGACGCGTGTGTGAAGGAACCGTTTTGTTTACACGCAATTTAGGAGAATTTGCTATCCCCTTAAGACAAAGCAATTGTATCTAACAGCGGTATTTGGTTTAGAAGCAGAATGAAATGCTTAGGCTATATTAACTATTGTTTGTTTGTTTGTTTTTTGGTTTTACGGCTCAAAGACTACAGAAATATTAACTAGCTATTATTCTTTGCTTGTATTTTTTATAGCGCAAGGACGACAAGAATCGTTTGCTTTGTTTGTTTTTTGGTTTTACGGCTCAAAGACTACAGTGGTCATGCTGCGCCGGGACCTACTGTTTTCCGAGGAATCCGAACCTCTTAAGGCCTGGGGAACCAAACCCCGGACTACAGTGAGCAGTGCGATCTTTATGAGATCTCTGAGTAAGCGTTCTTTTTGCACTGCTGGGAGTCGAACCCGGATTAGCCGCGCAATAGGAGAACGCGTTACCACACTGCGCCACCGCAGGGCTAAGGATCGTTTGCCATCAAACGAGAAATAAATACTATTCGCCATCTGAGCGTGGTTTCGACCCACGGACCTCTACGTTATGAGCTTAACAAGCTTTAGCTGTGCCACATCTAGTTATTTGTTCTTGGCGCAGTATAGCCCAGATGCTCTTGCGCCATAAAAAAGCCAAACAAACAAAACATCTAGCTATTATTAATTTATATTTAAACAATTCTTTTTCCGATGATACATTTATTCTTAGCAACTTACACGTTATAATTTACATAAAAAGAAAATGTACCCTTTTTTGTGATTTAGCAAAATCGAATTTCACGGGCACGCCTCCTAGATATTGCGAATTTAGTACAAGACCACAGCAATTAAGCAATCCCACGAGAATGTTGGCATACTAAACGAATAAATACTACTTTTGCACCATACTGTAGCATGTTAAGGGTACAATACCATTTTCGTGTCTAAAAACACAACTTATATATTTTAATTAAAAAATGCATTTTGTTTAAAAATGCAACCCAGCATATAAGTCCTGAGCTAGCCGTTGAAAAACTGATGCTTATACAGGGTGAGTTCAATCCACCGCACCCACGAAACATTTTTGAAATAGCCATATGTTCACTGATTGGACTAGTTTCACCAATAGGCGCTAACGAGTAACTACTGGGTTGTTTATTTTTCCGAGATAACCTTTTCATTGGTTCTATACTATCAGCGAAAGGGTAAGCCCAATTTGGCGACTTTGCAAGCTATCTTCACCGTGTTACGAACAACAAAAGTAAAATTTGCCGTATTTTTACGCGCCAGGGTGAAAGAATTTGTTAGAGAAGGCGGCCTATTGCTATTTCTTAAATTTTTCTCTATTTAATAAAGCTTCCAACAGCTGTAAACTATTATGCATTAGAAAACTTTTAGACACCATCACATTGATCTATCCTGACGGCAAGGGGTTAACTAATCAATGATTCCAAAGCTTATTCATTTTTTTTTTGGGGGGGGAAGAAGGTTAGGCAAGATATTTTCCAATCAGCGTCTTTCGTAAAATTATTACAAAGTTGTAAAGCAAGTTCATAAGAACTTTCTTTACAACCTAGCAGTAGTAGTACTTTTTATCTTTTTGTGTTTAAAAACTGCTTGGTTGGTGGAGGAGATGACTTCGGCTCACGCCCGGTCCTGAAATATTTGGTAGTTGTAACAAAATCTATTTGGAATAGCACACGGGGGTGGGTGCGGGGTCATAACACCCATTGACCTTTTGTTTTCCTGTATACAATTAAATTTTGGTTGCCGAAACTCTCCCCACCTCTTAGTACACCCATAACCCCTTATAAAATGTTTGCGTACGTTACTGAAACATTGTATTTTCTTTCACTTTATCCAATAGATACACTGAACATAAGACACGTTACGATTTCCACTGGCACAAAATCAAGATTCCTTTTCGAAACATACGAAAACACATATTAATTATTTGTTTATTTTGTGGTTTTACGGCTCAAAGACTACAATGGTCATGCTGCGCCGGGACCTACTGTTTTCCGAGGAATCCGAACCTCTTATGGCCTAGGGAACCAAACCCCGGACTACAGTGAGCAGTGCGATCTTTTTATGAGATCTCTGAGTAAGCGTTCTTTGTACACTGTTGGGAGTCGAACCCGGATTAACGGCGTACTAGGCGAACGCGTTACCACACTGCGCCACCGCAGGGACATTAATTACTTGTGGCGGGACCCCTATGTTGCCCCCTTCTATGCTCCGGTCCTGATAAGGCTAAATTTAAGTATGATATTTAACATTTTTTGCTTTCCTCAAGGCCCTTCAGGACCTGAGAGAAGGGCGTGTAGGTAACGGCGCCTCTTGGATAAAAAGAGAGTGAGAAAAAAAAGATCCTTATTTGAGGAATTTTTAGGAGATTGGCTCGTATTTACATTACAGACTGAGAAAATCAGGAAAGCTCAGTCCAGCTAGTCCATTAGAACTATGGGATGAGCTCACTAACCATAGGCATTGTTTGAGGGGGGGGGGCAGTGGGTCCGTTGCTCCCCTAGGATTGAAATACATGCAATATTTTAATACATTAAATGGTTAAAATGTTTATTTGCTTCGGGTTAACGTTGTCAAAAAAATGCCCCCTCTAATTTGCCTTAACGACGCCCCTTGCCACTAATTATTCCTTTTCTTGCGAATTTCACCGTGCAGCTACGATTCGAACTTAAGTCAACACTCAACAATATACTGACAAATCCAAAGAGGTTACCCACTTCGTTCGTAACGCGTTTAGCCGTGCCTAACTTCGTTGTTCTGAATTTGAACAGGTACATGAAAGGCGAATTACTGTTTTTTTTTACAAAATACGCTAAAAGTAAATCTCAAATTTTATAATGTTATTATACTTCTTAAATCCTAATAAATCCCATACTTGGTTAGTTTGCTAGTTTTACGTCGCAAAGCTATACGATAGGCTATCTGAGACAGGACGGACCGTCACCTTTACGTGACCTCCGAATATCGAGACATTTACAAAGGAAAACAACTGTGGCATATAAGGGATTCAAACCCTTACCTAATGAGTTACCGAGTCATTCAAGTCGAATTGCTCTTCTTAATTGAAGTCTAGTTGTTCCTCTTAATTTTTTTTTTTTGCTGACTTGGACAGAAGTAAAAATGCAAAAAAATAAAATAAATAAATAAAAATGTAAAACGAAATTGAAACGCATTATAAGGCATGTTTATATATGGAACAAAAAAGTACCAAATTGTTCATTGAACCATTTTGCCCATCTGCAACAAATAAATCATTTAGTGTTTCGTTCATTGAACGATTCAACACATCGTTAATAGTTTGGTTGTTTTCCGCGCAAGGACGGCAAAGGTCACGCTTGGGAGGGAACCTGCAGCTTCATAAGGTGTCTAAACTTAAGATTTTGGGAACCCACTGGTGGATTCAAGGAGAGCAATGGGACGATCGCACTACCCTCTGGAGCCGGGATAATATCATAGAAAATGACGTGAAAAGTGCAGGACACTCGGTTAAAAATAGAAATTAGAAACAAATAGCCCACCTCTTGAAAGATTTCTGGATCCTCCATTGTGTTCTCGAGAACCTTCCTCTGGAATAGGATGAGCCGTCAGTCAGTCGATAAACTTTTTTTTTTCTTTTTTTTTGTTTTGTAGTTGAATTTGGGATAACTGTAAAGTATCACCACTCCACCAACTCGGAGCCACACCGCTAATAGATACAGTGGAACCTGTTAAATTGATCACCTTGGTAAAGGGACCACCTGTCCATGGTGACCACTGCAGTCAGGGGCGGACTGGGTCCTCTCAAAGGGCGCATACCTTGGATTATCGAAGGGCGCGAATCCTTGAACATTTGGAAGCGCGAGTCCAATCGCTCATAAGGGCGAATCGGGCCGGAGACCGGCGGCCCAATCCACCCCTGACTGTCGTCCAGTTCCAAAGAAGGTGGTCTGTTTAGAAGGATTCCACTGTAGTTTACGTTGCTTCAATACAAAACGAGAACGAACGTTCCTTCTAGTGTAGACCTGTTTGATTGTATCAGAAGTTTGCGACTCAGCGATTTTGCCGAATCCTTGCAGATTAAACAAACTGGCTAATGGCAACTCCGGAACTCCAGGTATTTACCAAGGTTTACATTTGCGGGGATTCGATTCACATTCTCCGCTCGCGAAGACTATTGTGTCTATGTATAACACTATTTGTGGGTAAACACGTTAAGGTGTTAGTAAACAGAAGTCAATATTATAAGCGTAGTGAGGCAACTTTACTACATTTATGACGTTGCCTTCTGTTTACCAATTTGATCTGCGTAGAACTTAGTCAACTATCTGGCTTGTTACAATGCATTGCTTTAGTAAGTGCTATGAATTTACACTTATGTATGCTCTTCTCTGGCTGGTTAAACGTTTATAGCGCAAAGGAGAGCAAGACTCATTCTGCAGCAAACTAGGCGAGACCATATACACGGTTTTAATATATGCTTTTCTTTTAAATTCAATAAGTTTTAATAATTATATTTCTTCTGGGGAAAAACGTTCAATAAAATGCCATGTATTAAGCTTTTCACAATGTGTTTACACATATTTGTGTACACTTGTTTGGAATAAGTAAAACCAACGGAAATATTTTTGAAAATATAGGAAAAATGAAATCTTGAAAATATGTAAAATTATGCAAAAAAAGGTTCAACGGATGCTTCGTTTTCTACAAAATATATATTTCTATACATTTCGTGATTTTCAGGAAATATATAGCAAAATATGTTTAGTTCAGAATCTCATTTCAAAGGGATCTGAGTTTGAAAAGTTCATTCGGAGAAAAAAAAATCAGGAGAATCGTAGGAGACAGGAATATTAAGTATTGAGAAAAGAGAATAAAGAATTAAAAGAAGAATTTGAAGAATAGAATTTTGAAAAATAGAATTTTGAAAAATAGAAAACATGGAAAGTTGAATGGAAAATCGCAGAAACATCTAAAGCATATTATAAATGGAGATATAGGAATAATTTTTTATTAAAGAATTCTTTAATGGTCACTACACGTTTAAGTAAGACACGTAGTTTAATATTGAGCCGAGACACGGACATTTACAATTCGAGAAAAATAATTACTGAGTGCAAAAAAAACAAACAAAAAACACCAATTCGGAAAATTTTCGGACAATTAATGTCAACAATTAATGTTCAACAATTAATTTTAAGACAATTAATGTAAATGGCAAGCATATTAGTTGATTGAACCCTTTATGGCGCAAGGACATCAAGGTTAATTCTGCGTCAATGGAAAACGGAGATTTGGTAAAGAAATATACTTCACAATTGTTTGAAGATGATACAAGAGAAGAGGGGCGACTTGCACATGCAAGAAGAATAGGAGAAGCTAGTATACACAGGTTTAATTTGGCGGGGGCAAGGGTGACACGTGCCTCCCAGTCTTTTTGGAGCAGGTGCAAAAGTTTATTTTTGCCCCCTCAGTTTTAGAACTTTTTTTTTTGCTCATAATCAATATTATTGCTGCCATTTTGCGATAATAATTAACTTTCTCAAGCCTATTTAAAAGGGAAAGTGCAACTCTTCTGCCTACAATAGTATGCATTTACATTCTATCAATCTGCTATAATGTTTACAACTTAAAAGCTCGGTGCTATTCAGGCATAATTTGTCATAATAATTCAAATACCGATAAAAGGTTGATGTTTGGATAACACAGAAAATGTAAAGCATTATATTCTTCAAATTCCAACAAAAAAATCACGAAGCGAATAATCAGCATGCCGTCACCCAGGCTGCTAAGATAATCCTCTGAAGAAAGTGATAAATGCAGTCAATATCTCAAATCACTAAGTTAAAGCAAAATAGCGAGTTATAACGGACCAATTGCAATTTATTATGTTATGGCAGTCTTAAAACCAAGTATTTTTCTCGAAAAATTATATTTTTTATATTATATAAAATATTATAATTATAAAATATATTCACTCTACAGCTATTTTTCGGTGAAAGGAGCTAACTACCTCAGAATGTGTCCCAAGTTTATGTAAGAAGGATGGTGTAAGCATATGCGTTATGTGGGGGGGGGGGCAAGGCGGGAGTATGTGCTCCCCAGTTTTTTTAGAGCAAAGGTAAAATTAAATTTTGCCCACCCCTCTAGTTTGGGGCTATTTTTATGTTAAAATTTTTGCCTCCCGTAGTTTAAACCCCCCAAGTTATGCCTATGCTATAATAGTTCAAATTACGAGATCAATCCAGAAGGGAGAAATATGTGACAACCGAGTTCGGCAGTTTAATTTACGAGGCAAGGACATAAAAGACCATAAGGTTTCGTGACCTGCAGTTTTCCTGGGAATATGGACTAGGGACTCTTAAGGGCTAGAGAACTAACTTCTGAACTACGATGAGCAGTTTGCATATAAGCGTTCTCTTTGGAAACAGTTGGTAGTCGAACCCGGATTACGACATGCTAGGCAAACGCTTTACCACTGTACCACAACAGGGCCATATGACACCCCAAGGAAAGGTGGCTAAATGGAATGGGGAAGAAACTTAAGAAAAGTGGGAACAAGCGAATAACAGAGGTGATTGGGTAATGACAGTTGAGGTCCACGTTTTTCAGGCACTGTAGAATCAAAACAACATTAAAAAAACATCGGATATCAAACCTTAACCCTTTTGCTACTGATGACGTGCCGGCACCTTCGGTCACAAGTGTTGGGCATTTTCTGTTAGGACAGGCTGAGTCGTTATATTTGTGAACGATTTGTTTAGGACCAGTACTTTTTTGGATTCGCTCTTTTGAACACTGTTTTCCCCTCTAATACTACTACTAATAAATATATACATGTTTTACTGCGCCTCTTATTGACATTAATTCATAACATTTATGCATTTATTATATTGTATAATAAATTGAATATGCAACACTTATTGTGAGCTATTATGCACGATACGATATTAAAGTGGAAATTAATACAGGAATAAAATTTATATTAAAGGAATCTTGGAGAAAAGTCACCGTTGGAGGTTGGAAGATGAATTAGGCTTGAGTATAGGGAATAGGATGGTGGTGAAGGTCAGCTTGCGGTCCAGACAGAAGGTATCGCAAAAAAGGCGCCAGGAAAAAATGTTATAGAACAATAACAAGCTATATAAATGTCAACAGATGCGCCAGAGCCGTATAACGTTAGGCCGTAAAAATCGAAGAAGAAATTTAAGGAAGGCGGGACGAAGAAGGAGGCTCCGTAAGGTCGAACGGGCAAATGAAACCGCAGGTCGAGTGGTCGGTGAGATAGGAGGAAAGGACGTGATTGGAAGGGAGAATTGATCAAAGCTTAGATTGGCTAGAAATAGTTTCATGGACGTGAGTGTCGTTTATGGATGAAGAAAGTAATGTGAGATTTTTTGGAGGGGACAGGGTCGGATCTCTGTTGAGAAAGGTCGGAGAGGATTCCGGATCGGATGTTCGAGGTGAGAGGTCGTAACGTTTCTGAAACAGCTCTCGGTGAAGAGAAGTCGGCGAAGGATCGAGATAAAAATCGTCGATGAGAGAAAGTTGGTAGATTACGATTAAGGTTGTTTAAACGAGCGCGAGCCCTAAAGTCGCCGTTAGAAATTGGAAACATTTTCCAGACCCAGAGTACGTAGATTCGTACCTATTTATCCGTGGCTGGAGCAGTGGCACACGAGTCGTTTTTCCGGCGCATAGGAGCGAGCAGAGCATTTTTGCCTGGAGCCACATTTGCCGGAGCAGTTCACGAGACTATTCCTGGAGCCACGTTTTTTCCTGGACCGATCACCCGAGCGTTTTCCCTGAGCATAGGACGGACGCGGATAGATGGATGGTGGTGGAGACCCTTGTAACATGTGTTTCTGTCTTTTACCTTTGATGTGAGGTGTATCCGGGTTCTGTAGAAAAGAAATAGGCTGTAGAGTCAGGCCTCGAGTAAGATAAGCGCGAATCAGGGAAGATAAGTTTAAGATTTTTAAATAGTGCAGCAAACATTTTTTATTGCATAAATATTTGTACTTCATTTAAATATTGCAACAATATTTGTATTGCATTTAAGTATTGCAACAATATTTGTATTGCATTTAAATATTGCAATAACAATATTTGTATTGCATTTAAATATTGCAATAATATTTTTATTGCATTTAAATATTACAATATTGCATGCGTACATTAAGTGAAATGAGTGTTTTTCAGTATGTGTTTAAATTAATTGTATCGGTTTTTAAGGAGTAATCACGGGCTCAGCCCATAAGCACTGTGCTGTCGTGCAATGAAGGTGAAAACCTTAGTATATTGCCATTATAGCTTCCTGCTACATTGAATATATCAGACTCAGTTTCTTATTGCCGTCCCAACGTTTATTTGTATACTATATGGATCATGGTGGTTTTATCAATATTAGGAATACATTGTTATTGTTTTCAAGTAGCCTTATGTCTATCTTAGCGCCTGGCTATTCACTAGCTATTTACAGGTAAAACCCCAGCTAAATAGGTATAACCCTATCTTGTTTATTGATATTGATCACACTTAATCCGTAACCGTCTGATTAATACTACTTAATATTTAGCATATTAGTAACAGTCGGAGTAAGCATTCTCTGTATTAGTATATCATTTTATTCTACAATCGTTTAATGATTAGTATGAACTAATCATTCGCAATACACTGAATTTCACTTCTCCTCTTACTCCTCAACTGAATGATTAAATGCGGGGTGTACCATCAAGACTGTATAAACTCCACACAGCGCGATTCCTTACAAAATTCTAAGCAAAAAATGTTAATGCGAAAATGCTGAGCGATCCATATTTAGTGAGTTATTAATGTTTGAAGACAAGCCAATGAGAACAAATTTTGACCACCTTTTTCTTGGCGAGAACCACTTACATCAATCACCGAGCCCTGCCAATTATAGTAGAAAGCGGAAACCTCACTGGACTTTGAAATGATTTCCCTTTTTTCAAGCACAACCCATTTTTTCTGAGAAAACTGGAATTGTGACGTGGGACCTGCTACGTAGCTTTACGTAAATTTACCCTAGTTGGCAATTTTTTCGACTGTAACAATTATATTGTTTTAAAGGACGTTTTATTCATTACACATAAATACTTCACACACCTTTTGCAAAGTCATTTAAATACAATTTTCGCTATAATTAGCTACATCATCATAGAATACTTTATGTTCATGATTCTATATTTTATACAACACAAAAATTAATAATGACAATTTTTGTTTATCGAAATATTACGATTTAACAAATAACTTAATAATTAATGCTATGCTATTTCAATAGATATGCCATAACGACAACATATGATCAGATGCTGAGATACAAAAGCATGCTGTAAAAAAATTTACATAATTTGAAAGTGTTTGAGTAAGTTCGCATATTTTACCTCTCTAAACTCTGTTAAGGGTTTTCTGCGATGGAACCGATAGCTTAACGTGACTTTGGGAACCTCTTTGGGAACCTCGATACTCACCCATTCAATCAAATATTTCAGAAGTCCAACTCAGTCCAGCGGACTGGACGCCCAGTGTGGCCACTGCTGCATTACTGAGATACGAGCCGGTACTCCTCGCCATATGTTGTTCGTGGCGAAAAAATGTTCCTTTGGCCCGAAGAACATCAAATTTATAATAATCCCATTTGATGCCCCTAAAATCTTCCGCTCAAGACAGATGCCTGGTGCCCCCATTCCTCCTTAGATTCGGCCCTGGAGGAATGTACATTAGATTAAAATAACTATTTTTCTCTGAAAAATCTTGCCTATCCTATCTTATTTGTTAAAAGTTGCCTATCATACCAATAGTTTTTACAAACAACAATTACTTATTTTACAATCAATATGAATTTAAACGTTAATGCAAAATATTAATGTAAATTTTAAAGTGACTGCGTTTTAATTTGTTCTTTTTAAATTGCTTTGAAGTAATAATACTACATGCTTGTGTGTGTTTTGCTATGAAAATCACGGGTTTTTGTTTTGCTAATTATTTTATGCATCCAATGTTTGCATTACTTACTGATACTTGGCAAAAAAAACCCTAAAGATTACCATATTAAGATCAATGATTGAATGACGTAATTTCTGTAGCATTGGCTGGGGAAGGAAAGTTCCAATGCGCGTGGCTTTCAAAGAAACATTACCAAATAAATGATCAAAAACGTTTATTCCACGCCTTTTTAAGAAGAAGTTTCTTTAATTTGTTTCAACGGTTCTATGGAAAGCGTCAAGAAATGAAAACGACGTGAGAGTGGATGAGTTTCAAACCTGAACAACTCAAAAATAAGAGTTTCTCAGCATTTTCGCATTAAAATTTTTCGCTTAGGATTTTTTAGGAATCGCGCTCTGCACAGTTTATGTGGTCTTGACGGGACACCCTGTATATTCTTTGCATGACAGATATACACGTATTTCATATTTAAACAAAACCAATTTTAAAATTACAGTAAAATTCTAAAAGGAATATTGCATTCATAGATGACCAAGAATTGGTTTCAAACCAATAACTTGATAAAATTTTAAAATTGCGCAATACTAGAGTATGCCGGAAAATTACAATTTTTTCGAGACAGAGGTATCAAATATATTCCACATACATGGAACTTTTGATCGACATATTTCTCGCAATTAAAAGATTAAAGCTTAATATTTGCTCAGACTAAAAGTTTGGTGTTGATTTTTTTACGCATTTTGCAGTTTAAAATTCAGTTACAATGTCAACGTTTACACATTTTATATGGGCATGATTGAAAAAAGGTTTATATATTCAATTTAAAAAAAATGTCTGAAAATTAAGAGGAGTTATGTATTTTTTTCTATGGAATCATATTATTGCAAACGTATAAAAACAAAGCTGGAATTAACGAACGAGAATGACCGTTTACAAAAATTAAGAGCTCTACGTACCGCTCATTTTTTGGCTTGTTTTTAGTCCCGCTTATTTTTGAACGGGTCAAGCCTGAGTTGTCTGACGAGTTATCTAGTATACGCATTCGTTGCGCGGCAAACTTCCCGCAGAGAAAGGGTTAGTCCGGTGCCCCTAGAATTATAGGCTGACGCATCAGCAGCCATTTTCTGGTCTACTTCCGGTTTCATAACACAACATTTACCATTGGAAAATTAATTATCCAGTTTCTTCTTCTTCTTCTTCGTACAGGATCTGTTGTAAATCTAAACATTCTATGTTTATTCCTCGAGTGATTAGAACAATTCCCAGTGGAACACCCAACCCATTTTGCTTTATTTTATTAAACATAGGGCGCTTGTAAATCACTCAACTTCAACACAGCAATGAATGGGATCCAATTATACGATGGCAAAAATATGACGAATAAGCGCCAGCTGTCTTTTCTTGGAGCCCTAGGTAAAACAATAGTAGATATTATGGTCACTATATTATAGCAAAATGTGTTTCTTCATATGGTGTAAATTACTATAATAAAATAGTAGCTACATTTTTGAACTAGTCGATAAATTGGGGATCAGATCAAAGAAATATCCATTAATTTTTTAACATATCCTACTTCATCTGCGGGCGATACTAATTTCAAGGAAGCTGAGATTGCTAGTTTTACATTAAATACACCTTTCAAGACAGAAGGAATCGTTAGAAACAGAAAAATGTTTGTTTCAACGCCTATCATTACATAAACGTTACCTTTCAAAATTAGCAATTTTTTATTTAGAACTGAATTTCGTGGTCATATAGCAGTAACAGTTACTTGTTGAGCAAAAGCTATTAAAAAATAACATGCTTACAATATACTGCCGTTTACATAATTACACGAGCTTTATCCAAATTTCCCATTCATCAAATTATGGATTGATAATTTGGAAGAGTACCTCCTTTACAAGCATAGATATTTTTATACATATTATTAGATCTTAAGCCTAATCACACTTCAATTAATAGCTCTTTTGGCTAGAAACTTCTCCTGGGCAACTGGTAAAAGATAAGCATTTATAATTCCTATCCAACGTTCTTTTCGTTGAATTTCGCCCAACTTACGTGGTTTGGTGATTAATGGTTAAGTATTGAGCTGTTTATTTAAAGTTGGAAATAATAAAACGACGGAAGAATGCACGTGTACCAAAAAGCAAAATAGGATTTCAATACCAAAACAAAAATTAAAAAAGCGTCCTTGGGCTAAGAGACACTCCAAAATAAAAGCGTTCGAATTTCTCTTCTTTGGCTATTCCTTTGATCGATCTATTTATAATAGAAAAACAGCCACAATACTAAACGCAGGTAGGAGAAAGGAATGACACTATACGTAAACTTGTATAATTATGGAGGAAAATAAAATGCCCTTATAATGTTGAAAAGTTTAAATAATTATCTGTACATTTAGAATTAAAGTTTCCTTATTATATACAACTAAAAATAATTATCTTTTAAAATACTAGTGTCGTTGGTACCGCTGGCTATGAGAATAGTGAAAAGAAAAATATCAGTAAAGTAATGATATTTTTCTTTTCACCATTCTCATAGTGAAAAGAAAAATACCAATAGACCAATGCATGGCGACGTAAGTTCGTTTCCTTTTTTCACATGAAGTGCTGATATGGGCCTGGCTGCAATAATTATATCCCTTATCATTTTAGAAAGTAATTAGTAATTTATTTAATGTCCTGACACTGCGTTAAGGATTCAGATTCGTTTCATGTAATCTCAAATGAGTGAGTTTTAATCGAATTAACTCACTGAATTAACAGCAAATTTATTTATACTGTTACTGGATGTTTTTAAATTTTTTTATCTAGATATTTTATTATATATTTGTTTAATGCAGAAAGTATGACATCTTATAACTATGTTTCATATGATCTGAATACACTGACCATGTCTGCATAAAAAGAGTTGCTATATATTACATGGCAATGCCACATTTTTTTATCAACTTTTTTTTGAAGAAAAAATACAAATTTAAGTATATATAAATAAAGAGCGACAATAAATAAGCGCCCTAGTAAGAAATTGCAAGATCGCAAAAGACTACTGAATCTAGTTTCTTCAAATTGCAATTAAACAATAGGAATAAAAAATTTTTTTTACGTTTGCTGACGTGTTGTTTATGTCTTTGCAGTTTCGGCGAAAATGTCAAGGTATGTAATCCCTGTCCAATGTCAATCGTTTTACGAAATCAACAGACGACTTTAATCCGTGCGACTCGTTTTCGTGGGGAAATTTTAAAGATATTCCAATAACCCGATAAGAATTTCCGATTTAAAACTTGCAATTCAAACACAAATTGAATCAGTTGATACGCTAACACTTAAACATCTAATTCAAAATTTTGATATGCGCTTGCGTCATTGAATTGCATATAATTATAGACACATCGAACATACGATTTATAAAATTTAAAATGTATATCTGTTACCTGTAATTCGTAATTCGCATAACAATTTTTATTAACCTGTTTTTATATTTTTTTTTTTACTTTTGGGGCTTTTTTTTGTGTCATCCTGTACGCTGATTTAAATAGTCAAAAAATAGATAGTTGGTTCATAGATTTCTGGGTAATAACGCAGGTAAAGACCGAGTCTGAAAAAGCTGGCGCCATCCATTATATTAGGTGTCATATTATAATGAACACATATTCGGGAACCAATTAATAAAAACAATTAGGATAAAAATTTTAATAAAGACAATTAATAAAAACAATTAGGATAAAAATTTTAATAAAGACAATTAATAAAAACAATTATAGTAAAATTTTTAATAAAGACAAAACAATTATTAAAACACAGTTTACATAAACTTGACTAATTTTATCAACGACTTTTAGCAATAGCTTAAAATTTTTACAACTACTCACATGTTTGAATATTACCGTAAATATTAAATGAAGGAACTAAGGAAGGACGTTCTATCTACATTGCAAAAAATCGTATTCTTCATGGTTTCTCGTAAAATAACGAATGAAGTCGTGGAAGACGGAAAAAACGAAGGCATTTCTCGTAATGGATCGCAAACATTATCCTCCGGCATTTTAACCGGTATATCACGCTTAATCTTCTCGCGCTGTTGCCCTTCTCGTACGTATTTACAATCTTTCTCTAAATTTCTCTATTTTTTTTAAATTTTAATAGCACTACTATATTTTCTAGGAACCAGAGTTTAATGTGAGTACTTTTGACATGGGCTTTTTGACTTCACAGAATGTAAAGTAACAAGAAATATTACAACAATAATAGGGAAATAGCTTGCACAGCGGACTAGCGGAAATCGGCATGAATTTTTGTTGCACTTCCTGTATTTAGATATATACAAAATTCGTTTGAGGCATTAGTTCATCTTCTGTGTCAATATTTGGAAGAATATCTAAACGTACACGCTGAACCTAAAATTTATTTAGAACGTTGATTTAACAACGCATTGGACCACTCTTTTTTTTTCCAACTAGCCCAAATTCGACGTGTCGTAGAAGAAATGAAACTAATGTATTCAAAAAGTGTTTCTCACCATGGTTTTGTGAGAGATTCCTCAACTGATAGATTCCAATGGGGTGGGATGGATTTCCATGGTGGTGAGTTAAGAAAGTTAAAAATTTTATTTTAAAAAATAATGAAGACAAGGAAATATTTTCAATTACAAAGTTGTAGAGTGTCCTTCAGTTAGTAAGGTAAGATATACGGCTCGCATTCAATATGTGCACGTACTGCCACACAGTGAGGTATTCCGGAAGTTTCATTGCATCATATTCAGTTAATGCTTTTTGATGTTTAAAAAGTCGAGTTCAAGTTCTTATAGAAGAGAGAGACCATGGTGTCTTTTCTATAAGAACTTCAACTCAACCTCTAAAGCGCTATAAAGCATTAACTGAAAGTGATGCATTGAAACATCCGGAACACTTTACTTTGTGGCAGTACGTGTACATATTGCATGTAAGCCGTATGTTTTGCTTACTAACTGTAGGATGCTCTACAAATTTCTAATTGAAAATATTTACTTATCTTTATTATTTTTCGAAATAAAATTTTTAACTTCCTCAATTCGCCACCAGGGGCGCTGCTGTTCATCTCATCTTCATTTTATTATAGCAATACCTACCTACTATTGCAATATCTGTCTTTCTTCAAATGTTAATGGCCGCATTCAGACTTTCCTAGGAACTCTATATGCTTAAGCGTATGATTCATGGATTGTGGGGAGATGTGGAATAAACTGCCATGACCCTGGAACCTCTGTTTGATACCCTGAGCCTTGTAGCAAGAATCATTGTCCTGTTGGAAGTTTGTTGGTTGGTTGTATTTTTATTGCGCAAGGAAAACAAGGGTGATTTTGAGCCAAACGATGCAAGGACCTACATCCTGCTGAAAGTAAACTCCTTCATCAAGAAAAGCGATGCATATGTAAAGATTTTCCTGATCAGAAATAATGCCGTGTTAAACGAGAATTTAAAGGCCATGCTATGGGTATTAAATAACCAAGGTTTTTTTTAAGCATACCACAGACCATCATACTACTAACAACCAGCTCACACGGTCACTATAAGAGATCTGGGATCCATTGTTTCTCATGTTGTTTATGTACGTATTTTGTGGCCTAGACATCAACATGCATTAATCGAAAACTCATGGGGGATCTCTAATGCAGTTCGGTTTTAGATATTAAATACCTTACTAATATCCTATGGGTGTGTACTTGCATGGTTTCTGATTGCGACATTATACATAATTTATTTCGTACAATGACATTTGATATTAAATTGATTCATTTCAAAAGGATTTTAAAATTATTTGTTTTACTGAATTATCACTTTATTTTACTTTTTTATTATTATTATTATTATTTACTCAATTATCTTCTACATTAAGCAGCTGTTTCATGTGTAGAATATTTGGATAAGTATTTTGACACTTCACATTTACGTCTTTCTATAACACATCGAAAAATATTTTGGTTCCTTTTTAAGATGTAGTTTAAATTTCGGTATTCCAACCAGACAATATATTTTTACAAAAGTTTGTAAAAATGCAGGCAGCGTACATAATTGTAAATCGAAAGAAATTCACACTTTTATGTTTAGATAAAAATCTGTCAAAAACTGAAGTCTTCTGAACTAAATAAACAGGCTTAATATTCTTAATGTTAACTAGAAATGGTCTTTTCACTTTTATCATCATCATCATGATCGGAGGTTTAAAATGCACAAATAATTAAATTGCCGATTGAAAATTGGATAAAAAGTGCTAAATGGTAAAATCGAATTATCTCTGTATCTGTCTTCGAATTTCTTCTCCTTCTCTCGGGATTCGCAAATCTATTTAAGGGTGCATTAAGGAAGCATTTCCAATTAAAACAAATTTAATTATTCAGAATTAAAGACTTCACCAGTGCCATTACCTATTCAAATGGGACTTCTCCTTTAAAATGTTTTGCCTCGAGCTAGAAAAAATAGCTAAATCCGGGAGAAACATGTTCACTTATAAATTATAATAGTGTTTAGGGATTTCTTTAATTCGCTGGAATAATTATGGCATAACTGGGAGGAAACATCATGGGGATAATGCTTTTAAAGTTTACTGTCACTGCATTAAGTAACGGAGCCTTCTCTTTGGTTTGTCAGTCAGATCATGCATGGAAAAGATCAACATCCTTTAAACAATGAAGGATTTTTATCATGGGGTAATTCACATCATTGATTTAAAGTGAGGTCGATTAATGGGATTTTAAGTAAGAAATGACGCACTTGAACTTTCATTTATTTTTGAAGTTCCTGTAGTGTTAACATGCCCAGGTGTCTTTGTGTGCTGATCATTTGACAATCGTGTTAACATTGAAAATATACCTTAGATAAACCGTATATACGGAGAAAGGGAGCATGGTGCCTTGGTGGTCTAGCGGTTAGGGAACTCCGAATATAACGGATGGACCGTAGTTCGATCCTGGGATAGGGTGGTATCTTTTTGTCTTCTTTACATTTTAAGCTCTAGCTTGATCTCAAACGTGGATGTCGGGAATTACTATCTGTAAAGTCCCTACGAAAAATTACAAAAGACATGCCCAGATAGTTTTGTATACTGACCATTTAACAATTGTGTTTACCATGAGAATGGTAAAAATAAATTACAAAAAATGAAATATCCTTACATAATTCCAGGGTAATTTCCCTTTGGTAATGCTTTAAATTAAATGGAAGTAACGTCAATTATATACAGCTAAATTGCATTCACTTACATATACAACTAAATTGTATCCATTTATATACAACCAAAATTACATTCACTTATGTACAATTAAAATTACATTCACACTCAATTATACACTCAATTACATTCTCTACACACAACTCAATTACAGTCAATTAAATACAACTAACTCTTAAGAAGATAATTGGGGTTATATCTATACTGAGAAGAGCGCCGGGACCTGTTTTCTGAGGAATCCGAACCTCTGGACTTAACATTTTCCGAGGAATGCGAACCTCTTAAGGCACAGGGAACCAAACCCAGGACTACAGTGAGCAGTGCAATCTTTATGAGATCTCTGAGTAAGCGTTCTTTGCACTGTTGGGAGTCAAACCCGGATTAACGGCGCACTAGGCGAACGCGTTACCACACTGCGCCACCGCAGAGTCGCAGTTGGTGAGTAAAATCGAAGTTGTTTACATAAAACTCCAGTAAATAAAATGTTACATGCACATAGAAAACATGATTTCATTATGCAAATGAGTGCAATTTAAATGATTTGCGAATGCTTTTCGCGGAAATAGGTATTTAAAAACGGCATTGGCTAATATTCAATTTGTTAATTCCCATTCCCTCAGCTGTTTCCTTGGTTTAGCTATTTATTGGAAAAAACAGCCATTTGGCCACACACGGCTAGGCAAAAGCAAGCGCTATGCATAAGTATTAGGCATTGTGGAAGAAATCAAACGATCACCTTTTTTTATTGGAAAGTCAAAAGCTATTATTATGAATACATTATAAAATAATGCTGTTTGAAAAATTGTTTGAAGACAATGTCTTTGATGTTGACTCCACGGTTTAATCAATAAACAGAATGCAAGTTACAATTTTTACTCAAGAAAAGGATATTAATTACCATGCTATAACACAAAGACTGTCCTTTCAAAAGTCATTTTATAAAAATTATTCGAATTTTTTTATGTAAGTTCAATTACATTTTATGACGTAATTTGTAATAATGACTTCAACGATGTCATGTATGTACGAAGAATGCCGTAAATGGTACAAAAGGGAGCGAAAAAATATCGACCTACACGTTAAAAATTCGTAACCGGACAGTTTTCTCGTAAAATAACGAATAAAATCGTAGAGATCTGAACGAACGAAGGCGATTCTCGTAACGGATCGGCAACTTTATCTAAGGCACTTTAATGGGTTTATCGTGTTTAATCTTCCAACTATTTCCTTTCTCGTCTGTTTGTAATATTTCCATCACTATTTTTCATAATGTTAAAGGAACTACTACTCTACTTTCTGGAACCCCGAGTCTAATGCAAATATTCTGACATGTCGTTTCGGGCTTAGCAGAACGTCAAATGACGAGAGACAATATATATCCTGTTAAGCGAATTCCTCTAAAGAAAAAATTCTGTATACAAAAGTCTGAATTACGTTTAGTACAGAAAAGGGCTTATTTCCTCTATTAATGTTTTATGCTGAAAAAGCTACGTACACTATCGTAAGCATATAGAGATAGTATAGCATCGTCATACAGATAGTATACATCGTGTATATTTCGCAATATCATAGAGATAGTATACCATAGTATAGCATCATCACTATCATTCTTCTGTTGGACGGATATTCTACTAATTCCTATCGTGTTTCTGCGACACCTGAGTAGAAATTATATACAGAGTGATCATAAATTATGGTAGTTGAGTATTTTAATACCTCAATAGCTATTTCAGTAGCTACGTGCTATCAATTCCAGAAACAATCTGACTCACAGTCAGTTTAGTTAAGAAGTTATATAGCACTTGGCTTCCGAAATAGATGTTAACGTATTAAAAAATTTAATTAATGCAATATAATTTGTCGCGGTTTCTCTATATTGATTCCTTTCTTTGTGTCAGCCATTAGATATTGGCACATGAACAGTGTTCTAATACGTTTTATTTGTTCAGCTCACTTTGCTTGAGGAAATTCTAATGATTTTCCATACTATTTCCATATTGAGAATTGCGGTTACTCAATATTGATTCCTTTCTTTCTGTCAATCATTAGATATTCGCACATGAACAGTGCTCTAATACGTTTCATTTGTTCAGCTCACTTTGCTTGAGGAAATTCTAATGATTTTCCATACTATTTCCATATTGAGAATTGAGGTTACTCAATATTAATTCCTTTCTTTCTGTCAATCATTAGATATTCGCACATGAACAGTGTTCTAATACGTTTTATTTGATCAGCTCACTTTGCTTGAGGAAATTCCAATGATTTTCCATACTATTTCCATATTGAGAATTGCGGTTACTCAATATTGATTCCTTTCTTTCTGTCAATCATTAGATATTCGCACATGAACAGTGCTCTAATACGTTTCATTTGTTCAGCTCACTTTGCTTGAGGAAATTCTAATGATTTTCCATACTATTTCCATATTGAGAATTGAGGTTACTCAATATTAATTCCTTTCTTTCTGTCAATCATTAGATATTCGCACATGAACAGTGTTCTAATACGTTTTATTTGATCAGCTCACTTTGCTTGAGGAAATTCCAATGATTTTCCATACTATTTCCATATTGAGAATTGCGGTTACTCAATATTGATTCCTTTCTTTCTGTCAATCATTAGATATTCGCACATGAACAGTGCTCTAATATGTTTTATTTTTACAGTTCACCTTACCCGAGGAAATTAATTATTTTCCATACTATTTCCATATTGAGAACTACGGTTACTCTATATTAATTCCTTTCTTTTTGTCAATCATTAGATATTTGCACATGAACAGTTTTCTAATATGTTTTATTTTTCAATTCACTTTGCCTGATGAAATTGCAATGATTGTCCATACTGTTTCCATATTTAGAATGTTCTAAAATTCAAGAATCGGGTTCTGGTTGCCCAGCTTAAAGCAGGTTTATTTCTATATCTCATATTTATGCATTTCTATAGTAATACGGATAATAATTATTCTTAAGATGTAGCTTAAGCGCTGGTATATTAACCACCAAATATATTTTGACAATACGTGATTGAAAACAGTTCGTATATTTGGTTTCATGAAAATTTTTTCAGCGCATTTCAAATTGTAAAACAAATTTCGAGTTTAAAACTGAATAATACAATCATTAAATGGAGTTAAATTTTTACTTAATAAATAAGTGGTTGATAATTATTTCGACGGAAAAAATGTTCCCAATATTAAATCCCGATGTCGTTAATAATTGCATCATTAAATGAGTTTAAATACACAAAACTTTGCGTTTCTGTTCGTTTTTGCGAATGTTCCTCCGAAGCGTTCTCAGCTAAGGATCGACTGATGCCAATTTACTTTGCGTGGACATAATACTTTAAAATCGCCAAAGCAGTATGTTCTTCAGCCAACATCGTCATAAAAGGCTTTTGGCGCTCTCACCGACGTCTTCTGTGCTGGTTTAATAACATGCTCCTTTGGCGGCTTCCAAAAAATATTTCTAATTAAGAGAAATATGTTAGAACCAGGTCAGCGATAATCGTTGATAGAGAACGCCTTAGAGGGTGGTTCGCAAGACGAACAGAATCCTCAGGTGTGCGTATTTAATCCAGCTTAAAATTTTATCATACAGTTTTGAACTTGAAAATTCTTTTACAATTTATAAATTACGTTGTGAAATTCTTCGTGAAACTAAATATACAAACCATTCAAGTATTTATTTTATATATAAATCGAACACTACGCAGATTAAATCAAACAACAATGTCAATCAATCAACGTTTATTGGCGTAGTGATACCAACGCCGATGGTATGGCGTGATTAGATGGTGAAACGTTCGAAAGAAAATAAATATTTCTGCCTTCGGTGGGACCTGAACCCACGACCTTCCACTTGCCGGGCGGAGGCTCTACCCACTGAGCTACGAAGGACAATATATAATCTCTTTACGAACGTATATATATTGTTGCCAGTTATTTCGCAGAATGGTGTAGTACATAGACTACTATTTAAACCAAATTGCAAAGAGACTGGTATTAAATTGATCGAAATGCACGTTGCAGCATATGTATTTATTTTATATAAATCGAACACTACGCAGATTAAATCAAACAACAATGTCAATCAATCAACGTTTATTGGCGTAGTGATACCAACCTTCCACTTGCCTGGCGGAGGCTCTACCCACTGAGATTTAAGTATTGTCGAAATGTATATTCGGTGTCTAATATACCGGCACTTCAGCTATGCCTTAAAACTATTCTTTCTTAGTAATCCTACAGAACTGCATAAATATCAAATATAGAAAAAAATCCGTTTCTTAAGCTGATGTTTGTTTGTTTGTTTTGTGGTTTTACGGCTCAAAGACTACAATGGTCATGCTGCGCCGGGACCTACTGTTTTCCGAGGAATCCGAACCTCTTATGGCCTAGGGAACCAAACCCCGGACTACAGTGAGCAGTGCGATCTTTTTATGAGATCTCTGAGTAAGCGTTCTTTGTACACTGTTGGGAGTCGAACCCGGATTAACGGCGTACTAGGCGAACGCGTTACCACACTGCGCCACCGCAGGGCCTATTCTTAAGCTGAACATTCTCTATGTGGAAAAAAATCATTTAATTTTTTCCTAGTTCTAAACTTGAAAATCGTTCACTATTCGCACGTTTATTTGTAGGAGAAACACATCGTTTAAATGTAACTTTACTTCGAATATTGTTTGTTTGTTTGTGGTTTTACGGCTCAAAGACTACAGTGGTCATGCTGCGCCGGAACCTACTGTTTTCCGAGGAATCCAAACCTCTGGACCTACAATTTTCCGAGGAATCCGAACGTCTTAAGGCCTAGGGAATCAAAACACGGTCTGCAGTGAGCAGTACGATCTTTATCAGATCACTGATTGAGCATTCTTTGCACCGTTGGGGGTCGAACCCACTTAGCGACGCACTAGGCGAATGTGTTATCACATTGCGCCACCGCAGGGCACTTCGAACATTGGAGAAATGTTAGAGCTAAATAAATTTAGATGCTTAATAATTACTGGGAAATACTTGTTAGCTTTCAGAATGATCGTCGAATGTTTTGTATTAACAAAAAATAGAACGCTTGAAACCTGAAAATAAGTTGCCGATTGGAAATTGGGTAAGGGGGTTAAATGGTAAAATCGAATTATCCTTGTACGTCCCATCGAATATCCTTTTCTCTTTAGAGTCCCAAATCCAATTCGAAGCGTATTAAGGAATTATTTTCAATTAAAGCAAATTTAATAATCCGGAACTAAACTTTTCGTTATTTCCATTACCTATTCAAATGAACATCCGCTTTAAAAGATATTGCATTGGGCTAGAAAAAATAGTCGAAATACGTAAGAACTCGCTCTACTATATTTCATGACAGCATTCCGCGGTTTCGGTTGTTTGATTTAATTTTTATAGCGAAAGGACACTACAGGCCATTATGTTCAACGGAGTCCTGGTGTTTAATTCATCAAGATGGTATATCATAAGCTCGGTTAATTTTTGAGGCGCAAGCACAGCAAGGTTCATTCTACGCCAAACAGGGGTTCTTGGGTGTAATTCATCGGGAAGTTAATGGCGTAAGCTTGGTTTATTGGTTGCTTTTTATGGCGCATGAACATCACAGATCATTGTATGCTAAACCCGGGTCACGGATTTTAATTTATCAAGACGTTGAAAGCATGAGCTTGGTTCGTTTGTTGAATTTTTGTAGTGCAAGCACAGCAAAGATCATTCTATGGCAAACAGTGATTTTGAGTTTAATTCCTCTGGCTGCTCATGGAGTAAGCTTTGTTGATTTGTTGAATTTTTATGGCGCATGGATATTACAGATCCTTGTATGTTAAACCAGGGTCCTGGGGTTTAATTCATCAAGATGCTCATGGCATAAGTTTGGTTAGTTTGTTGAGTTTTTATGGAATAAAAACAACACAGGCTATTCTGTGACGAACGGGGATTCATTTCAGGGGTTTTGGGATGATCATGGCATAAGCTTGGTTGATTGAATTTATGTGGCGCAAGGGCCATTCTATGCCGAAGACATAAGTTTTACAGAAATCTCGTGGTGGTATAAAGCTCTTATCTCTCACTGTATTTAATCTTAAGATACTTCTTCTTGGCTTATCGAAGACATCATGCACGGTAAGGATCAATATATTTGGGAAACAATAGAAGATTCTTTATCATCGGATATTTCTTTTCTTTTTTTTTTTTTGCCAAGTGAAGCTGGTTAATGCGATTTTAATTACCGACGTACCTGAATTTCCATTTATTTTCTGAGTGCCACCCCACCCCCAAAATTATTCGAATCTTCAGAGGCAGGACCGGTACCCCACGAGAAGCTTTTCTATTAGAGAACAGACACGAGGCGTAGGAGATAGAGAAGAGAAAAACCACTTTTTTGTGAACGCATTCTTCCGAAGTCATTCTTTTTAAAAGAATGTATTCTTGAGACCCGTCTCCATTGTTTCAGGTAACTCATTCAGGGAATACGACGAAATATTCAATACCTTTCGCAGAGCTGAAAATATAATGATTGTTATTTGAGTGAATGAGTTACCACTCACAATCATTTTAAAGAAAGGTTATTTTCACCCTCTCGTTCACCGTGCTGCTGCAAAAAGTGAATAGCTTTATTATTTATAGTTTGGTATGCAACAGAGAATATTTTAATTATTTGTAATGTTTGGCGACAAAATTTCCAGACAAATTAATCATGAAAGAAGGCTTTACTGATTTCCGAATTACACAAATAAAGTAACAGGGATCCACACCTTGCGTGGGAGCTATCAGGATGCAAATTTCAACTGAAAAATGCATGCAAAAGACGACAAACTTGCTAATTTCTCATATAAGTATTATAAATTTCTAAAGAAGTCAAATCCAGCAAAGAAAATAACATGAGGTTTGTGCATCAAATATAAATCAGACATTTCTTCGATTAATGATATTCAAGAAACGGCGTTAAACGGAAAAAGTCATTATTGGGAATATGACTTATAAAGCATTTGCTGGGAGTACATAAAAGTATCGTCATTAACCTATAACAGCGTATGTACACAATATATATATATATATATGGGAGTATAATATGTCGTCGCTAATTATAAAGATGTTATTGATTGAATTTATTGGACTAAGCTTAACTAATCTGCAAACTACATGACATATTATGATTTTAAAACACACACACGCACGGAATTAAATCTTGCCCCTCCCCCAAAATTTTCCTTCAAATCATATCGAACCTTTAAAATTAATCATTTTTAGGAAGAAAACTATGCTTATATATCCGAACCTTTTAAAGCCTAGTAAACCAATGCCCAGACTACAGTGTTCAGCGTGAAGTCATTTAATCAAGCTCCGTATAAGACTTGTTTATTTGCATTATATGTGAGCTGTCCATCGTGAATTCCTCTGTTATAGGCATACCAGTTCTGATCAACTGGAAGCCACTTACGTGATAATTGTACAGGCTACGGGGATGGTAATTGTACCGACTACGGGAACGGTAATTGTACCGAATGCGGAAAAGTTAATTGTACCGAATGCGGAAAAGTTAATTGTACAGAATGCGGAAAAGTTAATTGTACCGAATACAGAAATGGTAATTATACCGAATGCGGCAATGGTTATTACGTAATATGAGGAAGTCATTTATGATCTTTATGATAGAATAAAGGTACGTTGGCAAAATTTATTGTAAAAATGTAACGACATTTTGCCTGGTAAAAGGTGGGATAAGTTTAACATCTGACAGCCTATGCTCTCCAGGTTCTCCTTCCACTAGATATAAATAATACGCGATAATTTACAGACGCTAAGAAAGAAATATATACTAGTTAGGAAAACGTGTAAACAGTTTTTGAATAAATTACATGAATTAAAGTTCTTTTAATTCATTAGGGAGTGTATTCCACAACCGAAAGGTTAGAAATAACAAATGGGTAATAAACCAGGAGTTCTGAAAAATTTCACCTAAGGTTTTGATGCATTGGTCGGAGAACCCTAGTTTTTGCTGAAAACGTGGCAAAAAAAATAGCATTTATTATTTTATTATTAATTTATTATTTTTAACAGAAAGGACTAAGCAAATCCACGTGTCCATAGATAATTTAAAATAGTCCGTCTCGTATATTTTGAACTGTTGCAGTCAATATGTTAGAAATTATGTAATAAAGTTATATTATATAAAACAAATATTTTAAAATATTACGAATATTGCTTTAGGTTTTCTTACGGGGATAAATAATAGAAATTTATGGATGCGAAAAAAGCAATCAAGGTAAAAATCAGGCAATGAGGAATCTAGATATCACCGTTCTATGAAAGAACTTCTAAGAAAAGGTACGAACACCTTAAAGATTAAGTTTAAGGTTAGGTTTTCCGAACAGCAATTTCCAAGAAATCTGTGGTAGTTAAATATTATGTACTGCACTTACTAAACGTGGTACCACAGGAAGATCTTAACACACCGTGCGCCGATAAGAATATCAATATGAAAGCCACGTTGACGGAACATATAACTATGCAAGCATAGAAACTGCAATCATTCTTGAATTCTGACCTTTATAGGGAAGGTTTGACAAATTCTACGTAAAACTTTCCATTTTGTAATAAACCATGGCTTTAAATTTCGCAAGCATAACTTGTCCACAAAGTAAGAACGGGAAGTTTCATTTTTCAAAGCGCAAATGGTAAATTGATGGTCGTTTCACACCTGACGGCAAAGAGTTGACATATTGAAACAATCACATATTTTAAAAATACAGATATTTCTTATATATATATATATATACATACATACATATATATTATTCTGTATAATTAGAAGAACTGAAAATCTCTGTAATTCTGAAATAAGTCAACTTAGTACTTTAATACCAAAAGTCACGTTTAGTATTCCAAAACTCAGGAGCAAGGAAGTTTCGTCAGTAATCAAAGGCATTGAAGTGAGTCATTCTAAGATTTTTGTTGCCCACAGCATACACAAAAAAATCAAGCCGCCACCATACTGTAATTTATTAAATACCTAATAGCATTATATCTAAAAAGTAATGTAACTTACTTTTTTATGCAGTTTTTCGCACAGCAATAGGACCGGTATTTTGTTTGGCGATAATTGACTTGAATCTCCAGAAGTGAACAGGTTTGTTTAATTCTAAGTATACCGTATTTAAGACGGCATGGTACAATACAGTTATAAGACATGTGGCACATAAGTAAGACGGCATCATCTTCCGTGAAATAAGTTTGCTGAGTTGAACCGTTCTTCGGCATAAAATCGGTGTACCAATTCCAAATTTACGACCTCCATACGCACAACGGTGGACGTTCGATGGAAGGATTATTTACAATGGTTCAACGATAGCGGCAAGATAACGTTTATTCACTTCTTCAGGGAAGGTGTTTCTGCTCGATAATATAATACAAAGTCTATAAAATATCAAAGACACATAATCGCAGCTAAAATTGAACTATAGCTATTTTGAAAGTTTACCAGTTTTCTTCTTCTTTAGAATCTAAATATCACCGACAAGCAACATGAACCAAAATCATGATGCAAGATAGATAGGTGGGCCAACTCCGAAAAGTCAATGGACTCTTGTGTGTCATTTTCCACTAGATGGCGTTCGCGACTGCGGGCCTATTCCACGATATAAAAGATAGCATACACAGTGGCCTATCATATCATACTCACCGAATGTGTTAGCTTCGAGTGCGTAGCTCTCATTTTAGACTTTAAACTCAACTATTAAATGTTGAATAAAATAGTTTACTTCTCCCCTGTAGCAAAATTTAATACATATGTAAAATTTGAGAATCGTTTTCTAAACTATTGTAACGCGATATACAGTTCTAAAAAAAAAATAAAAAAAAAGATTTCACTCATTGATAATACTCCACAAAAGGAATCATTTTAAAAATAATCAATATTTATAATATTTAGTGAAAGGGGCGCCAAGTTTTGGTTTCACATCGGGTGGCATATGACCTAAATCCGTCTCCTCATAAATAATACAGCATTTCAACGTATATATATAAATAGATAAAAAATACATTGAATAATTTAATTTATATATTATATCAGGGTGTCAATGATTTTAATCATGTGATTTAAATCAATGATTAAAATCATGCGATTTTTAAAAAAAAATATGTTTAAAATCAAAAATTGTTATGACCTTTTTTAAAATCAAATGCTTTAAGCTGAATTTTTGGGAGCGGGTCGTTTACCCGACAGGAGATTTGCCTGAGAAATCACCTGCCCGGTTATACCTGTCCGCAGCTCATTTATAACGAGCATGATGCATATTAATCCGGTTATAACGAGCATGATGCATATGAACTCAGTTATAACGAGCATGATGGATATAAATTAGGTTTTAACGAGCATGATGAATATTAACTTGGTTATAAAGAGAATGATGTAGAGGACGAGCATTCTCGTGTTAACCGAGCATGCTCGTCAAAACCGCACTCATATCCATTATGACCCTTATAACCGAACTCATATCTATTATGCTTGTTATAACGGAACTTATATCCATCATGCTCGTTAAAACTGTAGTCATATACGTCATTCTTTTCATAACCGAGTTCACGTTCATCATGATTGTGATAACCGAGTTCATATGCATCATGCTCGTTATCACCGTGCTCCGGACAGGTAAAGCGGGCAGGTGACTGGTTGGGCAAACGTGTCAGACCCGAATTTTTAATTTATTTTTTAAAATGAGTTTAAACCAATTCTTCAAATAAATCAGTTGTTTAAATCTGATTTAATGAAAGTGGTTTAAATTGATTTTTCAATGATTAGGAAAATGTAATTTAAAATAAAAATGACTTTCTTTTTATCATTTTCTAAAATATAGTACAGGCAAAAACAACTTTTCTGATGATTTTACTACAGTTGTTTACACACAGTTCATGGTCTATTCCTAGACGTCAAAACTGTGCAAATTAAATAGTTCCATAATCTAACATAAAATAAGGAAACATCCGAAAAAAGAAATTAGAACAAATAGCAAGCAATTCAACCAAGGAAAAACAGCACTGAAAGATGTAAACTGATATGTATAATTAGAAAGTTTTGTTTCTTAGGCCCGCAGTTGGTAGCGCCACCTTACGGAATAAATATCAGAATGACATTTATTGAACCACTTATGCACCGATTTTTTTATCACAATTGAAAAGTGGAGTTGGCTCACCTGTCTGCTTGCATCATGCCAAAAGTCTAAAGATGCCAACACGCATGTCGTAACTTAGTTCGAGCAAACCGTTTGTCTGGTCCATAGCAGCGGCCCTTGCTATGGAACAAATGAAAATTTTCCAAATACGTTATATGGAAATATATGGAATTAATGATTAACTGTGATATTAAAAAACTATGGAAGACTTAAAAGAAATTAAGGTCCGATGGTGAATGATTTCTTCTATTAGATAGGTCTTGCCGAAAGAAAACTTATGGTAAACTTCCCAGGCGTGTTTGACCAAAGAAGATATTTGCAGTTGTTGCGTCAAGCAAGTAGGCTTCATTATATTTGAAACGCAACAGAATAGCACGTCCAGTTTGGTCGATGTAAACCAATTTTAACTGCGATTATGCAGTTTTTACATTTTATAGTGTTTATGCATAGTGTGTGTGATACGTTTTAGTATGATACAACGTGTGGGCTATTTATAATACATAATATATTAATTTTTGGCTCGGAGCTTAACACAATATGATGTATGACGTCAGGGGGCTCATCGGGGCCTTCACAGGTGTTTACAGTTCGGGACAAAATTTCGATTATTGTCGTCTTTCTTTTAATGATTTTGTCCCTGCCACTCCACAGTCATTAATGTGAAAAATTAAGCAATACAACATGAGGTATATATGGATCATATTTAATGCATATATCTTACGTTATATTCTTTATTGAATTTGACTTCTTTAGCAATCTCCAATATTTGATGCCGTATTAACTTTTCGCTTTGTCCAAGGATTTTGCGCATTGGTAAAAATCAGGAGCTTAAAAAGTGCAAATAAGTAATTAAATTGGATTTTGTGCATTGGTAAAAATCAGAAGCTTGAAAAGTGCAAATACTTAACTAAATTACTGGAGGTAAATTATTGGGGGGTTTGGTAAGAAGCGCTAAATGGTAAAATCGAATTATCCCTGTATCTCCCATCAAATTTCTTTTCCCTCTTGAGATTCACCGATCCATTTAGAAGCTCATTAAGGACGCATTTTCAATTAAAACAAATTTAATTATCCGGAACTGAAAATTTCGTTATTTCCATTACCTATTCAAATGGGATTTAGCTTTTAAAAGCTTTTACCTTGAGCTAGAAAAAATAGCCAGATCTGGAAAGAGCTTGTTCCGTTATAATTCACGGTGGTGCTCTGGCTTTTTTATTTCAATTTGCCGGGATGCTTCCAGCATAAGCTTAACAAAAACTCAATAGAGTGATGCTTTTAACTTATACTCTCCCTGCGTTAAGCTGGATAGTTTTATGTTTGCTTATCAGTCACGTCATGCACAGGAAAGATCAACATCTTCGAAACAATGAAGAATTTTTATTTTCTGAGTCATTCGCTTCCGTTGTTTAAAGTGGGAAGTTGGTTAATGCAGTTTTAGTTACGTAACAAAGTACCTAAAATTTGTTTATTCTTGGAATTAGTTTTCTTTAGCGTGTTTGGCTCGTCAGGAACGATCAGCTTTTTTTTATATGGAAATTGATGCGAGATACAAGGGCTACAGATGAGAAAATCCACTCTTCGGCGAGTGCATTCTCCTTCACTGTCATTCATTAAAAAAATGCATTCTTGAATGTTATTCTCCTTGCTTTGAGTAGCTCAGTTATTCACGGAATGCGATGGGACATTGTCATTCTATTTCAACGAATGGAAATTAAATGGTAATCCTTTGTCTCTGACTTTTTCACCTCGATTTTCTAGGTGAATAATTTTAAGAACCTGTCACATTGTCCGTTTCTGCTGGACTGTTACGAGAAATAATACACGTGAAGTTCTCTTAACAACCAGAGTGAAAAGCATTGCTTGCTTCTGCCGTCTACTATCAACTGGACACGATTTAGCTCCGTCGTTTGGTTTTAAACTTAGCTTTCATCGGACTAGTTAACCAATGTTTGTTCTTCATGTTTGTTATAGCTTTATCATTTTAATTATATTAAAGCTAAATTTATGTTGATTAAATCTCGTTATTGTTCTACCAATGAGCGTATTCAGAAACCGAGGAAATTTCCAAAATTATACCACTTCCGATATAAAATTATATGGTGAATCATACATTTAATATTAATAGCAAAAGATTTATTTGTTTCATGCGATCATTTGTCACATCATACTACAACACATATATTATACATATAACACTATATTCGTCATGCACACATACATGCCTTACGAGGTAAATTTAAAAAATATTTATACATGGTAAATTTTACGTAAAGACACCATAAATGTAACGCGTACTATAGTCACAGAAACGGGTCTGGAGTAAATACCCAAAATGGTATAACGAGCTCATGACCGTGATTTACCCACTAGTTGATTAGGAAGGTTCACGATCAACTCCTATTTCCTTTGTTATTTTTTAAAACAAAAGTCTGATTATTTAATGTTTTAAGATCAACAGAGTGTTCATTTCAAAATTCTGGTCCTTTATACCCTATACAATCTCGAAAATTTTCAGTTCTTATATTTGGTAGATACAAATTATCTTTATCTCTGGTTATATTTATAATGCTCTTTGTTGAATTTTTACAGTATCTTTACATTTATTTTTTCATCATCAAACCATCAAAGGGAACGACTTTGCACATCACAATTATTAAATGTTTAAATTTCTGCAAAATCATTATTTTTTATTTAACTAACAGTTAAAGCACCGCAAGCACAGGTAATTGCGCGTTCGTGCAAAGTCAGCCGGGCATTCCTTTAACCGCTAACGGTGTCGTACACCTTCAAATATTAATAACTTCAGATACGCGAATTTGCGCATGAAAAGCCGTGATGGCTATGCTTCAAACATTGGTCTGAACCTATTTTGAAAATTATAAGCAAATCGGAGAGATAGCTATGGGATATTTCCCTTGTTAGTTTGAAGCAAGGAATATGTATTTCAAGGAATGTGTATTTCAATTATTTGGTTGTATTTTTGATCCCAAGATTGCCATGATTGTTTGGTGGCATATTTATGGCTCAAGGGCAGCAAGAATTAGCCAGCGCCAGACAAATTATGGATGTGCAAGTGATAGATAACGGTACAGAATTGTGAGTTGAATTTCGAAATTGAGCCAGCAAGCCAGATGGGAATTCAAACAGCACTTGGGGACCACCATGTACCGTTACCCGGAGTTACTTAAGCCACTGGAATAACTAAAGTCTCAATGCTAAATAAATTTCGGACACTGATTTTGGCAACACATGTTAAATTAAACATCTTGAACCCTTTTAGTGTAAATTAAACATCCAAAACACTAAAATGTAAAAAATTTTAATTTTTACTTTTAGTTTTACTAATAAATATCTTGAGCAGTATATGTACATTTATTTTAGCCCTTTATATGGATTTTGATACCCCATCATCAACTAACCTAAGTCAAACATTGAATTCTTATTGATGGATTTAGTTACCCAATATTGAAGATAACTCTCTCATAATAACTAATATTGAGGCCACCGTATTTTAATCTTTTTGTCTTTAACATACATGTTGTAGAAGACTTTCATACATCTGAACATAGAGTGTAACTGTAGACCCAAGTTTTATAATAACTAGTTAATCTCTAAAGTAAATGATGTTGAATTGGCAGATGTTTTAAATTGAAAAGTGGTCTAAGTAACTCCGAATTATGTTATTCATTTCAAATTGCATTGAAAATTGGCATTAAGAAAACAGAAATCTTTATACCCAGATAATAAATTCTTATTTACTGTAATGCATACATTGACAAAAATTGGAAACTTTTTGTTATATCACTGATTGTTATTATCACTGACATCATAGATGTCAATTTCTTCCATTAGTATTGTTTATTGTTACAAAAGTGTGTTCAAATTCAATAAATAATAAGAGAGATGGGCTAATATATAAATATTTTCAAATTAGCTTATTTTTACTAACGATATCTCTAACACATACCAACGTATTATGATTTCACACTATGTCCCACCAATTTTTACCTGTCTTCTCATCAATTTCTCACCAATACCAAATCATTTTTCGCCGAAATCTAATTTTCCCCCACAGATCAACAATAAGTTTTAAAAACTTCGGTTTTAAATAAAACTGTGTCAAATAATAACTTTAAATCAAATTATACGTGTTCAAATATTCAGTTCCTTACGTTGAGAGTTTACTTTGCAAGCATTCGGTCCTTGACATTTTTTCTTGTGCGTAGAAATGCTGTTAGAGAAATTTGATTTATTGTTATGACTCGGATAAGAAATTGCTTTGTGCGTCTTTGTGTTTAGGAATAAATACAGCGTAAACTCCGAAAGAAATAAACTCTCTGAAAAATCCACTCCTCGGCTAATCTGTCCATTATAAACTTCAGCTTCGTCGAGGACTTCTCCATTTCTCGAAATTTAGAGGGCGATTTCAACAGGAGAAAAACATAAATAAATTTTATGGCGGCCGTCCTTAAAATTCTTCGCGTAATGGCAAACATTTTCAGCAGAATAACCGTTTCTAATGCAGTTATAATTTAATTGTTATGATTCGTTTTATTGCACCTCGTTTATAAAGCTCCCAAAAATGTTTTGGTAAAAAGTTGCTTTTGCTTTCTGTTGAATACGCCTGACAGTCAGCCAACAAAAGATTCGACAAAAGAAACTCCTTATATTCGCTGCAGTGTTTAAACGCTATTGAATATATTTGTAACCAAAATATATTGTATATAACAAGACCTTTCTTAAAGAACAAACCTCCCTTACCGGCCACTTTATCTGGAAAAGAATTTCTTTCCTCTCCATAGACCGCTTCTCACGGAGTCGAGGGTGGCTGTCTTAGGGAGGTTTTACTGTATTCATATTGATTATGAAGATTATTCCCATTCGTCAAAAAATAAATAATTTGTACTGTTTCAAAAAGAGGTGAATATTCAATGGTTAACTACGTTTCATGTCGCGAAGACAAGCAATTGTCCCGCTGCTTCATCATAAGCGCCAGATAGGACTAAACAAAATTACGTATTGGCCGGAAAAAAGGAAAAAAAAATCTTATTTTAGGAATAATAATAGTGTTCGTCTTCATACATATTATATACTGCAGGATGTGATGGATAATCTGACATTATGATGCAAAATCGCTTTCGCAGTAGGGTGCCCACTGCTTCAATCTTTCTAACCACCGCCTTCAGGCATAAATTAATTCCGACCCCTAGATAGATTGCTTTTATGCAAATTTATCACGATTCAGAAATCCTGTTAGGTTTCCAGTTCCTTCCCAAATAATCTGTTATGTCGCTTTGGGACGTATGATATAATAAAGTCAGAGATGGACTGGGTCATTTCAAAGGACACATACCTTCGGTTTTCGGAGCCGCGATTCCTATCGTCCATAAGGGCGCACCTGTCCAGTTGGCCTCTGAATAACGTTAGAAAAATGCACTGCTAGAATTCTCATAATAACCAACAACGTTAGACGGTTTATGGTACTAGCATCATTGGCATATCATACAATAATATAATGATATTTATTTACGTATTTAAATGTATTTAAAGAACAATTTAATGGATAACACTTCCGGTTACCTTGATTTCTGTGTTTACTGTGATATTTAAATATAATATCCCGATGATGTTAGTAGAATAGTGGTGTTACTATAAGACACCAGCGCCGGGATAATGCCTTCGGCTGTTGTAAGCATAATGGATGCTATATTCTTAATGTCTTTATATTTGATGTCCTATTATAACGCTGCAAAGTATCATGTGTTTAAAGAATGTAACGATAATTGAAGTTTGGGTACAGTTGTACTAATTAATGCTTTTCACTATTTTTACGAACACTTAAATAGTAGTTTATATGTAGGAGCGTATGTGCATTTATGTATTGATAAGCGTGTATCCTTGTTTTCAAGGCTTGCAAAAGGGTTGCTGGTATCTAACTGGAAGGAGACCCACACGCTGAACGTATGTGACGATGTGTGGAACCGGCCAGGCCAGTAACCTAGTGTCCTACCCCGCCTTCAAGTGGTGCAGGCTGAGCTTTCTATTTATGTGGCAAATTAATATTTGCTGCACGGATGGAAAGGCGGAAGGGGAGGGCTAATTCACCAACCCGTCTAGCCAGCGTGGTGAAATTATGGCTAATTCCTCCATTATGTTGACACACCAGAAACCATGGCCCCTAGTCTCCAGGTGCTGGAGTGCTCCTGATCAAGGCAGCGGTCAGTGTGGCATGAAAGCAGGGGGTGCTAAGAATCACTGGAATGGCCCAGGCTGCCGTTTGTTATTGACCTTGGCAACGTATAATGGACGATCCCTTGCTTCTGAAGCAAAACTTCAGGAATTGGAAGAGGAACTAGACAAGATCAAATGGGACATTGTAGGACTCAGTGAAGTTAGAAGAAAAGGTGAAGAGTTGGTGGAACTTAAAAGTGGACATTTGTTTTATTATAGAGGAACGGAAACTGGAAGAACAAGTGGTGTTGGCTTCTTAATCAACAAAAGAATTAAAGACTGTCTTCTGGAAGTTGAAAGTACATCAGATCGAGCAGCGAGGCTCGTTGTTCAACTAACCCAGCGATACCAACTTCAAATAGTACAGGTATATGCACCAACATCAAGCCATACCGACGAAGAGGTTGAAGAATTTTATGAAGAAATCAAAGAGTTACACACCAAAGGGAAACAACATATCAAGCTCATCATGGGGGATTTCAATGCAAGAATTGGACAACAGGAACAAGGAGAGACATCGGTTGGTAAATACGGATATGGGGAAAGGAATGAACGTGGCGATCAACTCATCGAATTTGCAGAAGCTGAAAACCTTAGCATCATGAATTCATTTTTTAAGAAGAAACCGCAAAGAAAATGGACATGGAAACACCCCAATGGAGGAACCAGCGAAATTGACTATATCCTGGCAAACAAGAAATCAATTATTGAAGATTGCAGTGTACTGAACAGATTTAATACTGGAAGTGATCATCGACAGACAGAAGATGATCATTAGAAAGACAGAAGCTCATTAGGAAACAAGTATGTAAGAGGGTGGATTTAATGAAACTGAAAGAAAATACCGAGGCATTCAAGTTGGAATTAAAAAATCGCTTTTCTGTTATATGTTACATTAATGAAGAATATATATGTTATAAATGTGAATATAATTGTGAATTATATTATATATATTATATGTTATATTATATAATATATAATATAGTATATATTAATATATACTATATTATATCTTATATAATAATATATTATATAATTATGAATTATATTATGAATGCATATTTATATTATGAATTATCTGTATATTATGAATATATCTGTTATATTAATGTAGAATATGTCTGTGGAGACAGCGAAAAATATCGTTATGGGCAGATTTTGCTATATTTGAGTATGTACATATACATTTTTAGGACGATACATGTAGATATATTGTACTTTCATAAGTTGCACGAGGGAATTTAAAGAAAAATTTATTAATTTTATACTTGAAAATTATCTTCTTTTTCTTGATTAGAGAAAAACAGCGCAGACTTCGTTAAAACAGATCACACATGTTTAAAAGCTCTTTCAAAACCAATCTATTTTTTCTCCCCTTCTACGAAAAGTAATTATTAATTTTATTGATCGCTACACAGTCGGTACCCTCAGCACCGATCCCCTTCTTTGCTTATAATATGCTAAGACTACTGAATTAATGGACAGTTCAATCCAATAATTTATTCACCACCTTCACGTTTCATGAAGCGATTAACGAAATATGTGAAATGATTTTAAAATTTAAGTGAACCTTACGGAGTTCGGCATTGATGTAAGGGAGTGAAAGGATAGAAAAAACTTTAAATATACCAAGAACAAGGGCTACTGGGTGTATTAGATTTTTTAATGCTTTTCAACATTTTGCATTTGGCGTAATTAATTGATGATTCTGGTTACAAAATGAGTAATTTCGGCTACCGTAAAATAGCTCTTAATAGAAAACTTACCTCGTTAACGGTTTAAGTTTGATGGATAAATTTTTTAAGTAACCTGAGTTTTATCAATTTAAAAACAATAAAGTAATGTATTTTTTTACGTTAAATTTAGAAATTTAATGGAAAAACCAGTATGTTTTAGGCAAATTTATCTTTTTCTTGCTAGGATATTAATGGTTTATAATTAGAATTTGATAATATGCACACATGCACAATGTGAATGATTTGTGTTTATAGAATTTGATAACATGCGCACACGTAAGGTATTAATGATTGTTTATAGATATCACGGTTTTGTTGATGAACTTTTATGTTTCATATAATTTTTGCATATATATTATATAAAATCTTAGCGAATCAGATTATTTTGTTACAAGTTTGGATTAATCTGAATAAAACTTTCTTTTCTTTTCTGTCGCCAAAATCAAAGCTGCATCGGGGCGGTTAGGATGGAAGATTGTGATCATTTTCATTAATCGCGTCCTTTTGACTCTAAAATAGTACAAGATCTGTACGTAGGTGGTTTGTCTCTTTCAGTGAGAGTCTGATAGTTATTTATGATCACGAAAGCTTGATAATGGCAAATACCTCTCATCATGAACAGCGTAACTGCTGCCCGTCGCTTGACCAAAAAGCTAGGAGAGTTAAAGAGGATATACGAAAAAAAAATATACGTATAAAGAAGAATGTATATATTCAATTTATTGGCCACATATTTCTCCTTCAATAGAAGAATGATTTCACAAATTTTATTTATTGCAGTTATGTAACTGTGGCTTCGTGCGGACGTGTCTTTTTCCATATGTTCTTTTACTTCCAGTTCAACATAAAAGAGATATCAGAAGAAAGGATTAAAAGACACGTGTAGTAATAAATATCCTTTGATAGTAAAAATAAACATCCAAGTTTTAAAAATTATTGAAGATGCAAAATTCCATGAGTGCCATGGGCTAGATTGTGAAAAAAGTGCGAGTTGCGGGACACAGATATTCGTTTAAGGAGAAGGAGTAAGGTTGAGTGAAGAGAGAATTAACAACGACAATCCATTCTTAAGGGGTATAATTTGGAATTTAGATTATTATTTATTTTTCTATTTATATAAGATTAATTAATTATTAAATATCTCAAGTAACACTGGCACATCCTAACTTTACGAAAATAGTCTTAATTTACACTGATAGGCAATGGAGTTTGACATCCTTCGACCTGAATTTTATAAATCAATTATTCTATCTACACTTACATTTTTATCGGCTTATTTCTCTTATATTTTTATGCATTAAAACCTACATCTTCCAAATTGTTTGTCCTTTTCCCAATTATCCGCTATTTGAGAGTATCCGTTTAGGACACTCATAAATAGCGGACAATTCTCTTTTACGGATACTTTACAAATTCTCAATCTCATTTGTTTGTTATTCCCTAACCCTTCCAAATAGGAAGCATCTCATAATAGTGGACAGACAATTCATCCCAAGGTGTCCGCTATTCAAATGTTTTATTGTATTTGTATTTTAAAAATTTCAACCCATTAATTTTGTCTAAACAGACCAAAATATTATTTTTTGTTTCATCGTTAGCAGACGTGGGACTTTGCTGGTTGAATAGAAGTTCGATAACCGGATGTTCTGTACATCTGAATCTGCTGACGAAACACTGGAACACATTCTTTTGCAGTGTTCGGCCTACGGCTACCTCAGGGAGGAGCTCCTTCTCGCCCGCCGCCGTTTAGGCCTCGCCTCGCCACCAGGTCTGTCCGATCTCTTGGATTCTCCCATCTCCGCTCTGCATCCGTAGCGGCACTACACACTTTCCTTTCCGGGGTTCCTGTAGATTTCGCGGCCAGCCTTGGGGTGTGATTCCGGACTGACGGCCAGGGTCGTTCACCGCAGTGGCACAACTGGCAGCTTGCTTCGGCCCACGTTAAATGACGACCCATATACGAGCGTGATTTATGTGTACTGTCTATGGTCAGCAATCGAATCCCCACTTCCCCCTCAGCCGCCTCGGCGCCTGATTACGCTGCTCGAGGGTCTTGCCTGGAATTACAGTACCGCCTTCGGCGGCCACCCTTTCTAAATCCGCCCCCCCCCCTGCATACCTTGATTGATTGTACCTCAGAATCAGAGTAGGAGACGCAAGGGACACTATACCCAATTTTCAGTTATTTATTTTTAATTTTGCGTTTACATGTCTTATCAGCGTGTGTATTTATCGTATGTCCTACACAATGTGTATTGGCATAATGGTGAAGTGCTAATTTTTAAGCCAGTTAAATATGGAATATGCGAAACATGAAATCAGAATCAAGAATGTCTAGACGATGGGATATTTGACCTAAGACGTGCATTGAGGTTCAATATTAAAAAATAAAAAACAAAAATACTTTTGCATGAGAACTAAGAGCTTATGAACCTGCTAACCTGCTAAGAGCATATGAATATATTTGGATTAAGTATCAATAGTTGAACATTTATTACATAACCTTAAAATGTAGTCATTTATAACTAAGTAATTTAACTTTATTATAAATAATAGTGTAGCTAAATATATATTTAAAAACAACAAGTAATTAAAATGTTTTTATCTTTTAATAAAAACTGAATCATATCAAATTACACAGCACAAAAAATTACTTTTCGAGAAAGAAACCATACTTTGTCTCCTAGTTTAAAACTAATGCAAAGACTGAAACCATTATTTCTACATTCTGGTCAGCTAACTTAAGAGTAAGTATTGATACCATCTGCAACTTACAAAACTTTCTTAAATTTGAAAAAATGCCTTGGCCGATGTATCACTAGTTACCCCTATACATAGGCTAAGGTTTTAATAAACACACAAATTTCAACATAGTTAAGCATAGTAATAGCATTCACATAGTAATAGCAAACATATATCTTCGCCCAAGGTGATTTAAATGAAAAATTTGTCATAACTGTCATGTAAAATGGGTTAACTTATTTAACATGACGCCCACTGAAACTGTATTAGGAGATTCGCTATGCATGCCTTTTTTTACACTAGTGGTCTTCCTTCAGCCATATACACGTAAAGAAGCTCGCAAAGCAAAACCTAAAATAAAATAAATACACGGCAAATATTTTTGAACGCTGGCTCTAATGAAAGATGTAGTTATGAATAAATTTTTATAGCATGAGGTCATATGCTATATATATAAGGGTTATGTATTTTCTGTTTTCTAGTTTTTACTAAATATGATTATGCCGAAAATTTGGATTGAAATTCATGCTTTTATTGAATTAAATTTTTTCTTGATATTTTTCACCCTTTTAGCACACATGAAATCTCAGTTAAACGGAAAATTTTGCGCAGTGCAAGATACAAGATTGACAGAAGAGGTGGGAAAAGGGAGGGAGGAAAATGCTATATTTCTCCAAATATTGAATTATATATTGAGGTACTTATATCTACTATGTTGTATATCTAGCATTTTTGTTCAAACGTGTGAAAATGCATAGGAAGAAGCAAGTATATCTACGAAACTGCATACCTGAAAGTTACTAATAAATATATTTTTAGGGAAATGCCATCACGAGTAAACTGTGAAAGTTTACACGAAAATAATTACATGTAATAATGGATTAATTTATA